>OY728141.1:162880479-164080479 GCA_963277665.1 Viscum album | reverse complement strand
TGATCCATGTCAAGGCATGGTGCGTAGGAAACCTCCATGAGGTTCAAGCCCAGCTGGACCCCTAGTCACATCACGTCGGTTCACTGACACCATCACGAACTACAGGGAATTTGATCCATGTCAAGGAATGGTATGTAGGAATCCTCCACGAGGTTCAAGCCCAGATGGACCCCTGGCCCTTTCGCATCAGTTCAACAATACCATCCCGAACTATATGGACTTTGATTCATGTCAAGGCATGGTACATAGGAATCCTCCAAGATTTTCATGCCCACCTGGACCCCTGGTCCCTTCACGTCGGTTCACTGACACCATCCCAAACTACGGGGACTTTGATCCATGTCAAGGTATGGTATGTAGGAAGCCTCCACGAGGTTCAAGCCCCTCAACCATGGGCCGCCTCAGAGCATAATCCCCAAATTCCCCCGTCCTGTATGAAGTTAAATTGTATCCTCCAGTCTGAACTATAGGGTCTTTGATCCATGCCAAGTCAGGGTACGTTGGAATCCTCCATGAGGTTCAAGCCCGACAATCATTGGGCCCAACCGTCTTTGTGTCGGTGTGCCAAGCCCCTTCTCACCCGAATTACGAGGACTTTGATCCATGTCAAGGCATGGTATGTAGGAAGCCTCACTAAGGTTTAATCCTAACAACCATTGGACTCAAGGTCCACCATTAGTGCTATGTAGTTTTCACTTCGTTCCGCGGTAAGCTGTTGTCACTCCATCCAGTGGTAAGCCGTTGCGACCCCATCTAGCGGTAAGCTATTGTCATCTCATCCAGCGGTAAGCCATTGCGATCCCCAATTGGTGGAAAGTCATCATCAGATGAACTAAGTGGACTTTGATTCCCTGCCATGGGGATACGTAGGATGTCTTTTTGAGGATTAAGCGCAAACCATCGTCGCCCTATAACGGTTCCACCTCATTCACCACCCACTTCATTCAACCGCTCCATCATCCATCCTGTTTCATACCTGGGCAACCACATCCCGATGGAATCACACAACTCTATTCCTCAATCCCACTGACAGCATTCGGGAAGCCACCCACGTGTTGGCACCAGTTTCGGTGGTCCCTCCAGGGGGTTCCTCCATCTCATCTACTCTAGTGAGTGTTCTGATCTGCCTGATCCATCTCCGCTGGATGTTAAACATTCGGTATAACCCGTGTTAAGCATGGGAAGCTAAGGAAAACCTCAGATACATTCCCATGGAATATGGTTGCCCATGTTCGATGTGGGATTCCTCGGGCGTCCACACCCTCGAGAAGCCCTATAATAAGGGACAAAAGACAGACCCCCCAATCCCCCCATCGTCGTGACATGACAGTGATTCCCTAACCTGACTACTCCCCTAACCGAAGGTTCCTGTCCTAACCAGACCCCATGGAATGTCTGGACAGAAGCAGTGTAATTAACTTGTGTCCATGAAGATATGGAATCGGGAAGAGTTTCACGAACAATGTATTAAATCTATGAGGGAGACCCAGACTAGGTGGCAAGCTCCCTAGAGGAATCCACGGAAGGAAGAACTGACATCCCATCATCCCGTTTTGATCAAGGAGCAAGTGTCCCTGAACAAAAAATGGATGATGCCCTCCTTTGGAAAGTGGGAATTCGGGGTAACAAAAAGTCATGTCCTATATCCTCAAACAATACAGATCCATGCGCCATGTCGAAATCATTAGAAACAGAAATAGTGAACCCGACATGAAATTATTCTCCTCAATATGGACATTAGTAGCGCTCGGGGAATCAATAGATTGACGTGTCATCGGATCTAGATATCTGACACCGGGTCCTGCCAAGAAAATAGAGGTCCTGGTGTAAAACTCACCAGAAGTTAGGTTAGTAGGACATTGGACATCTTGTTCTGCGATGGTGTCAGTATGGATCCCTCTTACCAGACACGGAAGACGGAATGGCGTTGGGGCACTGGTTGTCGATTTCTTTTCATAGCAGTATTAATGAGTTCATCTCCCTGCTTTCAGGAACCAAGTCATTGAATCCAGAGCTTGATCACCTACCCACCGGTATTGGGGCATGGTAAATACCGAAGCGGCTACCCCGTGCGGTTCTGCCTCTTCCATGGCGGCTTCGACCACCATGACTATTGGGCGCCCATGCCCCCTCTCCCTGTCGGATATTATCCAGCGAAGGGTAATTAATGACCTTTTACGTAGGTATGAGGAGGAGGAGATCATCCCCACCAGGGATATGGCATTACTCAATCTAGAGGAATCAACACCTCAGAGTCAAAGCCACCCCCAACGGCCGTGCTGGGAGCCGCTGCTCTCCACCGCAACATTCAATTGTTTCGGGAGCCTGTCCTAATAATGCCTTGAGGACTCCCTGCCTTACACTAATGAGGTGGGCGATGTCCGGCCCAGTCCAATCAGAGTCCCAATACAAGGGCTCCTAGTAAGGGCTCCCACCCTGCCACATTTGCACCGTCGTCTAGTCCTTCCAGAGGAGCAGGTAAGCAATGCACCTGCACCGCCAGTCCTGGCACGTCCGACCCAATGCCAGTGTCAAGCATGGGCTGAGTAGAATGCCCTCCAAGGGGCATCAATGTCGACAAACACTATGGCCTGAGACACTGCCAACGCATATCATCACGTCCATGCATACACTGAACATGGACACCTATATGCCTAACCAGTATCGAGGCCCCAACCACCCCATAGGTAGGCCGGGTCGACTCTCTCGGTTGCAGGCACGGGCGGTGGAAACCGCAAACCAACCAGTAACAATGCCACCCCATACGGAGGTCCTCCCACTACCACTTCCACAGAGAGAGTGGGCCTTCCCCACTCCGGGGATCGGCATGGAGTTCCACCCCGTGCCACCCCCAATCCGAATGAAGGTCTGCCCCACGACAGTGATGTTCGATACAGAAGCCTCTCCCATGCCCATCACACTAGTTATGGAGTCCTTCCTCTTTCCCCCGACCGTGGATATAGAGAAATTTACCATCTAGTCCCTCTCTAATGTGGGGATCCTCCCTACATCCTTTCTAAAGCTTGTAAAGGTCCTCGTTACCCCGGCCAATAGAGGGGTGAAGGACAGCCTCGCTCCACCCGCACCGAGCATGGAGGTCCTCCCTATACTCTTGCTAGTTCCCACAGAGGTTTTTCCCACTATAGTACTTTTCATGGAGGTCCTCTCCATGTCCCCTTCTACATTTTTCCTGGTTCTCCTCACAACCCAGCTCTCTCAGGTGGAAAACTACTCCACCCCTGCACCAGTGTGGCCGAAGGACCCCATGTCGGAAATCAACCCTATCCCGAGGAGCCACCCAGGGGAAGGAAGGTGGGTCTTCATCACCACAAAAATAATCCTGGGAAGGCCCAGATGAAGATCAAACCAGTCTACTTCTCAGACATTGAAGCAGAGTATGACTCAACTCTGGATCCCTCCCCCCGCTCATCTGAGTCAAGGGTCGGGACAGGGACGAGGCGCATCGGCCTGGTGCTCCCTAAATGCGAGGTCCACAATATTCCCGCCTCACTCCGCAGGTTTATATAGGATGATGAAATCCTAGATACCCCATAGGTTACAGTCATGTATTCACCACGATCATCACCGGAAGCGCTTTATTCCTCCACAAGAGATCATGGAGAGCTATTCTGGGGACCGATGGAAGGCGAGAAGCATCGAGACCTATCACCAGTTTTCCTGGCCCCTGAGCCTGGAACGGAGGCCGTCAACCCCTCCTATCATGAAGTAGTGGTCAGGTCGCTCCACTCTTCATTGGAAAGTGCAAGAATCAGTTGTCAGTCAGCCCGTTCACCGTATTCTCTGTCGGCCAAACTGTCATCTCAACAGTCTGCCTCAGTATCGCTGCCAGTTCCTCCACCACCCTAGTTGGTGAATGGGTAAATCATGGTCTAGAACCTGAATTTGAGTCGAGGATCTTCTGGGGCATACTTGCAGCGGACCACTTCCTCGAGGAGTTCTGGCCCGTGGCATCATAGGATTTTTGTATACCAGAAACTCTAAACCTGGAGGAAGTTGAGTGTTTCCACTACACCCATTGGGAGAAGCATTTCAGTCTCTATGACCAGTGCATGGTTTATCTAAGGATTCAAATGAATTTTGATGACATCAGTGAGCAGTGTCGTCTACTTGATTTGGCCACACTCCTTGTGGCCCAGCGCCCCGACTCGCCAGGTCACCGTGAGGCTCTCCAGCAGCAATGCGTTCAGAGTATCATGGTACTCCGCAGAATAATCAGGGAGGCTACCCCCCCCCCCCCCTCCCCCACGTGCAATTCCATGGATGGGGGAAGTATGCTTCCCTCCTCTTCAGCCCTATCTGGTGGCATCCCTACTCGCAATGTGATATTGAGGACATGCCCCCAGGAAGGGTCACAGTCAACATGGTCGACGTAGAGGAAAATAATAATGAGCTAGAACTTATCAATGGAGACCTACCCCCTGAGGGAGTGACACCATTAATGGACCCATCAGTGAGGATTACTTGTTAGTAGAGGAACCTCATAGGTCTCGTTGCGCCCACCGAGTCATTAGTACTCAGCCGGAATGTCAGCAAGGGCAAAGAGCTCGTTTGAGATGTCATGCACTCCGATCCATCTGCCTCATTGTAGAAGATGATGGAGGATCCCGAGAAGGCCACATTGTGTTAGAAACTTGATGAGAAAAAGAGGTTGATCATCGAGATCCTGGATGAATGTGCTGTAGAGCGACAGCCTGACTATGGAAATCATAGGCAGGGACAACAGGGGCACGAACAACTCCCCTCGGTGAGATGCCTACGAGAAACCCTGATCATACCACTTCTGCGGATAGGACTGATGTCGTAACTCTTGAAAAAAGGGCGCGGTATGTCTCACCAACCCCCCCCCCCCCCCCGAACGGTACGACAATCCAAGGAATCCATCTCGGGTTCCCCCAGCTGCCCCGCAAGTCGCTCCACCAGCCGCTCTACATGATACCGATCCTGTCTACCATGTTGAAGAACCCTACAACACGCTTGTGGTTAGGGATCCCCGTCAAGATAGGTACCCCTATCTAGAAGATCCTATTGAGGCACTCATAGCTCGCCTTGAGGCATAGGAAACACGATAGGTGGCAATCCCATCTGATTGCAATCCATACCCGCATGGGTGGATGATATATCGGCACCTCCGGGTTTCGGAAATACTACCTTCTCCCCCTTTATGGTATGGGGGACCTACTGCAGCATCTGAGCCACATCAACTCAAGGTGCGGGCCCATGTTGGGGACCCCAGCACAGCAGGAGGCAGCCAAACTCTTCTATTTTGATCAGAAACTGGAGGGGTTGGCATTCGTCTGATACAGCCAGCTCCCCGTCGGATCTGTGACCAGCTAGGAGGACCTTCCCAGGCAGTTCCTCTACCATTTTAGCTCAACCACCTAGAAAACGAGCATCACAGACCTCTTCAAGTACAAGAAAAGGCCTGATGAGCGAGTCACAGACTTTATTTCCCAGTGGAAGGGGCTCACATACTCCCTTTACATGCCACTGACTCAGGAAAAATTACTGGCGATGTTCGTGGGAAATGTCATGATAGAAATGGTTCATTCTCTGATCACCCATAACTATCCCGGAGGGTTCCACTATTTCTCATACACGGCTCAGCACCTTAATAAATCCCTGAAACAGGCTAGCCAGGCATGTTCGTTGACCCCTATAATCTCTTCATGGAGAGCTTCCAGAGCCGAGCCTGCAGCGGTGGCCCAAATAGAAGCCCCCAGGCAACTAGAATTGATACGAGTAGCACCAGCCCCGCAGCCTTATAGAGGCCCTCCACCTCAGGCACAGCCTCCCACTCCGTAGCATCCTCCGAATCAGCAGGCACCTCCACGTAATGCACCGCCGCCACCTAGGCAGGACAATCAAGGTCTACCTCCTCGACTGGACCCTCCGGCTCCTCGTTAGGGCCAGGATCTAAGGGACCCCTTTTCAGAATGAAGACATTGTACTTACTCATTCAGCGGGAATCAGGTCCCCAGTTACTTCCGTAGTGCCCTATAACAACGGATTGTATGCTTTCCTGAGTGCAGGAGGCCAGAAGAGGAAAATCTCACTGATCACCCCAACTACTATCCATATCATCAGATTTTGGAGCACACACTCAAGTATTTCTATGTGTTTAAAGACTGGCTCTATGACTAGGTCGATAAAAATATAGTCAGGTTGGGCCTAGCCTCGACACAAGTGGTGGGTGTCTTTGTAGGATCAGGCAGTAGTAGCGACAATGAAGGCAAGTGGCAGCAGGTTTCCAGCCACGGACCCCAGAAGTACGATGACTGGATGGCTCACAAAACGGTTACCCACACCCATGGAATCATTCGGGCACGCATGAATCATCCAGAGCCTCCAAAAGCTGTGGCTACCACTTCTGCATCACTATCACAAACGACCTCTTCCCAAAAGAGAAAGCATCAGCAGCGCAAGAAGAAGTAATGTGCCCCACCAATTCCATCGTTGTCCCGTACAGTCGGCGACTTCAAGCCCCTGAGATGGGGATCCCTCCTAGAATCCACCCAGTGGGGGTGATTTTTCGAGTGACAGTTAAGGATACGCTTTTATTAACACCGTTGAGTTGATGAACCCCTATATAACATTCGATGAGGGGGAGCGCCAGGAGAACCTCCCCAATGTCCCCAGTTGGTGCCAACATCGGTAGATCCACGACCATATGGGTCATCAAGGCACATCAGTTGGAACATCCAGCCAGGTCGTGCATGCCACCGAGACCAGACAGCAGGCCTAGAGCAGAGCTCATCATGCACATCCCTTTCATCTAGTGTCGTCATAACTGCCTCCACCACCATTTGTGCTACTGGATCAGGAAGAGCTACCTCGCCCAGACCGCGGCCAGCCTCGTCTTGCTACAAGCTGATCTCAGTCGTTTGGTCATCATCTGGTAGGTACTATTCAAGCTTCGACTTGTGGGCAGTGGGATATGCCTGGCACAAGCCAATTGCCAGTCCAGCTAGCAGGGCCCGCTATGCCTCCAATCACAGAGCAGCCTCCGGTAAGCCGAACCTCACACCTGGCGTAGAAGTACGATGTCTTCAAGCACCTTGCCGGCATCCTAGGGAGGCTTTCCATACTCTAAGACCTCCTTCTATCATCAGATATGCGTGAGGCCCTTGCAGAGGCTTTAAAAATCCCCCTCCATTTTTAGATGGAGGTAACAACTGCAGATGCCATTCATGCAGAAGAAGTTGAGAATACCAAATTATAGGCCATCAACTCATTCTTGGGATAAGATGAATGCTCTACCATGTAGGGGCACATCCACCCGATGTACATCACCGGCCAATTCAACGGTGTGGAGGTTTTCCGCTGTCTCGTTGACACCTGCTCTGGGATCAACCTTATCCCGAAACAGACGCTACGTAAGCTTGGGTAATCCAAATATGACTTGACTCCCTCTAATTTAAGGATATAGGGATATGATAGGATAGAAAAGACCCTTGTCATCAAGATCTGTTTGAAGACCCAGTTTGGTGGCCCCGTTTGCAGTACCGAATTTATGGTCATCTCCCAGGACACCGCCTACATTGCATTGATAGTCAGACCATGGCTCCACCTGCATGCAGTAGTACCGTCATCATATCACCAATGCCTCAAGTACTAACTTAATGGTCGAGGAGGAATACTCCATGGTGATGCATTTCCTTTCGCCTCTTGCGAAGCCCATTATTTGGATGCTGACTACTACAAGAGCAAGGATAAGTAGATTCTGGCAAGTGAGGTTGAGCCCGCCCATGCCACAAGTGACCCCTAGGAAGGTCTAGATGACGCCTATGTCTTCCCAATCCATCAGTTGGAGGCCACGATCCCCGACATGGGGCAATGATTTATTTTATCAGGTACAAGAGGAAGTCATATTCCCAAGTGCAAGTGATGGTGGAAAATCACCTCATACGCCCACACAAACTAGGCTTGGGTGATCCCAGAACCTCCTGTCCACATACGATATCGGAATGTCTGCCCCATGGAAATGTAAGTATGTTATACGTGTCTGTTTCTCCATGATAGAATTAACCGGCTCAAGAAAACGTGCCACTATTACTTTGAAATCAGAATGTGTTTCCCCTTGGGCCGAAGATCAGATGGGATTTGATCGACTGCCTTCCTCGCTATGGTCTCAGCGGCGCGTGGATCTCCTAATAGATTGGACACTTCTATCTAGGCTGGTACCAGCCTCCTGTCAGGTTCTTTCGATCCAGGGGAAGCTTCATTCGCTTGGAATCACTCCTCCAAAAGTGAAGAAGAGGATCTAGAGGATGCTCCCCCTGCTTTTGAAGAAGGCGTCTCCACCACGGTCGATGAACTGGTACAGGTGAACCTTGGTAGTGAGGCAGATCCAAGACCCACATTGATCAGTGATGCCATGTCCCTCGAAGAGCAGCAGTGGTACATGGACTTCATAAAGCAACACTGTGACGTATTTTCCTAGATTTACAATGAGATTCCAAGACTAGATCCTTAGGTAGTCGTCCACCGCCTCGGTCTCCCGACAAATCATCACAGGTTCAAGCTACCTCCCAGAAAGATTCACCCTTCTAATAGTTCCATGGATGATGCCGAAGTTGAAAAGCTTATCAAATCCAACTTCATCAAGGAGGTTCAGTACCCCATGTGGTTCGCCAACATCATGCCAGTCAGGAAGAAAAATGGACATATCAATGTCTGCATAAACTTTTGAGATCTCAATCATCACTGTCTGAAGGATTATTTTCCCCTTCCAGTGATAGAATTTTTGATCGACACTACGGCTGGGTTTCTAGCCCTCTCCTTCATGGATGGTTATTCCGGATATAATTAGATCCGGGTGGCCCCCAAGGATGAAGAGTCCACCACTTTCAGGGCGCCCGAAGGTACTTTCTGTTACCGGGTCCTTCCCTTCGGCCTAAATAATGCAAGTTCCACCTATTAGCAGGACATGCATCACATATTCAAGCCGATCACAGGGACATTGGTGGAATGCTATGTGGATGATCTGGTGTTCAAATCTCGTCAGTGCCATAACCATCTCAAGGACCTTGAGAAAGTGTTCAGATTCCGCCGTTCCCACCACCTGAAGATGAAACAATTTAAGTGTGATTTCGAGGTCACCTCGGGGAAGTTTCATGGATTTGTTGTTAGGTACTGAGGCCTCGAGATCAACCCAGAGAAGATCAGGGCCATCAGCCAGATGCCTCCCCCAAGAAATATTTGGGAGCATAAAGGTTTCCAATTCCACATGGCCTACATACGCCGATTCATTGCGAATTTGGTTGGCAAGTGTAAGCCCTTTTCTCGGCTACTGAAGAAAGGCTTTGCCTATGAATGAAATGAAGAGTGACGTACCACATTTGAGGAAATCAAGTAGTATCTACTCCAGCCTCTGGTGTTGATTCCACTCATCTCCGGAAATCCGCTAATCATGAATGTGACTGCCCTGGAACAATCACTTAGAGCCCTTCTCACCCAGAAGAACAAAGAGGGGATGGAAAATAGTCTCTACTACCTCAGCCACATGCTCCTCGATACGGAGACCAGATACTCCCTCATTGAGAAGAGGTGTCTTGCGCTGATATTCATTATGCAAGAAGTTAAAACATTACCTGCAGCACCATGAGGTATAGCTGGTCTCTTGAGTAGACCCGCTAAAGTACATTCTGAACTGTCCCATGTTAACCGGTTATCTAGCATGGTGGGAAGTAATTCTCCCGCTGTTCGAACTCAGTCCCCCCCCCCCCCCAAAGGCCATTAAGGGATAGGAATTGGAAGGCTTCCAAGCTGCCCATCCAACCTCCGCGGACCAGTCCATAGACTTGGATTTTCTCGATGAGGAAATCCTCTTAGTAGATCATGTCGTCCCATTTTGGCACATTCACTTTGATGGAACCTCCCGAATTCCCACCGATAGGAGGCTCAATGATCCTCGACTCAATAGAGAGGGCCTGGGTATCATCTTCATTACATCGGCATAAGCCATTCTGCGATACTCATTCCTGTTGTCAGAAGGTTGCACCAACAACGAGACAGAGTATCAGGTTCTTATCACTGGCCTTGAGCTGGACCTCGAGATCGACGTGCCCCAGTTGCATGTGAAAGGGGACTCCGAGCTAGTCCTTAAGTAGGTCAATGATGGATATGTTGTCAGGAAGCCGGAGGTCATACCATTGTTGGAGCACACACTCCAATTAATGGCCTAGTTCCCTTCTTGGCCAAAGGTCACCCTTTTCCCTTGGTCATTGAATGGTCAAGCAGATTCTTTGGCCAGCCAGGCTACATCAATTGCAGAGCGTGAGTAGGATGATCTTATTATGCATGTGGAACACTAGAGAGTCATTACACCCGTCACCCCAGAGGGTGATGACACCTTGTGAGTAAGCCATATTACTGGTGGATCTTCCACGTTAAGATCCCTAGGTTCATCAGATGAGTTGGTCGAAGAAAATCCCAAATGGAAGCTCCTTTTGTAGAGTATCTCCAAAATGGATTCCTCCTGGGTGATCGAGCCGAGTGCGAGCGAATCCGACACTGCGCACTAAAGTTTACCCTCCAGAATGGTCCTAGTCTTGAGAAGATCCTCTAAAAGCGTAGTTTTGATGGTGTTCTCATCCATTGCATCCAAGGAGTATAGATTTCTCATGTCATGTAGTAGGTTCATTCCAGTTCATGTGGTGCCCATCCGGCTGGGCCAAAGCTCTCTCATCATATCTGCAGACTGGGGTACTTCTGGCCCTCTATGATCCATGATTGTATTGTGTTCTCCAAGAGATGTCACGCATGCCAAACAATTGCTAACTGCCTGTATTGGCCTCCAGAACCTCTCCACTCTACCAAGTACTCTTGGCTATTTGCGGTGTTGGGACTTGATGTCGTGGGACCGTACCCACCGGCAAAATCTCGCCAATTCCCATTCATCATGACCACTACAGATTCATTTCCAAGTGGGAACAGGTGATTATGATCAAGGAAGGCCCATTCTATCGTTGACATAGGGAGTTCCAATATCATCCATCGGTTCAGGGTTCCTCACGCAATCCTTACAGATAACAACACCAATTTCCGAGAATCTGAGATGAAGAAATTGTACACCAAGTACAATATCCATTCGAACCATACCTCTCGCTGTCACGCACAAGAAAATGGGAAAATCAAGGCATTCAACCAAACCCTCTCTAACATTTTGAAAAAAATGGTTGGCCAGAACATCAAGAGTTGGCCAGACAAGCTCCCCAATTCCCTCTGGGCCTATCAGAAGATGACTCATAATTCCACCTAGGTGACACCATATTCCCTGGTGTATAGGGATGAGGCCATCCTGCCCATTGAGATCTAGCTGCCTTCACTACACTCTGTGGTCTATGACCAGAAGGTTCCAGATAAGGTGGCTGAAATTCGTCTGGCTAATTTGGAAGCACTTGACGAAAATATGCTCTGTGCCCTGCACAATATGGAAAGGCATCAGAATAAAATAGCTAGAGCCTTCACCAAGAAGGTTCTCCTCCTCTATTTTCTACAAGGTGACCTCCTATTGGCCCTCCGAGCCCCAATGATCCCTAGCAGAAAACTACCCAAGCTAGATCCTAAATGGGAAGGTCATTACATAGTTCACAGTGTTTACCCCAATAGAGCATACTCCCTGGTAACCATAGATAGTGATCGTATAACACCTCCCACCAATGCCAAGTTTCTCAAGAAATACTTTTCCTAAGCTTAATGGTCATGCATGACCTTAAACTAGATGGTCCCACATGACATTAAATTGTCCAGTCCTACACGACTTTAAACTGTGCATCGTCCCGCATGACATTAAACTGAATTTCAAGAACTACTTATGGCTTGATTCCCATCTACATGGGATATGTAGGAATGCTCAGATGCCACATCTTGAGACCAGCCTCGAACTCTTCTCCTTGACTATTCCCCCAGGGTATAGTCCTCTCGGAGGGTCCTCATGTGGCGGATGCCTCCTTGGACTCATTCATGTGGAATTTATGACGATCACACCACGTGCTCCTTTGTTCTTCTATTCTCCCACGTTCTCACTGCACGAAGTTAAACTTCATGGCCATCAAGAACTATTTATGGCTTGATTCCCATCCATATGGGATATGTACGAACATCTAGACATTTTTTCTGTTGGCCCAGCCCAAACAGAAAAATCTTCCCTTAGGGTTGAGACATATGGTGGGGTACATAATTTCGCCCCAATTCACGTCGAGCTAACTTCGATCCGGACATACGTCCCACTCCCTGGAGACATTCAACACTTTCAGAGATGGGTACAACTATGCTTCACCCACTCCTTTGATTGGGACTCCACCATCATTTTCCCCATCTGGAAAGGCCCCTGAACGGTATGGATGATAGGACTAAGGGCTCTCTAAACACTTCGGGATAATGCCCTCAAGGATGTTGAGAAACAAGCCGATATAAGTCCAGCATTTCAAATATGATCATCGGTCGATGCTCATTTGTTGCTCCCAATTCAGGTCACTATAGGGATTCTATGTTTCGAACATGGTCAACAGTTGTACTGGATCGTTAGTACCACCCCAAGATGTCCCAAACATCGAGTGTAGTGGTTCATTTTTCCCCGTTGTATCTCCAAGCGACGAAGTCCCTTCAGGCGATGCCAGCTATCAGACCCCGTTAGACCGAGATAGCCAACACCATCTCCTTGTTTCCCAGACTAAGAACTGCTCACGTGGGCTTAGGATCTATGACGAGGCAATAACCGTACAAGAGGGTGTATAGCCTTCCATCTGAGGCCTAGCCACAGGCCCCTTGGCCTTTTCATGCCCCGACCTAGTTTCTCACTTACGGGATAGTATGGTGTGGTTTGGAATTATGTCCTCACTTATGTCGGGTTTCTTGTTGTGCCGTACACATCCCTGGATGAGACACCTTATCCTCTACATCGTCCTCAACGCAAGACATTAAACTGCAAATAGGTCAGGCCTTCTTGACCAAGGCCTATCCTCCGGCCCCTTGGCCTTCTTGGGCCTGATCCCAAGATCTTACCTAGAGTGTACAGTGTGGTACGGAATTATGTCCTCATTCATGTCTTGTTATTCTTCATTCCGTACAGCTCCATTATTTGGGGCATCAATCTCCCCTCCTCATCCTCATTGTAAGATGATAAAATGAAAACCTGGTCAGGCCTTCCTAACTTAGGCCCAACCTAAGGCCCCTGGCCTTCTTGGGGTTTTGGCCCAAGATCTTACTTGGAGTGCATGGTGTGGTGCAGGATTATGTCCTCATTCACATTAGTTTGTTCATCATGCCGTACACCCCCCACGTTAGGGTATTTTACCCCTCGGTGCCTTTAAGAACTACGTGTGGCTTGATTCCCATCCTTATAGGATACGTAGGACCACCCGAATGTCTGGACTTCTGGTCTAGCCCCATCTCCTAGAAATCTCTAATTCACCTTTGCCCCATGGCCTACCCATCCCCATGCTAGGTAATATATGGCGTGGCATGGGATTATGCCCTCGTTCATGTCGGGCGTGTAATGACCACGCCATGTACATATCCCTCCTAGGATTTCTCTATCCCATTACTCAATACTCATCCCTTCAAATTAGTTACTCTAAAGTTGAGTTCCCTCATTGACCCTCTTCCGTGGTTCATCAATGTGCCTAAGGGTACTCTGGTTTAGTACATGGAATGTCAAACTCTGCTCAGACATGTTTTTATCCGTCTCTCAGGCTTCATGTTCCCATTCATCAGGGATTCCATCACCTTTCACACCCAAAGGGACCCCCAAGTGGCATTGATTCTAGGCATAAGAGATCGTATAGCATTAAGGTCCAATGTCCTCATGGGTAATGGAAAACAAGCCGATACAAGTCCCACATTGCGAATATAGTAAATGGTTGATGCTCATTTGTTGTTCTCGTTTCAGGCTAACACGATATGGATGTTGTGTTTCGAACATGGTCAATAGTCATCCTCCATCACCACGCCAACCCCATTAAGCCCAAAATTTCAGTTACATGATTCACACCATTCTCCTCCTCATCATGTCCACGTAGAACTTCAAAACTCTTGGTACTATTCCTTAGTGTGCATCCACACTTTACGAGGAAAAAATCCACGATAAGGCAATCGCTCCGGGCTGCACCGATTTTACCCTTGCATGCATCTCATGTATCACGAATATTGTATCCGCCCTTGTTTCCTACACTGAGTCCAACTCAAGTAGGCTTAGGGATTGGTTTAAGGTCCGCCTTTACTAGGGATAGTCCTGCTTCTCACTGGTCCAAGTTCTATGACCATAAACTAAGATCCTTTCTTATTTTCCCTTTTTCATAACTACGTATAGCTTGATTCCCATCCTTATGGGATACGTAGGATCACCCAGACATCTCGTTTTCAAGTCCATCTCAGTTGGGAGCTAGTTTCTCCTACCCCTTTCCCTCTTATCCCTATTTGGGCCCCTCGGCCTGAGGTTCCCATCTCGTAATTGCATACGATGTGATATGGGATCATGTCCCCATTCACGTCGGGCATGTTTTATTGGACCGTACACATTCCCCACCTAGCATCGTCTCTACTACGTCCATTCTGCCTAACATTAAAATGAAAGATTGGTCCCGTTACATGAACCTAAATAGTGATATTATCATCATGGACTCATGGCAAAAAATGGCACAACATCGTGATGTCCTCACCCGGGGGGACACCATGTTTGGTATCGGTCACACGCCATGAAATTTTTCCACGCCTGTATACAGCTTGATTCTTGCGGCGATGCCAGGACATGCTATCCTAGGCCTATAGCTTCACAAAAAAAATCATTCACCTTAATGACAAATAAGATACATCAAATACTTATTCTTTTGGTGCAGGGCCCACACTCATACACCCATTTTATCCTCGGCACTGGTACCTAGCCGTTCCACTTCTAGAACTATGTACAACATGATCCCCATCCTCATGGGGTATGTAGGAACATCCGTGAATCTTGCCTCGGGCCCAGCATAACGCTCATTTTTTGTCCCTTGACCTAAAATCGTCTCAGGGAACATGTGGTGGTCGGAACCCCAGGTCCCCATCCACGTCGTGTTTTATAATTAACTCACCATGAGTCTCTTGCGTTTCCTCCCATCAATTGTCCAAATTCTATGACCCTAAACTGAGATCTCTCTATGTTAAGGGACTCTACTCCCTCTATATAATATGTCTCGTTGTCATGTATAGATGTGTTTTGAAAAATATCCTGAAGTGTGAAATTTTCATGGAGACATTCCCCTTGTTCCATTTCCAAGCTTCGTGAGCTTGCTATTTGGATGCTCAAAAGGTCCCCCAGATGGCATGGATGCTAGGCCTAAGGGCTCTCCTATCATTTTGGGCCAACATCCCTAAGGATCTCAGACGACATTTGTGACAGGTACCGTGTTTCGAACATGGTCAATGGCCAAGCCTCATTTTTTGTCACTATTCCAGGCTAACGTGATGTAGATGATACGTTTCCGCCACGGTCAACAGTTATCCTCTATCATCACGCCGCCATCATTGTGATCCAGATTTCGATCATCATGATTCACACATTTCCACTTACTCGTGTTCAAGTAGAATTCTAACATACTTGTTTTCACTTCTTCATGCATCTAGGTGCGCTACATTGATGAGTTAGCATTATTGGGCTGACAATCACTGAGTGACCATTCACCCTAACATGTCCCTTACTATGGCGGGAAATCTCCCCATTACTTCTTGTCTCCCACATCAAGCACGAATCACATGGGCTTAGTAGTTTTTGTGGGATGTGCACTGGCACAACCAGGCTTCTCATCATTCTAGATGACGTTAAATTGTGCTTCCAGAACTACGTACAGCATGATTCTCATCCTCATGGGATACACAGAGACACCCTAGTATTTTACCCTTGGTCCAGCCCTAGGAATCATAAATCATGTTCCTCCTCATTTCTGGCCCTGACCTGACCCCTTGTGGAGAACCATGTAGCTTCATTTCTGTCGTGAACAAGTTTAGGATGCCCCAAGGTGACATTTGTAAGCGACTAGTCCCTCTCCAGATATATCAATTCTAAATTTTTCCATGAACAAGTTCGGGATGCCCCAAGGTGACATTGGGAAGTGAAGACTCCCTAGCCAGAGAGGTTCGGCATAAAAGAACGAATGATCCATGATTAGACTGATTCGTCCATCTAATGTGCTTCCACCATGGTGGCATAATTTTGAGAGTGTTGGATTCTATTCGAACAAACTGTCACTCCATATTCCATGCTTTTCATGCCCCTTATTCGGACCCTCACCCTCTTTCACGTCTGGTGGAACCCCCTAACAGTATGGGTGTTCGGCTTATGGCCTGCCTACTATCCTGGGCCAACTTTCTGGAAGACTAACAGATGCCATTTTCGACAGGTCCTGTGTCTCGAACATGGTCAATAGTCATCCCTCATTTTCCATCCCCACTTCAGGCTAATATAATAAGAATACTATGTTTTGAATGCAGTCAACAGTTATTATTTATTGTCACGCCACCCACACAATGTTCTGAATCCTGGGTATCATGATTCACACCTCTCATTCTCATCTGTTCGGATCAATTTTAGTGCCCCTGGCATTACCCCATTCGTGCATAAGAGCACACTGGGAAAATGGTAATTCAGGTGTTTTGAGAGCTTCATTCTCCAGTCAGGTTCCCCCCATTTCCTCCCGGAAATCCGGACTGGTTGTTCAAGCCCAGAATGCCTAAAGCTTGGTTTTCACTCCTACGTTTGGATGAGGTGATAAGGTGGTCACCCATTGTTTCCCACATCGGACCAGACCCATGTGATTTTAGGGAACGATCACTGGACGCTTTGTGAACATCACAGGGATGCAACAAACCAATATAAATAGAGGAACTCATGCATGATAATAAATCAAACAATTAAAGCATGAATGTATGTTTGAGGTTTTATAATCATTACAGTACCCAAGGGTCGACTCCCCCCATGGATGGGTTGACCTCGTCAAAAGAGCGTAGAAGCTTCGCCACCCTCTGGCTGGTGGCATCCAGGAGTTACTGCCACTTGTTCCGCTCCGGCTCCTCCTCAACAGTGAGAGGGTGAAATCCATTGACCACAATTTGGGCCCGCTCCACATCAGCCCGAAAGGTGATCATCTCCTTAAAAGCTCACTTCAGGCCCTCTTTGGCTTCCGCTAGCTGAGCTTTTAGCCGCGAGACAAGATCTGATTGCGCATCGAGAGTAGCATAATGCTCATCCGTCCGGGCCTGCAACTGTTCAACCTCGTTTTTAGTCTCGTGTAGCCTCATGATTTTCACCGCCTTCCTCCACTTCTAGTCCTCACTGAGGCCACAGTCATACTCTCGAGTATTATCTTCCATAAGATCTTGGACAAACATGTGAGGGCGCTGGGCATCCACTCCCCCATAACATAGTTCACACAATCGTGAGCGATGTCTATCTATCTCATCCAACCATAGTTCTTGGGGTGTTATTGATGAATTGTGTGATCATATTCCACGATTAGAAACAGACTATTCTGCTTTCTTCTTCATTAGAGGTCATCTTGTCCTAGCCGGCGTGATTGGTAGGCTTGTATTTAGGGAAATTCCCCCAAGAACTCCTCAGCCAGGTCCTTGTCTGGCATTGGATCAGGGGTGGAGGGTCCTGGACTGTCTGGTTGATCCTCATCATCGGATCCCACATTAATAAACCCAGGCACAACCCCACTGGTGTCCTCACTAGCGATCTTAATTGGTTCATTTCGGTCTGGCCAAATGTCCACCTCCACGATTGTTGGCATGCCATTGGGAAAGGCACTACCAAAAGTCCCAACCAACTTCTTCGTAGCAGCCCAAGACAATTGATGGACTGTTCACGCCAAAAAGGGGATGTGAATGTTAGTTGACGAAGTAAGGGGATGGAAATCTTGAATTCAGTAGAGAAGACTTATAGAGATCAAATCCCAAGTCTCACCCTTGGGCTGATGTCATCAGAACCCCAAGACGTAGCCCCCCATATATGGTTGGCAGGTCTGCAGACTCTGGGGGAGCCGCCTCGTGTGTCCTAGGCCCACCAGATGTGGAAGTTGATGCATCCATGGCCATGGATCTTGAAGGTCTCGTGTTGGCACCCACTGAGGGGTGGGGACGAGGTCTACGCACGAGGCCCTCCTGCACAATGGAGACACTGGTAAGGAATCCAGAGTATCCTAAGGGAAAACTCTAAAGAAGTGATTTAGGATTTAACCTTTAGGGTCTCTGTGAAATCTTCGAGATCCGAGGACTTATCGCTGACTTGACCCTCCTCCAAAGGATTCCCTCCACCGGCCTCATCTCCCATGGAGGACTCGTCCGATTCTTCCGACAGAGGGAAGCGCTCCCTTAAGTCAGTAGATGATAGTTGCGGAGGGACGATATGATCCAACAGCACCCTGACCCAGTTTGTCATCGAGAGCAGGGTCCCCAAGGAATGAATGAAGTCTTCTAGTTCGACTATGTATTTCTCTGCCTCCGCCTGGGACACGGAAAAACCTTCCCTAATTGGGCCAATCCCCAGCAATTCCATCCCGAGGTGGTTAAGGTTCTGTCATAACTCAAATGGGCTGAGGAATTTTTGATTGACTTCCCTAATTTCCTAGGCCTCTAAGAAGACAAAATTCTCTATCAAGTAGATATGGCTCAACCATTTCCCTGGGGCCTGAGTAGAAATCCTGCAGAATCCCCTCGGTGGCTGCCCCTTTGGATGACTCTACACTCTTGGGACCACCGGCTCCATTGCCGCTTCCTGATCCGCTACCATTTCCCCCCCTAAACTAGTGTGGGTTTCGCCATTATAGGAGCCCCAGTACATTGGGATTCCCTTGCTGCCTTCTGAACTCGGCCCTGAGGTCTGGGAATCTCACCCTCACCGATCAGGACGGTTGGTCGCTTCAGCATCTCCCCTGGGTAGGCCGCCTCCCTGCTCTGGGCATATAATTTTACCAGCCTAAAGATGGCAATCGACGGAGGTAGTAAATTCCGAATCTTCCCCTCTTCGTGTGTGAACATGAGCCACATCTACCTCATCACACACGGGTGCTCCTCATGACGTGCCTCCAAGTAAACCTGTTGGGTCAGTTGCTACAGGCACCAGAATTGCATTTCAAACTGTTGTTGGGTGTATGGCTCATAGAGATGCTCGTGGTCCTCCCTGGCCACCAAGACTCCACCTCAAATGGACAAGAGGTAGGCCCAATGCTCTTCTGTTCCCTAACCATCATCCGTGAAGGCCCCCGTCGGCAATGGAAATGGGTGGAAATTGAATTCATCCACCCTCCACACCCGGTTCAGAACCGATGGTGCGGTTATCTTGGTCGGAAATCTCCCCGTGGAATACAGGATCAATGGGCAGAAGTTCAACACTAGAGGCGATATGGGGTTCAGATACTCATTGATCCCCCCGACGTGAGCCACCATCCACCCGTACCGGAGATGGAACGGCCCACATACCATCTGTGGCCTTTTACCCTTGCCGATGTGCCAAAACATTTCGTACAACTTGGTGAGCATCAGGATCCCTAGGTTGACCCACCCTCCTATCGCCAATGTGGACACCATGACGAAGGTGCTTGGTCGAACTCCCATGTTTGTATCCCTCACTGGCAGGACCCAACCATAGATGAGGGAAGAAATGAATGCCACCAGCATGACAATTGGTTATTTCTCAGTGCTGACGCTGATCCCCCAGGTCTTCTAATGGCTATTATTCAAAAGCTGTCGGTATAAGTGTTCCATGCTCTGGGCCCCCTTTTTGCAAGTTTGAGGCATCACCGAAAACTACTTATTTTCTAGGAAATACAGGAATTTCTTGAACCACCACCTGAAGTGAACATCCCTCATGGCCTCCTTGTCCTCCCCGGGAACGAGCTCTGTTAATGACATCGCCAAACGCGACAACTTCTTCGGATCCTCCCATGCGCCCATATCCAGGAGGAATTCATCATACATTGCCCCCATTATCGGGACCCCCAAGATCTGATGCACATCCCATAATCTGATGTTGACCTCCCCATGATGCAGGTGAAATGTATTGGTCCCCAGTGACCATCGGCTCAAAAGCTCCATTATTAGATGCTTTGGCTCCTAGATGTGAAACTGGGAGCCCCAAGCTGCCTCATACCTACCCACTCTTCTCATATCTGCTCCAAAGTCCTCATACAAGGCGCCTACCTAGTAGACCCAGACTCAATCATCCGTGATGTTGTCGCCCAGGTACATGTCCCATTCCTTGAACCACCCCTTCTTCAGGTTCCCCAGCACCTCCTTAAAAATGGTTCAGTACAGGGGAGGGGACTTCTATGGATGCAATTCTTCCCATCAACATTGTTCAGATGATTTTATAGACAGTCGACAATGACAGGCGTGAAGTCCTCCGGGGCATGACCATCGGGTGCCCAGAACCATTGGTGCTAAAACGGCGTGCACTGGAACCATTATGTTGGCTCATCCCTACTCACATTAGGGATGAATACGTCATCCCTCAGCCCGAACCTACACAATGGAAACCTCCTACACATTGGATAGTTCTTCTATCTCTCTAATAGAAGCTCCACCATTGAGCTATTGTCTGAGTGGATACGGACAAGCTCTTCTAGCCCCAGACTGTTCGTCATTTCATACCTCCGAGCGGCATCCGTAAGGACCCCATGGGTAGCTTATTTATGGGCTATTTGGTTCTAGAACATGGGCGTTTTATTGGTCGGTTCACAAAGCTCTTTCGCAAAGCATGTTCGCAAAATCCATTCGCAAAGAATATTCGCAGAGCGCTGCGTAGGTGTTCAAAGCCGGATTGAAGTGCACAAATGTGGAGTCAAGGACTCACTATGCGCCATGAAGACTCGATTCGTATAGAACACTCGTGGAGTACACATAACATCACGAATCAAGAGCGAAAAAGGAAAAAAATCATGAATAAAGGGAAGGACCAAAGAGATGGCATGCCCCCTATTTATAGGAGACGAATTTCAGAGCTTCACGGCGCATCCAGTCCACCCTGAGCATCGCAGTGCGCTCGGCCCCCGCTTCCCTATACAATTCGTGATCCCACTCCGAGAGTCAGCACTGTGAACGGCTGAGGATTTTGGCGATTTCTCTCAGACTTAAACCCTTGATCTCCATGTGTCTCCAAGTCTGAGGGGGGAATTTATTGGCACCAAAATTTGGGACCAAGAAGAGGCCTAAAAAGGCCCCGTTGACTGCCTCGCGAAGCCACTTCGTGGAGTTCCTAATCATCGCGCCCACCATGAAGTAAAGAGGTTGGATTCTTTGCAAACGCATTTGACATTCGCGAGCCCGCGGTGAAGCAAAGAGGAACGATTCTCCACGAACACATTTTACGTTCGCGAGACTGCCACGAAGAAAAGAGGGGGGATTCTCCATGAACGCATTTGACCTTCATGTTCCCGCTGCAAATTAAGGAGGCGGGATGTTCTGCAAAAACATTTGATGTCCGCGAGCCCTCCTTGAAGCAATGAGGCGGGATGCTCCACAAAGGCATGTGACATTCGTGAGCCCACCGCGAAGCAACCATGTTTCCATTCACGCCGCGTCAGCTCTGCTATGTGGCACCCCTTTCCTATAAATACCAAGCTCCCCCTAATCCCAATAGACAGAAAATCCGACCTTTTGGCTTCCCACCTCCCGAATTGTGAAGAATCTTTCCGCTCTGCGAATCATGAGATGTGAAAGGTACTTCTGCTCCACGAAGTGCCTCCCCTCCATCCTGTTTTGATCCCCTCTTCCGAGAGATATTCCATTCACGAAGACTAAGGCCCTTTGCGAAGGAAGAGGATCCCCAATGGGACCCAAGCTGTCGTAGAGTGTTTATGATCTGTGAAACACCCTTCATGTAAACATTATTCACATGCTAAGGCAGGGTCACTGTACTTCGCAAAGCACATTGCTTCATGACACCTTGCTTCACGAGGCACCTTTACCCCGCAAGGCTATGCTCTGTGAATGCCCTTTCACTTCATAAATCACCCCCATATGCACCTTTCCTCTATTTATAGGCTAAGGCACCCCTCTTCATGAAGCAAACCCCCTCGCAAGTGCCCTCCGCCACACTGAGCAACAGAGTTTCACTAGGCCCTTGCCTATGAACCCCTAGGCTTGGAAATTACTTTTCTCTTGAAACCCTCCAGGTTTCCATGATGTTACTTCAAAGTCCCCTGGACAACACCACCCATTGTGTTGCTTCACCTAATGCTTCTTCACAGAGGCACGATAATGACTATTTCTTCTTTTCATAGCCACACTAACGTGGACCCCGCGATGGTTCGCTCCAAGCCACCCCCTCGCTACGGAGTTGCCTATGCCTTCCCTCCCACAAGGAGAAAAGGGTACTGGTTATGTAATTCCTAGGGGTGCGGAGTGAAACCACCTCATCCGAGTTGCAGGATTTTAAACTGCCAAGAACCATCGTCCTCGAAACATGACGTTAAACTGCGACCCCGCCCCGTGCCTCCCAGGTAGGGTGTCCCCACCTTTCACATTTTCTACACCCCCTGGTCTCCACAGGGGATGATATCCTCTTTCTGGGTGTGGAATTTGACCGCATGGGATGGGTATCCACCTTGGTGTAAGCCCCTAGCTTTCCTTCCAGGAGGCATCATCCCAACTTCTCCTTTATTTGGTCCCATGTCCCTCTCCCATTGTGCTTTGTCACCCACAGGCCTCCATCCTGGAGTAAGTCCTGGCACCTTGGGCTGCTTCAGAGTGTAATCCCCACTCCTCTTCACTTCCCATGGATGCCCCTTTCGCGACGTGGTCTTCAGGCCTTTGTTGTCTCTTGTTTCTCACATCGAGAACGACTCACATGGGTTTAGAGTAATAATTGACCATGACATCACCCATGTCCCGCATGAAGTTAAATTGTATTCCCCTCCCGAACTACAGAGGCTTTGATCAATGACTAGTCATGGTACGTAGGAAGCCTCCACGATGGTCAAGCCAACCTGGACCCCGGTTCCCTTCACGTCGGTTCACTAACACCATCTCAAACTACGGGAACTTTGATCCATGTCAAGGAATGGTACATAAGAAGCCTCCACGAGGTTCATGGACACCTGGACCCCAGGTTCCTTCACGTCGCTTCACTGACACCATCCCGAAATACGTGGACTTTTATCCATGTCATGGCATGGTATGTAGGAAGCCTCCATGAGGTTCAAGACCACCTGGACCCTTGGTCCCTTCATGTCGGTTCACCGACACCATCCCGAACTATGGGGACATTGATCAATGTCAAGGTATGGTACGTAGGAAGTCTCCAAGAGGTTCAATCCCAACTAGACCCATGGTCCCTTTACGTCGGTTCACTGAAACCATCCCAAACTATGGGTACTTTGATCCATGTCAAGGAATGGTACGTAGGAATCCACCATGAGGTTCAAGCCCCTCCACCTTGGCCCACCTCATAGCGTAACCTCAAATTCCCCATCTCGCATGATGTTAAACTATATCCACCATTCCGAACTATGGGGACTTTGATCCATGACAATGCAGGGTACGTTGGAAGCCTTCATGAGGATCAAGCCCAACAATCATTGGCCCCGACCGTCTCTGTGTCGTTGTTCCAAGCCCATTTTCACCCAAACTACGAGGACTTTGATCCATGTCAAGGCATGCTACGTAGGAAGCCTCCCTAAGTTTCATGCCTAAAAACCATTAGACTCTAGGTCCACCTTCATCGGTAAGCCGTTGTCACTCCATTCAGCGGTAAACCGTTGTCACTCCCTCCTGTAGTAAGCTATTGTGACCCCATCCAGTGGTAATCCATTGTCATCCCATCTAGCGGTAAGCCGTTTCAATCCCCAATTTGTGGAAAGTTGTTGTCAGATGAACTATGTGGACATTGATTCCCTGCAACGGGGATACATAGGAAGTCTCTTCGAGGCTCAAACCCAAAACCATTGTCGCCCATAATGGTTCCACCTAATTCACCACCCACTTCATTCAACCGCTCTGTCATCCATCCTGATTCATACCCGGGCCTCCACATCCCGTTGGAATCATGCCACTCCATTTCTCAATCCCATTGACATCATTTGGGAAGCCACCCACGTGTTGGCCCCAGTGTCGGTGTTCCCTCCTGGGGGTTCCTCCATCTAATCCACTCTTGTCAGTGTTTTGATCAGCCCGATCCTTCTCCGCTGGACATTAAACTTGCGGCATACCCCGTGTTAAGAATGGGAAGCAGAGGAAAACCTCAGATACATGCCATGGAATATAGTTCCCCAAGTTTGATGTGGGATGCCTCTGGCTTCCACGCCCTCTAGAAGCCCTAAAATAAGGGATAGAAGACAGACACGCCAATCCCCCCGGCGTCCAGATATTCCAGTGATTCCCCAACATGACTGATCCCCTAACCGAAGGTTGCTGCCCTGACCAGACCCCTTGGAATGTCCATATATAAGCATCATAATTAACTGGTGTCCATGAAGATATGGTGCCGGAAAGAGTTTCACGAACAACGTATTAAATCTATGAGGGAGACCCGAACTAGGTGATGAGCTCCACGGAGGAATCCACGGAAGGAAGAACCGACATCCCATCATCCCATTTCGATCAAGGAGAAAACATCCCTGAACAAGGAACGGATGATGCCCACCTTTGGAAAGCGGGAATGTAGGCTAACAAAAAGTCGCATCCTTCATCCCCGAAGGAGGTGGATGTGCGCGCCCTGGAGAAATCATCGGACACAATGTAGTTGTGAAACAAGTCCGACCTCATGTAATACCATGAATATACATGGGTTGTTTCACTGGTGATGTCTGTGAAGTTCACAGCATGTAAAAGACCCATACACATCATGTATTTATAGAAATAGGGTGGAAAATAATTATTTAAAGCATTAAATTTCTTATGACTAACTGAAAATCACTTAGTGTGTAATTTGGGAAACCCTATGACAATTCATGTATATATTGATACATTCCATGTAGTTCAGTTTTTCTTTAATTAATTTTTTTATTCAATGTGTTTGACTCAAACAATACATCAGTCTCAGTGTTTAGCTTGTATGTGTTTGCTTGAGTTACCTGGTGTGTATAGCCTACTACACCTCTTGTGGTCTATTTTTGGCCACTTATACAATATTCCTAGGGAATCAGTGTGTATTCTACATGGTATATTATGTGTTATATTGCATGTACACCATCTAAAATCTATGTTATCACATCTAGATTGTGTCTCTCAGCTGACAGTCAATATACAGTGTGTAGTAATTAACTATTTCATACTTTTACCACAAGACATGATCAATTTACAGAGATTCAGTGTCATCTGGATTTATATAGTGTAGAATCCCTCCCCTCCTCGTCGACTTAAGAAGGAACAAGGATATTACTTAGCCTTAAGAGACATCCCCAAGATGAAAAAGGATTGAAATAAATTCCAAGGTCTATAATGAAATTGGGGGACACTTTTACCTTTGAAAATAATACAACACAACCAAGCAGACCATAACCAAAAAAACCATTATATGATCTATGAGAGAAAGTAATACAATTGAACATATTACTAAAATGAAAATAATAGAAAACTATAACCGTTTACTATATCATAGTACAAAGTGGATGATAAAACCAACAATGATCAAAGACTCCAATGACCTAACTTTATAGCTCCCAAAATGATCCAAGCTCTAACTCGACGATCCATTCCCAAGGTATCACGATGAATCACTATAGAAATGAGATACCTTTCCTTTACATGTGTCTCGATAAAAAATATCTACAAACGTACCAATGTTCCCAAGAAGGGGGTGAGTATAAAACATAGCAAGATTCCCCCAAATGACTTATCTACTAATTCCACTAGAATCGAACAAGTTAGAACATTTAAATAAAAAATCATATAAAACAATTTAAATAGTATATATCAACTCCAAACCATTTCTAAAAAAACATTTATTCTAAAACAATTTTCCAATCAATCTAATTCCACGGGAAGAAACAAAACAAGTTGTTCCAACCATTTCATGAATTAATTTGGAATTAACCATTTCATTTCACACAACCCCACACACAAACTCAATCTTGGTATTTCCATTGATGGTGGAACTTCACATCCATACTCTATCGCTTTGACAGTGGAACTTCATGACGATTATCCATCCTATACAACTCATGCTTAACCATTTAATACAATAATCAAGAAAAACCAAATTTTTTCAACTCATTTTAATAAAACCGTACTTTTACTGAAAAAAATATACCCAATTTCCCTAAATAAAAACCAAAAACCCATTTTAAAGTCATATTACCAATTTCACATTCAACAAAACAATCATTTTTCACAGTTCCATAAACTGTCACCAAAGAGGGTTTCCATCAAGAATTGCATGTAAATTTCAAAAATTTATCTATGTAAAAAAATAAATTTGATATAAATACTTTAATTTTTAAAAATAGGAGTCGAGAGTGAATCCACATGACTCATAAACTATGGTTGAAATGAAGAATGGTACAATCCTTCAACAGAATAGGTTGAAACTCAAAAAACCCGACTTAGATCTCATTCCCTAACATCAAAACTACTAAATATCATCATTATTGACATCAAATATCATATATATATATATATACCCAATTAACTAGTTCTATGAATCCAAGAGAGGGAATAAGAATATATCTAAGGAAAACGTCCAAGATCAGATACTTTCCAAGGAATTTGGGCTTTAACACACCTTGAATTTCCATCGAATCTCTCTTGAGTCAAGAGGAATGCTCTCCATAACCATTCGGAATAGAGAAATTCGATTTTGGGTCTAAACAGGGGAAAATGGCCATTAAGGTGAAAATAAAAATTATATCTACAATTTTCGGACCTATATTCTTGTTGTGCACGGTCAGGGTGCATGGTTAGGCAAACTATGTGTTAACCATGGAAATTCCTCAGTCCCTAAATGCACAGTTTCCCCTAAGTGTATGCATGGTATGGAAAAACAGTGTAACTAACTGTGTGCCTACCCAATGCAAACTACCTCACTTTTCATTGTTTCCGTTAGGAGTTTCATGGTGGGTACTAACTGTTCTCAAACCACACACCTAAAAAAAATCCCAAAAAACATTCCAAAAGTCCTCAAAACCTTCCCAAAAATCACCCAAAAATATAACATACTTAAAATAAATATATAAAGGTATATTTACTTGAAACTTTAGGTGATAATTCTCCCCCATTGGCCTTTAAATCTTCTAAAAGTAGAAAACTGCCACTTTCTTGAAATATTTCATGCCATTGCTTGACCATTTCATTTTCCTATGCCCAAGATTCTTCCTAAATCTCAACATGTTGAAAAAAACCCACACCAAACTCATGATTTTACCACACAAGACTTTATATTTATTATCCACAATGTGTACTATCATATGAACCAATGAAGCATCTAGATATAGGTGAATGTGATCCCATTGAATCACATGGTCAGGATAAGGTTGATGTTTCTTCAACTAAGATACATGAACCACATTTTGCACTGCACTGAAATGTGGTGGAAAATCCAACTAATATTCCACCTTACCAACCCATTCAGGTATCTCAAAAGGTCCTATGTATTAATGATATAACTATCCCTTATTTGCAAAATGACGATGCCTAAGACTTAGAGAGATTCTCAAGAACACATGATCACACACCTCAAATGACAATATATGTAAATGATGGTCTACATATTATTTCTAATGAATATAAGTCACCATTATCCTTTTCCTAATTAATTTAATCTTATCTTTTGTCTCTTAGACAAGGCATGGCCTATCTTGTGATGTATCACATGCTTCCAACCAATAATGTGGATAATGATAAGGATTATCATACAATGCTTTAAAAGGAGCCATATGTATCAAGTATTGGTATGTTTTCTAACATGATAACTCCACTAACGGTATCTGTTCCTCCCATGATCCATCAAAATCCATTACACAAACCCAAAGCATGTCTTCCAATTCTTGAATCATCCGTTCATATTATATATCTGTATGAGGATGATACACCACACTCATAGTCAACGAAGTATCAAGGAATTGTTTCAAGGATTTCTAGAAATGAGAAATAAACCTTGAATCTCAATCTGATACTATCAAAACTAGTATATCATGACTCTTTACAACTTCTTGGATCTATAATTTAGATAATTAATCCACCATATGAGATTCATTAATAGGAATGAAATGGGACAACTTTATGGGTTGATCCACTATCACCCATATGATATCATGTTTTTTTACTATCCTTGGGAGACCTATCAAAAAATCCATAGCTATTCAGTCCCATTTCCTAATAGGAATTGGTAAATACTACAACATACCCATTGATCACTTGTGTTCTAATTTAAATTGATGATAGGAGAGGTATCTCATCACAAACTCATCCAATATTCTTTTCATTCCAACCCACAAAAAGTTTTCTTTTAGTTCCTTATATATATTCCATATTCTAGGACGAACATCCCCTATCGGAATATGGTAATCAGGAAGAAGTTGTTCATAAAAAGAAAAATGTACCACCATCCAACCTATAAATTACAAATTTGAACCCCCATCTAGATTTTATCCCTCAATGTTCTCCCCACCAATAACTTTGGACCTCATAAAAACACATTTTCTATCAGATGTTTTTGTCTCTTTTACCATCTCCACCAAATAATGAATCAAATAAACTAGAAATAAAACCTCTAAAATACCATGGTCTTCACAATCCAAGTGCATGTTAGTTATCCCCGATACCAACTTCCACTAATCTAAAGCCTCCTTTTTAGACTAATTATATGACTTTATACTTAATTCATTTTCTACTGAATTTACTTTACCCATTATCTCCAAAAAAGAAAATTAAAAGATTTGGAGACCCTATATCTATTTTCTTTGACTCATATTCAAATATATTTGTGTGAAAATGTATTTCAAGCTCTTATTATCTATAAACACTATAAATTTCTCACCAAATAGGTAATGATGACAAGTATTCAAAGAATAGACTACAACATCTAGCATTAAATTGTGTGTTAAGTAGTTGTTCTTATGAAACTGTAAATTTCATAATCCATAAGCAAAAACATAACCTCTGTGCATAATAACACATCCCAACCCTGATCCCAAAGCATCATAATATACCACATACCCTTCTCCTGATTCCGAAAAACTCAATATCGATGCTGATGTAAGGTGATCTTTTAACTCTTAAAAATACTTCTAACATTCCTCGTTCCATTTGAATGGAACATTTTTCTTTCTTTTCAAAGCTATCAGTTGTGAATCTAGTAATGAAAAATAACAAATAAATCATCTGTGATAACCATCCAATCTGAGGAAACTATTTATCTTAAAGATATTCTTTGGCAATTTCAAGTAGATAACAACCTCTATCTTTTCTATAACCATAGAATCACCATTTTATAGCTAACATGGCCAAGGAAATGTACCTCTTATATCCCAAAATCACACTTTGATAATTTGGAATACAAATGATGATCTCATAAAATTCCCAACATTTTCACCCAGTGTTGATCATGATCATCTCTTGTCCTTGAATACACCAATATGTCATCCATAAACACCACCAAAAAATAATCTATATACCGAAAAAATATATGATTTATCAATAACTTAGATACTATTGTTGTATTCATAATACGTAAAGGAATAACCACATACTCATAATGTCCATATGTACTTCTGAAATCTGTTTTTGGAATATCCTCCTTTCGGAAAAATAATTAGTGATATCCTATTCGTAAGTTTGTTTTAGAGAACAACTAGGATCCCCTCAAATGATTGAATATATCATCAATTCATATAAGTGGATATTGATTCATGATCATAACTTGGTTAATCTTAAGATAATCCAAATAGTGACTAAGAGTTCCATCTTCATTTTTCACATACAAAACTGGTACTTCCCATGAAGACGTGATATTTTGAATAAACCCATTTCTTTACAAATCTCCCAACTTGACTTTAAATTCCCTTAAATCTTTTGATTCCATCCAATAATATAGAAGTGAGATTGGATTGGTCCCCAGTAACTAATCAATCGTAAACTCCACTTCTCTTGTGGGTGGAAACCCATGGAAATTTCTAGGAAACACATCCATAAAGTGATCAACAACTATTGGAAAATCATTATCCCTAATATCTTCCTCTAATTCCAAACTCAAACCTTCCAACTAGTATAGATGGATCCAACCATTGGTACCATCAATACATCTACACCTGCCTTTACATTCCAGTATCCTCTAAAGATATTAACAGATCCATCCTTAAGCATAAAACTAACTCTTCAGGTATAACGATCGATGTAAGCTTTGACCATTTTCAACTAATCTATACCTATTATTATGTCATATACTTCCATCTCAATCACATAGATATCCTATATCAATTTATCTCCATCAATTATTATTAAAAATTCTTTTCACATAAAGGATTGGCATTATCTTTGACAAAGAGGGGTTTGGAGTTTCAAAATATAAGGCATCATCTCAACCTTTAAACAAAAAATATCAATAGAATGAGAATAAATAAATGAATTGGATGCACCTATATAAAATAAATTTTTCATAATGGTATAATTCAAAAGAATCATACCTCTCAACAACTATTTTCTAGATTGACCATCCATAATAACTTGCTCAGATCCATGTAATTTCTTACTTTATCCACTTTGTTCTTTACTACCCTATTGAGATTTCCCTTATTAAGGAGTTATGGTATTACTATAATAACCATGGATTCCTTAACTCTACTGATGATAGGTATTTTGTTTCCCTTACCCCGTCGAATCATATGATGTCTATGACACATGTCATGTGTCCTGAACACCCAACCATGGAGCACTACAAAAATAGCACTGAAGATACCACATATTGTTGACGTTATGGCATGCTCTATGTTGTTTCATAAAATCTTGCATCATGTCATCCAAAGAACCACACAAAAATCATCCTGGCTTGATCTTGGGTTTAGGAGGAAGATTCAATAATACATCTATCTGATTCTGAGCCATCCCACTACCTTGGAAAAAGGTGTCCCTATTTCGATTATTCCCAACATTGTATTTCCTACCATTTCACATAGGTATCATCATTCTCCCTCCACCTGAAACTCCTGATATTTCCCTTTCTTCCACCATCACTCTATTGACCATCTCGGTGTAATTCATTATACCAAGCATGAAAATCTTCGAGAGAATATTCGAACTTAGCCCCAATTCCAAAATTCATTCCTTCAAGGATTAACTAGCATCAACTTTTAGTGAAAAGAGGACTAAATTCAAAAATTTATCCTTATACTCTATCACTATGTGGCTCTCCTACTTCAATATTCAAAAGTCCATCATTCTAGAAATACTGAACGTGTGAGGAGAGAATTTTTTGTTGAACAATTATTCAAAATACTCTAATATAATTAAATAGTCTAATTTAGCATAGAATATTAAATACACCCATTGGCGTGCTATATCATCCATCATATACGTCACTAAATTGACATTCGACGATACTAGTGTGCTAAGGAAATTTAAGATTTGACTCGTCCTATTCAGCCTCACCTATGCTTTCTTTGGTTCCAAATCACCCTGAAATATGGGTGGATTCTACTTTTGAAACTAAATGGAATGTACCACATTTCTTGATTCATAGATTCATTTCCCTCTATCCATTTCTTGAAAATCCTCGATAGTACATTGTACCAGCTTTTGGTTCACTTGTGTCTTAGGTGTAACCACATTCTCAACAGCTTGTTCAGATTGGTTTCTACGACATCTACGGTGTGCCATTTTATATAACAAAAAAATCATCTTAAGCTCACTATTTATCAACTTAAGTCATAAAAATTTCAAATTCTATAACAACATTGCTTTCCAAAATTCAACATTTGTTCACTTTCATCCAATTTTTGAAATTTCCACCAGGATTTTAAAAATCAATCCATTTTTAAAGTGCTCATATAATTCCTTTTCAAAATCTCACATTTGAAAAAAAAATCTATATTTTTTTCAAAAATCAACATTTTTTCACAAAATCATAAATAATTACTCAAAATGAAATATACACTCCTAGTGGAAGTTATTCATATCAATTCATGTCATGCTCTTATCATTTTCTAAACCCATGACAATGACGTAACACTCTTATAAGTGTCTCAAAACACTCATGTACCCAACTTCCTATTAACTTTAAGTTTATCATAAATTGGTTAGATATTCCTTTTTATGATCTATATTTCAACTCATGAAACCCCTACTCTTTACTACCATCCCAACTCAACGAATATACAAAATGAATTTTTAACTCCAAGAAAGAACTAAACCATTTGTACCAAAACAAAAGATGTCTCGGACAAGAGTTATATCATTTGTAACATCTCACCCCTCCTCATTGGCTTGGGAAGACAAGAGGATATTACTTGGCCTTAGGAAACATCCCAAAGATGCCAAATACTAGAACCAAATGCCAAGGGATTTAATTCAATTAAGGGATGATTTCCATTTGAAAATAAAACAACACAACCAATCATACCCTAACCAAAACAAACAATATATGATGAATGATAAAAAGTTAATACAACTCAACATATTACCAAATTTATTACAATAACAAAACCAGTATATACTCTATCAGGGTACAAAGTGGAAGATAAAACCAACAAATCTCAAAGGATTAAAATACATAACTCCATAGCTCCCAACATCCACCAAGCTCCAACTCCACAATAAATTCACAAGGTATCATTATGCATCACTAAATAAATGATATTCACTCCTTTAACTATATCTCAATAAACAAAATATGCAAATGCACCAAAGTAACCAATCAGGGGATGAGTATAAAACTTAGTAGGTTTTCCCCAAATGTCTTACCTACTCATGCTACTATGATATAACATGTTAGAATATTTATATAAAAAATTATATAAAACAATTTAAAACTATTTATATCAAAGATAAACCATTTCTAAAAAAATAGTTTTCATACCAAAACAGTTTTCCAATAAAACCAATTCTAAGTAAATCAACCAAATAAGTTGTTCCAACCATTTCATCAATTCATTTTCCATTACCTATTTCCTTTCACACAACCACACACACACACTCAATCTTGGAGTTTCCATTTATGGTACAACATCAGGTCCATACTTCATCCCTTTGATGGCGATACTTCATGACCATTATCCATCCCATCCAACTCATGCATAACCTTTTAGGACAAAAACAATTCCAAACCAATTGTTCCAAACCATTTCAATAAAACCATCCTTTTATTGAAAACACTTTTCCAACTAATTTCTATGAATCAAGTCCAAACAACTAATTTAAAATCAACATTTTTAAATCATGTTAGCAATTTCACTTTCCAAAAAAACACCCAATTTTTATGATTCCATAAACTGTCACCAAAGAGGGTTTACATAAAGCATTGCCCATAAATTTCACAAATCAAACTTAAAAAATCAATAAATTTTAAATAAATTCATAATGTTATAGTAATATGAGTCGAGAGCGAAGCCATCTACCTCAAATACTCTGGTGTAAATGAATAACAACACAAATCCTTCAACAAAATGGGATAAAACTCCAAAAACCAACCTTAAATTTAATTCCCTAACATCAACACAGGGAGATATCACCATTATTGGAATCAACTATCATATATATATCCCCAATATACTAGATATATAGATCTAAGAGAGTTAAGAGGAATAGATCTAAGGAAAATGACCAAAAATAGATATTTACCAAGGAATTTGGGCTTCAATGCACCATTAATCTCCAACAAATCGCTCCCAAGTCAATAGGAATGGTCTCCACTGCCTTTGGAAAGAGAGGAATTCAAGTTATGGGTGACCTGGGTAAAAAACATCTATTATGAAGTAAAATCAAATTAGATACACAATTTTTGGATCTAATTTTCTATTGTACATGGTTAAGGCACACATTTAGGAAAATCATAAAAATGTCTATTTCCCCACATTCATGGTTTATCCTAGGTGTTTTCATGGTTTGAAAAAACCATGAGCCTAAATGTATGCTTACCTAGAATCCATTGTCTAAATTTACAGGGTTTTTTGTAAGATTTTTACGGTTTTTACTAACCATGCTCAAACTATGAACCTCCAAAAAATACACAAAAACATTTCAAAAGTCCTCCAAACCATCCCAATCATCACCCAAACAATTCACATACTTAAAATTAAATATATAGGGATACCTAGTTGAAAATTGGGGTGTTACACATAGCATGTAAACCAACTACACGTTGTGTAATCCCCACCAAACCTTGTTCCAACTGATGGTCAATTCGTGGTGTGTAATGACACACCATATACTACCCCCCATATGAAATGTCATGATTAATACAACCCATTTTTGTGTGGTTAAACAAGGTTACACATTGTGTAATTTTTTGTTATATTCCATGTAACCATTTCTTGTAGCCAAAATCCTCAAAATCTTTTGATAGGACCTTTGAGCATTCTTTATTCTTGGCCTTTTATTGGTCATATGAAACTAAAAAATCATGGTATCTTGATTTCTGGATTAAGTAATGAAAATTGAAAATTAAAAACTAATAATAAAACACATAATTTATAAAAAATAATAAATAATTATAAATTAATATGTGATAGCTCTAATATCAATTCAAAGGATTTGGGGTATTGAAAAAGCGAGAACGCCCATTCCTAATATTGTTTTCCATTAGTTTCCTTGGATGAAATCCTTATAAATAGAAGAATAAGCCCCATATTTTTCTTAGAGAGTATCCTTTAAAAGATAATTTATAATTTATTTAAAACAACCATTACCTTGTCTTGATAATTATATTATATTTGATCAATTTGGAAGCCACTCTCATAGTCTCGTCATTATGGGAAACAATCTGAAGCATAATTCCTCTAGTAGTATCCGTACATACTCTACAAATATCATAACATCATCATTGGTATTTCATGTACTAGTATAATGGATCCAAAAAAATCATCATTCTCCATTGATCACAAAAATATTTCTTTTAGTCTTGAAAAAATTCTATCTGGTTCTCTTGGTCTTAAGATGGATTTGGGGGTTATCTCTCCTTCCTGAGAGCATTCTTGAGAAATTATCTCTTGGTATTAGTGATAATTCTCTATTGATACTCAGTTATAAACACAAATATCTACACCCTCTATAATTATATAATCTAGATTATATACTTAAGTATAACAATTATTTATTATTTATAGTCCATTAACTAATTATTTATCCTAAATAAACCCCATGTAAAATAATAATAATATTATTATTATATTCCATGACATGTGTTAACTTGCGTATATTTAAATATAATTTACTAAATCAATCAATCAATATGTATTGACATGATATTAAATAAAATATATCATTTATATCATACCATTAACTCATCTGGTCTATCCTATTCTTCATTTATCGATATTTAAAGAAATAAATATCCTTAAATTATTCATTCAATAATAAAATATTATATTCACTCACTTGAGAATAAAAATTTATTCAATATTAAACTCACATATATTATGAACTTGATTAATTGGTTATTTAATTTATGTAATCATCCAAAATGAAATAATTATTATTCCAAAAATTGAGAATAATATATATTCTAAATATTAAATTCAACATGAATTTAGCATAGATTTTGGATACTATGAGTGTGTGACCCTCAAGACCTCTTTAGAAGTGGCATTAAGTGAACTTTCTTAAAGTCCAAGATTGGTGTCTAGCAATACATTAAAGATCCTATAGAGAAAGAAGGTAATTTTTAAAATTCAACAACCTCATATGAATTATTTTTGTGTAATATAATATTTTTGTCTCAATATCTCATTAGGAAGGTTGTATACAAGTGTAAACAACCTATATAGTTGATATATTTTCTATGACTTCGTAAAATGAACTCATCAATAAAACATCATGTCCAGTAATTAATCAAATAATTCAATATCAGTCAAAGGGCCTTAGATATCTTCTTCCATTAACATAGAAGGGACAAATACTTTCTTGACTTATTAAATTAATGCCATTTCACTTATAACTCGCCTAACTTAAACTACATCATTGTGATTATATGTTGTCATGGTTTTCATCATTACATCAAAGTACACAATTCATGAAATACATTAATAATAATCTCAAGTCTAAAGACCAATAAAGATGTTCACAATGAAGAATATACAATGAAACATATAACATGTTGAATTCCTATCATTAGGATTGTCCTCATAACCGTCGTTCTTAGAGATTATAAAATAAAAAACATTATTATATGAAGCATTATATGCACATGACCATCCAACACCTGATATCAAAAATATCATATGAATTTTATGAAATGATGTCATCTAGACTATATGACATAGATTTAATAATATTTTCATGGAATTTTCAGCTTCTCATCATAGTGGGTAATTGTTATGAACTTTTGATGTGACAAATTCTCTAAGGAAATTATCACAAAAATGTTACTTATATGAACACTCATCATGTGATAATATATTTATTAACATTCTGATAATTGAGAGTAAATAGTTAGTTGGTTTTAGGGAACCAACTCCATAAATATTTATAGGGTTAATAGATGTTTTAATTAGTGGTCTAGATTAATCCATATCTCTCATGTGATATCTAATGGTTTAAATTCCAGTGATTAGAGAAAATAAAGGATTTTTCATAAAAAGGGTTAGGGATTAGAATGTGGAGTAATAATAATTCTATGATTGAAAATCCAAATTATGAATATTACATAACACTCCCCCTTGGATGTCATAATTTTATGTAATTTTATGTAATTTTATGTAATTTTATGTAATCATAATTTAAAATAAACTATGTAGTGAAAAACAAGTGAAACCAAAGTAATTGAATTTCATGTCATTCTACCTCATTAAAAACTTTTTCAAGAAAACCCATTCAGAAAAACCTAAAAATGGGGAAAATATTATAGAATTCGTAGCTCCCTCTCATAAAATCTTGATAGATGTTTTAGTCTTTGTATCCTAATTTTATAAATAAATTTCTCAAAATTCATAGTTGGTAATTATATTGGGAAAAAATATAAAATATTATTACAAGACAATATTTTTTTATCTCAATCTCACCATCCATTTAAATTTTTATAAGTAAAAAATATTTTTTTTGATAAGATATGTTTTATATTATCACCTTTGATATACCCACACTTTAATTGCACCATACAAGAAACATTATCCTTATATTAGATGGTGAGTATATAATTACTCAGGTCTAATCCATAATTATTTTTGATCTGATGAATAATTGATCTAATCCAAACATATTCATAACTTTCTTCAAGAATTAAAATCAAATCAGAATGATTGGGGGAATTCATAGAAATATTTTGTTTTATAGACCACTGTGAAATTGTTGTTCGATCATATGTGAACAAATATACATTTTGAGATCTAGATTTATATGGTTTATAGAAATGATAATCATCAGTATTACCAACAAATTTTGATTCTAAATTTTGGAATACAAAATTATTTATACGAGTTAAATCTCAATGAGTAAGAGAATAACATTACCATGCATCAAACTCAATTTAATAAGACCTCATATTATTCTTAAGGTTCATATGAACTTGTAAATTTATATCCTTTAGTGGTAAATAGAATAATAATTTATATTTATTTCATGAGGGATAAATAAGTACTTCTTCATCTCCTTATGTATGAATTACATCACTCTTGAAAAAAAGTGATTTAATTATTTATTAAGCCTATTTTCAAGAATATGTAGAAAAATTACAAAATTTAATATCACATATTTTATATGATTAATTGAAAATTAAAATACATTTTTATTAAATTTATGATCAAATATTCCATTAATTTTTTAAACTCATCAAGAATTTTGATGTTATCCAAAACATATGGATTAATATATAAACATTGATTTATACAAACCATGTAATGAAAAGATCTATTTTTTATTTTTCCTTATATGAATATATATTAATATAGATACATGAAATACATCTTATTCAGTTCACCCCATGGAATAAGTTATCAGATTGGGTGAAACTTATCATTAACTAGACCAGATACACTGGTAATCCCATAACTGATCTCACACTGACATATCCTAAAGGGTGTTCCTAATCCCCATGGGTTGGTGACTAACACCTGTCATCATACATAATTAAAGTGGGAATGAATTTTTTCACTACCATTGTGGAAATGGGAAAAAAAATTATTCATACAAAAGTAACTTTATGGGTAGATGTGTACCAGAATTCAAATAGGTATAAAGAACCCAAATTACGATAGAAAAGTATCAGACAAATAGGATAAAAGACCATTCCCCAATGGATGCAACTCTCCAAGTCCACAGATCAACAACTAGAACCACCTCCAAGTAGTGCTTTGACCATTCTCAAACCTATATTGAGATAATATATAAACACCTGAAGGTATAGGTAGGGTGTGAGATAAAATTCCATTAGGGTGTCACTAAGCATTCAATAAAATAGGAAAACATTTAATTAACTATAGAGATCTTTTAATTTTAAATCAAAAGGTTTTTAATTTCAAGAGAATAATTTAATAAACTCATTCTTTACATTTCAAATGATTGAAATACATTTAAACAAATGCATTTCAAAAGAATATTTCAAAAAATCATACATAACTTTTAAATTGTTGGAACATTAATAAACAATGTCTCAAATAAAAACTTTATATAAAATAGTTTATATAAATTCTCAAGGCATGTAAAATAGTTCACAATAATGGAATATAGTCATTTATATCTCAAATATAACAAACAGAGAAACATGGTTATCTTTTAAGAGGTATGATAGTTCAAGGTTATGGGATGTAAAGACCCGTAAAAATTCAAGAGAAATTTTTTTCTTAATTTTCTTTGGGATTTTACATGAATGCAGTTTCTAACGGCACCTAATTTCAAGGCCCGGTGTGCCCGGAATCTTTTTCCGAAGTTTAGCTCGGGTACGTTCAGTGACCGAACAACCGGGTATTTCTATCTTTTGAACCGGTGCTCAGAATCCAATTCCGAGGGCACCGATGGAATTGCAATGACGGTATTTTCTTAGAAACATCTTTTCCAGAGTTGTGTTTTCTCAGGCGTGGTTTTTAATTTTTTGGGTTAAGTTAAGAAATAAAATAAAGTGTGCGACAATTTATCTTATTTCACTTAAAGCGGCTTAACCTTAGTTAAGCAGATAAGGTGGGACCCACAATATCCTACCCACTTGGTAGGATATTTGTGAGGTGGGGCCCGCCCGAGTACCACTATTTCTTCCATTATAAGTAACACACCAGCAACCCCCCTTTTAATGAAAGTCAAACCTTACGTTTATTTCGGTTAAGTAACGCCTCAGTAATTTGGGCGGTTAAATAGTTACAATTAATTCTTTGAATAAATTGTTCTTTTCTTATCTTTTGAATTTAAAAATCTTAGGTTATGATAATAAAATAAGTGTTGAACTTATTTTATTTCGTTGGTTTTCTGGTTGTGGAAGACTTTGGGAGAAAAAGAGATGATTCTTCATTCTTCGACGAAGAACGCGAAGAATGCACCGCCGCCGACGAAGAACGCCGACCTCCGACGGTAGACGATGGCGAGAGACGCCTTCCTCAGAGATCACCTAACACCAAAGAGGTTCCTTCCGTGGTGATCCTCTTCTTCCACGATGATCCTCTTCTTCTGTGACGATCCTCCTCTCCCGCAATGGTTATTTCCGCAATGAACGCTCGTTCGACGACAACGTTGAGGTAGGGATTTATTTTATTTGTTAGTTCGTGAAATATTCCGTCGCTTTATCCTTTACTTTGAACCATATGTTATCGTGATAACGGGAGGAGGTCGGGCCGCATGAACACGGACGACACTCCTCCCTTTTTTGGTTGTTGATATTGTTGCGGCGAGCAAGGTAACGCGGTGTCGAAGCACCACACAGAATTTTTGATAAGGGAAAGGAAAATAGAAGCGTGGCACTGTCGCGCCGCACCGTTGAAGATGAACCAAAAGCATGAACCATCGCACCGCGCCGTTAAAGATGAACCAGAGACGTGGAGCTGTCGCGCCATGCCAGTGAACCACAAAAGCACCGCCGCCTGAGCGGGGCCGCGGCGGAGGGGCGCGGTGCCATCGCGCCGCGCAGGAAGAACCAAGGCCGCGACCGGTTCCAGGCCACGGCGATGCAAGGGAACCGACGGCCGGTTGCGGGCTGCCGGCATCAGAGCAGGGGGACCGGCCTTGCCAGTCCCGTGGCGACAACAGCCGGCCGGCCGGGGTGGGCCGGCCGTACAAGGAAAAGCCGGGGTTACAAACCCCCAGACGGCTAGCTGAGCATCCCCATAAAGGGGCCACGGTTTTTCTTCCACATGGGGGAAGCACGCCCCCCGCCCCCATGGCTTGACCGTAATGGCCGAGCCGGCCGCCTGGCCACCCGGCCAGGGCGTCGGGCCGAGCCGCCCAGGCCGGGCCGGGCCGCGCCGCGCCGAGGCCGGGCCGGGCCGCGCCCAGGCCGGGCCGCGCCGCGCCGACCAAGTCGGGCCGCGCCCCTGTGGGCCGGACCCGGACCCAATCCAGGTCGACCTGGTTTGGGCCGACCATGGGGGTATCGGGCCGGGTCGGACCTGGCCCAAACACCTTAATACCGAACCTCTTTCGGTCCGTCGCCCATAACTTGAGCTGCAGACCTACAATAGATGCACCATCAGTTGTGTAGCAATATTTGGATCGAGACGGTCGTTTAGGTATACTACATTCAAGGTTTTGGAGTACTTTGGGTTTGGCCGGGTTGGTTCGTACACGAAACCAACCGGGCTCTCGGAGCGGAAATGCTCATATCTTGAGCTCCCGAAGTCCGATTGACGTGTCGTTGACTTTGTTGGATTCCTCTTGTTGAGATGGAACTATTTGCATACTTAGACCGTGGTTTGGATGCAGTTGGATAGTGGCTGGGTTGGATTGTACCCAAAATCCAATCGGGCCCCTAGAACGGAAAAGCTGATAACTTTCAAACCGGACATCAGTTTGACGAACCATCAGCATCATTGGTGATCACGTTGAGAAAAGGTCCCTATGAACATACCCTATGAGAGTTCGGGGTACAGTCGAGTTACGGCCGGGTTGGATCACACACGAAACCAACCGGGCCCCTGGGACAAAAAGGATAGTAACTCGCAGACCAGGCATCCGACTGACGCGCCGTCTATTTCTTGAGACCCCTATGAAGAGGTGGTCCTTTGAGATACTTCTTTGTGGAAAATTGTGATACTTGGAGTATCGACCAGTAGCTCATGGAGAGAACCCTCGCGGTGACGAGCTAGCAGAGTGTAGAGACCTAGTTGCTGGCTGAGACTTGACGACCACTGATTCATCGACTCGGTGTGTTTCAGAATGCCCAGTGGGGAGCGTTTGGTTGTAGCAGTAGACCCACGGTGGAGGAGTTCTTGTTAGTAGTAGCAGACCCACAGTACTCAACAGAAGGAGTACCTCTAGAGGCTATGAGGGTGAGCGTTTGGTTGTAGCGGCAGACCCACGGAGGAGGAGCGTTTGGTTGTAGCGGCAGACCCGCGGTACTCAACAGAAGGAGTACCTCTAGAACCTATGAGGGGGAGCGCTTGTTTGTAGCGGCAGACCCATGGTAGGAAGCGCTTGGTTGTAGTAGCAGGCCCACAGTACTCGACAGGTGGAGTACTACAACAGTCCAAGGAGTTCGGAGCACTTGGTTGTAGCAGTAGGCCCTCTATAGTCGACATAAGAGGAGTTTGGCGCGCTTAGTTGTAGTGGCACGCCCTCTTTACTCGACAGAGGAGGAGTTTGGCACACTTGGTTATAGCGGTGGGCCCTCTGTACTCGACAGAAGAGGAGTTCGGCACACTTGGTTGTAGCAGAAAGCCCTCTATACTCGACAGAGGAGGAGTTTGGTGTGCTTGGTTGTAGCGGTAGGCCCTCTGTACTCGACATTGGAGGAGTTCGGCGTGCTTGGTTGTAGCAGCATGCCCACTGTACTCGACAGAGGAGGAGTTCTCCAGCAGCTGTGGTTTCTACGTCATGAATAAAATCCAGGTTGAGAAGAGTCTGTAATCTTTGTGTTTCCTCATGATTGAGATGGGTCACTTGATAAATTAGGTATATGTATGGGCATATACCTGGGTAGTGGTTATCCTTTGATTTCATAATCTTTGTGTTTCCTCATGATTGAGATGGGTTAATTGATGAATTAGGTATATGTATGGGCATATATCTAAGTAGATGTTATCTATTGAGATCTTCTTTTTGGTTATCCTTGTTGGATTTAGTGAGACCTCGAGGGTCTCGGGGTCCCTACTGAGTATTGTTATACTCACCCCTGTACGGGATATTCCCGCACCTCGTTGTGTTTGTTTTAGATGACGGTCGGTGCAGATGGAGTCCGAGTGTTCGAGGACTGGACAGTACCCGGAGGTGGACCATACGATGAGTTAGTATCCAGAGGTGGACTTCACGACAAGACGACACTCGGAGGAGGTTGGAGGGTGAGAGCGTTGTGGATGATATCTGTACCTACACTTCAGGTAGGATCCAAGGAGGACGACCCAGGAGTTGCTTCCGTTCATCCAGTTGTTGTCTCTTCTATTGTACATTCTTTCAGTTGTAGGTTTACTTTCAGTTTGGGTTTGTATTCTACCCCACTTACTTATCAGCACTTCCTTTTTGTACTTAGTGTTTTACTTCCGCTTGTACTCTATGATGTTTTGTTAATTTTATAATGGCAATGCCTTCACAGTTAACGGGATTTACACCTTTTGTGCTAGTCGCCAACCCCTGGCCTATGGAAGGTGGGCTTGGGGTAGTCCCAACATGGGACTCGAGGATGGGTCATGACAAATTCGTATCAGAGGAGTTCGGTTCTACCACAGAACTCAGGACTCTGATCTTTTTCTATGTGAAGAAATAGTGTTGAGAGTATTGAGTGCAGTTATCAGTCCAGGGTGTCCTGTGTTGGTGCGGTGACCAACGTATCCGTACACCAAGACCCTGACTTCTGATTTTCTACTTAATACATGAAAACATTTATTTCTTGTGTGTTTCAAGTTTTCTCTGTGATTAATTTGTGTCAGCTCACCAGGTATTCTGTTTAACCGTGGGAAACCTGTTTCTTTTCAGGATGGCCCCACGCCGGCAGCTAGCTAGGGTTCTGAGCATTGTGCGGGACAACAGCCCACCGAGCGACGAGGCCTCGGTATAGGGCCCTTTGATAGTAGAGGCACCGGCGGTACCTCTACCCGCCGAGCCCTCGATACTACCAGCCCCAGCCGCTGACGGTGCATGTCGCCTTAATGCACTGCACGAGTTTCAGTGTTAGCGACCGCCCAGGTTCTGTGGGGATACGGACCCTCAGGCAGCCAAGGATTGGCTGGAGGCTGTTGTACGAGTTTTCCGTTTTGTAGGGACACCAGCTGATCTTATGGTGGTCCTTGCAGCGAGCCTCGTGCACGTGGTAGCATGCAGATGGTGGAACTTGATGCTCTAGGTGCACGATGAGGCATCTCTCCTTTGGACAGACTTTGAGAGCCTATTTCGCTCAGAGTTTGTCCCATCCACCCTCCGAGCGGTGCACATCCAGGAGCTGCTATAGCATTGGCGGGGCAACACGACAGTAGCCCAGTACAGAGTGAGGTTTACTGATCTCTCACGTTATTCGACGGACATGGTACAAGACCCATTCTTCAGGGCCCGAACCTTCGAGCAGGGGCTCAGGAGAGAGATCAGAGATTCAGTTGTTTCTCATAGCATTCCGACACAGACATGGGTGTTGGAGCGAGCCCTCTTAGTGCAGAGTTTCCTTGCTGAGCAGTCTCCAGCAGCAGGACCCACCACTAGCCGGCATGTGGCAGAGTCTTCTGCAGTAGGCAGTAGACAGATGACGCAGAGGTCCAAGAGGACTAGACCTACAGGTGGTCGACCGCATGACACGGGATCGTTTGTGCGAGGCACCCGGGGTGGAGAACAACTTACCATGTGTGGGAAATGTTACTCCTGCGGCGGGGTTGGTCACATGGCTCGTGACTGTCCGACCCGCCATACAGATGACCAGCAGATGAACGAACAACCTCCCAGGTAGAGGCAGAAGTTCGATCGAGGCGGACCGCATGGAGTAGGAGACCGTGTCAGGGGAGCTGGCCCTATTGCTGGAGGTGGACGACGCTTCGAGGTGTTGCCACCACCACCACCAGGAGGTCCACCCCGACCGTAGGGAGCAGGTGGATGTGGGAGAGCTCAGATGCAGGCAGCTGAGGCCTACGATCAGGGAGCTCTGGGAGCAGATGGACAGGAGCGGGACTAGCTCCAGACCTGGAGAATTTTGTTCATGTTTCTTCTAGCTCTGTTGATGTTTGTTTGTTGTTACTTGGTGTCTTTTTACATTGAGCTGCATTAATAAAAAAGACACCTTTATTGTGGTGTTTACCTTTCTGTCCTCTCTTTTAGTTGTTACTAAGAGGTTCTGGTTTAAAAACCGTTGACTTGACCCTCACTTTGAGATACCTACTGGAGGAGACCTAGTGACCACACACTGATGCCAACAGTGTGACTCAACCCTTGGAGGTGAGAGTAACAGTTGGATCTCTTGGTAGTAGCGTTGAGGCCTCACGACGTCATCCTTGGTATGGATTAGTATCATCCATGTTGGGATTGACTGTATTAGGCGAAGAACGTGGTTCATCCAGGGGATGAGACTGGATTTATCTTATTGGCAAAGAAGGAATTCCAGCCGCTCTTGTAGGACCAGAAAGGTCCAAGTCATCTAAGAGCAGATGAGGACAGCTCAGTGCCACCAAAATTCTTCTGCTGACACGGGGCGGAGACCACTAGAGATTGAGAATGGTGACCACGTTTCCCTACGGTTTTCACCTAGACGTGAGTAACGGAGATGTGTCCAAGGCGACAAGTTATCTCCGAGGTTCAACGGACCTTTCTAGGTCCTCAGCAGGGTAGGTGAGGTGGTTTACCCCTTGACCCTCCCACCTCAGTTGCACCAGGTGCACGATGACTTCCAGGTATCTCAACTGAGGAGAATCAAGCTCGACCCTTCGCTTTTCATTGACCATGAGGAGCTGGACTTGGGCAATGGGGTTACCCTCACAGAGGTTCTAGTGGGGATCGAGGAATGATAGGAGTTGTTCCTACGAGGACGGGTCGATTCCTCGGGTGTGCTTTCCCTGGCAGTATGGGAACCTCCAGGTGGGCACATGAGAGCGTAAGGCTCAGATGCGTGGTCAGTACCGCTTTTGATTCCCTAGGTTGTGTTATAGCTTTACCGGGATGTAAATCCCTGAGGTGGGAGTAATGTAAAGACCCGTAAAAATTCAAGGAAAATTTTTTTCTTAATTTTCTTTGCGATTTTACATGAATGCAGTTTCTGATGGAACCTAATTCTGAGGCCTGGTGTTCCCGGAATCTTTTTCCCAAGTTTATCTTGGGTACATTCAGTGAACGAACGAGCAGGTTTTTTCTAACTTTTGAACCAGTGCTCAGAATCGAATTATGAGGGAACTGATGGAATCGCAATGCCAGTATTTGCTTAAAAACACCTTTTCCGTAGTTGTGTTTGCTCGGGTGTGGTTTTTAATTTTTGGGGTTAAGTTAATAAATAAAATAAAGTGTGCGATAATTTATTTTATTTCGCTTAAAGTGGCTTAACCTAAGTTAATCGGATAAGGTGGGACCCACAATATCCTACCCATTTGGTATGATATTTTTGAGGCGGGGCCCGCATGAGTCCTGATGTTTCTTCCTTTCTAAGTAACGCACCCACAACCCCCCTTTTAATGAAAGTCAAACCTTACGTTTATTTTGGTTAAGTAACGCCTCATTAATTTGGGAAGTTAAATCGTTACAATTAATTCCTTGAATTAATTGTTCATTTATTATCTTTTGAATTTCAAAATCTTAGGTTATGATAATAAAATAAGTGTTGAACATATTTTATTTTGTTGGTTTTCTGGTTGTGGAAGACTTTGGAAGAAAAAGGGAGGACTCTTCGTTCTTCGACGAAGAATGCATAGAATGCACCGCCGCCGACGAAGAATGCCGACCTCCGATAGCGGACGACGGCGGGAGACACCTTCCTCGAAGATCGCCTAACACCGACGATGTTCCTTCTACGGCAATCCTCTTCTTCCGCGATGATCCTTTTCTTCCGTGACAATCCTCATTTTCTGCGACGGTTATTTTCGTGACGAAGGCTCGTTCGACAACCACGTTTAGGTAGGGTTTTATTTTATTTGTAAGTTCGTGAAATATTCCATCGCTTTATCCTTTTCTTCGAACCTCCAGTTATCGTGATAACGCGAGGATGTTGGACCGCACGAACATGGCCGACACTCCTCCCCTTTTTGGTTGTTGATATTGTTGCGGCGAGCAAGGTAACCTTGTGCCGAAGCACCGCGTGGAATTTTTGATAAGGGAAAGGAAAGGAGAAGTGTGGTGCCCTCGCGCCGCGCTGTTGAAGATGAACCAAAAGCGTGACGTCGTCGCGCCGCGCGGTTGAGGACGAACCAGAGACGCGGCGCCGTCGCGCCCCACTAGTGAACCACAAAATCACTACGGCCGGAGCGGGGCCACGGTGCCATCGCGCCGCGTCGGACGAACCAAGGCCGCGGCCGGTCCCATGCCGCGTCGATGCAGGGGAACCGGCAGCTAGTACTGGGCCGCCGGCGTCGGAGCAGGGGGACCGGCATTGCCGGTCCCGAGGCCGCAACAACCGGCCGACCGGGGCGGGCCTGCCGGACAAGAAAAAGCCGGGGGTTACAAACCCCCGGCCGGTGAGCTGAGCGGCCCCATAAAGGGGCTGAGGTTTTTCTTCCACACGGGGGTAGTGCGCCCCCTGCCCACATGGCTCGGCCGTAACGGCCGAGCCGGCCGCCTGGCAACCTGGCCAGTGCTTGTGCGCCTAGCGCACCGGGCCGAGCTGCCCAGGCCGGGCCGGGCTGCGCCCGAGCAGGCCGGACCCAGACCCTGGGGGTATCAGGCCGGGTCGGACCAGGCCCGAACCCCTTAATACCGAACCTCTTTCGGTCCGTCACCCATAACATGAGCTGCAGACCTCCGATCGACACACGGTCAGTTGTGTAGCGATCCTTGGATCGAGGAGGTAGTTTCAGTATACTAAACTCAAGGTTTTGGAGTACTTTTGGTTTGGACGGGTTGGTTCGTACACGAAACCAACCGGGCCCTCAGAGCGGAAATGCTCATATCTTGAGCTCCGGACGTCCGATTGACGTGTCGTCGACTTTTTTGGATTCCTCTGGTTGAGAAGGAACTTTTTGCATACTTCTCCCATGGTTTGGATGTAGTTGGATAGTGTCTAGGTTGGATTGTACCCGAAATCCAACTGAGCCCCTGGAACGGAAAAGCTGATAACTTTCAGACCGGATGTCCGTTTGAAGAACTGTCAGCGGCGTTGGTGATCACGTTGAGAAATAGTCCCTATGAGCATACCCTATGAGAATTTAGGGTACAGTCGAGTTACGGCCGGTTTGGTTCGCACACAAAACCAACCGGGCCCCTTTGACCAAAAGGCTAGTAACTCACAGACCGGGCGTCCGACTGACGTGCCGTCTGTTTCTTGAGACCCCTATGATGAGGTGGTCCTTTGAGATACTTTTTCATGGAACATTGTGATACTTGGAGTATCGGCCAGTAGCTCATGGAGCGAACCCTCCCGGCGATGAGCTAGTAGAGTGCAGAGACATAGTAGCTTGCTGAGACTTGACGACTGCTGATTCATCGACTCAGTGTGTTTCGGATAGCCCAGTGGGGAGCGCTTGGTTGTAGCAGTAAACCCACGGTGGAGGAGTGCTTGGTAGTAGCGGAAGACCTGCGGTACTCAATAGAAGGAGTACCTCTAGAGGCTATGAGGGGGATTGCTTGGTTGTAGCAGTAGACCCACGGCAGAGGAGTGCTTGGTTGTAGCGGCAAACCCACAGAACCTCTGGAACTTGTGAGGGGGAGCGCTTGGTTGTAGCGGCAGACCCATGGTGGGAAGCGCTTGGTTGTAGCAGCAGGACCAGAGTACTCGACAAGTGGAGTACTATAGTAGTCCAAGGAGTTTGGCGTGCTTGGTTGTAGCGGCAGTCCCTCTGTACTCAACAGAGGAGGAGTAAGGCATGCTTGGTTGTAGCGGCAGGCCCTCTGTACTCTATAGAGGAGGAGTTTGGCGAGCTTGATTGTAGCGGTAGGCCCTCTGTACTCGACAGAGGAGGAGTTCGATGCTCTTGGTTGTAGCGGCATGCCCTCTGTACTCGATAAAGGTGGAGTTTTGTGTGCTTGGTTGTAGCGGTAGGCACTCTGTACTCGACAGAGGAGGAGTTCGGAGTTCTTGGTTATAGCGGCTGGCCCACTGTACTCGACAGAGGAGGAGTTCTCCAACAGTCGTGGTTTCGACGTCATGAATAAAATCCTAGTTGAGCTGAGTCTATAATCATTGTGTTTCCTCATGATTGAGATGGGTCACTTGATAACTTAGGGATATGTATGGGCATATACCTGGGTAGTGGTTATCCGTTGATTTCATAATCTTTGTGTTTCCACAAGATTGAGATGGGTTACTTGATAACTTAGGTATATGTATGGGTATATATCTAAGTATAAGTTATCTATTTAGATCTTCTTTGTGGTTATCTTTGTTGGATTTAGTGAGACCTTTAGGGTCTCGGGGTCCCTACTGAGTATCGTTATACTCACCCCTGTACGGGTTATGCCCGCACCTCGTTGTGTTTGTTGTAGATGACGGTCAGTGCTGACGGAGGCCGAGTGTTCGAGGACTAGCCAGTACCCGGAGGTGGACCATACGACGTGTCAGTATCCGGAGGTGGACTTCATACCGAGACGACACTCGGAGGAGGTTGGCGGGAGAGAGCATTGTGGGGGCTATCTGTACCTACACTTCAGGTATGATCCGAGGAGGACGACCCAAGAGTTGCTTCCATTCTTCCAGCTATTGTCTTTTCTATTGTACTTTCTTTCAGTTATAGATTTACTTTCAGTTTGGGTTTGTATTCTTTCCCACTTACTTTTCAGCACTTCCTTTTTGTACTTAGTGTTTTACTTCAGCTTGTTCTCTGTGGTGTTTTGTTACTTTTATAAAGGCAATGCCTTCCTAGTTATCGGTATTTATGCCTTTGGTGCAAGTCGCCATCCCATGGCCTATGGAAGGCGGGATTGGGGTAGTCACCGCACGGGCCCTGAGGACAGGTTGTGACATGGGATCCCCACACACTCATGTGATAATAACCCCAATGTGTACACACATCCCTCATCACTAGAAAGAGTGGACTCATTGGAATCCTAATAAGGAATTTTATGGGAATAATAATGCTAATGTTAGAGTTATAAATCATCAATCCAGTGTTAGGTAATTCCCATCCTAACAAACTTGTCCCAAATACTCACTAACTACCTAATCTTGCAAGTGATCAAGTATCAAACCTTGATGGGAAAATTATTTTAAAAATAGTTTAAAATATAATTCATCCCATTACCCCATTTCAAATATGAAAATTTCCTTTTAAAAAACCAAAATAATATTTTAATCAAAATATTCTTTTTCCATAATAAAACCAATGTGTTATAATCAGAACAGTTTAAGGTATTTTTTATATATAATAATTTTAAATCTGTTCATAATTCAATTTCAAAATTCAATTCTGATAATTAAATTCAATAATTTAATTTAAACAATTTCCATTTGGTTTGTTATGTAAATTCAATAATCTAAATCACCAAAATTTTCCAACAATTTCAAAATCACACCCCAATTCAATAAAATCGGGAGTTTCCCAATTTCTTGCAAAAATTCAATTTCTAGAAAAAAACTCAATTCAATGGAATTGGGGTTTTATTCAATCAATTGAAAGAAATTTCTTTTACAAAATAAATTTACTTTAAATCAATAAATTTAGGGTTAATAAAAATTAGGCATCACAACGGACCACCAACCGTAGATCTTTGGATATCGAATCACCAAGACCTACTTGGGATTCGCCAATGAAGAACAAAGAAGGAAAAAACAGTTAATTAAACCTAGGTTTAAGATCCCAAAACATAGTGTATTTGATCCAAAAATCAACATGGGGATCTATAGAACCCTCTCTTGGAGGAGAAAAATAGTAGGAGGTGGAGAACAGAAATAAGAAAACAAACCGGGAGAAGATAGAATATCATTCCTAAAGTTACAATATGATTTTTAGAGGATTATAAGGGGATAAAAACAGATCTAGTGAGTCATAAAGGAAGGATAAATCAGTTTGGGGTTATACTGGCCCATCAGGAATCTAAAAAGGAGGGTTTGGTATTTTTAAAATTAGATTCAGATTAAAAAAATATCATACGAACACTTTCCTATGTAGAGATGCTTGGTTTGGAAAAATGGTTAACCTTAGTTGTACCCCCCCTTTATCTAGGTGCATGGTTTCTCCTTTGTGGTGCATGTTTTTTCAAACCATGTGCTTACCATAAAAAATCCCATGGTATGGGTTTGCACAATTAATATTGAGAGTGCACACAGTTTGGGAAAAATATGTCCCAACCATCCACTAGCCCATAACTTCTAAAATTTCCCTAAATTTCACTAGAAGAAACCCCCAAAAAACCCAACCAAATCATGGTAAAAATAGGGGTATAGGGAAACCTTAAAAAAGTAACAAGATGTTACAAATGCACCACCATAGAAACATTATGTCCCTAGAAATCCTGCTCAGATGCTTCCATGTTAAAAATATGAGGTCATTACTCTCTCATTAGTGCCCCCTCCCCCACGTCTCATGAGAATCATAATTGTGTTTCCATATAACATGAACCAAAGGTATCATCCTACTATAAAGTACCATGGTTTAAAAATCAACTATCCAGATTGGATGTTCAGTCACGGATAAATTATTTTCAACCTCAATATCATTCCAACGCAAAATATGAGATGGATCAGATAGATACTTTCTTATCTTTGATAGATGGAACACATTATGTATTAACATTAGCAATAGTGATGGTTATAAATGATAATCAACTCTTCCCACATTCTCAATAACCTTAAAAGGTCCCACAAAACAAGGAGAAATTTTCTCTTACCTCCCAAGTCATAGATAACCCAACTGGGGAAAAGCATTCAAGAACACCTTGACACCAACTAAGAATTCCAAATTTCTATGACGACAATCAGTATAAGACTTGTACCAGATCAGTTCCATCAACATTCTCTGTAGAATCAACTAAATCTTTCTCATTATCTCTTGAACCAGGATTTGTCGAGACAAGGAACTTTCACAAATATCTGACCAACATAATGTAGATCTACAAGGGTAGCTATACAAGTTTTCTAAACGATCCATTCTAATCATAGACTAGTAAATATTTTTATAAGAAAACACAACTATCCCCAAATGGTCATCTCAACCCACACTAAACTAAAGAACTCAATAGAAAATCTTATCATCAAAAAATATATATATCTTTTTCATTCCATTCATTTGATTGAGGTTGGTACGTCGTACTCGAACAGACTTGAAATCCTAGGGCCTCTTGAAGAACTCTTTAAAAGAAATAAGTGAACTATGTTTCCCTATCAGATACTCTAGAATAAGTAACTCCATACAACAGAAAAATATCGTTCACATAGAGACTTCCCAACTCCTCGAATTTGGCTATATCACAAATGGGTATAAAGTGGGATGATTTAGTAAGCCGATCGGTCAAACCCCTTATCACATTATTATTTCTTTGGGTATATGGAAACCCAACCAAAAATTCAATAGAGATATCATCCCACTTCCAAGTAGGAATTGGAAGTGGCTGAAGCAAACTTGAAGGTATTTGGAGCTAAGCCTTTACCTAGTGTCATGTATAATAATGAGTGTAAATTCAACAATTCCCCATCACGTACCAGGCCACTAGAACTGATGTTTCATGTCATAGAACATCTTCATGGTTCTTGTGTGCACAACCCACTAAGAATTATGGAAATCCCCCAGAACAGTTTTGTTTACCGCTAACGGCGCAAAAAAAGTTGTTCTGATAGCATAGAGTGCCCTTGGTGGAAAAAACCAATCTAGCATGGTCTTTCCACCATTAAGAGAGTCTCTAGTTCTATGAAACAGATCATGAAGATATTTTTACTAATGAATTGTCTTGAGAAGAGAGGAGGAAAACTGAACATTGGTCAAGGAAACCTCAGCCCCTGATTCTTAGACTCCAATTTGCAATTGTGAAAAGAGTTCCATCATGTTCCACTCTTCTAAAGATAATTTCATGACCTAGGTTGGATGTTTTCTACACAGATTATCTGTGATGACTTTACATTTCTCTAGGTTATAGGTAATTGTAAAGTCAAAAGATTTTAGGTATTCCACCCATTGCCTCTGGTAGATATTCGAAATGTTTTGAGAGAATATATAACTCATTCTGTTATGGTCTGAAAACAAGGTTATACTTTATTTATAAAGGTAATACTACCTACTCTTAAAAATGTGCATCATAGCCACGTGTTCAAGGTCATTGGTCATATAATTCTTCTTATGTGGCGTAAGCTAATAAGATTCATAAGCAATGACATGATCAACTTGCATAAGAACACAACCCAAACCTGAACCCGATGCATCATAGAAGACCACATAGCCCGGCATAGCTTGTTGAAGATTCAACACCAGAGCAGTGTTAAAAATACATTTCATCTCAACAAAAGAGCTCTGAAATTTTACATCCCATGATAACATTACCCCCTTCTGCGTAAAAGTATTCATTGAAGAAGATAACTTTGGGATGTCCTTTAAAAACTGGTGATAATAACCAGCTAATCGCAAGATGATCTGAATCTTGAAAATATTTTTTGGTTGACACCATCTTTTAATATCTTTCACCCTCTTAGGATCAACTATATTCCATGTTCTAACACCATGTTTCCCATGAACTTTACTTCCCGAATCCAAAAAACACATTTTGAACACTTGGAATAGAGTTAGTGATTTCTTAATAAGCTCCAAACTGTTCTCAAACGATGCACATGATCCTCCTCAAACATAGAGTAAATAAGCATGACATCCATAAAGACAACCATAAAAGTATCAAGATACTCTTGTAAAATACTATTCATTAAATCCATGAAATCTATAGGAGAATTGGTTAGAACAAAGGGCATCATAAGGTACTCAAAATGGTTGTAACTCCTCTGAAAGGTGGTTTTCTAAATGATAGATTCTTTTATCCTCAACTAATGGAAAACAGATCGAATATCAATCATTGATAACCACTTTTCCCCTTTCAAATAATCAAATAGATCATCAATCTATGATTATTAATACTTTTTATTTATTGTAACTTGATTTAGTTTTTAGTAATCAACACATAGCTAAAGTGAACCATTTTTAGAAAATAGAACTAGTTTTGCCCAAGGTGACACACCAGGGAATATAAATCCTTTCTCTAGAAGATAATCCAACTAAGACTTCATCAATTTCATTTCATCTAGTTCCATATAGTTATAGGGAATAGAAATTGGTTGAGTACCAGGAACTAAATCAATAGAAAACTCTACCTCCCTTACCAGGGGAAAACCAAAGATGTCATAATGAAACACATTGAGAAACTCGACGATAACTAGAGGGAGATCACCACTCAAATATTCCCACTTTAGATCAAAGTAAAACACAGATATCACTTTCTGAAACTCTAGATAATAAGGTCAATATCTACTTGACCTTGTGTCCCATTCTTTATGGAAGACATGACACACATCATCGAGTGTAGTGAAGGAGACACATAGAAGGTAATAATCAATCTATTAATTATTAGAAATGAGCTAATCCATCCCAAAAAATGATGTTAAAAAGTTTCATGTCGAGAACCAGAAAACTCCAAGAAAGATCAACATCTGGTAGAGAGAAAAAACAAGCGAAACTATAGAGACCCTACTATCTCTTTATTCCCAAGGGTGTAGTAATATCCATGGCATAAGATAAAAGATGTGTAAGAAGATTTATTCGATTCATAATACAGGTTGAAATAAATTAAAGAGATTCATAAATATCAAATAGAGTATTCATTGATGACAAATCTATAGTAATGGTACCTCTCATGGTCATTGGACTTGTATCCACTTCCTATGGAGACTCTTCCACTACGTGAAGAAGCTTCACACTGGATTTTTATGAATGGAACCCTTTTATAAATGAATCATCTTATTATTCCATAGTTTTATATGGTTTTAATGACCCCATTCTCCTACGTGGAGTGTGATTGATATGAAATAACTTCTATGAGTGACCTGATCATCTGTAGGAGCCACTTATTTTTGGAGCCTCAATGAAATTACTCTATGAATTCCCTATCATTCCACACTAGTAATAAATCAATGGTCCTCTTGCAAGCACTGCAAGATGTCTATAATGACCCTACTGTTGAGATCCACCATGAGAATCATTGCACTTTTACTTTTCTTTGAAGGGGATTTCACCTCTAATATGAGTGAAAGAAACTACTTATAACCATGACTTACCAGCCAGGTCCATTTAGACCATTAATGATCTATCAATTATATCTTCATTATGAAAGAATATTCCAAAAAAATCATAGAATTAATATCTTATGAAAGTATTAACTTGAACCATCGAGCCTTCATCCTCCCATTCGATACTATGTTGGGTGAAAACTGCACAAGCTCAGAGAAATGATTTGCATAGTCTGTGACGGTCTTGTCAGCCTGCTCGAGTTTGAAAAACTATGTGGACTTAGCCAAAACCATCGTATCTGTATTGAAATGATAATTAAAAATAACTATTAATTATTTCCACTCTAATCTCTCATGCTTCTTAATCTTCATCGTCATGTCCCACCATCTCCTGGTCAGTCATTCCAATACGACAACACACTTCACCTTGATTTTGTCTGGAGTCTCCAAGAACCCAAAAAACATTCTCCATTATACTCAACCATTATTCATCCTATTTAGGATCATTTGAGATTTTTAATGGTGGTGGATTATGGAGTAGGAACTCTTGGTAATTTATCTTTAGAATATCCCTCTACGGTTACACAACCAGAGCATGAAAGGGAACTGGTGGTGGTGCGTGTCCCAAATATTTGATAGTACGCATGAGCACCTCATCCAGACTCAGGTACACAAGAGGATTCAATCATTGAGGTTAAATATTAGCTTCCTCTTATATCTGATTCACACATCTTATCAGAGGCATGTTATTACAAAACACCAAAAGACAAGAAATAATACATCATATTAAGACTCAAACGGAGCAACAAGGGAAAATTAATCCCAACAGATAGACCAAAGGGGTATGGATTTCAATCTATCCAAATAAAAATCAAGTAAAATAGAAGATCTATTCCTCAAGATGACTTTCCCAAACCACCCATGCTGGCTTAAGGTTCATTAAAGTGAGAGATGGTTAGGAACTCAATCACAAAAACGTCTTATGTCCCAACAAGATTACACATTACATACTAGCATTAAGAAAAGAAGCTCAAGCTATATCTCTGATATCACTTTTTCATTAACCATCCCAGGTATGCTGGTATCCCGATAACCAATCCAATACTGACACAGCCTGAAGGGAATTCTCGATCCCCATGGGTTGGAGACTAGCACCTGGTATCATACAAAAGAAACATGGGAATTAATTTTACCACTAACATTGCGGAAATGATACAAAAAAATCATTATGAATAAAAAAGAAACATCAAATAGAGATGTGTACCAGAATTAAAACAATTATAAACAACCCAATTCATTAAAAAAAGTACCATAAAAATAGGATAACAGCCCATGTCCCAATGGACGCAACTCTCCAAGTCTATGTATCAATAGCCAAAACAACCTCCAAGACATGATTTACCCCTACTCGAACATGGAAGGAGATAATATACAAACACAAGAATTCATAGGTTTGGTGTGAGCTAAAATCACAGTAGGGTCTCCCAAAGGATTCCATAAAAGGTTCCAATATTTAATTAACCAAATATAGTTTTCAATTTTAAATAAAAAGGTTTGGAACCTTAAGATTACAATTAAAACAATTCATGCTTTTCATTTCAAATTATGGAAATACTTTTAAACAAATGAATTTCGAAATCATATTTCAACAAATAATGCTTTACTTTTCAATTGATTGAAAATTTCTAAATAGTGTCTTAAATAAACACTTTATATAAAATAGTTTATTTAAATTCACAAGCCATGTAAAACAGTTCACAATAATGGAATATATTCATTTATATCTCAAATATAAATAAGTGATCCACATGGTAATCTTTTAAGTGGTATGATAGTTCCAAGTTATTGGATACTCACACACTCATGTGATAATAATAACAATGTGTACACATATCCCTCACCACTAGAAATAGAGGATTCATCAGCATTATACTGTTGAATAATACATGATAAATAATGTTCATGTTAGAGTAGTAAAGTGTCAATCTATTGCTTGGGAATTTCCATTATAGTGTTCCTATCCAAAATACTCACGGACTACATAGGCTTGCATGAGCCCTAGTATCAAACATTTATGGGAAATTTATTTTAAAAACAATTTAAAATATAATTCATCCCATTCACCCATTTCAAATATGCTAATTTTTATTTAAAAACCCAAAATGGTTTTTTAATCAAAACGTGAACTTTCCCACAACAAAACCTATGGGTTTTTATCAAAATAGTTTAATACATTTTTCATATATAAGAATTTCAAATAAATTCACAATTCAATTCCCATAATTAAATTCAATAATTTAATTGAAACAATTTTCATCAATTTCAAAATTTAAATTAAATAATTCAAATCTCCAAAACATTCCATCAATTTCACAATTACATCCCAATTTAATGGAATTGTTGGTTTCCCCAATTCAATGGAATTGGGCTTTTCCCCAATTTTATGCCAAAATTCTATTTCCGAAAAATGACAATTCAATGGAATTGTGTTTTTAATCAATCTATTGAAATCAGTATCATTTATAATAGTAATTGAATTTAAATCAATAATAGAATTTAAATGAAGAAATTTAGGGTTAAGGAAAATTTAGCATCACAATGGAACCACATACTGTTGATAAATGGATCTCGAATCAGCAAGCCCTAATTTTGATTCACTAATATAGAATTAATAAGATGTAAACTGGGAATAAAACTATGGTTTAGGATTCCAAAAAAGGTTATTAAATCCATAAATCAACCAGAGGATCCATGGAATCCTAGAGAGGATAATAGAGATAGCGGGAGGTAGAGAGAGGGAAGAGGATACTAACAGGGAGATGATAGGATGGTATTCCTCAAGTTTCAATCTTCTTCTAGGAGGGTTATTAGGGTCCAAACAATTCTATTGGGATTCTTCAAGGAGGGATAAATCAGTTTGGGGTCATACAGGCTCGTTAGGCATCTAAAAAAGAGGTTTCATGATTTTTAAAATTAGATTCGGATTAAAAAAGTCATGCGCCCATGGTTTCCTGGGAAGTGTCGCATAGTTTGGAAAAACTGTACACCCATTCATTATTCCCCCTTTTCTCATGGGGCATGGTTTCTCTTTGGTGGGGCATGGTTTTTCAAACAGTTTTCTAACCATGAAAAACAACACTCTATGGGATTTCATAGTTTCTACGGAGAGTGTGCATAGTTTAGGAAAATCATGCGCCAATCGTGCACTAGTCCAGAACTTCCAAAATTTCTCAAAATTTCACACAATGCAACCACAAATGAAACCGAACTAAAGTATGGTAAAAATTGAGGTTTAGGAACACTTAAAAATTGTAACCGTATTTTACAAAACTTCTATAATTTTTTATATTCTTCAATCATTTTTAACTCTTAAAGGATCCATAGATGTTGAAATCAATGTTAGAATATAAATAAACAATGAAATCATTAATTTAATACAATAAAAATATATAAATACCCAAAATTATAAGGGAAAACATTTTTTATAATGATATCATATATGTTCAATAACCTTTATAGTTTATATAACTAATCAAAAGTATTATATATTGAACTTGTCACATGTTTTTTAAATAATTTTAGCTAATTATTTTGATGTCAAAATATCTCAGAATCCATTATCATTGATGAGTTTTAATATTATTTAAAAATAACAATCTAGTATCAAAAAAATAATAATGAGATCTCATAATCTATCTGGTATCAGTGTTACTTCAGTGGAAATATATAACAATACATATTGGTGTCGATACATTCATTTTTCTCTATAAATGAAAATATATTTATTAATTTCTACTCATGAAGAAAAATGATTTTATATAATCAGTCCAACCAAACTTTTTATGCATGTAATAAACATATCATACTTCTAATTTTTAATACTTTATAACTGAATTATTTTTGTAATTTTTGTAAGCACCTTATCAGTAGTTCCACTAGACCATTTTATATATTTTATATGATGATCAATATTTATTTTAATCTGTATGCATAGAATGCAATGTATATTCACCTAAAAATAATAGTACACATGTCAATTTATTAGATTCATATTTCATAAAATATTTAAATGGTTCATATGGTAGGTGGGTATAACAGACCAAGATTTTCATACACAGATATTATATATTTTTATATTAATAACAATATAATCTATGCCAAACCTATAAAGGGTTTAGTGACTTTATAAAATTTTAAACATAAAATATCTACATTATCTTTAGATTATTCCATTATAAAAATCTCCCTTTTTGACATATTGTACTTAAAATCTTTCTTCATATCATGGGGATATGAAACATAAGAAAACGGTGAGCTCAAATTTATAGTAAGGGTAAGAAAGGTAGATGTTAAGAAAAACTTGAGCATGAGGATATAAAAATATCAAAATAACATTTCAAAAGCATACCTTGTATAACATATATCATAATATTGAGGTATGGAATAAATCTTGGTTTTTTATAAGACATAAATCATATGGTAACATGAACCATGAGAAAATAACATTGCCATAAAACATGTAATGTGCCATACATATAAATTTACAACATAATGAACGTGTATAAATAGAAACATGTTTTCTCATTAAGTAAAGGACAAGAAATTAGTCCCTTGCATAGATTTATAGACAAGAAACTAGCTCCACGCATAATCATATAGACATTAAATTCAGGTCCATGCAATGAATTGTGAATAAGAAATCTGGTTCACGCATAACATATTTACCTCATGGGTTCTCGATATTTACCCAATGCATTGGAAAAAGATATAGTTCTCATATATCAGAAAATGAAAACCATAGATATGTGTGCCACAAGAAAAAAATTCATACATCAAATAAAAACCCATGTAATTAAACTATTTTCATAAACATTGCATCATAACATAAATCATGGAAAAGAAATTGGGTACATAAACATCATGCAATCGTAAACAAAAACCATCCATAAAAATATTAAGGAAAGTATACTTGAATAATATCCATAGAAAATAATAAGTAACATCAAATAATGTTATATTATATGGAAAATTATTTTGAAAGATCCCATGAAATAATTCTTGAAAAGAAAAGAACATTTCCATTTTAAAATTATTTATTTAAAGAGTCCTGCAATTATAAAAGAAAAAAATTTCTTTTAAAATAAACTTTTAATATTTTAATGTAAGATTAAATTAATAAAGAGTCCAGATGGAGGGAAATTATATTCATTCTATATAACTTAAAAACCATTCCTTTCACACTGTTGTTATAAATATCATAAAATTATTTTTTTGGAAAATGACATGAAGATTCCTTTTAAAACATTTTGTAAAAAGTCAAAAAAAATTGAAAAATTACTTTAAAAAATAAATTAATAATAGTAAAATAATTTTTGAAAACATTTTAGAATATATATAAAAGGGATAGAAATATATCACAGGTGATACATAAACATATACAATCTCTAATATTAATGAGATTCTGGAATAAACCCTTACCACTTTGTTATCAGTCAAATTTTATGCCACATGAAATAAAAAAAATTATATGAACATGTAAATACCATATTATTAAGTAAAATTCCCTTAAATTCATTTATGTGTAGTATATACACATCACAAAAGAAACAAGTAGTGTATAAGGCATGTGTCCCATAGAAATAAAAGTGAAACAAAAAACTCTTACCTCAAGTATTGACTTTATTTGTTCACATTGAAACCTACTATATAATAAATATGGATTTATTATACACGTATTCCATAACCACATATATATATCTTATCATTTATGATTTATTTGTATCATCTTATCACCCATTTATTAATAATTTGTTATTAAAAACGTTGTTCTGGGTGATAACTGCTTCATTTTCAAATCATATTTCGGTTTGGTAGTATCGGTTCTTATACATTGATCATGGTATTATAATTTATAAAATTTTGATCTTTTCTTAACAGTAATATATATTCATTATATAAATTTTCACAATCATTCATAAAAAAATATAGATAGAAAAATTAATTACACAGTTTATGGAGATGGTGGGTCGTACGTACGCATGAACGTTGTTTCCATTTTTCATCTAATGAAATGAAAGAAATGTAAACAATAATACAAATTTAAAACATCATTATTAGGTTATATATATCATATATTTTTATAAAAATATTCATTATTACAAGCCATGTGAAATATAAGTAAAAATGAAACACATCGCATTGTAGAAAAGATAGTCCATACATACACACGAGCGACATTATCATTTTTCAAAATATTAGATTATGATAAGGTAGAAATAATATTATCATTATAGAGGTATAATTAAATTAAAAAAATACTATATAATAACCAATCCTCTCATAATACCAAACCATATAATATGGTGATGAAAATTTAATTACTTTACTGCGTGGAGATGGTAACTCGTACGTACGCACAAGTGATACTTTCAATTCTTATTTGATGGGATGGAGGGTGTATAATGATATTTCTATAATAATAATAAAAATTAAGCTTATTTATTATAATGAAGTTATTATTTTATGATAAAAAACATTGATTTACAAGAGTTAAGGAAGAGTAGAAAATGAAAGAGGTCTATGAGAGAAATTGCCTCTTCTTCGAAACATCTCCTTTGGATATCCTCTAAAGCGCTATAGGTTTGGTCTTTTGAGAATACCATCACCTCATAAATATTACTATGTATGTTTAGAAGATAAATTGGAAGTGTATGGACGATCTATGAGGCTCAAAGTAATTTAAATATGTGAGGGATGAGATTCCCTTTTATAATTTAGGTGAGGGAACTTTTGGAATTTCTGAAAAGATTAAATCATAATAAATTAATTTTCTATCCAAATGCAACCACATGGACATGGATTAGAATACGAGTTAAGATAATGTTTTAATATCATTAACCAATATACTTTATAAAAGTTATTGTCTTATTGTAAACCATATCATTTTGGTTAACACTTAGTTAACCAATTTTAATTATAACTATAGTAACAACTTTTTTAATATTAAAAGGATATAATTTTTAATTATAAAGTATCAAATGGCTGATTTATGATATTTAAAACCATAAATTATCTCATTTTTCCTTATTTAATAAATTTATAAATTTTAAATAATATAACAAAATATTATTTTCATAAAATATCATTAGTATCAATTTGGACACTATTCATTAATTTGACTTTAAGAAAATCAATACAACAATATAACTTTGAAAAAAATATATTTTAATACACCACTAATATTTCTCATCTAGAAAATTCTTATAGAATATTAATTAATTAAATTTATATTTATTTTAATATTTTAAATATCATTTATTTGATTGTTTCATTAATTGAATAATTATTGCATCATTGTTGTTTAAGTATTTAAGATACTTATTTATTCACTAAAAATTAAAAATAATATACCATTATATAGATAAATATTTATATTTAAAAATAATATTCATATTCAATGATATATTTTGTTAACATCATATTAAAAATGATATATTTATTAATAACATGAATGTGAGATCGTTGACTTTTTATTAAATAAAACATTATAAACATCATAATCTCATCAAAATGGACCCAAATTTCATAAATAAATTTATACCAAAAAAATAAATTTATTAATTTAAAAATGGATACTTCAATTCATTCATAACATACATTTTTTTCCATGTGGACAGATAAGTGATATTTAAGACAAAGAAAGTGATATTTTTTGACTTTCTTTGATTTAAATAATATATAAGTAATTTTCATGAACAAGTGTCCATTAAACAACTCAATTTCGATACTTAAGAGTTAATAATCCAATTAAATTAATCCAATGAATTTTTTAAAAGTTTTATGGTCATTTTACGGTCCATATCATTTTACTTTTAACTCAAATTACCCAATTTACCTTTTATCGTGGTAACAAAATTTAGCAAGGTTACTATTAATATTGGAAAAAAATAAAAGGAACATATTTACTAAATTTATAAATTATGAATCAAAATGATGAATCAATTATTCAATAATTCAAAAAACAAAAATTATAGTATTTAATTTAAAATGAAACTGGAAAACACCATGAAAAAGAGTTTTCCAGAAAAATGCCCTTTTTAAACATAAAATGTTTTTACACTAAATTCATGAATAAAATCAATTTTAAAAACCATAATTGGATTATTTTAATTTAAAATTAACTAGTCAATGTTTAAAACTATTCAAAAATATAATTTTACCTTTTAAAGTCAATAAAAGAAAATACAATTTTTAATAAAAAATAGAATTTTAATTATTCCATAACAAAATTAATTTTTTCATAAAATTTTTTAAAACAATTTAGGGTAATTTTTTCATTATTAATTAAAAATTAAAATTAATTTTGTTAAATAAATTTTATATAACATGTAGTAATTAATCACTCTTAAAAAGATGAAAAAATAGTTTTTGTAGAAAATAAATTTTTGAAGAATAAAGTGACATCCTAAAAATTGTGTGATCATTTTTTTAGAACATACCAATACATTCTTATTGATTTGGAAGATTATATTTATTTAATAATTTATTTATTTATATTTATTCCCACCAATTTAATCGATTGGTTATAATTGGAAAATAATATTTTGCAGATCATCTAAACATGTTATTATATGCAATGAAAGCTATCAAATAAATCAAATTATTTAAAAAAACCATTTCTTTACAATTTTAGGGTATTAAATTCTACCCCCCATTAAAATTAATTTTTCCCTATAAATTCAACTCAGCCATGAAAGGTTTAACATTTGATAATTTATTCATAGAAACCCACATCATAGAACTGAATAATAAAACATCCCTTAAAAAGGGAAAGATAAAAACATAAAGGTTGGTTGAAGTAACACATAACTACGTTTTTGCAGAGAAAAAAACATTAAATGATGGATTGGGAAGGGAAAAATAATCCCAGGATCTAATATTGAGTGAGAGAGATCAAGGTCAAGATAATGCTAATGACTACAAAACCATAGATGAAATAGATTTGAAAAGGGTCATTGATATAATCAGATTTGATGATAATAGGATAAAATTTCATTTCAAAATACTTTGAGAATATATATTTACTTGATTTCATTTAATAATTACAAACTCACTCGTTGTTTTCACCATGATCAATTTATATTTCATCTCTTACTCTATGAAATTAAGTTCAAATTGTAATCTCTAAAGAAATAGTGGGATCATAGGATCCATAATGGGATGATAAATCATTCCTTCTATCTCTAGATATCATAATAACAAAATGGTGAGTATAGTTTATCCAATAATCATAAATATTTATATGGTGAAGTAGTATATTAATCTCTAAAACCCGATTCAAAGTTCAATGTAAACAATTTCTTAAATGGTTGCCCTTATGAACCTTTCAAAAGATTAAAATAAAAAAAAATCGAAAGAAGGTAACTAATTTTTAAAAATAAATTTATCATAGATCCCCCAAAAAACATGAGATATGTTTTAATTGTCACACACCAAACATGTGAAGACTATTATCATGTATTCTATTGAAACATGGTAATACCATAATTACCATAAAACCTTAGTGAAAACATCCATTCTTTCCAAAATTAACTCCTTCCCCATACCATAAATTCAAAAATTCCATAAAATCAATCCATAAACCACCGTTTCATCATATTTATAATAATTTCCAAGTTCATCAATATTATCCCACAAAAAATATCTTTATCTCATTATTACCCCAACATCATGCACATATTAAGTGTTATATTTCATTTATTGATGTGATCTCTAAATATGTCACCTTACCATTAAATTACTTTTCTAGTCCATTGTAATCATTCAATATATCCATTAGAATCCTTAATTAAAAACTTATGTTGAAAATAATTATATATTTCATGATTCATATAACATAATCTTTGAATTCCAGAACATAAATACATAAATCATCCTATTTTTTCTGAGCCAAATTACTAAGCCTCATCGTCTTATTTATTAACACTTCTTTCCTTTCACCTATCATTTTTAGTCTAAATATAAACATTACTTGTACCACCTTGTTGGTTTTATTCACAAAAATTCCCCCAAGGAAATAGATTTTCTTAGTTCCCATATATTCCACATTTGAAGAATTCACTTATTGATAATACCTTAGGGAGACCAATATTATCATCCGTTATGTTTACTGAACTCTTCATTATTCATTTGTAGTTACTTTATTTATGTCCTTCTTTTCCATAGTCAAAGAAATTTCATGTTCCTATAAGGTGTCATCTTGGGTGTTTCTTCCCACATTCTTGACATTTATGAAACTGAATTTTCATTCCTCTATGGTCTCCACTACCTAAACTCTCTACAAACTCTTTCATTCTATTCTTTGGCGAGTTTGAGGGTTTTTTAAGGTATACATTGTTAATCACATTTTATGAAAAATTATTTGGAATAATCACAACATCCATCACTGCATTAATTATCCAATTTTATTTATCATCAGCAAATTTTTCATCACTTTCAACGTTAACCCAGTTCTTTCTGGTTCCCTCCATTGACTAAAACCAGAAATCATTGTGTGAGTAACACTTATCATAGTGTAAAATCCCATAATCAAGGTCAATTACTTATAAAATTTCAACCTATGATACCTTATGTTTAATCTAAGGTTATTTATTATTGATACCAAATATATAGTATTGTAACCTAGACTTATAATTAGGGTTCTTACTAAGGTTTTCTCATCCAAGTTTCCAAAGGTTAATTAAACCATTCTGTAATACCAACTATAATAGCCGATGATTTTTATACATGGATATTACATCCTTTTATGTTAACAACAATATAATCCATGCCATAACTATAAAAGTTATAGTGCCTTTGAAAACATGGAAACATAAACAACTGGTTTATAAAATATCTACATCATCTCCCAATTATTCCTTTATAACTAGAATCCTTTTTGACATATTGTACCTAATACTATTCTACATATCATTTATAAATGAAACATAAGAAAATGGTGAGCTTAGATGCTCAATAAGGTCAGGTAGATGTAAAATAAAACATGAGAAAAAGGATATGTAAATATGAACATAACATTTAAAAAATATACATTGCATAATATATATCATAATCTTGAGTCATGGAATAAATCTTGGCAGTTCATAAGACATAAATCATAAAGGAGAATTATCCATGAGAAAATAACGTTGTCATAAGACATGGAATGTAGCATAAATATAATCATATAAAATTTTGAACTTTTATAAACAGAAACAAGTTCACTCATTAATTTAAGGACATGAAATTTGGAACTTGCATAAACATATGGAAATGAAACCAGGTCTATGCATAATCTTATTGAAATTAAATCTAGGTCCATGCAAAGAATTGTGAACATGAAATCAAGATCACACATAAAATATTTACCTCATGAGTTATCCATATTTACCCAATGAATTAGTAGAAGATATATCTCACACCAATCATATAATTGAAACAATACTTATGTTTTACCCAAGAACATAAGTCATTATTCATATTAATAATCCATGTAGGGAAATGAGTTTCATAAACATTTCATCATAACATAAATCATAGAAAATAAATGAGTTTTATAAAAATCATGTCATCATATATATAAACCAACCATAAAAATTTTAAGGATAATATCCTTGAATAATATCCCCAAAAAATAATAAGTAATATCAAATAATGTTATCTTATATAGAAAATAATTTTGAAAGATCACTTAAAATTATTCTTGAAAAAAATAACATTACCATTTTAAAATCATTTATTTTAAATATATGGAAAATTATAAAAGAAAACATTTTATTTAAAAATAAAATTCTAATATTGTTAATTAAGATTCAATGTATTAAGGATTTGTGATAGAGGGAAATTCCATTCAAGTCATATAAGTTAAAAAATAACCCTTTTCACACTTTTGTAAGGAAAATCATAATATACCTTTTTATAAAATGATAAGAAGATTCTTTTTTAAAAAATTTAAAAATTAAAAGAAAGTGTAAAAATTACTTTTAAAATCATTGAATAATAGTAAAAAAATTATAAATCATTTACAAAGAATATAAATATTCCCCAATAGATACTTAACCATAAACAATCTAGAATAATAATGAGATTGTTGAATAAACCCTTAGAACTTTGTTATTAGTCAAATTGTATGCCCCATGGAAGAAAGAAAATTATATGGATATTTAAATACATAATCATTAGGATAAGACTCTTAAAACACATTCATGTACAGTATATACAATACTTAAAATAAAAAAGTACTGTATAAGGCATCTGTCCCACATAAATAAATGTGTGGAACAAATCTCTTACCTCAAGTCTTGAATTTTATTGTTCACGTTGAAACCTCCTGTATAATGAATATGTATTTATTATACATTTATTACATAACCATATATCCATCATATCATTTATTATTTGTTTATATCATCTTATCAACCATCAATTAATAATTTGTTATTAAAATCACTGTTCTAGGTGATAATTACATCATTTTCCAAGCATGTTTCAGTTTGGTAGTTCTAGTACTTATACTTTGATCATGGTCCCATAATTTATATAATGTTAATAATGATTAAAAATCATATATATTCATTATATATATATATATAATCATTCATAAAAATTAGAGATAGAAAAATGAATTACACCATTCATGGAGATGATAGATCGTACGTATGCATGAACGTTGTTTCCAATTTACATCTAATGGAATGAAAGAAAGATAAATAATAATACACCTTTAAAGAATAAATCTTGTGGTATATATATCATATATGTTCATAAAAATTATCCTTATTACCATCCATGTGAAATATAAGTGAAAATGAATCACATCACATCATGGAGATGGTAGTCTATATGTACGCACGAGCAACGTTAACGTTTCTCAAAATATTGGATGATGATAAGTTAGAGAAAATATTATTATTTTAAAGTTATAATTATATTATAAATATCATATATAATCAATAATCCCATAATAATATTCATCCATATAATATGGTGATGAAAAATGAATTGTATCACTATTTGGAGATGGTAAGTTGTACGTACAAACGAATGATACTTTTACTTCTTGTTTGATGAGAAAGAGGGTGTATAATGGTGTTTTCATAATCATAGTAATATTTCATAATATTGAGGATACTAGAGTTATTATTTTATTCTATGCTTCATATATTTATATGAGGTAAGGAAGTGTAGAAAAATAAAGTGATCGATTTGAGCGATTACATCTTCTTCAAAACAACTCTTTTGGATCCCCTCTAAAGGGCTCTAGGATTGGTCTTTTAAGAAGACTAGAACCTCTAGAATGTGGATAGGGAATTTTATATGAGAAATTGATAGGGTATGGTTGAGTTATAAGGATCAATGTGATGTGAAGAAGTGAGGAAGGAGGTGCCCTTTTATAATTGAGGTGAGGAGCACTTTTGGAATTTTTAAAAAGATTAAATTATAATAAATTCATTTTCTATCCAAATGACACCAAATAAACCTAGATTCAAATCCAATACATGATAAGGTTGTACTCTGATACACCAATAGATTTTAGACATGTTTTATCATTATTTTAAACCTTGTTCTTGGACTCCTCATGTATTAATCATGAATAAATGATCACAAATCATTTAAATTATGTAAAGCCCGGTAATCCTATGTAATTTGTCTTAAATCATGTACAAATGATTAGTATAATTATGATTTAAGTGAATATATCCATGATCTTAATTGATATATATTAAGTCTTATTACTGTACACAATATTTTATTTACTTTATAATGATTTCTTTGATTAATGATTAAGTCTAATACATTCTATGAATATCAATGCTTAAGTCTGAATACAGATATTTGGCTACGTATGAGACACCATGAGTTTGCCAAAAGTTATGTTGTTCTGGAAAAGGACCCAGACACCATGACCAGACACCATGACCATCCAAAAGTCGTGACCATCCAGACACAGTGACCATCCAGACACTGTGACCAGACTTCGTGACCATCCAAACACCATGACCATCTAGACACCATGACCACGAGACACTATTTCAAGAAGACACTAGTTTATGGAGACACCATTTACATACAAGATGTGACACAATTTTTTAATTTGTTTTTTCATTTCTCAATTTAATTTCTAACGGTCATATTTGAAGCCTTGAAATACACATACATACTTAATGTTTCTTTGTAGACACATCATATGATAATATGAGGTACAAGGTTTATAATACATGCATCCTTTCAGATCCAACATATGCACTATAGAATAAAAGAGAAGTGAAGCCCAGAAACAACGTATGTGGAGAAAAGGTTGTATGCATGACAATGAAGAATAAACTAAGAACATTTTTGAAAAGAGAATCGACATATGAAACTCGACACTGTTGAAGAACACACGAATCATATTCGAATCCTAGAGTCGAGGACATATTCACAATGTCAACACCATGAAGAACACATGATAGATATAACTTACTTGAGATAATATGTTTTCCACATGAGGACTCGATTCTGGCATTTGCTTCATCTCCGAAGTCTAGAGCTGCATAGACTAACACTCAGAGAACATCTAACATTTTCCCAATACTTCTGCTCTTTTGTGTACAGTTTTATTTAGCTTTCAAATTGTGTTTGTCTATGTGTATAAAAAAACACTTTGTCTCCTACATTAAACTGAAGGATACAATATATCCATTCTCAAACATATTTTTACACTTTTGTATACCCACAGATAAGTGTGTAAGAGGTTGTCTGTAACCTGTTGTTCATACCCATGAAGAACTATGGAATAGGTCGTGTGAACTAGAAAATCTTATGTACTATTGTAAAGCCCAATTTAGGCTATGTATCTAATTTATTAAGAAAAACTTATTGGTGTTAGGTGATCACCAAGTGGATTGTATTAGGTATCATTTTGAGACTAAACAAGTTGTTTTATATCCGTCGTATTGTTTAATTTATTTTTCTCTATTTTAATATTAAAATCAGAATTAACCCAATTTACTTATATTGTTAATCTTGTAAAGAATTTATAATTTTATTTCCTTATTAAAATATCTTCAAAAGTAATGTTAATAACCAATATTATTATTACGGATAATTAATCAATCTTCTAATATTCTATTTAAACAATCAAACATTCATAATAGTATAACCTTGATTAACTGGGCTATATTAAACTATTGGGGAACCTTTTAAGGATTTATTTTAAATATAAATTTTAAATAGGTACTCAATTCACCCCCCCCCCTCTTGAGTACTCTAATTCGACCAACATTCAGTATCAAAGGGTTTGTTTTCAATCCTATTAAGACACTGTTTTTATTATTATTCAACTGTGATTGTAGTTGTACTTTAATGGTCTTAAAATTTTTGTTAATTAAAAATTTCTAGATCTTATAAAGTTATTTCTTTGTCGTGGATAATATATGTGAATGTGATGCAACAAACAAACAACCATTTTTTAATGGAACCAATTATGCTCAAAGGAAAATTAAAATGAAAATGAATTTAGAAAGTAAGAACTTTGAAATCTGGTATTCAATTATAGATGAATATAAGATTCATTCTATTGATAGAACCACTTGGGATAAACCTACCAAAACTAACTACAATAACAATTAAAAATCTATGAATTATTTATACTTCTCTTTGGGAGATGAGGAATTTAATAGAATCTCTGCTTGTAAAACTACCCAGGAAATTTGGGATACCTCATCTATTTCACATGAAGGAACATCTAGTGTGAAATAAATGAGAATTAATACCTATACTATTAATTATGATAACTATAAAATGAAAGCTGATAAGACTATTTATAATATTTACCTCAGGTTCAATGAAATTTTCAACACGATGATTTCTCTTGGACAGGAAGTCACTACTAGGGAACAAATCCTAAGAATTCTCAGATGCCTAAAAGACAGATTGAGAGGAACCTATATCTCTATTAGAGAATCATGAGACATCAGCAAGCTACCTGTAATATAAATCACTTGGAAACTAATTATTTATGAAGAGGATCTGAAAGTAAAAAAGGAAGAGAAGGATGAACCCAAAAATATTAGTTTAATTCAAGACCACTACCTCTAAACACAAAGAAAAAAATGGATGTCTTTGTAGAGAGTTTCTACAGTGAACAATCATCACCTGATTGTGATGAGGAGATGGATCAGCTATCCAGAAGATTCAAGATATTTTAGAAGGAGAAGAACCTTTTCAGAAATCCTAGCTTCAAGGGAAAATATGATCACAAAAGAAGTTGGAAGAAATATTGGAAAAGAAGTGACAAGTCTGATGATATTGTCTGATATGAATGTAAGCGCAAGGGACATATCAAGGCTTACTATCCCAAGCTCAAGTACAAAAACAAATATGAGTAAAAGGAAAAAAATAATAAAAAATCATTGAAAGCAACCTAGAGTGCTTTATAGGAAGTTAATGTGACTCATAATCTTCACATGATGAACAAGATAACAAATCCAATATATGTTTTATGAAAAACACATCTGAGGTATCACTGGACTCTCCTATATATAATTCATACTATTCTGAATATGAGAGTGAATTTAAAAATATGTCTAATGAAGAAATGTTTGAATACAATAATATTATTGAAGATACATGCAATGAACTTAAAAGATAAATATAAATCCTTAAAGGAACAACATGCTATTACTATAACTGTTAAATCTGAACTTTCAACTAAAAGGGAGAAAAATGCTCAACTGCTTAAAGAGAAAAATGAACTAAATATATCTAATGAGAAATTGAAGAAATATTTAGAAAAGTTTACCAATGTGAAAAATACCCTTACTCAAATGCTTTGTAAACAAATTAATACTAAATATACTACTGCCATTGGATATCAGCCTGGAAAAACAAATTTTGGAAGAACTAATTTTGTTTATAACTCTAGGACATACAACTTTACTCCCAGTTCTGGAAAACATTATACAAGTTCATGTTATGATACACTCTCTACTTTTAATGCTTTTCTAGACTAAATAGAGTTTATTTTTCAAATACTTTACATAATGCTTATAGGAAACCTATGAGGTAGATATGAGTTCCTAAAGCACTTATCACTAAAATTACTAGACCCAGACAAGCATGGGTACCAAAATATATTTTTATTTCACTATTTTGTTGGAAAGCTTCTTAAATAGTTCCTGTAAGAGAATATGGTACTTGGACAGTGGGTGTTCTAGAAACATGACATGAGACTACACATGCTTCAAGAATTTAATAAATGTTGATGGAGGAGATGTCACCATTGGTGACAATGCCAAAGGAATGATTATTATCCTTGGACAAATCAGTACTCTAACTCAGATTTAATTTCTAAAGTACTATTTGTTGATGGATTGAAATATAATATTCTTGGTATCTCATAATTATGTGATGATGGATTTCATTTCAAATTTTAAAATGATGCTTTTAGTGTTTCTAATTCTAAAGATGAATTATTTTTTTCTGCATTAATAAATAAAAATTTTATTCTATTAACATAGATTCTTTATCATCTCAAAATGATTCGTGTTTAAGTTTGTTTCACAAAGAGTCTTGTCTTTCACTTGGGAGACTAAGAAACTGTAAAACTCACTCCCTTAGAATGTTGACTAAAAAAGGCTTATTCAAACACCTACCCAAACCTGAGTTTCTAAATGGTAAAATGTGTAATCCTTGTCAAAAAGGAAAGAAACACAAAATTTCCTTCAAACCAATGAAAGAAGTGTCAACTTCTCAACCTCTCGAACTGGTTCACATGGATTTGTTTGGACCATCTAGAGATTCTAGCTTAAATGGGATGCACTATGTTTATGTTCTGGTAGATTAATTTTCTAGATAGACATGGACTTTCTTTTTGGCTCACAGAAGTGAAGCCTTCTCTCATTATACAAAGTATTCCAAAAGTGTAGAAAATCATAGTTGCCATAAAATTAAATTCATAAGAAGTGATCTTGGCTGTGAGTTTGAAAATAAAGAGTTTGAATCCTTTTTCACACAAAATGGCTATAGTCATAATTTCTTTTCCCCTAGAACACCTCAATAGAATGGAGTTGTAGAAAGAAGTAATAGAACCCTACAAGAGATATCTAGAACCATGCTTAGTGAATATGACCTAACTATTTATTTTTGGGCAGAAGCTGTAAGTATATCATGCTACATAATTAATAGTGTGTTGATTAGACCTATTCTTAAAAGGACTCCTTATGAGTTGTATAACAATCAAAAACCCAAAGTTAGCTACTTGAGTGTTTTTGGTTGCAATGTATATATGCTTAATAGTAAGGAAAATCTTGACAAATTTGTATCCAATAGTAATGAAGGAATATTTTTAGGATATTAAATTTCTAGTAAGTCCTATAGTATGTTTAATAAAAGAACTACATTTATGGAAGAATCTATCCATGTAAAATTTGATGAAATAGATCCACATGATCCTAAGACCACTCTAGATACCCTAGAGGATGTTGTATCAAATCTGAACATTATTTGAAAAATCCTCAGACCATCCTAAGAATAAATATTTCAAAACATCCAATTCTAGAAATTCCATAGATTCAAGTCACAATGAGCCTAAACCTATTGATGAACCTGAAATCACTAGTCCTTCTATCTCTAGAGCTATTAAAACTCTTAAGAACCTTCCTTTAGCTGTTTTTGTAGGGGACTTAGTCAAATGAAATCAAACTAGATCTTCTCTTAGAAATTAGGTTGAACATCATGTCTACTTGTCACAACTTCAACCCAAAAACATTAATGATGCTATCAATGATGAATATTGGTAGATTTCTATGCCAGAAGAACTTAATCAGTTTGAAAGGAACAATGTTGGAAACTTTTTGAAAGACCCAAAAACACATTCACCATGGGCACTATGTGGGGGTTTAAAAATTAGGTAGATTAAGCTAGAAATATAGTTAGAAACAAGGCTATATTGGTTGCACAAGGATACAGTCAAGAAGAAGAAATTGACTATGAAGAGACCTTTGCACTAGTATCCAGACATGAATCCATCAGAATTCTTCTTTCTTATTCAGCACATATGAATTTCAAACTATATCAAATGGATGCCAAAAGGGCATTTCTAAATGGGTATATAGCTGGGGATGTTTTTGTGGACAAACCTTCTTGTTTTAGAAACCCTCATTTTCTGAATCATATTTTTATGTTATCAAAAGTTTTTATGGTTTAAAACAAGCTCCAAGATCTTGGTATGATATATAAAGCACATTTCTTATTTCCAATGGTTTTACAAAAAGGAACAGTTGATCCTACCCTTTTTATAAAATGAATTTCCAATGATTTTTTAGTTGTTAAAATCTATGTATATGATATTATCTTTGGATCTTAAAACAATTCTATATGTATTGATTTTTCTTATATTATACAAAACGAATTTGAAATAAGTTTAATGTGTGAACTAAAATTCTTTCATGGATTTTAAATATTTCAAAATAATTATGGTATTATTTTAAATCAAAGAAAATATATTAGAGACCTTCTAAAACATTTTTGGATTGTATAGCACTAAAATTATTGACACTCAAATGAGTACCACTTGTGAGTTGGATCCTGATGAAGATGGAAAATCTATTGATCAAACCATTCATAAAGGAATGATTGGAAGTTTACTCCACTTAACTACTAGCCGACATGACAATATTTTTAGTGTGTGTATGTGTTCTCATTTTCAAGAAAGTCCTAAGGAATCTCATTTAAATATTTTTAAGTTAATTTTCAAATACCTCAAGCATACACACAATCTAGGACTGTTCTATCCCAGAGGAAAATCACATGAATTAGTTAGTTATTTTGATGATGAATTCTTTGGTTGTATGTTAGATAGAAAAATCACCTCTGGAACATTTCACCTTTTTGGAAAGTCAATAGTATCATGGTATAGTAAGAAACAAAATTCTGTTGCATTATCTACTGCATAATATGAATACATAGCTACTGGTAGTTGTTGTGCACAAATATTGTAGATTAAACACACATTACTAGATTATGGATATCAATTCAAGCATGTACCTATAAATTGTGACAATACAAGTACTATTAAAATCTCAAAAAATACTATTTTACACTCTAGGACAAAGCATATTGATGTGATACATCACTTTTTGAGAGATCATTATCCAAAAGGTGATATCTCTTTTGAATTCATTGTTACTAAATATCATGTCGCTGATATATTCACCAAACAATTAAATTATGAAAGAATAGACAACATCATAAATGAATTAGGAATTATAAACATTAAGTAGTAATATTACTCTTTCAAAGTTTACAGTTTCACAAGTCATTGTCTTAAGACATGCTGCTTCATGTTTACGGTCTCACAGTTAATATTTCTTGCTTACTGTCTGGCACTTATTGTCTCAAACAATATGGTCTCATAGTTTAGAAATCACATTGTTACAGTCTCACCATGAATATTGTTACTGTCGCACCGTGAGAGTAAATTAATGTCTCATCATGAAGACTTGTTATGGTCTCACCATAAAGATGTTTTATTTTTTTATTTATTATATATATATATCGTATCACAGTAACCACTTATTTTACCCTTTTAATTTCCTGTGCTTTTGTTTTTGTGACGATTAGTATACCTAAATGATAAAATAAAAGAAGTTTCACTCATTCTTCACTCGATCTCGCTTCTCTTCACTCAAACCATAACCTTATTCAACCCTTGAACCCTTCTCTCTCTCAAACCTTCAGTGAATGTCCATGATGAAATTCACATCATCATCAACTCCTGAGAAACACAGCTCAAAGAAGAAGAAGAAAATCACGCCTAAAATTGCACCTGAGGGCCCTCTAAATCTGATCCTAGTGAATAGAGAAGTAGTACCTGAAAAGGATATTTTTCCTAAGTGGATTCTATCTAGTAAGTCAAGGGTTCTGACAGTATTGAAAGAGCAAGGATGGTTAGATTGGTTTTCAAAGGAGGATCTGTAATGACCCAAACTTTTATTAATATTTGTTTCCTAAATTTTGTGTGTTATTTTATTTTTATACTCAACAAAACTATATTCGTTAATTAATGAAGTGAGTATAATTAAATGAGACCGTTGGGTTTCGACTGTTATATGACCATTGGTCAATATGACCATTCAAAGCTAAACTCTTAACGTTAAATTTTTTTTGGTTTATAAATACAATTGATCTTGGTTAATAAATACAGAACAAAGATTTGATGGCCCCATACAGCTGTCTCGGCCAGATCGAAGCCCATCTGACTGAACCCGGGAAGGAGGTAGCACCGTTGGTCTTTTCTCTGGACCAAACCCAAGATGAACTTCATCATGTGAAGCTGGAACAGAATCTCCTTCGCAAGAAGATCAACCTGATAGAAATCACCAATTGGGAAATGATGGCTGAGTTTCCCCAAGATACTATTACCTTATCACACATTACACTTAGGTTCAATGCCGGTGTTATAAGGGGATATGTAACGAGACCTTAGCTGCATTATTCTATCCTTTCATATAAATAAACATTGTGATTTATTCTTATGGGGAAGTTTTTGAATTCTCAAATGTTCGTATAAATATAAGATGTATATTATTGATGAATTTTGGAAAAATATCTTTTAAAAAATATTTATGTAAACCTTAAATAATTAATAATGTGTAATGATTTTTAAAAAATGGTCTTCTACAGTTATGTTCAGTAAGAAATTAAGATTCTAATAAGAACAACATAATTTTTGATGAATAGTAAATTATGAATAGTTATTTTATGCTTATGATTAGTAATGTGACCAAATAGATTATTTAACCACACTTAAGAAAGTATTAATATAATTTAGGCACCTTGATTAAGTAATGTGATTCAGTAAAATAGGTAAATAACTATTTAAGAAATTATTAGTCAAGTATTAGTTTTTTAGGGTGAATTGTGTTTTTTAATATAAAATTAAATTAAAAATAGTTAGAAAATTATTTTTATAAAATGGAGGTCATTTTTGAATTCAGATCATCGATATTAGGTTAAGGTAATTTTTGGGGATTTTTCTGAAAAAAAAAATAAATTTTCGGGGAATAGTGAAAATACAGTTTTTAGTTTTGGGTGTTTAATGACATCATTGAGGATGTAATAATTGTGTAATCTTTCTGGTAGGCTTATGAATAATAATATATGGTATGAGGTGTCCCATATGGCTAATACCAAGTGAAAATACCATGGGAAAGCCAAAGGGTTATCCAATACCACTGATGAGGTGTCCCTTGGCCATTAATGACTTGTCCCCTCACTTATCCTACAAATACCAATCCATTCCCTCATTCATTTCATTTCAAAATCCACATCAACGAAGTTCTAGTCTCCTTAATTCTTTTTTAGTCTACCCAAGGTTCCCTCAAGCCTCCCAAGGTCCTGAACATCATGATTTTGAATTTACTCTTCAAGGTAATGGAATCCTTCACCCTCCTCTTTTATGTCATGCCTTCCTTTTTGTTGGGTCTTCTAGTTTACATCTATTTTGGTTTAAAGTATGTTCTTATATGCTCTTATTACTGTCCATTTCATGTATAATTTTTGAGATACCCTTTCCACTTTCATAAATTGTTTTTCTAAATTTTTAAGTTACGTCTCCAGGTAGCCGAATTTCTCGTAAAAGAAATCACATCTTCTCTTTTCATTCATGTTTCCTTATAATGTGGTATGTCATTACAATATCCATACCATGATATTATTATGTACCCATACTGTATTATGAATTATTTATTAGTGTTTTACCTATGTCCCCTCTCTTTTCATTGTTTTTTAAAACCATCTTATATAGCCATTATGCTGCAGAAATTTCACCTCAAAATTTATATCTCTTTCTCTCCAGAAATTCTCTTGTATTATTTATGTGAATACCCAGACCGATTTCGTTTCTTTTGGTCTTCATAAATTTATAAAGATGAAATATTTGATTCTATAATTGACATACATATACCACTCACTCCATTTACATGGGTTATAAATGACATAATAATCTTATTTTTTAGAACTTTTAAAATGTCACGATCTTGAAATGAAACAAATTTATTTTATTCTCCATGGGTTATTTATGAATTTTTTGATTATGATATATGTGGATCATGTGAATTTAAAGTCATATTAGGGGTTCCCACTGATAGTGCTTCAATGCATTGGGTAAATAATTAATCTCTAGAGATGACAAGTTTCACGATACCTTGGAGAATAACCTTGCTAATTTTTATGACACCTTGGGGAGACCTTGGTGACATGTTCATGAATTTCTAAATGAAATTTTGTAGCCACATATTCATGTTATTTTACATGTTATTTTCATTATTATATTCATGTACTTCCGTTTCTCATGTCTTTATGTTGTTATTCAAGTTCTTATTGTTAACAGAAGTAAACTGATTCCCTTGCTTACCCTTACCAGGTCTTCTTCTCACCCTTTCCTTTGATGTATGTCTCTAGAATATGAGATGTAGTAATTTTACTTAATATGAACTTATGATTAAGCCTTACGAGTTTATTAGAATAATTTTCTATGTTGTTTTCATGTATTATGTTCCTGGTTTCCAAGACACTAGAATTTAAACATCAACTAATTGTAAAATGTAATGAAAAGTTATGTAGTAAAAATGCGGGATTCCATAGTTGGTATCAAAGGATAGTTTAGTTATTTATGGAAATTATGATGTGAAAACTTTAGGAATAACCATATAGAATAGTTTAAATATAGGAAAACTTCCTGGTATTTTGGTGAGTATTGGGTAATTGGTTCATCAAGAAAATACATCCCTGTCTGGATACGAGCAGGTAGAGGTGGCTCTGGCACAGATGTACATAGGGGTAAAACCTGAAAATACCGCTTTGAGCTAGACTCAAATAGGAACTGGTACATGACAATGGATTTTGCTATACTCTTGGTTACGACACTCCTAGGGGATATGTTTGGTTAATCGCAATCTTTTTATGAATCATTATGATGGAATTATAGAGAAATGTAATTGTTTAAGCATGAAGTTGTAAGACATAGAATCCTTTATAGTTAAAAGATTCGTAAATGAAATAAGTTTCTCACAAATATTTTATTATTTTAGAAAATTTCAGGCAATAAGAGGAACCATTAAAATTGTGACCGAAATGGACAAGGCGCCGACGACCCTCTGATGAAAGCCAGAATGGAAACATTCATGCGAATGATGAACCAAATTACTCAAGTTATGGGAAATAATTAAATCAAGCTGAGAGACTGATCTCACTATGAAGGGAACAAAATTATGTGGAGTCCTTTATGTTTCAATGACCGCCAACCTTCAGTGGATCGATTGACGCATTGATTTCTGAGCAGTGGATTGGTTTCATTGAGAATGACTTTTTTGTGCTCTGTTGTTCAGAGCAAGAGAAGGTCACCTTGGTTGTCTATCGCTTAGAAGGAGAAGTTGATCAGTGGTGGGAACTGATTAAAAACACATGGACAAGAGTGGAAGTTGAAGCTATGGAGTGGTAAGTGTTCAGAGGGATATTTTTCAGTAAGTATTTTCCTCATTCCATGAGAACAAGAATGGAGGAGGAGTTTCTCGAGCTGAAGTAGAAGGAGAATGAATCAGTGGGAAGCTACGAAATGAACTTCACAAGGCTTTCATGATATACCTCTAAAATTGTCATGGATCTAAATGGTACAGTTGATAGATTCTTGGGTGGACTAAGACCTCATTTGCGGAAGGATCTAGCCAACCGAGACTATGATAGCAATGAGGATATCGTGCGGAGTGCGATGAAAGTTGAGCTGGAGTTTGGTGAGACATAGTGGTCTCATAAATCCAATGACAAGAAGAGATCAATAGAGCCCAGCTTAGGGAGGAACTTCGATCAAGGAATAGGTGGCAAGAAAGTGAATCTTTCTACTTGTAATAAATGTGGTAGGAAGAATTCAGGGAACTGCCTACTCAGGAGCAGGAAATGCTACAAGTGTGGAAGAGATGGCCATATTGAGAAGAATTTTCAAAGTGAGGTGAAACCTTAACCTTAAAACACTAACGTCAAGGAGAAGATGGTGCATGCCCCACCTGATGTCCAATGCTTTAAGTGTGGACAACGTTGGCACTTTTCCAATCCCTATCCAAATCTGATGGCAGTGGAGGGGAACCACCATCAGCCTCAGCGTAGGCCAAGAGATCAAGGCTGTGCTTTTGTTATCACGACAGCTAAAGTCGAATCTATAAATGATGTGTTAGTAGGTACTCTTATTATTCTCTCAAACCTAGAAAGTACTTTGTTTGATTTTGGTTCTAGGAATTCCTTTATTTCCTCCAATTTTGCAAAGAATTTAGAATCATCCTCTGATTTTCTAAAAGTAAAGTTATCAGTCAAGACTCTTGGGGGATTATCCAAGCATCATTAGTGTTTAGAAACTCTAGTATTTACTTTAGTGAGAACAATCTTATGGTAAATCTAGTAGTCATTCCCATGCTAGAATTAGACATTATACTAGGGATGGACTGGCTCTCAAAGTATAATGGTAAGATCAATTGCAAAAGAAAGGAAATATCAGTAGTCTTGAATGGAAAAACTACAGTTATCTTCCAAGGAGAGACATATCAAACCCGGTCCTTATCAAGAAGAACCCTCTGTATCATTCTTTATGGAGTTGATTGGTGAAAAATAAGAAGGAGATGAGATATTAAGGATAGAAAGTGTCCACGTCATCTAGAAATACATTTATGTATTTCCTGATGAGTTGCATAGACGTCCCCATGAAAGAGAGGTACAGTTCTCCATTGAACTCATACCTGGATCTCATCCGATATCAGAGAACCCATATAGGAGAGAAAATGTGGAGTTCGATGAATTAAAGAAACAACTCCAAGATCGTTTAGAGAAGGGTTTTATCTGATCGAGTGTGTCTCCATAGGGAGCACCAGTTCTCTTTGTGTAGAAGAAGAATGGTTCAATGCGGATATGATTTGATTATAGAGAACTGAATGGAACCATATTAAAGAAAAAATACCCTCTTCCATGAATTTATGACTTATTTGACCAACTTCGTGGGGCTCAATTCTTTTCTAAGATTGATCTTCGACCTGGTTATCATCAATTGAGGGTGATGAAAAAAGATATTCCAAAAGCTGTCTTCAGATCAAATATGAGAATTATGAGTTTTTTGTTATGCCCTTTGGACGGACTAATGCACCTGCTATTTTTATGGATATGATGAATAGAGTCTTTAAGGACTACCTTGAAAACATTGTGGTAGTTTTTATTGATGATATTATTATATATTCCAAAAGTCGCGAGGATCATGAGGATCATATAAGGGAAATTTTGCAAACATGACAAAAGGAGAGGATTTTTTGGAAGTTCGGAAAATGTGAATTTTGGTTACAACAAGTTTCTTTCTTTGGGCACATTGTAACCAATGAAGGAATCACAGTTGACCCTACAAAGTCAAAAGTTGTAGAGGAGTGGCCTCAACCTACAAAAATAACTGAGATTCATAGTTTTCTTGGATTAGAAGGATATTATAGAAGGTTTGTGAAAAAAATATCACGACTTTCTAATCCATTAACCAAGTTAACTTGAAAATGGGTCAAGTTCATCTGGATAAAAGAGTGTCAGGAATGTTTCCAAGAGTTGAAGAAGAGATTGGTTACTGCACCCATGTTAACTCTGCCCTCATGTGGATAAGGATTCATTATTTTTAGTGATGAATCTCTTAAAGGGATTGGGTGCGTCCTTATGCAAAATGAAAAGGTCATTGCTTATGCATCCTGACCGTTGAAGAATCATGAGAAGAATTATCTTACACATGATCTGGAGCTGGCTGCGGTTGTTTTTGCTCTGATGATATGGAGGCACTATCTTTATGGGGAAAAATGTGATATATACGCAGACCATCAAAGTTTGAAGTATATTTTCAAAGATAAGGAATTCAACATGAGACAAAGGAGATGGTTGGAACTTCTTAAGTACTATGATTGTTCAATTCATTATCATCCTGGAAGAGCAAACAAAGTGGCTGATACATTAAGCAAGAAAGATCCAGTTGTTCTTTCCATGATGTGGATTCAAAGAGATCCATTGATCAATGACCTAGTAAATTTGGAAAAAGGAATAATAGGTGAAGGGAAATCATTAACCCTATCCAAAATAATTTCTCCTCTATAATTACTAAATAATATCAAGAAATCACAAAAAGAAGATCCTTTGTTGCAGAAAAAGTTTGAGGCAATAAAGGATTGAAAGTTTCCAAAGTTCAATATTGATCAAGAAGGTGTACTGAAATTTCATGCAAGACTTTGTGTTACATCTATTCCGGAAATAAAAGAGCTAATGGATGATTCTCATAGCTCTACTTTATCTATACATCCTAGAAGCACAAAAATGTATAGGGGACTTTGTGATCATTATTGGTGGGATAATATGAAAATGGAGATTTCTGACTACACATAAAGGTGCCTAGTATGTCAGCAAGTGAAGGTAGAGTGACAACTTCATAAAGGGGTATTTTAACCACTACCCATACCAGCATGGAAGTGGGAGAATATCACTATGGACTTCATCACTGGTCTTCTGAGAACTTCCAAAGGAAACAATGTGATATGGGTTATTGTGGACCATCTCACCAAGACTACCCATTTTATCTCCATTCGGGAAGATTTCTCTGTTGATCAACTTGTTAGGATTTACATGAAGGAAGTGGTAATGCTGCATGGAGTTCCACATTCTATCGAATCTAATTGTGGTACAAGGTTCACAACAAAATTCTAGAGAAAAATTCAACATGCTCTGAGTACTGAATTGAATTTCAGTACGGCCTATCACCTCCCAAACCGATGTCCAATCTGAAAGAACTATTCAAACACTCAAGGACATGCTGAGAACGTGCTCAATGGAATTTAAGGGTGGATGGGATCATCATCTCCCTTTAGTTGCATTCTCTTACAAAAATAGCTTCCACTCGAACATTCGAATGGAACCCTATGAAGTTGTTAATGGGAAGTGATGTAGAACTCCAACATGTTGGGAGGAATATGGTGAGAGAAATCTTATTGGGCCTGATCTTGTGCAAGAGATGATAGAAAAAGTCCATGCCATCCAACAATACATTAAATCTACTCAGAGTCAGCAAAAGATCTATGCCGAAAACCGTCAAAAAGACTTTGAGTTTGATGTCGGTGACATGTTCTTTCTTCTAATTTCACCGTGGAAGAGGGTCATGAGGTTTGGGAAGAAAGGGAAGCTCATCCCTAGGTACATTGGCCCCTTGGAAATCCTTGAACGTGTGGGAGCAGTGGCCTATTGTCTTGCACTTCCTCCAAATCTAGCAAAAGTTCATGATGTCTTCCATGTATCCCTCTTGAGGATGTACATATCTGACCCTTCACATGTACTAAACACAGAGGTGGCACAACTAGAACATGGCCTCTCTTATGAGGATCAGCCAGTGGTGATCTTGGATCGTAGAGGCAAGGTTCTATGCAACAGGACAACCCACCTTGTTAAGGTGTTGTAGAGGAACCACAAATATGAAGAAGCCACATGGGAACCAGAGGAGTTTATGAGGCAGAAATACCAACACCTTTTCTTCTCTGAGGGTACGAGTTAAACATTGCGGGGACGAAATTTCATAAGGGGGAAGAATGTAATGACCCAAACATTTAATAATATTTGTTTCCTAAATTGTGTGTGTTATTTTATTTTTATACTGAAAAAAACTATATTCATTAATTAATGAAGTGAGTATAATTAAATGAGACCCTTGGGTTTCAACTGTTATATGACCATTGGTCAATATGATCGTCGGAAGCTAAACTCTTAACATTATAATTTTTTTGGTTTATAAATACTAGTGGTCTTGGTTAATTAATACAGAAAGAATATTTTATGGCCCCATCCAGTAGTCTTGGGTCGATCGAAGCCCATTTGAAAGAACTTAGGAAGGAGGAACAACCATTGGACTTTGCTCTGGACCAAACCCAATCTGAACTTCATCGTTTGAAGCTGGATGGCAATCGTCTTCACGAGAAGTTCAAGCTGATAGAAATCACCACTCCAGAAATGTTGGATGATCCTCCCAAAGATTCTATCACCTTAGCACACCTTAAACTTAGGTCCTATGTTGTTGTTATAAGGGGCTATGTAACAAGACCTTAACACCCTTATGCAATCCTTCGATATAAATAAAAATTTGTGATTACTTATTATGGTGAAGTTTGTGAATTCTCAAATGTTCGGATAAATATAGGATGTATATTATTGATAAATTTTGGAAAAAGGATATTATAAAAAATATTTATGTAAACCTTAAATAATTAATAATGTGTAATTATTTTCAAAAAATGGTCTTCTACAGGTATGTTCCGTACGAAATTTAGAGTCTAATAAGATCAACTTAATTTTTGATGAATCGTAAATTATGAAAAGTGATTTTATGCTTATGATTAGTAATGTGACCAAATGGATTAATTAAACTCACTTAAGAAATTATTCATATAATTATGTCACCTTGACTAAGTAATGTGATTCAATAAAATACGTAACTAACAGTTTCAGAAATTATTAGTTAAGTAATAGTTTTTTCAGGTGAATAGTTTTTTTTAATTAAAAATTAAATTAAAAATATTTAGAATTTTTTTTATAAAATGGAGTTCATTTTTGAATTCAGAGCATTGATATTAGGTTAAGGTGACTATTGGGTATTTTTTTGAAAAAAAATGATTTCCGGTGAATAGTGAAAATACGGTTTTTAGTTTCGGATGTTTAATGACATCATTAAAGATGTAATAATTATGTAATTGTTCTGGTAGACTTATGAATAGTAAGATAAGGTATGAGTTTTCCCAAGTGGTCAATACCATGGGAAAATACCATGGTCAAGCCAATGGTTTTTCCAATACCATTAATGAGGTGTCCCTTGGCCATTAATGACTTGTCCCCTCACTTTTCCTATAAATACCAAGCCATTCCCTCATTCATTTCATTTAAAAATCCTCCTTAATGATGTTCTGGTATCCTTACATCCCAAGGAGTCCTCTCAAGGTTCCCTCAAGCCTCCCAAGGTCCCTAACATCAATCTTTTGAAGTTACTCATCAAAGTAAGTGAATCTTTCACCCTCCACTTTTAAGACATGCCTTACTTTATGTTATGTCTTCTAGTTTCCATCTCTTTTTGTTGAGGGTATGTTCTTATATGTTCTCATTACTGTCCAATTCATTTCTAATTGTTGAGAAACCCTTTCCTCTCTCATCAATTTGTTTTCTAAATTGTTAAGTCACGCCGTTAGTCTGCCGAATTTCTCGTAAAAGAAATCACATATTCTATTTTCTTTCATGTTTCCTTTTCATTTGGTATGTCATTAAAATATTAATACCATGATCTTATTATATAAACATACAGTATTATGAATTATTTATGAGTGTGTGACCCTTTTCCCCTCTCTTTTCATTTTTTTCTAATACCATGTTATATAGCCGTTATGCTGCTGAAATTTCAACTCAAAATTTCTATCTCTTTCTCCCCAGAAATTATCTTCTTTTATTTATGTGAATACCCAAACCTATTTCATTTATTTGGGTGTTCATAAATAAATAAATATGATATATTTGATTCTAGAATGGACATAAATATAACCCTCACTCCATTTCCATTGGTTATAAATGACATAATGATCTTATTTTTTAGAACTTTTAAAACGTCACGATCTTGAAATGAAATCCATTTCCTTTATTCTCCATGGGTTATTTATGAAATATTTGATTATGATATATGTGGATAACATGAATGTAAATATATCTTAATAGTTCACCCTGATAGCGCTCCAATGCATTGGTTAAAGAATTAATCTCTAGATATAACAATTTTTACGATACCTTGGTGAATAACCTTGGTCATTTTTATGAAACCATAGGGATGGACCATGGTGATATGTTCATGAATGTCTAAATGAAATGTTGTAGCCACATATTCATGTTATTTTGCAAGTTCTTTTCATTATGATATGCCTATACTTCCATTTCTCAAGTCATTTTATTGTTATTCAAGTTCTTATTGTGAACACTAGTGAACTGATTCCCTTGTTTACCCTTACTAGGCCCTCTGCTCACCCTTTACTTTGATGTATGTCTCCAGGATATGAGATGCAGTAATTGAACTTAGGATAATATTATGATAAATCCTTAAAAGTGGATTAGAAGAATTTTGTGTGTTGTTTTCATGTATTATGTTCCTGATATCCAAGACAGTATACTTTAAAGATCCTATAGTTGTAAAATATTTTGAAACGTTATGTATTAAAAAGGTGGGATGCCATAGGATAGGCCTATTTACCTGATGTTAGTTTCACAATTTTACCAGTATGTTCAATTTTCCTTTGATTCTGACGATGGCTATGTTTTATGAATCTGGATAAATTTCCATAGATGCACGTTTTCCTTGACGTTATGGGCTAGATTCTTTAGGATAACTCATCAGGGTATTTGTGAGGACTATTAGAGAGGTCCTCCACATCCAAGTGAGATTTTTGTATTCGAAGAAGCCTTGTGAATTTTAACCAAAAAATGGAACCAAGACAAGAGCAATAGCTGCAGAGCATGATGGAGAAACCGGACTCCTATTTAAATTTATTCAAAATCTGATTATCCCCAGAAAAGGTAACTGTGTTGTAGTCGAGTATCAAAATGTATTTTTATACATCTAATGAAAAATGGACATAAGATCAACCTTTTCAATTATATTATTCACAATATGTGTCAGTTGATCAAAACCACCTTGAAGTCTACCTCCCTGATTTATTCTAGGTTTATCTCAGTTTTGCTTTATGCCAAAGGTTTGGTTGGACCAAATGAAGATGTTATCAAGGATTATGAGTTCTATAATTCAATATTTATTAAAAATAGAATGAAAATCAATTGGAATACTTAGAGAAAATCATGGGTGGAAGACAATGATTGGATCTATGAAATGTTCAATCCAGTGGAACACCCTTAAAGAACTAAAGATGTTTCTAATCATGATTTAGAACCAAATGAATTTGTTGAGTATCCTGAATAAGAAGAAGAAGAAGAAGAAGAAGAGGTTGTTTCACTTGCTATAGAAACTGTCCTAAATTAGGAGGACAGTGAACCTGATCTTCAAGACTTAGATGAGAAATAAGTTTTTCTTCCTAAAAATCTTGTTGATTTATAAGAACAGCCTCCCTCAAAATAAGATTATGTTGATGTTGAAAGAGAGAAGGAAGCTCTATATGAACAAATAGAAGCAGATCTGTCTCCTATGGAAGAAGCTACTGATGAGGAACATGTAGAGGAACAAACTGCACCAGAAATTATTCTTTCTGCTAAAGAGAGAATTCATCTAGCCTTTCAGTTGGCTAGACAGGAAATGGATGAAGAAATAAGGGATGAAATAGTGGAAATAGATTAAGGTCCTATACCTCTCACTCCTAAGAAGGGTGCACCTGTTGAGGGGCAGAATCCTCCAAGTATGGAATCTATTTAATATTCTAATCTACTTGATCCTAGTTCACAAGATACATGGTATAAATAACATAGTTATTTCAATGTGAATGATTCACAGGAAGTCATAATAAAATTTTTTCATATGACTGCTATGTTTCAGTTGAAAATGACATCTACTCCTAAAGGTATCTCTTCCAAAGAACCTGAGCTTGTCTTAGCTTCTATCTCTAAGTCGTCATATGAACCTGCACACTTGGTGAATAAGGATGATCTAAAATAATTTGGAGCTACCCTATTGGATGGGGTTGAAAAGCTAATGAATAATCAACCGACTCCTGTAACTAATTTGAGTGAGATAGATGCTTCATTATTGTTGGAAAAAGTCATATGGAATATCCAACCCAAAATGCTTCATGATATTCAAGAAGTCATAATTGAGAATAAAATTCATAGTGATGAAGTAAAGACTCTAAGAGGTATGGATGAAGATATGTAGAAAGTGCAGAACTCGAGACCTATAACACCCCAAACATTTTATGGTATGCATCTATTAAATACATTCTATTCATAGCTTATATTACATGAAGAACTATGTATTTTTTGAATCAAAAAATTATAGGATAAACTTATAAGCTATCCATTAAACAAAAACTTTCCACTTCTATGTTTTGAATTTCAAAAAATGGTCATCTAGAGTTATGACCAGTAAGTCATTTGGAGTCTGATAGAACCAACATGATTTTTTGATGAAAAGTAACATAACATTATGAATAGTAAAATGAATAGACATATTACACTTATAAATAGTAACTAATGATAATATTTTATTTTTTTAAGGTAATAATATAATGCGATCATAATTAATTTTTCAATGTGATATAGAACTAATTATACCTTTAAAATTGTTTTTTTGGATTAACTATGATTTTATTTAAAAATTAAATTTAAAATACTTAGTAAATTATTTTCAAAAAATTGAGTTCATTTTTGAATTCTACACGTCGAAAAATGGTTAGGTTAAATGTTTGAGATTTTTTAAATACATGAATTTTTCAAGAATAGTAAAAATACAGTTTTGAGTTTTCAGTAGTTTAATGAAATCATAATGATGAAATAATTAAATATAAAAGTATGGTAGTCTTTTGTACCGTAAGCTATGACATGAGGTTTCCCAAGTGGCTATAACCATGGGAAAATAACATGGAAAGCCCATGGTTTGGAAAAAATCACTAATGATGTGTCCTTTTGAAATTATTAAACAATTACCTCTCTTTTTCAATAAATACCCACTCATCCATTCGTTTTATTTCATTAAAAATCCCTAATACTCTAAGAAATGGTGTTTTTTCCTCTCTAGGAGTCCTCCCAAGGTGTTCCTAAGCCCCCAAGGTCCAATCCTTCAAGATCAAGGAGTTATTCTACAAGGTAAGGGAATCCTTCATTCACATCTTTAAGTCGACACTTATTTTATATTAGCTATTTGAAATTACTTACTCATATTTTTAGGTTTTATTTTATTTATTCTTCTTACTGTCTTTTTAATTTCCAAATGATGATATTCCCTTTTGTTCTCATCATTTTATTTTGTAAAATTTTAAGCGGCGTCATTAGGCTGTCGAATTTTCATAAGGGATCTCTCAACTTCTCTTTTATTTTCAATATCATCTCTTTTCTTTTTGTCTTATCACCTCCTCTGTCCAAATGACCATGATAAACTCCAGTATCATATATATACTGGAATTATACTATGTGAATTGAATAACCATCATCAATATTCTAAATCCTCCTTTATATTTTTAGAAGTGAAATCAACGTCCATGAGGTTCCAATTTATAACCTTTGTAGACGATGGAGTTCTGTTCTTCACTTTCTCCTTCATTAATAGTCATGAAACTATTTTAATGGTTGAAACATATCATTATATATTTATTTCACCTCATTAATGTTCTGGAATCTTTACACACTCATAATATGGAATAATAATACAAAACGAGTTCATTGTATACCACAATTCCAAGCTAAATCCAAGCGTTTATAAAAAACTTTTAACTACTGATTCATACTCAAGTATATAACAAATAATCATTTTAAGATTATTTATATCTCTTTAATATCACTAATAATATATATTAACAACCTTGTATGTTTATCCACATTTCAAATGAACTTCCATTCATGAAAGCAAGTAAATGAATCATGAAAACCAAGGAAGAAAATGCTTCCAAAACAATAAAATTAAACCTCTTAAACCCATTAAAAAGGCCATAAATGAAACTAATAATGTTATAATAAATCAATTACATGTATAGGAGGTTATGTAATTATTAATTAATTAATCTAAATTAGATTATTCAGGTCATTAAAACAAATGAAGAATACACTCGAGCAAAAGGTAAGGGGTTTCTCATCTCATTTTCATTTCTGTGAGATTTTTTCATTGTTCGCCACTTTTATCTTGTATTTGGTATATGTGTACTTACATTTGGTATATAATAACATGAATCTATTTATATTCATGTTATTAAATGATTCATTTGAGGGTTATTATGTTCTGGTCATATGATTCGACCGATTACATTGTGGTAAGAGACTTTGTCTCAACTACTATTTTGTTGTGACTAACTTTGTATGGTGAACCTAATAATACTTATGTGGTGTAACTACTACCCATTTGATATCACTTTATTTTGAAATTATATTTTTATTAAATATCCATAATCTCATATCATGGATATGTTTGTTGTCTAAATCGTATACCATTTTACATATGGTGTTTATTTGGAAGGTTATTTTAATACAGAAGTATTGATGAATGTGTATACTCTATTCTATATGGATATTGAAAATACATATTGATCATTAATTGAATCAATGTATAAAGAATTATTTGGACATGTAGTGGCGGGTAGGGCCCGCTATAGCCTCTCAATGCATCGGTAGGTCTCATAAGACAAATCAGTTGGAGACAAACCCTTCATGTTTGTTTCCAAAAATCAGACAGGTTTCTACCCATAGAACTGAACCATTTTAATGGTATTATGGTTTCATGTGCTAGATACATGACGTCCAATTAATAATAATTCTCTTTATTCACTACCAGTTATTATTATTATCCAAGAGGTTTTCACTTTGATCAAATCTATGGATGCAGTTTCATTCTCAGTTTATTAATGGAATTAGTTTTTCATTAATTCACTATGCCATATTGATTTTGTTAGATTGATTATGATTAACTTTTTATTTTACTCATGCTTCAGCTATTTGTAATCCTTACTGAGCATTTGAGATCAACCCTTTCATTTTTTACTTTCAACAGCTGACAAAGAAGATATCGTTTATTGAGTTATTATGGATGTAGTTTTTAGTTTCGTTATGTATTGTATTTTGTAAAAGTTTCCAATGTAATTTGAGTAACTTCTATGTTTATAGTTTCTTCAAGAATACTAAACTAATCATTCCTATGGGATTTTTATTCCATCTAACCATGCCAATATAACAAGTAATGCACCGGCTCCAGTCTATAGGGTTCGGGGTGTTACAGTTTGTATTAGAAGAAGTTTAGTATAAAACTGAGAAACTAGAGTAGGAAATGTATAGTGGGGAACAAAGCACTAAGGTAATATTTCAGTATAATCATACAAGAACGTCATGGTATTTTGGTAAGGAATATATTATGTGGATATTTTAAGCAATGTATCCCTATCTGGATACGAGCAGGTAGAGGTGTCTCTGGCACAGATGTATCTAGGGGTAAAACCTGAAAACACCGCTTTGAGCTAGACTCGAACAGGAACTGATGCACGGCAATGGGCCTTGATGCACTCTTGGTTACAACACTCCCAGGGGATATGATTAGGATAATTCACATGTTCTTTACAATCCATTATGAAGGAGTTTAATGTAAATTTTCTCTCAGAGAAACCATGTTTATAAGATTAGTTATGCATAGAATTTAAATCTATGTTGCGTGATTTTTTGATTGAGATTTATAAACTAATCTAGTCTATCCCATTATTTAGAAATGGAATCTAATGGAAGAAGGGGAATTAATACTCATGGGAAAGGTAGGGATCTTTCTACTGAGAAAGTCAACACAGTCAATGTTGGAGCAGATCAGATCATTACCATATTGGGACAACATACTCAAGTTGCCACGAATAATCATTCCACACCTGTCTTGGATCGTTTCATGTGGCAAAAGCCCTCATATTTTAGTGGGACTACTAACCTAGTGGTGGCTGATCAATGGATCAAGTCCCTTGAATATATATTCATGGCATTAAGATGCAATGAAAATGAAAAGGTAGTACTGGAAGTATATTGTCTGAAGGGCGATGTTGATCAATGGTGGTCCTTGATTTAGAATACCATCGAGGAAGACAAAATAGAAGATATGGAATGGAATACTTTTAAGGATATATTCTTTGAGAAATATTTCCCTCATGAGAAACGAACTGAAATGAAGAGGTAATTCCTTAACTTAAAACAATGGGAAGAATACAGTGTTATAGAGTATGAGGCTACTTTCACTAGGATGGATATGTATGATGTGGATTACGTACGTGACTCACCAGACAAGATTGATCATTTATTTTAAGGTCTTATGCCATGTTTTTGAAGGGCACTGGATTCTCAATCATTTTCATCATATGATGAAATTGTATCAAGTTCCATCAAAACAAAGAGGGAATTTTCTAGAACAAATATTTTAAAAGTAAACCAAGATAAGAATTGGTACTACTATAATAAATGAAAATGAGAATCACTGAATAATATCAAGGGAACAAAGATATTCCCATTACGTGAGAACTATGGAATGAATCATCTCAAGAAATGATTGAAAGGCATGGGAGTCTGCTATAACTAGGGAGAAATGGGTCATCGATCTGATGAATGCAAGGGGAAGAAACAATTCAATGATATTCAATGCTACAATTCCAGAGAGATGGGGCATTATGAAAATGAGTGTCTTAAGCATCAAGGAAACATGTCTAAGAAAAATCCAAGAGAATAAGAAAGAGCCTATGTGATTAAAACCACGGACGTTGAAGTTCTTAATGAGATGGTTATAGGTACTTTAATTGTTTCCTCAAACTTAGCCAACACATTATTTGATTCTGGATCATCGCATTCATTTATATCTTCCCAGTTTTCCAAGAAAATTATATTTGTCCAATTTTATTTAATAAAGGAGTTGTCAGTCAAAACTCATAGGGGATGTATCATTGCAACCAAGGCATGTGGACTAGTTCCCATCTAGACACCAAATCGAGCTCTAGTTTCTAACCTTATCATCATACCAATAAAAAAGTTTGATATAATTCTCGGTATGGATTGGCTATCAAATTATGATGTGAAGATTTATTATAAGAAGGAAGTTATAATTTTTGAAAGTGGTGTAGAATTCCTTGTCTTTAGGGTAGAAACTTTTCCCCCTAATTTGTACCTAGAACCACCCACAGCAGCTCTACTGATTGCAATACTTGGAGAGAATGATAAACCAACATCTATGGGAGAGGAAATAAATCATCAAATTGAAGATGTGCACATAGTGAAGGAGTACATTGATGTATTTCTAGATGATTTATAGAGACATCCTCCAAAGCGGAAATTAGAGTTCTATATTAGTTTAATTCCTGGTGTAGGACCTGTATCAAAGACTCCCTATTGAATAGACACTGTGGAATTAGTAGAGATAAAGAAACAACTAAATGATTTGAGTGAAAAATGATTCATTCGACATAGTGTTTCTCCATGGGGAGCCTCTATCCTCTTTTTCAATAAGAAAGATGGATCCATGAGGCTTTTCATTGATTATAGTGAAATCAATGCTATTACAATAATGAATAAGTATCCTCTACCCTGGATTGATGATTTATTTGACCAAATTCATGGAGCTCAATAGTTTTTGAAGATTTACCTTCAATCTGGATATTATCAGTTGCGTGTGAGGAAGGAAGATATTTTTAAGACAGCATTTCGGACCAGGTATGGGCATTAAAAGTTTACAGTGATGCCTTTTGGAATGACAAATGCATCCTCTATTTTTATGGATTTAATGAATTGAGTTTTCAAGGAATATCGTGATAAATTTTTTGTGTTATTAATTGATGATATCCTCGTATACTCCAAAATCTATGAAGACCATGAGAATAAATTTCGGGTTATTCTGAGAACTCTTAGAAGAAATAAATTATAAGGGAAGTTTAGAAAGTGTGAATTCTATCTTCAATCAGTTGATTTTCAGGACTATATTGTCTATAAAGATGGAATCCTAGTAGATCTTGTGAAGAGAAAGGCAATCCAATAATGGCTCATGCCAACAAACGTAACTGAGGTACGCCGTTTTATTGGATTAGGAGGTCATTATCAGTGTTTTGTTCAGAATTTTTCCCGACTGCCTAACCCGCTAACCCAGCTCACGCGTAAAGGTGTAATGTTTGTGTGGAAAAAAGAATGTACAGAGTGCTTCAATGAACTGAAAAGAAGATTGTTCAATGCTCCAATTTTGATTCTTCCATCAAGAAGTGATGGATTTGTAATATACAACGATGCATCAATGAATGGACTGGGTTGCATCCTTATGAAAAATGATAAAGTTATTTCTTATAAATCTAGACAGTTGAAGACTCATGAGGAAATTTATCTAACTCATGATGTTGAGTTAGCAGCTGTATTCTTTTCTCTAAAAATATGGAGGCATTATCTATATGGAGAGATATGTGAGATTTATATGGGCCACAAGAGTTTGAAATATATTTTCACACAAAAATAACTCAACATGAGGCAAAGAAGATGGATCGAGTTACTCAAAGATTACAATTGTTCAATACACTACCACCCAGGAAAGGTGAATAAGGTGGAAGATGCATTAAGCAGGAAATATCACAGCCTTCTGCCTCAAATGGGAATCGAAATAGATCCTATGTTCATGGATCTACTAAAGATGGATATGAGAAATTGTTAAGGAAGTGGAAACATCACTCCTATTTCAAATTATTGGTAAACCATCTTTACTAGACAAGATAAAAATTTCTCAATCTAATGAGGAGAATCTGCACAAGAAAATTAATGCAGTTATTGATGGGAGACTTGCTGACTTCGTGTATGAAGAAGGAGTTCTGATGTTTGGGAAGAGGTTATGCGTTCCATCAGTACCTGAGCTAAAAAAGGGAAATATTAGGCGATTCTCGTAGCTCAAATTTCCCTATACACCTGGGTAGCACCAATATGTATAGAGATCTGAAGAAATATTTTTGGTGGGATAATATGATGTGAGAAATTGATGACTATGTGTCAAGGTGTCTAGTTTTTCAAAAAGTGAAGGTGGAGAGATGACATCCCAAAGGAGTGATGCAACCTCTACATATTCCTATGTGGAAGTGGAATAACATTAAAATAGATTTTGTCACTGGACTATTGAGGACACTTAGAAGGAATGATGCAATATGGGTAATTGTTGATCATCTCATAAAATAAGCATATTTCCTTCCAATAAGAGAGGATTTTCCAATAGAGCGCCTGGAAAGACTTTATATTAAATAATTTGTGAGACTTCAGGGTTCACCTCTATCGATTCTCTACGATCGAGCTCCCTGGTTTACTTCAAAATTCTGGAAAAGTCTCTTGAAGGATTTGAATACTGAGCTTCATATGAGTACTGTATATCACCCTCAAACCGACGGACAGTCTGAAAGGACTATTCAAGCACTAGAAGACATGCTAAGATCATGCTTCCTTGACTTACAAGGTATGTGGGATCAATACTTTCCTTTTATGTAATTTTCCTACAAAATTGTTTTCCATTCTGGTATTCAAATGGCTCTATATGAATAATTAAATGGAAATAGATGTCGAACTCCAACTTGTTGGGTTGAAGTTGGTGAGATGAAACTTATAGGCCCATAACCTATTGAAGATTCAATGAAAAATATGAAGAAAATACAAGCATGTATTATAGAAGGACAAAGTAGGCAGAAGAGTTATGCTGAAAACCAGAGAAAGGACTTGGAATTCCAAGTGGGGGACCATGTATTTCTGAATGTATCTCCATGGAAGGGTGTCTTCAGGTTCGATAAGAAAGGGAAACTAAGCCCCAAGTACATCGAAACATTTGAAATATTGGGAATAATCCTAGATGTGGATTACTGTTTAGAGATGCTGCCAAATCTCTCCAGATTTCCTGATGTGTTCCATATACCATTGTTAAAGAAGTACATGCCACACCCAACACATGTACTCACATATGAAGAAATAGAATTGGAACCTGATTTGTCATACTATGAAAAGCTTATTAGGATTCTTGACACAAGGGAGCAGGTATTGAGAAATCGAACAACAATCCTAGTAAATGTTCATTGGAGAAACCGGAATATGGAGGAAGCAACACGGGAACCAGATAATTTCATGAACAAAAACCACCCACGTCTTTTTTGTGGACTTTATACAAAAAATTTTGAGGGAAAAATTTCCGAAGGAGGGAATAATATAACACCCCAAAAATTTTATGGTATGCTTATATTAAATACATTTTATTCGTAGAATATAGTGTATGAAGCACTATGTCTTTTGTGAATCAAAAAATTATAGGAGAAACTTATAAGCTATCTATTAAACATAAATTTTCCACTACTATGTTTTGAATTTTTAAAAACGATCATCTAGAGTTGTGACTAGTAAGTCATTTAGAGTCTGATAGAACCGACTTGATTTTTTGATGAATAGTAACATACCCTTATGAATAGTAAAATGAATAGTTATATCACCCTTATAAATAGTAACTAATGATAATATTTTATTTTCTTATGGTAATAAGATAATTTTATCTTAATTAATTTTTCAATGTGATACAGAACTAATTATACCTTTAAAATTGTTATTTTTTCGAATTAACTATGATTTTATTTAAAAATTAAATTTAAAATACTTAGAACAATATTTTCAAAAAATTGAGTTCATTTCTGATTTATACAAGTCAATAAACGGTTATGGTAAATTTTGGGATTTTTCTAAAATACATGACTTTTCATGAATAGTAAAAATTCAGTTTTGAGTTTTTGGTAGTTTAATGACATCATAATGATGTAATAATTAAATATAAAATTATGGTCTACTTTTGAACAGTAACTTATGACATGAGGTGTCTGAAGTGGCTAAAACCATGGGAAAATACCAAGGGAAATCCCATGGTTTGGAAAAAATCTCTAATGAGGTGTCCTTTTCAAATTATTAAAAAATTACCACTTTTTTCTATAAATACCCACTCATCCAGTAGTTTGATTTCATTCCAAATCCCTCATCCTCGAATATCTGGTGGTTTTATATCTCTATGTGTCCTTCTAAGGTTTCTTTAATCCCCCAAGGTACCATCCATCAAGATCTAGGAGTTATTCTACAGGGTAAGGGAATCCTTCATTCTCAACTTTAATTCGACTCTTCTTTTATGTTAGCTATTTGAAATTTATTCCTCATATATTGGGGTTTGATTTTATTTATTCATCTTACTATCCTTTTTATTTCAAAATAATGAGATACTTTTTTGTTCTCATCATTTTATTTTATGAAATTTTAAACGACGCTGTTAGGCTACCAAATTTTCATAAGGGATCTCTCAACTTTTCTCTTATTTTCAAGATCATCTCTTTTATTTTTCTCTTATCACCTCCTCTATCCAAATGACCATGATAAACTTCGGTATCATCTATATTCTATAATTATATCATGTTAATGGAACAACCATCATCAATATTCTTACTCCTCCTTTCTATTTTTATAAACGAAATCAACGTCCATGAGGTTCCAATTTATAACCTTTGTGGACGACAGAGGTTTGTTATTCACCTTCTCCTTCATTACTGGTCATGAAACCATTTTAATGGATGAACCAAATCATAATATATGTATTTCACCTCATTAATGTTCTGGAATCTTTACACACTCATAATATGGAATAATAATACAAAATGAGTTCATTGTATTTAAAACTGCCAAGCTAAATCCAAGCATTTATCAAAAAGTATTAACTAATAGTTCATCCTCAAGTATATAACCTATAATCATTATAAGATGTTTTTTATCTCTTTAATCTCACTAATTAAATATATTAACAACTCTGGATATTTATCCACATTTCAAATGAACTTCCATTCATGAATGTAAGTAAACGAATCACGAAAACCAAAGAAGAAAATGCTTCCAAAACAATAAAATTGAACCTCTAAAACCCAATAAAAGGGCAACGAATGAACCTAATAAGGTTATAACAAATCAATTACATGTTTAGGAGTATTTTTACTTATTAATTAATGAATATAAATTTGATTATTGAGTTCATTAAAACAAACAAAGAATACACTCGAGAAAAAGGTAAGGGGATTCTCATAAATTTTCATTTCTTGGAGATTTTTTCATTACTCACCACTTATTTCTTATATGTGGTATATGTGTACTACCATTTGATATATAATAACATGATTCATTTCACATTAATGTTATTCAATGATTCATTTGAGGGTTATTGTGTTCTGGTCATATGATTTGACCGATTATATTGTGGTAAGAGACTTTGTCTCAACTACTATTTGGTTTTGACTAACTTCGTATCGTGCACCTAATAAACCTAATGTGGTGTACCTACTACCCATTTGATATCACTTTTAATTTGAAATTATATTAATTTTAAATATCCATAATCTCATATCATGGATATGTTTGTTCTCTAAACCGTATACCATTTTACATTCGGTGTTTATTTAGAATGCTATATTAATATAGAAATATTGATGAATCTGTATACTCTATTCTATACAGATATTGAAAAGACATATTTATATTTTATTGAATAAACGTATAAATAATTACTCGGACATTCAGTGGTGGGTGGTATGACAACCCTGCTTTTTATTACAACTTAAACATGCTTTATTACATAAAACTTCACTTGATACAACAATGAAGATCGAGAGGTTTAGTGTCTTTGGGGCTTAGGATCATTACATAAAAATTTAAACATGAAATACAACATCCTTATTGAAAACTTCCTTTACATGACCACTACATTCCTTCGTACTTAGCATTGCATGGGATAACCTGAGGACATGCATAAAAAAAGGGTGAGCTATAAAGCCCAGTAAGGGAGTACACAATGAATAACATGAGGAGTACAATACATGTTAGGCAATAGGCATATCAATAGAGCATAAGAGATACATGAACATAAAGGCATGATAAAGCATGATAATCATAACATGGAAATGTGGCAACAACACTTATCATTGAATTAGCATGAGCCAAGGCTCATTGCACATGGAGCATGAGTAAACCCTCATTGCACTTGAAGCACGAGTAAACCCTCGTTGCACTTGAATTAGCATGAGTAAACACTCATTGCACATGACGTATCATGATACTATACTTTACCCAATGCATTGGAGCGCTATCAGGGCGCACCCTTCTTAAACATTTCATTTCATGCATAAGTGTGCCACATGGATCATAAAACATGGATTCATAAAACATAATAATTTATTCCACGATAAAGGAATGTGGAATTCATACATGAAACTTTACAATCAATAAGTAAATGTGCATAAAGGTGAATACCCTTGATGGAGAAATGGGCATTGTATTCACTACACAATGATATTGGCTTAGAAAATCGGTGTGATTTCGGCAGCGTAACGGCATGACATAAGAAAAAAAAAGGCTGATGAGAGAGAAAGGGGTTCCTCATCATATTTACATGTAATGGATAGTAAGAAGGTCATACATGTCCCAACAATTGAAAAGGAATTTAGATTCATGATACAAAAGTATTGCTTGAATATAAAAGAGGAGAAAAAGGTTCCTTTCGGAATTTCGGCATAGTAACGGGTGTACATGGGAGGCATTTAATGAGAGAGAAAGGGGTCTCCCATCATTCAAACAATAAGAGGGCAGTATGGGAGAGGTGCGAAACCATACCCCAACATTCATAAATGAAATTAAAAGGGCAATACAACTTAAAGAAAATTGACAAAAATGAGAAAGGAAGAAAAACCCTTACTTGGAAGTGTGCTTCCAAAGGCTAGAGAGAGGCTTGTGAGAGGCTTCTTGGGAGCTTGGGGAACCTTGAGAGGATTATAGAGAGAGTAGGGCAGAGGTTGGACGAACTTCAAGGGCTTTGAGTGAGGAGGAAGTGGGAGCTTGGGTGGGTTTATATAGGAAAGGTGAGAGAATTCTTTATTATTTAGGTTTGGGACCCCTTATATTAAAATAATCCAAACCACAAATCATCCCATGGTATTTGCCCATGGTTTCTGGAAAAGGAGAGAAAAAAATAATATTTTATAAGGCCAAGGTCCGAACTTATTAAAAAATTAGGGTTGCTTATGTGGAGGTGAGTCACACTCCCATGGAAATTAATTAAAAAGGCAAAGTGTTGAATAAGTCTTGAGGGCTCCATTAATGCTTTGAAAAGTGAGTCAAACAAACCCAAAACCTCATTATATTATTGATAAAACACATATTGGACGAACATAAGGATTATGGTATTTTATTACATCACCATTGGGTCATTATGATGTCATAAAACACATTATATATTTAAATGGTATTTAATTTTTACCCAAAAATTAGACTGTCTCAGAAAATTATGAAAAATTCACCGTTGGATAATTTCGACGTCATGATTCCAAAAATAATATTTATTTTATCTAAATAATTTTTTAAATATGTGAATTTTTACTTTTAAAATAAAAACCGACATTTATAAAAATTCACAGGTTTTGACAGAAATGGCTTTCAAACCTTAATAAAAATTTTAATTGCATTCATAAAATTATAAGATCATTTATATTTAATAAAAATTAATTTAATATTAATAATAATATTTTATTAAAATATTATTTAATTCAAAAATCCTTTAATTTAATAAAATATTATTCTTAATTAAATAATAACTAAAAACACCGTTTGTACTTTAAAATCTAATTACAATGTATCAAAAATGACTAGAAATTATATTCATTATTATATATAAAAAAAATAATGTACATGAACATGGTTCTACTTATTTGTTACATAACCCCTTAAAATAGCCGCATAAGACCTAAGGGTAAGGTGTGCGATGGTGACAGACTCTTGGGGTTGCTCGGATAACATCGCTCGAGTGGTGATCTCTATCAACTTCCATTTTTCCCGTAGACGATCACGTTCGAGCTTGACTTGATGAAGCTCAGCTTGGGCTTGGTCAAGGGCAAAGCCCAAAGACGCCACCTCTTTACCGAGCTCCGACAAATGGGCTTCGTATGGGGCAATTCTACTGGATGAGGCCATCGCTTCCTTTGTCTGAGTAGAAAATTGGTTCGTTAAAGCCTTATATTTAAACTACCCAGATGATCACTGTTCAACGGCTATAAAAGTAACGGTCACAAATCTTAACGTAAAACTTAAAGAAGTTGACATCTTATAAAAACATAAATAATCATTTAACTGGATCAAGAGGGATTTTCCATTAATTAAAATTTGGGTCGTTACAACATTCCCCCCTTAAGAAATTTCGCCCTCGAAATTTTCCTTTTCCCACACTAAAACAAATGTGGGTAACTTAGCTTCATCATATCCTCCGACTCCCAAGTTGCTTCTTCAAACTTGTGGTTTCTCCACAACACCTTGACGAGGGGCATTGTCTTATTTCGTAGAACTTTTTCTCTACGATCCAAGATCTTCACTGGTTGCTCCTCATAAGAAAGATCGTCTTCTAATTGTACCACCTCAGAAGAGAGTACATGTGAAGGGTCTGGTATGTACTTCCTTAAGAGGGATACATGGAAGACATCATGCACCTTGGCCATAGTAGGTGGAAGTGCTAGTCGATAGGCCACAACCCCAACACGATCAAGAATCTCGAAGGGGCCGATGTACCTTGGACTTAACTTCCCTTTCTTTCCAAACCTCATGACCTTCTTCCACGGAGATATGCGTAAAAACACCATGTCTCCGACTTTAAACTCAAGGTCTCGTCGACGATTATCTGCATAACTCTTCTGTCGACTTTGGGCTGCCTTGATATGCTGTTGAATGGTTTTCACCTTCTCCACCATTTCTTCGACCATCTCTGGTCCAAGCAGCTTACGTTCACCGACCTCATCCCAACATGCCGGTGTTCTGCACCTTTTCCCATATAGGGCTTCATATGGTGCCATTTGGATGCTCGAGTGAAAACTATTATTATAAGAGAACTCAACTAGAGGAAGATGTTGATCCCATCCTCCTTTAAATTCCATTGAGCACGCTCTCAACATATCCTCAAGTGTTTGGATAGTCCGCTCGGATTGGCCATCAGTTTGAGGATGATAGGCCGTACTGAAGTTCAGTTCAGTATTCAGAGCATGTTGAAGACTCTTCCAAAACTTAGAGGTAAATCTTGGATCTCGGTCAGACACAATAGATAGTGGTACTCCATGCAACCGTACCACTTCCCTGATATATATCCGTGCCAGTTGATCCAAAGAGAAATCCTCTCGAATAGCAATGAAGTGTGCAGTCTTTGTAAGACGATCCACAATAACCCAGATTGCATTGTTGCTTTTGGATGTCCTTGGAAGTCCAGTGACGAAGTCCATGGTGATGTTCTCCCATTTCCATTCTGGTATGGGCAATGGTTGCATCATCCCCTTAGACTTCTGCCTCTCTGCCTTCACTTGCTGACACACCAGGCACTTTGATGTATATTCGGCGATCTCCTTCTTCATATTATCCCACCAAAAGTTTTCTCGGAGATCTCGATACATCTTTGTGCTCCCTGGGTGAATAGAGAAATTTGAACTATGTGCATCATCCAAAAGTTCCTTCTTCAGCTCCGAACTTGATGGGACACATAGTCTTTTCCCAAACCGCACAATTCCTTCTTCATTAACATTAAACTCTGAGGATTTTCCCTTTTTGATAGCTTCCACTTTTTCTTGGATTCTCGCATCATCCTTTTGAGAATCCTTTAACCTTTCCAAAAGAGATGGTTGAGCAATCATTTGTGAAAGGATTGATGATGTTCCCTTCTTTATGATTCCCACGTCCATCTTCATCAAGTCTAAGAAGATTGGATCCTTCTCAATTCTCATCATTGATAGAATTGCTGGATCCTTTCTACTTAGGGCATCCGCCACCTTGTTCGCCTTCCCAGGGTGGTAATGTATTGAACAATCATAATCCTTTATGAGCTCTATCCATCTTCTCTGGCGCATATTAAGCTCTTTCTGTGTGAATATATATTTAAGACTTTTGTGGTCAGTATATATCTCACATTTCTCTCCATAGAGATAATGCCGCCATATTTTCAAGGCAAAGATCACCACCGCCAACTCCAGATCATGCATTGGATAGTTTCGCTCATGGATTTTCAACTGCCTTGAGGCATAGGATATCACTTTATCATTCTGCATTAGCACACATCCTAAGCCCTTCTTCGAAGCATCACTGAATACCACAAAAAGCTCCCCACTTGTGGGAAAAGTGAGCACAGGTGCAGTGATAAGCCTCCTTTTCAACTCCTTGAAGCTTTCTTCGCATTCATCACTCCAAGCAAACTTTACTCCCTTTCGAGTTAGCTTGGTAAGAGGGTTGGACAATCGTGAGAAGTTTCTCACAAATCGTCGATAATATCCAGCTAACCCCAAGAAGCTACGGATATCAGTTACCGATGTTGGCCTCGGCCATCCCTCAATTGCATCTGTTTTGGAGAGGTCCACAGATATCCCATTGATTGTGATGATATGGCCCAAGAATGAGACCTCCTTCAACCAGAACTCACACTTGCTGTACTTGGCATAGAGCTTCTCCTTGCGCAAAGTCTCCAGTACAGTTCTTAAATGCTCCTCATGGTCCTCCTTGGTTTTGGAGTATATTAGAATATCATCTATAAAGACTACCACAAATTTATCTAGGTAATCTCTAAAGACTCTATTCATCAAGTCCATGAATATTGCTGGAGCATTGGTGAGTCCAAAAGGCATTACTATGAATTCATAGTGCTCGTACCTTGTACGAAAAGCAGTCTTGGGGATATCTTCCTTCTTCACCCTTACTTGATAATATCCCGACCGCAAGTCGACCTTGGAGAAGTATTGTGCTCCACGCAGCTGATCAAACAAGTCATCAATTCTTGGGAGAGGATACTTGTTCTTTATCATGATTTTGTTAAGTTCACGATAATCGATGCAAAGCCGCATTGACCCATCCTTCTTCTTGACGAAGAGGACTGGTGCACCCCATGGTGATGCACTTGGGCGTATAAACCCTTTATCCAGATTCTCCTGTAGTTGTTTCTTCAGTTCTTCAAGCTCAACCACAGCCATTCTATATGGAGTCTTGGATATTGGTAGCGCCCCAGGTATAAGTTCAATTGAGAACTCAACATCTCTTCTTGGAGGAAGACCAGGAAGTTCCTCGGGAAATACTTCAGCGAATTCCCTCACAATAGGCATTTCTTCAAGGGTGGTTTCTTCCTTGGACTCAATCATCTGAGCCAGATATGCGTGCTCATAAGGCAGTAATATCCATGCTTGAGATGATGGAGTTAAAGGAGATTCATCTTCCTCCTGACACTTGTAAAGAATCGGGGGTCGATTCTCCATATGGAGTGTGATTTCCCTCTCCCGACAATTTATGTTGGCTCTATATAAGGAAAGTCAATCCATGCCAAGAATTGCATCAAATTCCACCAAAGGGAGTATGACGAGGTTCGCCGGGAAATTCAATCCACAGATTATAACAGGGGAGGACTTATACTCATGGGATGCAATGATTGCCCCATTTGCCGTACTCACCGACATCTTTACTTCCATGATTTGTGGTGGTGCATGGATTATTCTACTAAACTTTTGAGATATAAAAGAATGCGTAGAACCTGAATCAAAAAGTACGTTCGCTATTCTTGAATGAATAACTAGCGTACCTGTCACCACTTCGTTGTCGGGGTTCACTTCGGCAGAAGTGATGGCAAAAGCTCTTCCTTGCTGTCTTGGAGGTTGTTGATTGCCTCCGATAACCCTTGGATTAGGGCACTGATTCGCAAAATGACCCGGTTCTTTGCATTTGAAGCATTGAACAACGCGTTGAGGTTCAAACGGAGCGTTCCTCCCCTCCGTCGCAGCCGCGGGTCCTTCTTGCTGACAGTTAATAGCTAGGTGCCCTTCTCTTCCACACTTGAAGCATTTTCTTGTCCCCCTAAGGCAATTCCCAGGGTGCTTCTTTCCACACTTTTGGCAAGTGGGGTGCTGGAATTTCTTAGCGCCGTTGGATTTATCCATCGGACCACCAGCATTGAAGTCCACCTTCCGCTTCTTGTTCCCATGATACCCCTGTGATTCTCCGATCTCCATTTCAACCTTAAGGGCACATCGGACAATCTCCTCATAGCTGTCAAAGTCACGGATCGCTAATGCTTTCCGCAAGCTAGGCTTCAGCCCACCAAAGAAGCGGTCAACTTTGCATTCGGGCGTAACGACAAAGCCAGAAGCGTATCGTGCAAGCCTTGTGAAGTTTTCCTCGTACGCTCCCACAGATTCCTCATCTTTCTGCTTGAGGGAAAGGAAGTCCCTTTCCATCTTAAGACGGAGGGTGCGTGGAAAATATTTATCGAAAAAAATCTTCCGGAATACCTTCCATTCCAAAGCCTCGATCTCCTCCTCAGGCTTCGTATTTTTGATCAACGTCCACCATTGATCAGCTTCACCCTCCATACGATAAGCCGCCAAGAGAACCTTCTCTTTTTCAGAGCATTGGAGGATAGATAATATCTTTTCAATGGAGTTGATCCATTGTTCAGCAATCGTGGGATCGGATGATCCACTAAAAGTAGGAGGCCTTTGTCTCATGAAGCTTTCAATAGCGACTTGTTCTTTCTTAGGGGGGGTTGAACGTTCCTCTTGACCAGTGTTTCTATTCAAAACTTGAGTTAGCTGAGAGAGAAGCGTGACAAAGTTCTCGATTCCCGCTCCCATTGGATTGGGCATCTCATAAGTACAGTCATCACACTGATCTTCACAACGGTTGTTAGCCCGAGTTCTCCTATTACCGGCCATTGGCTGGAATAAAAGGAAAGTTAGGGGTAACACATAAAGGGTAATCCAAAGACAAAATTTGATGACTTATAAATAAACTTTAATCTCTTTAACTCATGAGTCTATAGGATTCAATCCAGGCTTTTCATGATCTTCCTTCTAACATATATTCTTAGGGGCATTTTTCCCTTAATAAGGGTTCATACTAAGATTGTGAATTTATCAAAACATATCCCCCGGGAGTGTCGTAACCAAGAGTGCAGCAAGGCCCGTTGTCGTGCACCAGTTCCCGTTCGAGTCTAGCTCAAAGCGGTGTTTTCGGGTTTTACCCCTAGGATACATCTGTGCCAGAGCCGCCTCTACCTGCTCGTATCCAGACAGGGATGTATTTGTTTGATAAACCACTTACTTAGTATTTACCAAAACTTAGGGATGTTTTTATTTATGCTTAGTCTTGTATCTAAGGCTTTACTAGGGTTTCCTAATCTCAAAAATAACTAAACCTATCCTCTGATACCAACTATGACAACCCTGCTTTTTATTACAACTTAAACATGCTTTATTACATAAAACTTCACTTGATACAACAATGAAGATCGAGAGGTTTAGTGTCTTTGGGGCTTAGGATCATTACATAAAAATTTAAACATGAAATACAACATCCTTATTGAAAACTTCCTTTACATGACCACTACATTCCTTCGTACTTAGCATTGCATGGGATAACCTGAGGACATGCATAAAAAAAGGGTGAGCTATAAAGCCCAGTAAGGGAGTACACAATGAATAACATGAGGAGTACAATACATGTTAGGCAATAGGCATATCAATAGAGCATAAGAGAGACATGAACATAAAGGCATGATAAAGCATGATAATCATAACATGGAAATGTGGCAACAACACTTATCATTGAATTAGCATGAGCCAAGGCTCATTGCACATGGAGCATGAGTAAACCCTCATTGCACTTGAAGCACGAGTAAACCCTCGTTGCACTTGAATTAGCATGAGTAAACACTCATTGCACATGACGTATCATGATACTATACTTTACCCAATGCATTGGAGCGCTATCAGGGCGCACCCTTCTTAAACATTTCATTTCATGCATAAGTGTGCCACATGGATCATAAAACATGGATTCATAAAACATAATAATTTATTCCACGATAAAGGAATGTGGAATTCATACATGAAGATTTACAATCAATAAGTAAATGTGCATAAAGGTGAATACCCTTGATGGAGAAATGGGCATTGTATTCACTACACAATGATATTGGCTTAGAAAATCGGTGTGATTTCGGCAGCGTAACGGCATGACATAAGAAAAAAAAGGATGATGAGAGAGAAAGGGGTTCCTCATCATATTTACATGTAATGGATAGTAAGAAGGTCATACATGTCCCAACAATTGAAAAGGAATTTAGATTCATGATACAAAAGTATTGCTTGAATATAAAAGAGGAGAAAAAGGTTCCTTTCGGAATTTCGGCATAGTAACGGGTGTACATGGGAGGCATTTAATGAGAGAGAAAGGGGTCTCCCATCATTCAAACAATAAGAGGGCAGTATGGGAGAGGTGCGAAACCATACCCCAACATTCATAAATGAAATTAAAAGGGCAATACAACTTAAAGAAAATTGACAAAAATGAGAAAGGAAGAAAAACCCTTACTTGGAAGTGTGCTTCCAAAGGCTAGAGAGAGGATTGTGAGAGGCTTCTTGGGAGCTTGGGGCACCTTGAGAGGATTATAGAGATAGTAGGGCAGAGGTTGGACGAACTTCAAGGGCTTTGAGTGAGGAGGAAGTGGGAGCTTGGGTGGGTTTATATAGGAAAGGTGAGAGAATTCTTTATTATTTAGGTTTGGGACCCCTTATATTAAAATAATCCAAACCACAAACCATCCCATGGTATTTGCCCATGGTTTCTGGAAAAGGAGAGAGGAAAATAATATTTTATAAGGCCAAGGTCCGAACTTATTAAAAAATTAGGGTTGCTTATGTGGAGGTGAGTCACACTCCCATGGAAATTAATTGAAAACGAAAAGTGTTGAATAAGTCTTGAGGGCTCCATTAATGCTTTGAAAAGTGAGTCAAACAAACCCAAAACCTCATTATTTTATTGATAAAACACATATTGGACGAACATAAGGATTATGGTATTTTATTACATCACCATTGGGTCATTATGATGTCATAAAACACATTATATATTTAAATGGTATTTAATTTTTACCCAAAAATTAGACTGTCTCAGAAAATTATGAAAAATTCACCGTTGGATAATTTCGACGTCATGATTCCAAAAATAATATTTATTTTATCTAAATAATTTTCTAAATATGTGAATTTTTACTTTTAAAATAAAAACCGACATTTATAAAAATTCACAGGTTTTGACAGAAATGGCTTTCAAACCTTAATAAAAATTTTAATTGCATTCATAAAATTATAAGATCATTTATATTTAATAAAAATTAATTTAATATTAATAATAATATTTTATTAAAATATTATTTAATTCAAAAATCCTTTAATTTAATAAAATATTATTCTTAATTAAATAATAACTAAAAACACCGTTTGTACTTTAAAATCTAATTACAATGTATCAAAAATGACTAGAAATTATATTCATTATTATATATAAAAAAAATAATGTACATGAACATGGTTCTACTTATTTGTTACATAACCCCTTAAAATAGCCGCATAAGACCTAAGGGTAAGGTGTGCGATGGTGACAGACTCTTGGGGTTGCTCGGATAACATCGCTCGAGTGGTGATCTCTATCAACTTCCATTTTTCCCGTAGACGATCACGTTCGAGCTTGACTTGATGAAGCTCAGCTTGGGCTTGGTCAAGGGCAAAGCCCAAAGACGCCACCTCTTTACCAAGCTCCGACAAATGGGCTTCGTAAGGGGCAATTCTACTGGATGAGGCCATCGCTTCCTTTGTCTGAGTAGAAAATTGGTTCGTTAAAGCCTTATATTTAAACTACCCAGATGATCACTGTTCAACGGCTATAAAAGTAACGGTCACAAATCTTAACGTAAAACTTAAAGAAGTTGACATCTTATAAAAACATAAATAATCATTTAACTGGATCAAGAGGGATTTTCCATTAATGAAAATTTGGGTCGTTACAGGTGGGGCCCACTATATCCCCCAATGCATCAGTAGGTCTCATGAGGTAAATCACTTGGCGAAAAACCCTTTGAGTTTTTTTCTAAAAATCAGACGGGTTTCTACCCATATAACTAAACCGTTTTAACAGTATTATGGTTTCATGTGCCATATACATGATGTCCAATTAATAAGAATTATATTTATTCATTACCAGTTATTATTATTATCCATGAGTTTTTCACTATGAAAAAATCTATGGATGGAGTTTCATTCTTAGTTTATTAATAGAATTAATTTTTCATTTACTCATTATGACATATTGATTATGTCATATTGTTTATTATTTACATACTGTTGTACTCATTCTTACACTATTTTTAACCCTTACCGAGTGTTTAAGCTCACCCCTTTCATTGTTTACTTTCAACATGTGACAAAGAACAGATCATTTATTGAGTTTTTGTGGATGAAGTTTTTAGTTTCGTTATGTATTGTATTTTGTAAACTTTTCCAATGTAATTTCAGTAACATCTATGTATGTAGTTTCTACAATACTACTAAACCGATCATTCATTCAGGATTTCCATTCCTTATAATAATTAAAATATAACAATGTAATGCACCAGCTTCAGAGGGGTCGGGGTGTTACAAGACCAGAACCAGCTTCTCATCCCATTGAGGATGTTACTCAGACCCCAAAGGAAGTCGCCTCACTGATTTAACTTCATCTAACCTATTTAGAAGACATTGTAGCTAAAATAAAAAAGAAGATTGTATAATAGATGCATGAACATGTTACTATAAATGAAAAGATAACTGATGAGTATAAGGGGTGCCTTAAGAAAGTTCTAAATCAACTAAAATCTCTTAACTCAGCTGTCACTGCTTCTAATGACTCTGGACAATCTTCTCATCCTCCTTTAGATAGTGATATAATCAGAACAGTTGTCAAAGGATAATTTCAGTCTATGCTTAGTGGTTTCAATAAAGAATCTATATCTGAAGTTATAAAGAACATTGAAAAAGTTCTTGATTTGGTAATAATTCACTCTAAGATTTCCAAGGATGCTCAAAAATAAATTTCCAAGAAAGTGGACTTCTAATTCAATCAGATCTTCTCTAAGAATGACATGACAAATCACTTCAAGTACCTTGTGGAAAATCTGAGGAATCCTCCTGTTACTCAAGAGTTCAAAACTCAAGTCCCAAATCTCACAGATTTCATTCATTTGTTGGAAAAGATTATGGAGAACAAGGATGACTTTGAAAAAGCCATGCAGTATGGTAGAGAGATCATTTCTTATTTTATCAATCTTTTAAGGCCATATATTCAAGTTTTGAGTACTTATATTATTGCATCTACAGTTGTACCTCAGAGATCTGGTTTTCCTAACTTTACCTCCACCCTAGCGTCCAGATATATTTATGTCAGTCAGGCCCTATGTTAGATCAGGATTGTAATCCTTGATCAACAGTTTCCTCGGTCTTCTACTACCCCTACCTTGGCCCCTTCTATATTTGAAGGTTATCCTTTACCTTATTTTTCAACCAGTTCATTCCCTTCTTCCACTTCAACCTCTATTCCTATGGAATCTTCTTCTGATACTACTGCTAAGGGCAAGGAATGGACCAGCCAGTGATGAAGAACATGGACCACTATCTTTTGATAGGGATTTTGTTGCATTTATTTTTTTGTTTACTTCTTGTAATGACACTCTTCTTATCTAATGCATTGTGTTCTTTTATTGACCATTTATTATTCACTATTTTTTATAATTCCAAAAGGGGGAGAAAATATTCTCATTAAAGAACAAATAACGAAATATGTATTTTATATGTACACTAGAGACAAATTTATTCTCTCACTCACACGATTTGTGATCATCAAAGGGGGAAGACTGTTCGACACCTCCTGTATTAATCATGTTTTAATGATCACAAATCATGTATATTTTATAAAGCTCGGTAATCCTGTGTAATCTATCTTAAATCATGTAAATATGATTAGTATCCTTTTTCTTTAAGTTAAGTTATCCATGATTTTAATTTCAATACATTAATTTTGATTATTGAACACTGTATTTGATTTACTTTATAATGATTTTTTTGATGAATGATTATGTTTAATCCATTCTATGAATATCACTTCTTAAGTCTGATTACAGCTATTTGGCTATGTCTGAGACACCGTGAGTCTGCCACCGATTATGTTTTTCTGGCTAAGGACCCAGACAATGTGACCAGACACCGTGAACACTCAGAGTACTTCTAACCTTATCTCTATACTTCTACTTTGTTGGGTATATTTTTTTATCTTTCGATCAGTGTGTGTGTGTGTATCTGTATAAAAATGAACTTTGTATCCTACATTAAACTAAAGGATACAAGTTATCCTTTCTCAAACATCTTTTTACACTTGTGTATACCCATAGATAAGTGTGGAAGAGGTTGTGTGTAACCTGTTGTTCAAACCCATGAAGAACAATGGGAGAGGTCGTGTGACCTGGACAGTCTTGTGTACTACTGTAAAGCCCCATAGTAGCTATGTATCTAGTTTATTTATATAAACTGCTTAGTGTAATGTGATCAACATGTGGAGTGGATTAGGACTCTTCTTGATACTGAACCACTTTTTTTATATCTGTTGTGTTGTTTAATTTAGTTTTATCTATTTTACTATTTAATTCAGAATTCACTAAATTTACATTGGTAGTTAATATTAGAAAGAAGTTATAATTGTATTTCCTTATTAGAATAACTTCAAAAGTAATGTTAATAACCAATATTAAGATTACTGATAATTAATCAATCTTCTAAAAAGTTATTTAAACATTCAAACTTTCATAATAGTATAACCTTGATTAACTATCGCTGTTAAAATTTTGGGAATCCTTTTGAGGATAATTTTTAAATAGAAATTTTAAACAGGTACTCAATCCACCCCCCCCCCCACCCTTGAGTGCTCTACTTTGACCAACAATTTTTATTTTGGTTAAGCCTTAGTTAACATATTTGAAATTTAATTATAGTAACAAATTTTTTAATATTAAATGGTTTTAATTTTTAATTATAGTTCCAATTGACCAATTTATGAAATTTTAGACTATAACTTATCCACATTGTCCTTATTTATTAATTTTATGAATTTTAAATAATTTAATAAAATATTATTTTCATAAAATATCATTAGTGTCAATTTTGACACTATTCATTACATTGAATTCATGAAAATCAAGACACCATGTTATATTCGAAAAAAAAAATTAATACGCCCCTAATATGTCATAATCATCTAAAAAATCATGGAGCATCTTAATTAATACAATTTATATTTATTTTAATATTTTTAATATCATTTATTTTATTTTTTTATTAATTGAATAAATATTTTATCATCATTATGTAATTATTTAAGATTATTATTACTTAAATAAAAATTAAAAATAAAATACCATGATGTAGATAAATATTTTAGATTTTAAAAGAATATTTATAGTCGAATATATCTTCTGGGTAACACCATATTAAAAAGGATATTGTTATTAATAATATGAATGTTTCATCATTGAATTTTTATTAAATAAAATATTGTAAACCTCATAATCTCATCCAAGTGGGCCCAAAAGTCAAAAATAAATTTTTATCATGAAAATAATTTTATTAATTTAAAAATAGACAGTTATATTCGTTCATAACTTACCATTGTCCCCATGTGGACACAAAAGAGATATTTAAGACAAAGAAAGTGACAGTTTGTGACTTTCATTGATTTAAATAATATATACGTTGTTTTCATGGATAAGTGTATATTAAACAACCCCATTTCAATCCTTAGATGCTAAGGGTCGTATTAACTTCATCCAATAAAATTTGGGCAAGTGTTTGGATAATTTTATTGTCCTTATTATTTTATTTTTATCCAAATTTACAAAATTTACCACTTATCGTGGTAACAAAATTTACCAAGGTTGCTATTCACATTGTCCAAAAATAAAATAGACATATTCACTAAATTGGAACCTTATAAGTCCAAATATATCATCTGTTTCCAAAAATTCAAAATATGAAAATTGAATAATTTAATTTAAAAATGTGGTAAAATGCCACGAAAAAATAGAATTTCTGAAAAAATGCCCTTTTTAAAGAAAAATATTTGTATAATAAAGTCATATATAATATCCTTTTCAAAAAACATTAATGGATTATTTTAAATAAAAAAGAACTAATTTAAATTTGAACCTAATCCAAAACATAATTTTAATTTGTAAAGTCTTTAAATGAAAACACAATTTTTAATAACAAATAGTATTTTCACTATTACATGAAAAATAAATGTTCTCGGCAAATCATCAAAAAATGGATTTTAAGATAATTTATAGATTATGAATTTAGAAATTAAATTTATTTTTTAAAATAAATTTTATAGAACTTCTAGAAATTGATATTGACTCATAAAATGATGAAAAACACATTTTTTGAAAAATATAGTATTTTTAAAGAATAAAGTGACTGACTAAAAATTTTGTGATAATTTTTCTAAATCATTAACAATACATTCATATTGAGTATGAACTTTATATTTATTTCATAATTTAATTATGCATATTTATTCCCTCCAATTTAATGTATTGGTTATAAATGACATATAATATTCTGTGGTTCATGTAAACTTGTTATTGCGTGCAACACTAGCTATCAAAGAAATAAAATTTTTTAAAAATCCATTCCATAAAATCTTGTGGTGTTACATTGGGTGCACCCATATATATATTTCATAATGAATACTTCATATAAATATTGTAAATTTACTTTCAATATAGTTGGTGATGATGTAAATAGTTTACATTAATAATAAGCAATCTATGGTAAATCATCATACAGGGGGAGATTCATGATAACATAACAAGAATGAATAATTATCTTATAAGAGATTGTTTAGTATACATATGCCCATTAAAGAAAATCATCATTATCCTCTTGATGAATGTTTACTATTTTATCAATAAATTGATAATGTATACTTGTATCAATAATTTTCATTATAAATGATTACAGATGAGCTAAAAAAATTTTCCATGCATTTAATGTGTCATGATCGGTGAACTTCTAGTTTATTATAACTCATTCGACTATACGTAGTAAAAAAAGAAATCTTTATAAATTCTTAAGAATCAGTTTATGTCTGTTATGAATATTTATTATATATAAAGGTATTTGGCACCTCCTCTATCCAATGTCTCTATATGATATTTGTTTTCATGAATATATTCAATCTTAAAAAGAATTTAATTAAATTTTACTATCAATCAATGTACTTATATGAATATATACTAACTTTTAAAGAGATTTGATTAACATTAAACATATATGTGTTCTCTTGAAGCATTTAATCAAAATTATGTTTACATAACTTTTTATTCTGGATTGACATATACAAGATTTTCATGATCTTCCATAGTAAACATTTATCATGTTCAGGGTCTGTAATGAAAAACTAAAATACTCACTTTCCACTTATGATGGTTGATTATCAATTGATGAATTCATAATATACTAAAATTCAGTTCGGCTCATCACCTAAAAGATATTGCATGCTTTGAAAATTTTGTCCCAAATATTTTTAAAATATATCTACATTGGAGAGGAGCTGCTATGCATTTTAAGGATGATGGATGTGGTAATGAAAAGCAATGTGAGGGAATCTTATGAATTCACAACATAAAATTCATCCCAACTGTAACTATAATTCATAGAATAATTTTTATTATAACATTAAATTTTTCAAATGACGGAGAAATCATCAGATCAAATTCTTTAATTTCACAAACATTCATGAGTAAGACAAATTATGGAAATTTTTTCATGAATAATTCCATTCTAAAGGAATGAAATAAATTAATTATAATTAAATTTACATCAAAAAATAAATTCATTCCTTGGATTTCATTATTCACGAATGATAATTCATTACTTAAGTTGAGATTAATAATTCATAATTACATGATGACTAATAACATTTTCTCAATAATGATGCTTCAAGGGAAAAAAATGATAAATGAAAATATTCTTCAAAATAATATCAAAATACAATATTTTAATCCCATCCTTCAAGAGAAAATTATTTCATAAATATTAACAAAATTCATTATATTTTTTAAATATTTATTTCCATCAACCCTCTTTGGTTGATTATATTATTATTATTGGATTATTTTCTTTATAAACAAATAAAACATTGATCAGAACAAAATATCATATTCACCCCAAGATTTATTTAACATAAAATCACATATATTTACATTCAATTAAAGAAATTAAATATAATTTTTTTAATAAAAATACTCATTCACTTCAAAGAATAAAATAAAATTGTTTGATTGGGTTTTATAATGTCTTCAAGACCATAAAATGAACATTTAATATAGAATTTTCATCCTCTTCAGGAATGAATATCAATAAAATACATTTATGTTGCTCTTCATGAACTCTTATTTTATTTCATATATTTTACATATAAGAAATAAAATAGATGGTTAAGGAAATAAAACAATATAATATTTATTAAAAATATTGAAAAAAATTATTCAGCATGATTATTGATGCATAATAATCAAGATCAAGATGAACAAAGAAACCAGAGATATGAAATATTTTTATATCAACATCATGATTCATGACATGATCAACCATATTAACTTTATGATATTCATCATTAAACCATTTAGGATGGTGTCATTCTATGTTTTCATTTAATGAATTGTGTTCTTCTTGACATCATCCTCATCAATTGTAAATACTATTTTGATAATAACCTATCACATTCTCTTTAGATATTGTAGTGAAATTTGATAATCATGAGTCGTTATTGTTCTTTAAGATCTTATCATTTTTTTTCATGAAAAAACATTAAGAAAATAATTCATATATTTTTTTGAATATAATCTAATGGGGGAAAAATAAATATATTAATATCTGATCTAAAATAAGACCCAATTGTTGATATAGAACTTTGAATGAGTGGCATGGGAGAGAATTCTAAAAGGATTTATAGAAAAACAAGACATAAATTTTTCATGTAAGAGTTATTGGAGGTTGCATTGTCCTGATACATAAAAAATTCATAGAATGATTATTTTAATGAGAAAATAAATTAAAAAAATTATTAAAATACCTAAATGTTCCCCTCCCCTACACATATACAATCACCGATCAATCTGTATGACACAGATCCACCCATGAAAGCACATTCAACAATTTGTATGAAACTTTCAGAACCCGCACTTTCCAGGATGTCACAATCAAAACCACAAAGTGGAAACAATTTAGGAAAGCTATTTTAGGAAAAAAGTATAATGCCTAATCTTAAATAATGGAACTAAAATAATCAAAAATGGCATATGAAAATCCTAACATGTCATTACACTTCCATATATTCCTCAAAAAATGATCAACCTATAACAAATTTTGTGATTTAAGAAACTTGTTCATTGAAGAAACTAAAAAGGAGTCATTCAAAATCAACTTCTATGTAACAAAATAAATAATAAACATTTCCTGGTGGTATCGATATTCTTTTAATAACCCAGAATGAACAAGAACCATGGAAATTGAATGTCACCTGTAATTAACATTATTGCTAAATTACACCAGTCTTACTGCCCTTCGATCGAAAGAGATTCTCAAATAGCTTTGGCACCATTGGCGAAAGTTTCATGGGACCCGGTTCCATAAAACTCACAATCATCCCATGGAAATGTCACCTGCAATAAACTTTATTCACAATAAACCAATTTTTTTTAATTCCCCTAATGAAAATCATTTTTTATTATACTGTGAACCAAATAGTGTCTTAAATCTTGAGGACTTTGCTGATCTTGCGACTCATTGTGGCTCATTGGTCAAACATCTTTCACTTCTTCGTCTGTAGCCTCTTCAACGTGTAAAATGAGATTTCTGAGAACAAAACAATTAGTCACCATACAATGTTTCTCATCAAATGTAATCTCAAATAAAATCATACTATTTATACAAGTAACAAAATCAATGATAATAGAACTCCATAACTCAGTGAAATTTTCACCTTATGATACTAGATCAAGGGTCTCAAAATATTCCTTCAATAACTGCTGATATAGCTCTCCATCTTCCAGAAGCTCTAGGTCACCATCCCCACCTGTCTCTTGTTCAAACAACTTCACAAAAAAAATTATGCGAAATAACACTGATAGTGATTGTCTTGCAACAATTTATGACCAAGAAAATGGATCTACCTACAAAATTTCCACCCAAAATTTGTGAACCATTGATCGACTATGTTGCATTCCCTTTATCATTCTATTGGGATCCCACAGGTAAGAAAAAACATGGTCGCTAATACTCTATGGTCAACAAGTGCATCAGTGTATTCTGGTGGAAAGACTGTGTCATCACAACTCAATGGTGGATCAAAATATCTAACCTGATTGAAAACATGCAGCTTTCCGTTCATGGCATCAGCACTAGTTGTCACCAATGTCTTTCTCTTCCAATTGTAAACTGATTTTCCCTGAAGGGAGTTATTCTACAGGCCCAACAAACATGATTTTTTTTTTTCTAATTTGGACCATGGACCATGTTTAGTTATTGGGAGTAGGGAAAGTAAAGTACAGGGAAAATGGGGTATCCCTCCTTTTTAGCATGTTTGGTTCGCACAAAAGGTTTTCCTAGGAAACCTTGGATTACATTTTGCAAAAATAGGTCAAATGAAAAAATAGATGGAAATTGGGGGGAGAAAATTCCATTGAAAACAGCCAATATACAGGTATGAAAATAGAGAACATATAATACATCACTTAAAGTTAAATTTTCCATACTTCTTCACAAGTACACTAGCTAAGGGAATCCCAAACTGTTGGGTGTTATAGCCAAACAAGAGTAGGTTGACATAATAGTGAGGGTAGTAGAAAGTTCAACAAATGTTTATTACCAAAATAGTGGCTTTTACAATCTATGGCAACAAATATAAAATAGGAAATATAGCTTGGTATGTATCTATAGTTGAGCTGGATCATATAGAGTCCTCCACCGAGATCTGCTTCTAGCTGTGAATAGATGAATTCTACAAAAGATTATCTCTCCTTCCACTACCGCTCCAGTAGGTACTAATCCAAAATATCTCGAGTGTGTTTCCTAACACCCTCCACCATATTTAAAGGTAAGAAGTTGTCATGGAGTTAACTAACTCCACCTTCCATGTCATCAGCACTAAGGATGTTTCCCATATTGTTGTAAGTATGCAAGATGGGGGACCTACTGTCTGGAACACCCGGCCCAGGCCCAAAAATGCTAACAACTCACCCCTCTTCAAATTTCACCTTGTCCTCAATATGGAAGTTTGGAAATTGTTCAAGGATATAGGCAACATCTTCCCAAGTGGACACCTCGGTAGGAGATCCTTTCCATCTAATGAGACAAAAGCCCCTAAAAGCCCCCAACTGGGCCTTAAAAGAAAAAATCTCTGCAGGAGTAACATGACAGACCATACCATCATCAATAACATCAGGAAAATCCTTCTGAATGGGATGAATCCCCACAACCCATTTAAGTTGTGATACATGAAAACAAGGGTGTATAAGATTGCCAACCATCAATGAAAGCCTGTAGGCCATGGCGCCCCGGCGGGCCAGAATTGGATAGGGTCCAAACTAACAAGCAGCGTGCTATGGATACCACATTTTTGACATTAGAGTCTATACATTTGGTTGTATTTTCACATAAACAAGGTCCCCTTCAGAAAATTGTTCAACACGCCAGTGCTTATATTGAGGAATCAACTGCTGAGCTCAAGAAAGATTTGGACGAATGTATAATAGAGCTGCATCCAAATCGAGTAGGGATGTTGCTACTGATTCAATATGAGTTTCTCCTGGTACATAATAGAGTATTGTAGGTGGATTATGACTATATATTGCCTCTAAAGGCGATATTCGAGTGGAAGAGTGAGAAGTGGTATTATAGCAATATTCAACCCAAGGTATCTAGTGATTCCAAGAAAGGGAGAGGTAAACGGATAGGAACCCACACCAAAAGAAGAAGATAGCAGACACTATATAGTATATGATGGAAAATTACAAAAAAATTATAGATGATAAGAAAAGGGGAGGAAAGGAGGAAGGAATTACTCAAGAGGCATAGCAAGTTCTCCAGCCCAAGACGAGGATGTTTCCAAGCCAAATGGTTGAATACCAGAATATTCTCTTCACCCCTCAAGCTCACCCCCTGTTTCTTTATTTATAATGGCTTTCCACCCACCACCATGGTCTCAAACCTTCTCCCCCTTGGCCACCTAAGAAACTCATGTCTCCCTTTTAAAAACCTACAATATATCTTCCAAACAACTCAACCCACAATTACCCAAAATCCCTTGTATCAAGTCTCTATCACTACCACCATCTGGAAAAACCACCTTCTCCTTGTGGTGGTGGATCTCGTAGACAAGACAAGCGATCTCCCATACCAGTTGTGGTCTAACGAGCTTCGGAAAAAGGGCACTGGATCCCCCCACTCTCTAGCAAATCTCCCAGATGGTCTTGGACTGAGGACCGACTGTGTGTGTTGGTGACCAGGATGCTACAAGGTCGGCCTATGAGTGCTCGTATATCCCATGAAATAGTAGTGTGTGCTTCTTGAAGGACCCTCTCCGCAAACCACTATCAAAAACCTCATCATGATGATCCATAAAAACTATCATGCATCTATATTGTCAAATCGAGAAGACCATTTGGCCTGCACAATAACAATTAAATCCACCAGCACTCCCGTATGCAAACTCGACATCTTCAATTCTTCAGCTACCATTGATATTGTCGATGCTAGCTGATACATTTCCGGTAGGGCCATCTCATTAGAAAGAGTTATCTTCTGTAATTCCTGTAACACCTTGCTTTCCTTGTCAGCATAAGACTCTAACAAATCTCTTCCCAGGAAGTCGATAGTGTATGTAGCAGTAGTTGTGTGTTCCATGTGCAGCCACTTGGTTTCATCACCTAATTCCCCTAGGAGGAAAGTGGGATGGTCGACATCTAGGTATGGCTGTGGGGAAAGGTGTAGAATAGTTCCAGTGAAGATCTTATGAAATTCATTCTACTCATGTGTGATCTTTGCTATAGAAGCTCTCAATTCTTCCATTGTCGTGTCGATGCAGTCTATGATTTTCTCCGCTTTGTCGAGATAAGAAATGAAGCATGTTTCCATCAATAGAGCACCCATCCTCCGAGTGGTAAAATCAAAAATGTGAGTTCCTCCCCTTGACATAATTCTCTGACAGTTTTCACGTACACATGTGAGCCTCCTATGCATCAAAACCGAGGGTGCATCCTTCCATATTTTTTGAGGCTTTTTTTTTTCTTTTTTTTTTGTTTCTTTTTTTTTTTGTATTTTTTTTTTGTAACGCTCCTTACCTATGTAGAAAGATCAGCCTCTTCTTGTGTGAGATGAAAAACATCCCAGGCTTGTTCCCTCCCGCGTGAGCTGAATGTCTAAGCCCACTCTCCTCTGGCGCGATCAGAAGGTTGAAGTGAAGAGAGAGAAACGGACAAGGGCACTACCGAGAAGGTAAGGAGTACGTCATCCCGAAACATGGAAGGCCTTACATCCACAGTTGGGGGAAAACTGTGGAGGTGAAAATGGCTCATAGCTCCGTTGGGAAGGTAAGATGCACATTGTCCTGTCAAGTGGAAGACCGCACGTCTTCTATCACAGAAAACCCAACAGTGACCAAAAGAAATGGTGTGAACAACATTGCGTCAAGGTGCGCACACCGTCGGTGAATGGTGGCTAATGGTGCACGCAGGCAGGATGACCCATCGTTGAGGATGTGATTCGATTATGGAAGAAAAATCATTTGTGGTAGAAGTTATGAAGAACTTATGGTACTAGAAGCAGCAAATAGGTGGGAGCAAGAAGTATGCACTGTCTGTGATTGCCTGTTGGGCATGTGTCAACTACTTCAGAAGGCGCTGGTAGTGTGGGGAGGAAGAAATGAAAGCGGGCAGTGTGATCTGTCAGGAATTGAGGCTGATCTTGTAGTGTGCGCCTCACGTTGAAGACAAGCCGGTTGGGTGCGTCGACTGAGCGAGGCGGGAAGCCTTATTGTACTGGATGATAGTTGGTAGGAGAAGGTCGAAAGGTCGAACAAACTGATAAAAACCCACACCAAAAGAAGAAAATATTAGACACTGTATAGAATATGATGGCAACTTACAACAGAACTACAAACAATAAGAGTAGGAGAAGAAGAAAGGAGGAAGGAAGAACTATATAGGCTTTGCAAGCTCTCACGCCCAAGCTGAGGTCGTTTTCAAGCCAAATGGCTGAATACTATAATATTCTCTTCACCCCCTAGAGCCCACCCCCTTCTTCTTTATTTATAATGGGTTCCCCCCACCCACATGGTCCCAAAACTTCTCCCTCTTAACCTCCTAACAAACTCCTATCTCCCTTATAACCTATAATATCCCTTCTAAAAAACTCAACCCACAATTACCCAAAAGCCCTTTGTGGCAGGTCTTTATCACTAAACAATGCAGATAGGTTTTAAGGCATCAATTGACAACCTCTTTTTGTCCATCCGTTTGAGGATGTTATGAACACAATTTCAATGTGGTGTCTTCTAAATAAAAAACATTCTTCTAAATATTGCTAACAAACAAGGGATATCTGTCACTAAGGATTGATCTATGGAATCTGTGCAAACAGACCATTTACTTTACAAAGTGTGTTGCTACCAACTTCGTCATATAGGAGTGATGGAGTTTAAATGAAATGAGCATACTTGGAATGTCTGTCCACAACGACCATAATCACATGAAACCCTTGAGAGGGAGGAAATCCAAAAATAAAATCCATATATATATCCTCCCAAACATAATTGGGAATAGGTCATGGTTAAATTAATCCTTCCAAGAGGCAAGCCAAATACTTTTGTCTCTAACAAGTATCATATTCTTGCTCATATTTTAAAAAACATTGAGTCATCTATTTCCAGAATAAACCCCCTGCTAATATTTAGTAGGTTTTGTAATTCCAGCATGACCTCCTATAGTGGAGGACTGAAAATAATGTAAGAATTTCAGAATAATGGTTTAGTGTTTCGAAAGAACCAAACAGACCTGAAAATATAATATTCTTGCACGAAGAAAGTATCCAAGATTGACCAGGATTGACATCTGGTTGATCCTTAATAGCTGAAATAATCTACTTTAACATTGCATCTTGTTGATACTCCAATTTAATCTATTCCAACTCTATCCCCAAGGGTTCTGACATTGGTGAAAATAGTTGGAGAAAAGGCGGTTCAATGGTATCTACTTCTTTAGTTTTTCAAGATAATGATTCAGTCGCTTGGTTCACCCTCCCTAGTTTCTACACCACCACAAAGACAAACCCAAGAAACATAGATAGGAAACACAAATGCATGATGTTTTAATTCACTGAGTGAGTAAATGTTGGAGCATTTTATGATTAGAGTAAACAACAAAGTGTTTTCCCAACAAATATAGCCTCCAATGATTGACTTCCAACACGAGTGTTGTGATTTATTTTTCTTAAATAGACTCAGAATGATTAAAGGATCCTAAATCCTTGATGAAAAAAGTTATTGGGTGGCCCTTGTGCATAAGAACTGCACCCACCCTAGACTCAGATGCCTCACATTCAATGAAAAATGTTTTGGAAAAATCCGAGAGAGCCAACAATGGTGTAGAAACCAGGCAACGCTTCTGTTCATCAAAGGCCAGTTCCACGCTATCATTCCACAGAAAACCTTCCATCCAGGTTAGCGTAGTAAGTTTTCACAATTTCCCCATATCCAGTAATAAAATTCATATAGTATCAGGTGATCCCCAAGAAACCAGACACACCCATAACATTATGTGGTGGGACCAGCCCATGATATAGTGAACTTTCATGGGGTCCATTTACCCTTCATAAGAAATAATATGGTCGAAATATTCCACTAAAAGCTGAGAAAAATAACACATCTTCTGATTTTTTGGAAACTAGTTTGGTAAACAAATTTGAAACACAGTTTCCAAGTGTTGGAGGTGCTCCACCCAAGTAAGACTCAACTAAGACTCTTGATCAGAATATCATAAAAATCACTAGAACAAACTCCCTCAATAATTTCTTAGTCACTTGGTTCATGGGTGACTGGAAAGTGGTTGGTGCATTCATCAACCCAAAAGGTATGATGAGGTACACATAATACCTCTTGTATATCTCAAAGGCTTCTTTCATAATATCTTCCTCCCTAACCGTAACCAAATGAAAACCAGAAGAAAGATCCATCTTTCTAAAATAACTAGCTCTGTGAAGCACATCTAGTAGTTCCTCAATAATAAGAATAGGGAATCGGTTGGGAATGGTTAGTTAGTTCAAAAGATCCATAGTCCACACACAATCTCCATTTCCCATTCTATTTCTTTACTAAAATAATTAGAATTTCATATGGGCTGGTACTGTACCTAATGATTCCCCTGTCCAGCATGTTAGCAACCTATTTTTCCACCTAATCTTTTAAATAATGTGCTAATTTGTAGGGTTGTATGTTGACTGGAGTTTCTCCTTTGACCAAGGTTATTGCCTAGTAAGTGGTTCTTCTTGAAAAAACCCCTTAGTTTTTTCAAAAAGTGTCCAGAAATGCTCCATTAAACATCCTAACTGCTGTTGTTTCCCCCCAACTCGGTCACTATTTCTAGAATCATTAATTTTGTTTTCCACAACCATCCATCGACTACAATCTCTCTATCCTGTAGCACCAATCACAAACTCCCACGTATGTCTACATTTTTAGTAATCCCTTGAAGATTAGTTTAATTTCCTTATTATAATAATTTTACCATCTTGAGACTCTAATTTTTTAATATATACCCTAGAGTTTTTAACCACTTCATTACCAAAACGAGGTCTGGTCCTCCAATGTCAAAAACATATGCCTTGATTTTGATTGTAAATTCACCCAATCTATCCTTAATCTCCATACACACCCCTTGTGACAATGATCTCTGACCATCACCAAGTTTAATTTCGAATGGAAGAGTTTGACAAACTTCCAGATTGACAACTTTAATAAGATCTTTGGATACAAAGTTTTGTCTTTCCCTGCTATCCATAAGGATCTTGATCTGTATTTTAGAAATTTTTCCAACAAATAGCAGGGATTCACCCTTTCTCTCTCCCATTATTATTAATTTCATTGTCTCGCCTTCCGCAACAATATCCAAAACCCTTTTATCCTCCTCTAGACTATTTTCTTCTACAGACTCTTTCTTTGGGACCAACTCTTCCATCTCCCAAACCAACAGTCACAATCTCTTATCAGGACACCGGTGTAAAGGACTAAAATGTTTCCATATCTAAAAAACATCCCCTTTAGATTTTTTTTCTCTCTTTCTTGTAGGATGATTGGTTTTACACTATTTTACTTTTCCTCAACCCCACCACGCCTTAATTCCACCTCCTTTCTGTTCCTGTCAGCAGCAAGTCTAAGATAAGGTGCCATTAGTGTAAGAGGTATCGCTAATGTTATCAATATGTTCATGTCTTATTATATACTCCCTTTACATTTTTTTATACGAAATGTGCATATTTTGTGTGAAGTATTAATGTTTTAATCCCAAGTATAATATTTGAGCATTTTTAGAAGTAGTCTAATTGAGTCAGTTTACTATTTTATTTATAATTATGACCCTAATTATCTAAATTTTGTGGTTCTTGTTTTTTAGGATTCCTAACTCAATACAAATATTTTCATTAGAAGTTTTAATGGTCCCATTCTTCTATTTGAAGTCCCATATGGACAACACAAGATAACCCAAATAATTTGTGAAGAAATTGGACCATCAATGATGATTGAGTTACTGGTCTCACTCCCAAAAGCCATATTTTATGAAACTCTACCACAGGTTCTTGATTATCCAAAATAATCAGGGATACAAATTTCAGGTCCCAACTCCAATAACAAGGGGCCCAAATGAAGCTTTGAAATCTAGCCCACCATTCTGTCCAGGAATTAAAATCTGGACACTATTCATAACATATAGCATGATGTAATCATCAAATCAATCTGATATTTTGCATTGTCAAAGAGGAGCTGTAGCGGCCGACTTTTTTGAAGAAATAATTTGGATATGAAGGCATCTTCCTATTGAAAAACTTATTGACATTTTGGCCATCGAAAAAGCATGGATTGAAATGGATAGTTTAACTTTGTTTAACCAAAACTCTATAAATTTTTCTCCAAAGGTCCAAATGACTCTAAATGTTGAGGGAGATTGGGAAAAATTATTATCCACAACTTTGAAGCATGATATGTCTCGATATTAGGCTATTTGGATGACCAAATTGTTGATCCAAGTGGTGGGACAGATTGCGAATGCCAATAGTCCACTTCCTTGGGCTATAAATACATCCCCCTCCTCTCCTTTAAATGAGTTGACATTTCAGAAGATAAAAGCATCAATTGGCATGGGAAAATCATTTCTAAAGGCTTGGGAGGACCTTTAATACCCATGTCTTCACTTGAGAGTCCTTTCCTCCTTTCTTTGTTTCATTTTACTTTTGTGTTCTTCATTATTGTAATCTTGTTAGTCTTTTTTTTTGTAATTCTATTTTAATGAAATTTTTTTATTCAATATTTTTTATTCTCATCCAAATTCTATAGTATAAAATTCATGTTCTTAAAATATTTTAAATACAGTTGAATCCTATTCCCTTCTTTAGCTTCCTCATTCAATTGAAAGTCCGTTTTTAATTCTCATCATTGTTCGTGTGTGTGTGTGTTTGACGCACCACTCTTTTCTTATCCCTTTCTTTTTCTTCTATTCTAAAATTATCATCATAACCGTTATAACCAGATTATTAAACACCCAAATGTCTGAGTAAAAATCTTATTGGGGTGAGTTATAATTTAGGTATGTTAAGTGATTGAGAGCTTTTTCTCAGTTAATATTCATTGAATTAACATTGTGTATGTTGGACTTAACATGTCCTAGATTAATGACTTTTTTTTAACATCTGGTTTCCATAGATTATTGGAACCAAAAATACACCACCATCAACAATGTATGATTGAGATTAGAACCTTATGTTATGTTAAGTCTTGGATGAAAGCCTTAACACTTAAGAATTCCAATCAATGTAAACTTGTGACATGGGTGTTAGTTTAAAGCGTTATAAATAAAAGCTCAAGGATATCACAAGCTTAACTACCTAATGATGAACTCACCATAATCTTTATCAATTTTTTAAATCAAACATGATCCATAAATTATTTCATAAACTCTGCAAACAAACCCCTCAATTAGAATAAAATCAACTAAAAACAAACAACTATTAAAAAGTATCATCATCGGGGATTTGACCCGAGTGCTGCTATACACATAAGCAGAGCATCAGAACATTGACCGGTCGATTGGAGACAATCGTCCTTACATTTAAATCACCCTCCAAGGTAGTGGAACTAACACTGATTTTCTATGTTCACCAGAAAGAAGGCCTTCCCAAATCAATTCCCAGTCTATTTTCCTAGAAAAAGTAAGCAATATGTTCTTATTTTCTGATTCATGAGTCGACACTATATTTTTTATCTAAGGTCATAGACCTCCCATGAACAGGATTATAAACCACATTTATGGGAATTATATAATCCTTAACACCACTTGTTTAAATTCTTCATCCTACTCGTCCACTGTACCTATTTTCCATAAATACATAAGCAACCTAAGGGGATCGCCTTCAGTCGCCTTACCATAGCACTCTATTAGAGCCGAATTCAATTGTTCCCACTTCAGTCAAAAATTAGAGAACTGTTGTAGAAACCAGTATAAAGTTGTTTCTTTAATACAGAGATATTTCAAGGGAAACATCATGTATTTTGGGGTACAGTTTATCCAGACGTAGGTTTCATCTTATGGTATCCATCGGAATGGATCATTTCCGGCTAACAAAGGCATCTAGAAATGTTTGGTTACACTCATGTTCTCACTCAACGACACATCCTCTAAAGCCGAGATTACTCCCTGTCTCAGATTGCACCGTTCTTCATCGCCTCCTCAACTAGAAGAAAACATCATCTTATTTTCTTGATTTTCATACGTTGAACTCTGATAAACCTACATCTTCAACACCTTAATACATTCCACCATTTTTTCTTACAAGTCATGTATCCTACGTGAAGCCTTTTCCTCATTAATTTGTATTTGATCCTATATCATTCTATAATTATTAGTCTATCAGATAGGAACATTCCTAACGTTATCCTGAATAGTCATAATTATCAATTCTAAATCTCGATCCTTACGTTGTTGTTTCTCCAGCGCTAATTCTAGTGAGGCCATATTTCGTTGCATCCAACTATAAATTAGTACTAAACAATGTCACAATGAAAGCACCAAATTGTTAGGTTCTCAATCCTGACAAGATAAGATCAATGAAGTAGTTAGGGTAGTAGACTGTTTAACCAATTTTTATTAGCAAAATAGTTTCTTTTACAATCTATAGTAAGAAATGGAAAACAAGAAATAGTGCTTCGTATGTATCTAGAGTTGAGATGGCTCTTGGAGAAACCTCCTCCAAGCCCTACTTCTAGATGTGAAAAGAAGATTTATAAATGAGAGTCCACTCTGTCCACTCCCACTCCAGCAGGTACTGATCCAAAATTTCCAATGTTTGTTTCCTAATTCCCTCCAACTAATTTAAAGGTATGAAGTTTCCAAGGAGTAAACCGAATCCCCCAGCCCCCCTGCGATAAGTATGCAACATGGTAGGATTAGTGTCCAGAACACTCGGCCTAAGGTCAAATAGTGCTCTCACCCCCCCCCCCCCTCCCAGAAACAATTTCCTAAAATGATGCCCTAAAAAAGATTTCTGTATGTCTGGATAAAATGAAGTAATGTTTGACAAACATTAAAATGATGAGCAATAACATGAATGCATTTTATATACTTGAATCCACTCTTCATAAAGTTCTCCATTTTTAAAGTTATGTTATTTCTAGGAAGTAAAATTGGAATTACCTTGAAAACATAAATCATATTAAGAAAATAATGTGATGATATGACCAGTCTAAAGGCCAATGTTAAGATAATGATAAGCCTTGCAAAACAAATTGTACAATACCATTAAAATCCTACGTAATTGATGAATTCTTCTACGGTATATCCTACCAACATAATATAAAAATGAGAAAATAGATGATTTAAACATATCCATGAAATTAATGTACCCTTGTAATCTAGTTTTTGATCTCTAAATGATAAATAAATAAAGATATTGTTTTACTTTATAAAAACAACAATACCTTCTGCAATTCAAATAAAGAATCTAAAGTCTTGATGGATAAAGATACTAGGTTTGAGTATGCTACATTGACTTCCTCATCTGAATCTACAAACAAAGATCTTATGGTGAAAAGGGTGTCCAATGAGTTCTTTAGATCGGTTATGGTCTATGGTCATCAATAGAAGCTCATACCAGTCATCCAATAATGCTAACATAGCCCTTAATCTCATCCTAACTTAGAACTAAAGGTTTGGTCCACATCCCTGATAGGGCCCCTTAATGCACTCGGTCCTACTATCAAGATATCGTACAACGTAAATGAACTATAAGCCCCTGGCATCATGATGCCAAGTCCCAAACAATTCTTATGATCCACACATAGGTTTGGTCTCACATATCCTTAGGGAGATAAATAAAAACGTTATATAAAGGAAACACCTCTCTATCACTTCTCATCTTATCCCAAATGACTCTCTCCACACACAATTCTCACTAAGCCCCAGACCATCCTCATAAGGGTGTCATTCTTCAAGAATGTGATAAATAATCATCTCTGTAAGACGCCATATTTTAACTAGACACTAATACCTTTATGTTTTCAATTGAGTCCTTTTAAATTCTATTAAAAATTATTGTACCATAGTTAAATTGGTCTTCTAAAGGTTCCCAAGGTCTTGGAGGATGTGAGGTAGCAAGAGTTAATGGTGGTATACAATAAGGGAACTACTGTTGTGCGACCAAATAACCAGTGAAAGGGGAAATTTCCAGGTAAGGCTATAGGAAGCCCATAGACTAGCTGGTGAGACCCACTAGCTAGTCGAAAAATCATGAAAAGAAATTATTTTTATAGGAATCCCACTAGCCACCTAGTGTGGTTTCCAGGAGTACATCTATTCTAGCTGACATCACTGACTAGCCATGGAACTATTTTGTTCAAAGAATACAAGGGTAAGAATTGTATTTCTACAACCTAAACCCCTATTTAAATCCTTAATCCTAGTACTTATACCCAAATTTACTATTAACATTTTTGAAGTGTTATTTAGGGATTAATTGACTTATCCAAAACCTTCTCTTGGTTCCTTTATCCATGGTTAAATCTGAATGTCATGAATTAGTAAGTCTTTCTTGGAATTGTTGAATTCTCTTATTTTCTTCCTAGATCTTCTTCTTTTATCCCTAACAGGATGAGGCTATCACTATCCATATGGGATCTTGGTGTTGTGCTTTTACATATACATTTTATCTCTTTTTTTTATCTTTAATTATTTTGAGGTTCGTGGTATAATGGATTCACCCAAGGTATTCTTTAGTTTTCTAGTATCTGAAACATTTGTGATCATGTTGTCATGTCATGTGTGTGACCTATTATAATTGGAATCCACTTGTATGGCTTTAATTGTTATGATTATACCCCCCAAAAATTTCATCAGGTCTATTGGTAATGATACCATGGACTTTTGTCCACCAGACACGCGTGACTATCCTTGACCATAAGTTAAAACATAAATTTGTGAATCTAGTGTCCTTGTAATTGAATTATAGAACTGTGGGTTGATCTTTGGATTGAAACTTATGAACCATGTTTCCCTAGGGGTTTGAAATTTTAAATCCATACATGGATTGACATATGAAATGCTAATTGGGCATAAATAGAGTGTGAATTAAAATTGTCACAATTGTTATGGGAATTGGAAAATTGGCATGAAATTGGTAACTTGGTGTGAAATTGGTAATGGTCTTATCATAGGCATATTGGAATGAAACTATTAATTTTAATTTGGGCATAATTGACCTGTAAATTGGCAACTTTTTATAATGTAATAAATGCAATGATAATTGGTAATTAGTATGATTTAACCAAGATAACGTAATTCTAACATGTTTGTAATTTTTGGTAATTTAGTATGCATTTCCTCTTATTTATTTTCAAATTTAGAATGTGAAATTGTCCCTATCAAGGGAATATTCATTGAATCTAATTTCCACTGGGCATGTAAGTGGTCGTAGAATGGGAATTCCCACTAGGTCCATTGATACATGACATATGTGATCCACCCTTGGTATGAGAATCCACCTTGGGATGGATATGAACTGAATGTGTTATTGGTCCTTGGTATAGGAATTCTCTTGGAATCAGTTGTGATTATAGATAGAGGAATCCAACATCATTCTATTGTATGTTTCTCTAGATCGAGTGTCTACCTAAAGCTTGAGGGTTTGAAGGGTTATTTTGATGTTTTAAATTTATTTTATGAATTAATGATAGTGTATATTATATTGTTGCATGCACTATTAATCATATGATATTTGTTTGGAAATCATTGGTGGTGGCCTTATGATTTTTACACACACACTATTTTAGCTGTCATTTGGTACCTGAGTAGATTTAGGGATGTAGGTTTGGAAAAGGGCATGAGGCTTGTTCTTGATTGATTAGTTGATTTTCTTGTTTAGATTGGTTCTTGTAGTTGGGGCTAAGTATGGGATTTGGGACCACTCTTGGGAGTATTTAATTTGGAGTATTTAATTTTGTTGGATGATTGAATGAAATTTAGTACGACCTTCAATATGACATTTCATGATTGATTATATTGGATTATTTTGGGTTTTTCCTAGTTATCTGATACTACATTTTTCTTTTGGTACCTAAGGGTATAATCTCCCTACTTTATTTATTAGACTGTCACTAATAGTCAACAACCTCTAGTGTTTGAAGAGGCACAATTTAGGTCTTGTGGTGACATAACTCAGTCACATGAGGGATAAATGGGCTAGAGACATTACAAAGTAGTATCAAAGGAAGTATTTTCTTTTTATTTACTATTTATGGTAAGATATATAAGAGAATGAGATGTGTCAGGGCTTGTTAATGAGCTTGTGTATAGGAGTATCTAACCTATGTATGTGTTAAAATATATGTTGGAAGGTATGAAATATCTATTTATAAGGTTCTCTTATTATAATTGGATGTTATTTCACCTTGGGTGATGCACTTGTTGTGTGATATTATTTTTTATGAGATTTTACTTATGGTCTTGTATTATATGAGGTATGTATGCATGAATTATAATAGTTATATAGGAAAGTATGTTATCGTGCATTATTCATGATAGGGATTCATTTATTGAACATGAAAATGCATGAAATTTCTTATAAAATGAATAAAATTTAATCTTTTAAAATTTGAGTAATTCACTTGTTAAGATAAAAAATGAATCAACCATGTATTTATGGTTTTCTATTGAATCATTTTCTATCTATGTTTGATCATGTTGTAGAAAATGTTATCTGAGAAGTGTTTTGACACTTGAAGAGAAATGAATTTTCATCATCCTCTGGTTGAACTTCATAAGAGTGGTAATGAACAAAAAACTAACTTAGAAGAATAATGAATTCTAAAATATTCAATTAATCTAATGGATGATCATATTCATGATAGATTCATGTGATTCATGTTATCCTTGGAAAGGGAGACTAATCATGTCGTCCATTATATGTCATATCTGATGAGGGGGTTCCAAATAAATAGTCACCCATGTCCATTATGGAGGGAGGACCTTAGGTAGAAGAGTTATTGATTGTATACATTTAGATGATCTTTTGTCACATGGATAAAATCGTGGAGAGGACGGTAAAGCATACTGTCTATATTCCATGAGGACCAACCAAACATTGATGGGACATTAGAGTATAGGTTGGAAAACATGATGATCTAACCTAGAAAGGATTCGAGAAGAAGTTATTGGGCCACTTTTACCCATAGATGTTAAGGGATGAAAGGGATTAGGAGTTCAGACACCTGATGTAGGGGGGATGTTTTTTATGGACTACATTGATCAGTTTACCAACCAATTGTGTTTTTCTCCATCACTAGAAGAATATGATATATCCAGGTCAGAGTGTTTCTTGGATGGGATTCAATATGAAATCAAGTTATAGGTGAATGTTTTCTACATGAAAAAATTATATGAAGTAATGAATCATGCTTCCATCCCTAAAGGGAAACAGAAAGAGGCCCTAAGTGGTAGGAATGTTGTCTTAGTGGGATGATTAGGGTGTTTCAATTTAGGTGACAATAAACACTGTTATGAGAATTTTTGCCAAGTCCATGGTAATTAGAGCAGCTAGATGATTGTACAACCATCCAAGGACCACAACCAGGGTAAGTGCTATCATTATGGTATGTATGGACATAAATAATTTTAGTGTCATTTTCTTATAGTGGAGTGCTGAGATTGTGGTAAGATGGACCACCTATAGAGGTTCTACTTGAGCACTCAATAATTTAGTAGTGGTAGAGGATCATGGAAGACACTAGACTCTTGGAGGGACTCTACTACCCCTCAACAGATAGGTAGCTGGTGTTCCACAAGTCACTCTGAATGGGGTTGGGGCATGACAACCCAATGTAAGAGTGATAATACCAGCAGGAAGGAGCAACACAGTGGAGTCAGGCTGGAGCTCAAGGTAGAGAGGTGAGTCAGTTTCATGTTATATAGCATACACTTACTAGTTAGGATGTATGACCTTCCATTGTCAGAGGTATGATTCTCGTGACATCTTCCCTTTATTATGTTATGTTTGATATAGGAGAATCACATTCTTTTATATCTAATAAATTTTTTAATGACCAGGGTTTTGTTGTGGAAAGCATAAATGGGGTTATAAACATTGACACATTGTTAGGGGTGCTATCATAGGGTATCAGATACTATAAGGAGTTTCCTCTTGATATTAGAGGTTATTATTTTCAATAAGATCTATTTATTCTAGAAAATGATTGGTTTAAATTTAATTCTAGTTATGGATTGGCTAGTTTTGTGTTAGGCTCACATCGATTGTTATCTAACTTGGGTGATTTTCTATCTATAGAAGGCGGAAGCTATATCCTTCATGAGGAATTAAATATTTAGGCCGGTCATGTGGGAATAATTCATCACAAGGATATCTCATGACCCATACAAAAAGAATTATTTTGGATAATGGTGAGTTATAATAGAATACATTTCCTCTATTGGTCGACCTCTTTCGGATTTTATTTCCTAAAGAGTTCTTTGCCTTAATACTTGAGTAAAAGATTGAGTTCATTATCGAGTCAATTCCAAGAGATAAACTTGTATCTATTCAACCCTATCTTATGGCACCAATTGAGATTTGGGAGTTGAAATTATAGTTAGAGGATTTTTAATATAAGGGATTTATGTGGCATAATACTTCAATGTGGTTTTCCCCTATATTATTCTCCAAGAAGGCAGATGAAACATTGTGTCTATGAATGGATAACCAGAGTCTAAACTAGATGATAGTCATGAACCAGTATCCCCTTCTATGCATCGATGATATCTTTGATCAACTAAGATGTGCCCATATATTCTCAAAGATTGAATTGAGGTTATGGTACCATAAATTGATTGTGATGCCATTTGGCACACCTCGAACTACTGTTAGGAGCATATATGGATTATATGAGTTCTTGATAATGTCATTTGGTCTGATGAACACACCAAAAACATCTATGGACATTATGAATTGGATCTTTAAACCACATCTAGATCAATTTTTGGTGGTATTAATCGACAACATCTTGGTGTAATCCTAATCTAGAGATGATCATTCCCAACATCTTGACATCATCCCTAAGTATGTTGAGAGAGAATTTGTTGCAGCCAATATATCTAAATGTTATTTCTAGATTGAGAAAGTGCACTTCTTGGGAAATGTTATTTCTGAGAATTGAGTGATAGTCGACCTAGATAAGGTGGTTTCCCTAGTGTATTAGGACCGACCCAATAATGACTTTTATATTCAGAAATTTATAGTTTTAGTAGGCTATTATTTGTTTTTCTTCTTGGAATTCTCTTATATGGAAGTGTTGATGTTTTGTATGCCCATGAAAGGTGATATAGAAAATATTTTAAATTAATTTATATTGAATATCATTGTTTTAAACCCTCAAAAGTGTTCATTTAAGATGAATTGTTTCATTTTTATGATATTGGTGTTATTTTGAGCTGTATAGTAAAAATGGGCCATTTCGGGTTTTTAACTATTTTATATTATTTCTTTATTTTGGCCATAACATATGATACACTAATCCAAATTGAAAAATTATTTTTTCCAGATCCTAAAAATCCAGGGAATCATTGCATCTCTTTGGACCAATAGCTAAATAGACCATATGGAAACTCCAAAGAAACTCACAAGTTGGCTCAAGAAAACTGTTTGCAGTTCTGCCTAGTTTTGGTGTGGGCTCCATAACTCATCCATGGTTGGCCCAAATGTTGTGATATTCGGTGTGTGGACTCAGAAGAAGTTTTGGGGAATCTTTAAGGATGTAGGGGTTGCGTGAATTGGCCGTTTAAGGGGTCATTAAATCACCCTAATCCGGAGGATTGCGTTTTGGAGAGTCTGACTGGATAGAATAAATGCTCAGAGTAAAACGTTCATAACTCTCGAAATACATGTCCAAATCCACTGAGATTTTTAGGGGACAAGACCAAGAGAATTATAAACAACATTCAAGAAGGGATAAATGCGTGAAGATGCCATTTAATGGGGATACAACGCGTCAAAATCTTGGGGGAAAATTCTGGCTATAAAAGGAGGAGAGCTCCACCCTCTCAATTTATTCCATTCTCCATCCCATTCCTTCTGGGACACCAAGAAGGAGATCTTTTCGGATTTCTCTTTTATTTATGTTTTATTTATATTTTTTTAATGCCTTATTCTTCCCCATTCATCTCGATTTCCCTTACCATGGTGGGGTAAACATTTGGAGTGATTGGGGAAGGGTTGGTTTTCTACATTGTAATGCTTGAGTTCTTGGACGCAATGGAATAAATTTATTTCTTATTCAAAGTTGTTTTCAATTTCATATAGATGATTTTATTATCAAGTGAGATCATTCTTGAATATTAATTCCGTTTTTGATTTTTTCCTTGTTAAAATATTCATAATCTCCCTCCACTGATTTCTGGTTTATATACGATGGAATAGACCAGAGATTAGTGGTGAAGTACTCAACGATCGTCAGTACGTGTAAAAGGTGTAGTGAATGTTCTTGATTTTTTTGGATAAAAAAAACTCGATCGGGTATTTCCCATTTCAATTATGTATATTCAAGACAACTATTTTACACATGGAAGGAGAGTTGACCAAACTGAGATCTTAGTATGGTTTTCTCTCACCACTATAATTTCACCAAGGAAGTGAGAGGAAACGATTGTGAAAACTCAATTTAATCAAAAAAGAAAAAGAGGATTGAATTAAATTGAAAAGGGATAGAATTAAAATTAAGAAACCGACCCTGACCTAATCACCCTTTTTAATATCATATTTTTTTCAATCATTTTAATTTCAAATTTCATTTCAAAAACACAACATTTTTACCCTCATTTTAAAGTGACAACCCATTTTGTGTGCACTCCTGTTTGGGAGACATTCTACATCAACCAAATTACTACATTTTAACTTAGGAAATAATTGTTTTACGGCACCCAATGACAGGCATGCATCAAAATTGGCGTCATTTCCAGGGATGCAGTGCCTCAAAACTTTTTTTTAAAAAAAATATCTTTTGAATGACCTGTAGTTCAAATAGAAATTTATTGGAATTCGATCCAAAAATTGAGCGCACAATAACCAAAATGAGGAATCAAAATCTTCCAAAATATTTTGAAGAAATCAATATCACTGATTCAAGTGATACCTTGAGTAATGAATTTGAACCTGTAATAATGGATGTAAATCCCAACCGAACCCTATGTGACATCTGTGCACCTCAATTTGTCAATCAAAATTATCAACTTGCAATTCCTACATTAGAAAATTATTTTGAATTGAAAATTAACATGATTCAAGTAATTCATAAATTTCATGGTCTTGCAGTTGAAGACCCGAATCGATATATTCAAGAATTCACCTATGTCTGCTCTAACTTCAAACATCGAGCAGTCGCAGAAGAGTATGTGAAGTGGAGAACATTCCCCATCTCACTGGAGGGAGCAGCGAAGGAATGGTTGTAAAATCTTCAACCAGCGGAGATCAGTGACTGGGAAGATCTAAAAAAATGCTTCTTACCAAGATTCTTCCCAACATCCAGGAGCACTACAATAAAATAGGAGAATTATGTCATCCATCAATCAATTGGAGAAACACTCTACGAATGTTGGTAACGTTTCAAGAAGCTTTGTGAAAGTTTCCCACACCAAGAAATACAAGAGGACCAATTCCTTGTGTGATTATACCATGGATTGTTTGAAAATGATAGGAATCTACTAGATGCATCATCGGGGGGAGACCTCATTGACAAATCACCTACAGATATCTGAGTTCTGATTGAAAAGATTTCACAAAATTCACAGCAGTTTGGCACCAGAGGTATGATCACCAGAGGAATCCATGAGGTAAGAACATATGATTTAGTAGATTTAATTAGAAATGAAATGGGTGAACTCACAAGGTTAGTGCAACAAATAGTTGTGAACCATGTGAAGGAACAATAAGGACTTAATTAGGTATATGGTTTATGCTCTTCTAATTCTCATTATACTGATCAATGTCCATAAGTGCAGGGGACAGAATGTGGCGCTGCAGCCTATCATCAAAGGCAATACCAACCGCAAACCCAACCAGGCTATGGGTTTCAAGAAAACCAAGCCAGATCACCTTTTCAGCAGCAATATTAGAACCCGATAGCATTCCAACAACCTTATATGTAGCCATTACAACCACCACAAACATTCCAACCACCACCTTTCCAGCGGCAGAATTATGAGAAACCGTCCATAAGTGCACCGAAAACTGAAGATCAACAGCTGAAGACAAGAGTTGCGAGATTAGAAGATAAAATGGACAAGCTAGATGATCAATTTACAAGCATTATGGATGCTCTCACCAAGAACCATGGTAAAATTCCCTCACAAAAAATTCCCAATCAAAAGTAGAATGTTAGTCCAATCACCACCTAAAGCGGGAAAGAGCTCACACCACCAGAAAAAAATGAGGAGGATGATTCCAAGGAATCTTCTCAATATCGTCCTATCTAACCAAAAGATGGAGTCGACAAAAAAGGAGAAAGAACAAGGTTTCGGAAGGAAAGAACAGAAAATCCACTTCAAAAACAACAAAGGGAAAAAAAGGATATCCTAGAACCATTCCCTATCAGCATTGGTTGAGTCAAAGAAGAGTGAAGAAGAACGACTTCAACAGGAAATTAAAGAAATATTCCGAAAAGTTGAGATTGACATCCCACTACTGGATTCAATCAGAAAAATCCCTAAATATGCAAAAAAAATTAAGGAGCTGCATACTAGAGAAAGGAGTCTACATGGAAATGAAAGAATCAACTTAGGAAGAAGGGTATCAGCATTGATCACACCCCCGATACCACAAAAATGTCACGATCCAGGGAATTTCTCTATTCCCTGCACTATCGGTTCTTTAAATTTTACTGATTCATTATGTGATCTTGGAGCGTTGATAAATGTGATGCCTCACTTAGTGTTTTCATATTTTCATATCGGAGAACTAAAACCAACTCGGGTGGTGGTACAATTAGCAAACAAATCCATCATTTTCCCAGCTGGAGTCGTTGAAAATATACTTGTTGGAGTGAGAGGATTAATCATTCCTATAGACATTGATGTCCTTGCCAGGGAGGATGACCGATCACCAGCCCAATCTCCCATCATCCTAGGGAGACAATTCCTGACAACAGCAAGGATGATCATCAACATGCATGAAGGAACACTCACCATGGAGTTTGGAGAGAGCACAGTTCACTTCAATATTTTTGAATCCATGAGGCACCCATCGGATGATCACTCCCTCATTTCACTCTCCCATGAAGTTGGTGCAAAACCAATTGAAGAATCAGGTATGTTCTATGAATTCTTAGACTTAGGAGAGACTTTTTCCCTTAAAATTATCATTGAACATGTGGATGCTGAAGATGTTGGAGATTCTGACTTCATGTGGGGGGAAGATGTAACGCACCGACCCTAGATACCCAGAGTCGGTGCATTATTACATAACATTGGCATGATCATAAGAAAAATCAATTCTCGAAAGACCGATTAGTTTAGTATCCTTGGAAACACTAGATATATTCCTAAAGTTTACGTTATATCAATAATTGAAAAACTACAACAACATATTGTCTTCATATCCCCTCATACTATCCCTATAGGATATTCATAAAATAATTCTTCACATCCTGGGAAAAATAAAACATTGAAAGGGGTGAGCTCAGATGCTCAGTAAGGATAACAATATAGTGGAAACTTTTATAAATAAACATAAAAATTTAAGGCAATTTATAACTAAAATAAAAGCCTTTTGAACTTGAACTTCAGCATAATATGGCAAGGATAAAATGAAATAATTCCATTTAATTATTCACATGGATATTCTACTAGTCGAATAATCACATGAAAATATTAATAACCACTTTGATAATGACAGAATGCATAATGCTAGACTATCATAACCACGTAGACAAGGCCTCGTGCCAAGACTACAAATAAGATTTTGTCAAGGCCTCAAGCCAAGACACTAGATTGTTTCATGAGACCTACCGATGCATCGAGGAGCTATAGCGGGCTCCACCCGTCACTTACTAAGTCTAATTCATTCCTCATATGAACAGTTTTAAACATAACATAAACATTCGTATTAAAACTAGCATACGAAATTTCAATACTTTAACCACAAACAATGAATGGTATAAAAATTGCACATCCACAGTCAAACATAACTCATTCGATACAATATGGAAGATTTTATTGTATCAGATTAACCTCAATCGATAATAATGAAGGATTTTTACATATATGGAAATAATCATCAAAACTATTAGAGAGAAATATCCCCCTTTTTCTTGAAATCATTTAAAAGTCACACTATTTGTCAAAAATCCATTTAAAAATAGATTTATGAATCAAAGTGTCCCATACCACTTTGAAACTTTTAAAAGGAGTTTTAATTTTAAAACTCTAATGTCCATATAAATAAATCCTTTAAACCATTTTTAAAACATGGACATTAATGAGATAGAATTAGAAGAATAAGTCTTTAATACATTTAAAAATAGTATTTTAGTTAGAGTTTCTAACCAAAAGAGAGACACTTGAATACAAATAATTGAGGTAGTCAAAAAAATTTAATATCATGAGAATAAAGGGATTCATGATATACTATTTCAAAGTACATTATATACACAACATAAAAGTGTTTTGGTGTATAACAACAAAGAAGTCTCAATGGAATGTAAATTGAGATGAAATCTCTCATAAAGGTCGTATACTTAGGTTAAGGATAAATCAACAACATAATTATGAGTGAAAAATATAAATACACTCAATATGATTTGATATTCAGTGTAAAACAATCAAAGGACATTCACACATACTCTTGTAAACAAAATACCAATAAATTGGATGTTTAACTAAAAAAATCGATATTGAGTAAAAATTACACTTATCAAGTTCAAATAGATGACATGAGAATTTATAAATGGAGTGATTATGTGTACCAAAATTATATCCATAGAACGGGGAGTGTAAATAATGACATAATCAAATGAATAGTGATTCCACACATAATCTTGGAGTAAAATAACCAATGAAATATGCGTAAAGCCAAATGAGTGGAAATTGAAATTTCAAATTCCCTTATCGATTTGGTAACTTATAAAACATGAACCCTTGAAAGAAGGATAATACAATGATGATGCAAATATCCATAAATTAAATTATATTACACAATTAATACAATCATGGGCATTACACACACCACGTGCAATTAATAAGTGGTGAACAATGGAAATCTCACGGAATTACAAGTGAGATAAGAAACCCCTTACTTTGTACTTTTTCCTTGGTCGACGGTAGGTTAACCTACTGTATAACGGTGAAATAATTGTTATTAAATTATACAAGAATCATTTACATTAATATGATATCATATATAATCTTTTAACATTGATTTGTTAATAATATCTTTGTATTATCGTCATTTTGGGTGTTAACTTACTTGTTTTCCTTTATATTCATTGTTAAGTAAGTCATGTTTGTTATGGATAGGTTGTATATTATTCATATCCAGAATTATATCAAGTCCTTAAACATTATTTTTAATCATCAAATGATAATTATACTTGAATGGATATGATGGAGAATGAATCTCATCGCGTTCATGGAGACGGTAGTCCGTACGTACGCACGAGCGACAATATCATTCATTTGATGTTAAAATAATATATAATTGCATGTTATATCATATATAAAGAATAATTTTCATGTTATATTTATTATTTACATGAATTACACGTCATTATTATACCCATCCAAAAAATAATTTATTGAATGACAATTACACTACGACGTGGAGACGGTAAGTCGTACGTACGCACGTATGGTGCCATGCCATTCAAAGGATGGATAGAATACTGAATATGGTTGTACCATATTTATAATAACATCTAAGTATATATACAATACTGGAGTTATTATTTTATAATATAAATAACAAAGGAAGAAGAAGTTGAAGAAGAAAGGAACTTGAAAGAGGGTGGTGAAAACATTACCTCTTCTTCGGGATGTTCCTTTTGATTTGATCAAAAGGGCTCTTTAGGATGGATTTATGATCAAACTAAGGCCTCTAGGTTGTAGTGAGGGGATTTTATAGAGTATCTGGGCAGGGTTTGGCCGAACCAAAAGGCTTTGAATGTGTGAATTAGTGAGAAGGGGGAGTGCCCTTTTATAAGAGGGGTGAGGGGGACCGTTGGAAAAGCTAAAAATATTATTTTATAATAAATTCAAATTCGGTTTCTAATGGCTCCAAAGTGAATTATTTAAAGGTTAAGGTGGGTATAGGTCGAAAACCACTCATCAAATAGGATTTATATAGGTTTGGGTTACAATATCAACCTTATCATTAAGTATTAACTCATAGTTAATTAGTTTCACTTTTACAATGTTTCTTTGTATTTTTATACTATATGGTTAATAAACATACTATATACATCCAAGAGACCCCCAAGTGGTCCATTAATGATACAAATATCATGATATAAGTCTCTTATCCGAACCTTATATTTTTAAAAATTTAATATCAATTAATAATATTATTTTTGTTTTAAAAATGCTTTTATGTCAATTTTGACACTATTCAATAATTGATTTTTTTTAAAATCATAACAGAATGATTACTTAGAAAAACGTTAATTAAATCCATCCTAAAATGTCATATTAACCTATAAAATTAGTGTAATTCATAAAAAGTCTAAAATTACATTTATTTTGATATTTTAAATATCACTTATTTTAATATTTCATTAATTAGGTAATTACCGCATCACCATTGTGTCATAAATAAATTAAATTATTTAAGGTAAAAAAATTATAAATAAAATACCATTATGTAGGAAATAGTTTTATCTTTATAATGAATATTTACAATCAAAATTATCGTATGTATAACCCTATATTAAAAATGTTTTAGTAAATATACTTTGATTTTAACTCTTTTAACTCTTCTTTGAATTATATAATAATAAATGTCCTAATATAATCCAAGTGGACCTAAATGATAATATTTTTTTTATAAGGTTGTTTTTGGTCAAATTAATCTTATCCAATAGAATTAGGAAATGTGTTGGGGTAATATTAATATCATTTTTACCCTTAATTACCCTATTTACTTTTAACCATGGTAAATAAAAGTAAAAAGTTACTATTCACCAAAAACTATTTTCATCTCATTGAACCTCATTTTAATACTTAATATTAACCGTGTCTCTCAGATTTTTGAAATTCCACTCACAGAAGTGGTAAAATTAAGTTTTATGAAAAAATCAGTTTTTTAACTACCACTTAGTGGTTTCACTATTCATCAAAAAATGAAAGTTTCCAGAAAAATACAAACAATTAGGCCTAAGATATATTTGATATTATGAATTCAAAAATGATGTCTATTTTACCTAATTCAAATCAAATTAGATTCATTAATTAATTTAAAAATTATTTCCCATCGTCAAAACAAATAACGTGTTTTTAAGAGATAATAACTATCAAAAGATTGACATTGCTTATGTCTGGTTCAAATGTGAAATTACATCCAATGACCAACATTGTATTAAATGGTAAAAATATATTCTAAATATACTTTAAAAACACTCAAATTAATAATTTATCACTATTAATTATTTTGATTAAAAAAATTGTTTTTAATTAAAATTTAGTAATTTTCACTATTCATCAAAATATGAAAGTTATCCGAAAAGTACCAGAATTTCACCCTAAGCTAATTTCGATATTACGAATCCAAAAATTAATTCCCTTTTGAATGATAAAATTTATAAAATTTCAAAAAGTAGGTATTACTGTTCATAACGGCTAGATTGATTGGTTGTGGTGTGTTAGAATCTCGAAGTTGCGTACAATGCATGCCATTGCATTATTCAAAGGGAAACGTATCGTGGAAGCTTGTGGTGTTACATTATACCTTCCTTCAATAAATTTCATCCTTGAATTTTTTTAAAATTGGGCTTGAGAATATAATGGAATGTCCCACATTGGAAAAAGAGTCAATAAAACTATCACTTTAAAAGAAACGAAGAGAGGTATAAAGGTCACCCAAGATAACCCATACTAAGATTCCATGTAGGAAAACATGGATATGGACGATAAAATAAGTGTTATGTTCTGATGGAGAGGGATAGAAAACATGATTAGGAGAATGTTAACAATAAGAAAATCACAAACTTATGTTTGGACAAACAGTTATTAGTCTCCCTGTCAGAAAATTAAACAGACAACATTTTTTGTTTTAAGTTACATTACATTAGGAAGAGGAATTAATTTATGATATTGGATGAGAACATAAAGAGATATACATACTTTTTAAGTAGAGTTTCATTCATTAATAAATTTTTACCACTAAATCTTTTTTTTTGAACAATGACTATTCAAGAAGACTTGGTCATAATGGAAGAGCTAGAATAAACTTCTATAGAAATACATGATCCACGTAGGATAAACTATATATTTACCTTGTCTTTAGAGATTAATCAAAAACAAAATGGTTAGTACAATATCTGATGATCCCCCAAATGGATATTCAATTATAGAAAAAAACACTAATCTTAATTTATAAAATTAAACCATCAATACCCCAAAGATAAATAAATACCATTCAATAATAAATTTTCATTACAATCCTTCGATATAATCCAAACTAATATTTAAACCCAAAACATATAAGAATGTAGTCTTCCACATTAAATTGTTTCTCCAAATGACATTAATTACTCTTAAAGTCACGTACTCAAAAGTAATTAACCTAATCATTTCCATAAATAACCCAAATCACTATAAATCCAAAATAAAAACATAGATAAAAATCCACCATTACTCCTCAAATGAAATCTCATACTATTCTATTTTCCTTGGGAATATAGTGGTCACAACAAAGCGAACAACTTCCAAAATAACATTTATCACTTAATCACCAAATCATTTTCCTATACTAAGGGTATTCATTTGATAAGACATAAGATCCCAATATCAAATTATTATTTAGCAATAAAATCATTTAAATAAAAATAATAGTCACACTATCCAGGGACATCATGTAGTCCAGTGGTAGGTGATAAATCCCAATCGCACTTTGGTTGTGGGTTTGATTCCCATAGATTTGTTCGATGTGACAGGTTGTCACACAGTCTGCGTGTTATCCTTTTTCAAAAACATTATTTTATAACATTACCAAAATTAGATAAATTCCTCAAAATAACCATAACATAATTTAACCAAAAATGCTATCTCATACCTTGCATTTTCATCCCAAATTATAATAACATATAATTGCCTCAAACCCAATGATCATATAAAACCAAATGGTTATTCATAACTATATCCAAAAGAGAAAAGATAATTATTCCTCAAATATCATTCTCACATGGAAATATGCAGGGTTACAAATACAAGAGAAAATTATTACAGTGTAAACCCATCAACAAGGAGCACTAATACTTTTTAAACATTTCTCCAATCATTTATTTCCACAAAGATTCTTCTTTGACCACGAAAATATCATATAGAATAGGGAATTCACTCGGGTAATGGAAAGGTCCCCTACATTTACGGCAAATGACTATAAATGGATTCTTCAGACCATTTTTATCTTCTTCCATAGTACTCTTCATTTTTCTTTGGCAACTCTTCACTTTATGTCCTTCCTTCCCGCATGTAAAAAATTTCTTTGTCCCATTGAGACACTTTCCTCGGTGTCTCCTTCCACATTTCCTGCATGATGGAAATTTCGGATTCCTTTCTCCATGGTCTCCACTACTGGAACACTAATCATTCATCACCTTTCTCTTCTTTGTTGAGAACGGGAATTGGTTAACATATATATTGTTGATCATATTTTTGGAAAATTGATTTGGAATGAAGATGATATCTTTTACGCCTATCAAAATTTCATTTTTTCTCATTTCCACCATCATTCCCACCTTGTACATCATTCTCAAAGTCACTATGACTTTCTTGGAATCCAGCCATTGACTAAAACCAGAAAGCATTGTGTGAGTAACAGTAGTCATAAAAATCTTTAGAGATTAACATGTCACCATATTCTCAATTTGAAACACATTAGGATTAACCAAGGTCATTTACTCTCATATTATATATATAATACTTCAAATTGGTTTTTAAATACAATGTAAATTATCCTAAGAATATCCCCCAGTAGTGTCGTAACCAAGAGTGCAGCAAGGCCCATTGTCGTGCACCAGTTCCCGTTCGAGTCTAGCTCAAAGCAGTGTTTTTGGTTTTTACCCCTAGGTACATCTGTGCCAAAGCTACCTCTACCTGCTTGTATCTAGACAGGGATGTATTTCTCAGAAAACTCACAAAATCTCTACAATACCAAAATTCTAGAAGTTATTCTATACTAATCCTCAAAGTTCATCTTAGTTCTACGTGATCTAATTAGAGTTTATCTAAATCTAGATTCCATGGTTTGTACTAAACTTCCTCTGATACCAACTGTAACGCCCCGACCCTAGATACCCAGAGTCAGTGCATTATTACATAACATTGGCATGATCACAAGAATGATCAAGTATCGATAGAACGATTAGTTTAGTAGCCTTGGAAACACTAGAAATATTCATAATGTTTACATTATATCAATAAGTGAAAAACTACAACAACATATTGTCTTAATATCCCCTCATACTATCCCTGCAGGTCATTCCCAAAATACTTCTTCACATCCTGGAAAAAATAAAACATTGAAAGGGGTGAGCTCAGATGCTCAGTAAGGATAACAATATAGCTGAAACTTTCATAAATAAACATAAAAATTTAAGTCAATATATAACTAAAACAAAAGCCTTTTAAAATTTAACATCAACATAATATGGAAAGGATAAAATGAAATAATGCCATTTACTTATTCACATGGATATTCTACTAGTCGAATAATTACCTGAAAATATTAGTAACCACTTCCATAATGACGGAATGCATAATGCCAGACTATCATAACCATGTAGCCAAGGCCTCGTGCCAAGACTACAAATAATATTTTGTCAAGGACTCATGCCAAGACACTAGATTTCCTCATGATACCTACCGTTGCATCGAGGAGCTATAGCGGGCTCCACCCGTCACTTACTATGTCCAATGCATTCCTCATATGAACAGGTTTAAACACAACATAAACATTCGTATTAAAACTACTATACGAAATGTCAATACTTTAACCACAAACCATGAATGGTATAAAAATAGCACATCCATAGTCAAACATAACACATTCGAGACAATATGGAAGATTTTATTGTATCAGATTAACCTCAATTGGTAATAATGAAGGATTTTTACATAGATGGAAATAATCATCAAATCTATTAGAGAGAAATATCCCCCTTTTTCTTGAAATCATTTAAAAGTCACACTATTTGTCAAAAATCCAGTTAAACATAAATTTTTGAATCAAAGTGTCTCATACCACTTTGAAACTTTTAAAAGGAGTTTTAATTTTAAAACTTTAATGTCCATATAAATAAATCCTTAAAACCATTTTTAAAACATGGACATTAATGAGATAGATTTAGAAGAATAAGTCTTTAAAACATTTAAAAATGGTATTTTAGTTAGAGTTTCTAACCCAAAGAGAGACACTTGAATAAAAATAATTGAGGTAATAAAAACTTTGTAATATCATGAGAATAAAAGGATTCATGATATACTATGTCAAAGTACATTATATACACCACATAAAAGTGATTTGGTGTATAACAACAAAGAAGTCTCAATGGAATGTAAATTGAGATGAAATCTCTCATAAAGGCCGTATCCTTAGGTTAAGGATAAATCAACGACATAATTATGGGTGAAAAATATAAATACAGTCAATATGATTGGATATTCAGTGTAAAACAACAAAAGTAAATTCACACATATTCTTGTAAAAACAACACCAATGAATTGGATGTTAAACTCAACAAATCATGATTGAGTAAAAATTACACTTATCAAGTTCAAATCAATGAATTGAGAATTTATAAATGGAGTGATTATGTGTAACAAAAGTATATACATAGAACGGGTAGTAGAAATAATGGCATAATCAAATGAATAATGATTCCACACATAATGTTGGAGTAAAATAATCAATGAAATATGCGTAATGCCAAATTAGTGGAAATTGAAATTTCAAATTCTCTTATCGATTTGGTAACTTATGAAACATGAACCCATGAAATAAGGATAATAAAATGATGATTCAAATATCCATAAATTAAATTATATTACACAATGAATACAATTATGGGCAGTACACACACCACATGCAATTAATAAGTGGTGAACAATGGAAATCTCACGGAATTAAAAGTGAGATAAGAAACCCCTTACTTTGTAATTTTTCTTTGGTAGAGGGTAGGTTAACCTCCTGTATAATGGTGAAATAATTGTTATTGAATTATAAAAGAATCATTTACATTATTATGATATCATATATGATCTTTTAACATTGATTTGTTAATAATATCTTAGTATTATCGTCATTTCGGGTGTCAACTTACTTGTTTTCCTTTATATTCTTTGTTTTGTAAGGTGTGCTTGTTATAAATAGGTTGTATATTATTCATATACAGAATTATATCAAGTCCTTAAAAATTATTTTTAATCATAAAATGAGAATTATACTTGAATGGATACGATGGAGAATGAATCTCATCGCGTTCATGGAGACGGTAGTCCATACGTACGCACGAGCGATAATATCATTATTTTGATGTTAAAATAATATATAATTGGATGGTATATCATATAGACAGAATAATTATCATGATATATTTATTATTTACATGAATTACACATCATTATTATACCCATCCAAATAATAATTTATTGAATGACAATTACACCACGACGTGGAGACGGTAAGCCGTACGTACGCACATATGGTGACATGCCATTCAAAGGATGGATAGAATACAGAATATGGTTGTACCATATTTATAATAACATCATAGTATATATAATATACAGGAGATATTATTTTAGAATAGAAATAACAATGAAATAAGAAGTTGAAGAAGAAAGGAACTTAAAAGAGGGTGGTGAAAACATTACCTCTTCTTCGGGTTCTTCCTTTTAATTTGATCAAAAGGGCTCCATAGGTTGGATTTATGATCAAAATAAGGCCTCTAGGTTATAGTGAGGGAAGTTGATAGAGTATTTGGGAAGGTTTTGGCCGAACAAAAAGGATTTGATTGTGTGAATTAGTGAGAAGGGGGAGTGCCCTTTTATAAGAGGGGTGAGGGGAACCTTTCGAAAAGCTAAAAATATTATTTTATAATAAATTCATATTCGGTTTCTAATGGCTCAAAAGTGAATTATGTAAAGGTTAAGGTGGGGATAGGTCGAAAACCACTCAACCAATAAGATTTATACAGGTTTGTGTTACAATATTAACCTTATCATTAAGTATTAACTCTTAGTTAATTAGGTTCACTTTTAAAATGTTTCTTTGTATTTTTATATTATATGGTTAATAAACTTATTAGATACAACAAAACGACCCCCAAGTGGTCCATTAATTATTCACCTATAATTATATAAGTCTCTTGGCATAACCTTAGATTTTGTTGAATTTAATATCAATTAATAATATAATATTTTTTTTGAAAACTCTTTTATGTCAATTTTGACACTATTCAATAATTTATTTTTTAAAAAATCATAAAATAATGATTACTTCGAAACAAATTAATTAAATAAATCCTAACATGTCATATTAACCTAGAAAATTTGTTTAATTCATAAAAAGTCTCCAATTACATTTATTTTGATATTTATAATATCAATTATTTTAATATTTCATTAATTAGGTAATTACTGCATCACCATTGTGTCATAAATAAAATAAATTATTTAATGTAGAAAAATTATAAATAAAATAATATTATGTAGGAAATATTTTTATATTTATAATTAGTATTTACAATCGAATTTTTCTTATGTATAACCCTATATTAAAAATGTTTTAGTAAATAAACATTGATTTTAACTCTTTTAACTCTTCTTTGAATTAAATAATAATAAATGTCCTAATCTAATCCAAGTGGACCTAAATGATAATATTTTCTTCCTAAGGTTGTTTTTGGTCGAATTAAGATTATCCAATAGAATTATTACATGTTTTAGGGTAATATTAATATCATTTTTACCCTTAATTACCCTATTTACTTTTAACCGTGGTAAATAAAAGTAAAAAGCTTCTATTCACCATAAATTTTTTTCATCTCATTGAACCAAATTTTAATCCTTGATATTAACCGTGTCTCTCGAATTATTGAAATTCCACTCACAGAAGCGGTAAAATTAAGTTTTATGAAAAATTCAGTTTTTTAACAACCACTTAGTGGTTTCACTATTCATCAAAAAAATGAAAGTTTCCAGAAAAATACCAAAAATTAGGCCTAAGCTATATTTTATATTATGAATTAAAATATTATGTCTACTTTACCAAATTCAAAACAAATTGGTTGCATTAATTAATTTAAAAATTAATTCTCGTTGTCAAAACAAATAGCGTGTTTTTAAGAGATAATAACTATCAAAAGATTGACACTTGTTTATGTCTCGTTTAAATGTAAAATTACATCCAATGACCAAGATTTTATTAAATGGTAAAAATATATTCTAAATATACTTTAAAACCACTCAAATTAATAATTTATCACTATTAATTATTTCGATTAAAAAAGTTGATTTTAATTAAAATTTAGTAATTTTCACTATTCATCAAAATATGAAAGTTATCCGAAAAGTACCAAAATTTCACCCTAGGATAATTTCGATATTACGAATCCAAAAATTAATTCCACTTTGAAAGATAAAATTTATAAAATTTCAAAAAGTATGTATTACTGTTCATAACGGCTAGTTTGATTGGTTGTGGTGTGTTAGAATCTCGAAGTTGTGTACAATGCACGCCATTGCATTATTCAAAGGGAAAAGTACCGTGGAAGATTGGGGTCTTAGAGAAGAGGTAAAATCTGATTTCTTTGACAATTTTTTAAATGATCAGGAAGATGATATGGTTTCTTATGTGTAGGAGGTCCAAATTTGGAAGTGGGAAACGTCAATTTAGTCTCATCCCTTTAGCATCCCCCTAATCTGGAACTCGAACCACTCCCCACTAATTTGAAATATGTATACCTTAGGGAGGGAGAAAAACTACCAGTGATAATTGCTAATAATCTCTCTAAAATCCATGAAAAATCATTGATTGAGCTTTGGAGAGATAATCTTCAAGTAATATGATGGTGCATAGGTGATATCCCGGGAATAAACCCAAAAATATGCTCACATAGAATTTTTCATGAGGGAGATTCCAAACCTGTTAGACAGCCCCAAAAGAGACTAAATCCCACCCTGATGGAAGTTGTGAATAAGGAGATCGAGAAGCTTTTGGAAGCTGGGATCATCTATCCCATTTCAGATTCGCAGTGGGTCAGCCCTATTCATGTCATTCCAAACAAACTGGGCTGACCACTGTGAGGAATGAAAATAATGAGTTAGCCCCTATGAGAATTCAAAACAGCTAGAGAGTGTGCATTGATTTTAGGAAATTGAACCAGGTCACTCGAAATGATCATTTCTCCATCCCATCTATTGACCATATGTTAGAAAAATTGGCAGGGAAAACTCATTAATTATTTTTGGATGGATTTTCAGGTTACTTTGAGGTACCCGTTGCTCTCAAGGATCAAGAGAGGACAACATTTACACGCCCTTTTGGTACTTTTTCATATAAAAGAATCCAATTTGGATTATTTAATGATCCAGGTACATTTAAAAGGTGCATGGTGAGTATATTTTTTGATCACATTGAAAACTTCTTGGAAGTTTTCTTAGATGATTTCACGGTTTTTGGAGATTCTTTTGATCATTGTTTGAAAAATCTGGAAAATGTTTTGAAAACCTGCATTGAAAAAAATATTGTTTTAAATTTTGAAAAGTGTCATTTCATGGTTTAAAGTGGAATTGTACTTGGTCATGTCATTTCCCAAAATTTAATTTAAGTGGATAAATCAAAGATTGAAGTGATAATTTCATAACATTACCCTACTTGTGTGAAACATGTTCGATCATTTTTAGGACATGCAAGATTCTACAGGAGGTTTATCAAATATTTCAGAAAGATTTCTCTACCTCTATCTAGATTACTTTTAGAAGATGTTGATTTTGATTTCAATGGTGCATGTAGGGAATCCATTGATGAGTTGAAGAAGAGATTGATTTCACCACCCATGATACATCATCCAAATTGGGAAGAACCATTTGAACTACTTTGTGGTGCCTCCAACCAATCAGTTGGATTAGTCCTTTCTCAGTGAATTAAGGGTAGACCACAAGTCATTTCATATACCTGGAGAACTTTAGATGCGGCCAAATTCAATTTCATAACCACGGAAAAAGAGTTCATGCAGTTGTTTTTTCTTTAGAATGATTTATATAATATCTTCTTGGAACTAAAATCACTATGTTTTCTTATCATTCATCATTGAGTTACTTGATGAAGAAATATGATTCTAAACCAAGGTTAGTGAGATGGATGATACAGCTGCAGGAGTTCAATATAGAAATCAAGGATAAGAAGGGATCTGAGAACCAAGTGGCTGATCACTTAAGCAGACATCCAAAAACTGCTAAAATTGAAGTTCCAGAAAGAGACCCACTAAATGATCAAATTCCAGGAGAGCAGTTGTACTTGATTGAAGGAGAAGTGCCTTGGTATGCTGACATAGTCAATTATCTGGTAACATCTCAGGTCCCATATCATTTCAATTCTCACGAAATTAAAAAACTAAAAGTTGAATCTAGATATTACATTTTGGATGATTCATTCCTTTGGAAGATTTGCAATGATCATGTAATAAGAAGATGTTTACCTAAAAGTAAAGTTAAATCTGTCTTTGATTTTTGTCACACTTTATCTTGTAGAGGCCACTTTGGACCTCAAAGGACAAAAAGGGAGGTTTTAGAGTCTGGAGTTTATCATCCCACCATTTTTAAAGATGCTCATGAATTTTTCAAAATATATGAAAAATGACAGTTTTCATGAAATATTTCAAAGAGACCAGAAATGCCCCAAAATCCATTGAATTTTTCTAACAATTTTGAGGTTTGGGGAATATATTTTATGGGACCTTTCCTAATGTCATTTGGAAATTCTTATATATTTCTTGTAGTTGATTATGTTTCCAAATGGGTGGAAGCAAAATCCACATACTAACGATGCTAAAGTTGTTAGTGATTTTGTCAGGTCTAATATATTTTGTAGGTTCTGAGTGCCTAGAGAAATAATTAGTGATCAGGGGACTCACTTCTGCAATTAGAGAATATAGACATTGCTAAAAAAGTATGGGGTGCATCATAAAACATCAACTCCCTATCATCCACAAACTAATGGGAAAACTGAAGTTTCCAAAAGAGAAATCAAAGAAATTTTGGAAAAGACTGTTAATAAAAACAGGAAGGATTGGAGCCAAAGATTGGAAGATACTTTATGGGCTTAAACGACAGCCTACAAGACCCCGATTGGAATGAGTCCATATAGGCTGATATATGGGAAAATTTGTCACATACCTATGGAATTGGAGCGTAAGGCGTATTGGGCTATGAGGAAGATGAATATGGATCTTGGAAGTGCTGGGAAAGAGATAATTTTGCAGTTACAAGAGATGGAGGAAATTAGAAGTGACGAATTTGAAAATTACATGATTTTCAAAGAGAGAACAAGAGTGGCTCAGAAAAAGAGGATCCAACCGAAAGAATTCAATCCTAGAGATAAAGTGTTGCTATTCAATTCCAGACTCAAGCTGATTCCAGGTAAACTTTGTTCCAGTTGGGAGGGTCCACTTATAGTTACTCATGTATATCCTTTCAGTGTTATGCACATTGTGAAGGATGGATAGCAGGATCCATTCACTGTGATTGGGAATAGGTTGAAGAAATTCCTTGGGACCCTGCCATTAGAGCCAGTGGAGGAGATCCCGCTCCTCCAACATGTCTATCAATAAGAGCCATCAGGTTGTACCTCTCCATCACACTTACTTAATTTTGTGATTCTTTTGAAAATTTTCTTACATGTTATATCCACTTGAATTCATTGAGGACACTGCATCACTTAAGTGTGGGGGAGGGAACCTTTGTAGTATAGGATTTTCATTTGATGTTTGTTTTCACAAAAAAAATATATAAAAATTGTGTGTTTTCAAATTTTTGTGTGTTTATTTTTCAATTTTTGGTGTGTTTCTAAAACTTTTGAGCTGAAATGATTATCAATACCATTTTTGAAACCCATTTTAATGAGTGAACAAATCTATTTCATGAAACTGAGCTTAAAGGAATGCCGAAATTACTTTTGTTTCAAGTTCAAATATTTTTAATTTCGTGAAAAGTACACTAATTTTTGAAACCCATGCCGTATTTCACTATCTATATCTTTGAAATCACTTTCCTATGAGGCTTCTAAACCATTTTTGTCATATTCTTTTCATTCACCTCATTTCTTGAGAGAACTAGACCATGCTTTCTTTAACCAGAATTTGATTTATTCCTCTCAAAACGTGAGGGTTTGGGGTATGTGTGTTTTAAATGATTTAGGCATTTATTTGGTTTGAATCCCCCTTTTCAAAATAATACTATTCATTATGGTCCAGCTTTACATTTTTCCTTCATTGTATCCCCTAGTAGCCGTGAATTTCTTATCAGGTTAGCCACATTACAAGCCAATTTTCCCTATCCTACCTGCTCTTGAAGTGAAATTGCATGATCTAGTTGATATTAAGTGTGGGGGAATATGTCTTGTGGTGTAATACCCCATTTGATGATACTTTTGGTGGAATATAAAATGTTCAAGAGTTGATGTTCCTACTGAAGATTTCATTTTGTTAATAGTTGTGCCTTTCTGGAGCACTCATGAAAAGAGAAGTTGTGCTTTTCTGGAGCTTTTGATGTAAAAAAAAGAAAGTTGTGCCTATCTGGATCTTTCAAGAAAAATCATGTTTGAAAAAATTGAAATTTTTTATACTTAAATCATGAGCTGATTGAATGATGATGGAGCTGAGTTTCTACAAAGGGGAAGATTATGAGACCATGTTTGAGTGAAAATTATAATCTTGCAATTTTTCTTCAATAAGAGCCAAACCCTCCTTTTTCGGCCTCAGAATTTTTAACCTCTAAATCCTACCAAATGGAAGCCACAAAACAGCCCTGAAAAGTCCACATGAGAAACACATGTCCTTGACTCACATCAGGTGGAGAAGTAGTAATTTATCAAGCCTATGGTGACTCTTGTGTGAGTTTGGATGAGAAAATCCTTGTTCATCATTTACATTTGTGATATAAGAGAAAATTCATGTGAGGTAGGTGTTTTGTGTGCATGGGATAAGAAATGAAGTGGAAATATATTAAAATCTAAAATGGAGAACTTTAAATAATTGTTTTTGATGAGGCACGATATCTCTTTGTTTCTTGGAATTGATTAGGTAGATCTCATATATATGTGTTTTGGATTTGATTTGGTTTGACTTTTACTTGTCCAGGAGTCCAAGTGCTAAGTGTGGGGGAATTGATAGAGAAAATATTTTCAATAACATTATATTGCATATCATTATTTTAAACCCCCAAAAGTGTTAATTTAAGATTAATTCTTTCATTTTTATGATATTGGTGTTATTTTGAGCTGAATAGTAAAAATGGGCCATTTCGGGTTTTTAACTATTTTAAATTATTTAATTATTTTTGCTATAACATATTCTACACTAATAAAAAATGAAAAATTATTATTTTTTTAGATCCTAAACATCCATGGCTGAATTTCATATCTTTAGACCTAGCTGAATCGACTATATGGAAGCTCCAAAAAAGATCACAAGTTGGCTCAAGAAAAATGTTTTCAGTTCCGCCTAGTTTTGGTGTGGGATCCATAACGCATCCATGGTGAGCCCAAATGTTGTGATATTCAGTAAGTGTACGTGAATGGAGTTTTGGAGCATCTTTAATTAATGAAGGGCCACATGAATTGGCCGTTTAAGGGGTCATTAGATCACCCTAATCCGGAGGATTGTGTTTTGAAGAGTCTGACTGGACAGAATAAATGCTCAGAGTAAAACTGCCATAACTCTCAGAATATATGTCCACATCCACTGAGATTTTGAGGTCACACGGCCAAGAGAATTATAAACAAAATTAAATAAGGTATCAATGTGTGAAGATGTAATTTAATGGGGATACAATGTGTCAAAATCTGGGGGGAAAATTCCGGCTATAAAAGGAGGAGACCTCTACCCTCTCAATTCATTCCATTCTCCATCCCATTCCTTCCGGGACACCAAGAAAGAGATCTTTTCGGCTTTATATTTTATTTATTTTCTTTTTCGTAGATTTTTAATTCCTTATTTTCCCCATTCATATCTATTACCCTTACCATGGTGGGGTAAACATTTGTAGTGATTGGGGAAGGGTTGGTTTTCTACATTGTAATGCTTGAGTTCTTGGATGCAATTGAATAAATTTCTTTCTTCTTAAAATTTGTTTTCAATTTCTTATAGCGGATTTTATTATCAAGTGAGATCCATATTTAATATTAATTCTGTTATTGATTTTTTCCTTGGTAAAATAATCATAATCTCCCTCCACTGATTTCTGGTTTACATACGATGGATTAGACCAGAGATTAGTGGTGAAGTACTCAACGATCGTCAGTACGTGTAAAAGGTGTAGTAAATGTTCTTGATTTTTTGGGATAAACAAAACTCGATCGGGTATTTCCCATTTCAATTAAGTATATTCAATACAAGTATTTTACACATGTAAGGAGAGTTGAGCAAACCAAGATTTTGGTAAGGATTTCTCTCACCATCATAATTTCACCAAGGAAGTGAGAGGAAATGATTGTGGAAACTGATTTTAATCAACAAAGAAGACAAGGCTTGAATTAAATTGGAAAAGTATAGAATTAAAATTATGAAATCGACCTCGACCTAATCACCCTTTTTAATATCATAGTTTTTCAATCATTTTGATTTCAAATTTCATTTCCAAAAGAAAAAATTTTTACCATTGTTTTGAAGTGACAACCTGTTTTTTGTGAACTCCTCTTTGGGAGACATCCTAGGTCAACCACATTAATACAATTTAACTTAGGAAATAATTTTTTTCCATGCCCTATGACAGGCGTGCTCCAACATTAATGAGGTATGTTTGGTCAGATTCTTGCAAGGATACTTTCCAAGAATTAAGTTGAAGGTTAACCTTATCTCCAACCTTGACCTTACCTGAGTTGGGTAAAGATAATACCATGTATTGATATGCATCAAGAGTTGGGCTTGGAGTAGTTATGATGTAGTAGGATCAAGTGGTTACTTTTGTCTCCAGGTAGTTGAGGTTTCATGAATGTAATTATCCCACTCACAACCTAGATTTAGATCTAGTGATACATACTCTAATATTTTGGTGACATTATCTATTGGGTAAGAGATTAATGGTCTACACGAATCATAAGATATTGAAGTACATATTTTCCCAAATGGACTTGAATCTTTTATAGAGTAGGTGGTTCAAGTATCTATAGTCTTTCGACATAGATTTAATGTATAATCATAGATAAGGGAGTTTTATTGTCGATACATTGATTTATATGTTGTAGACTTAGGCAGTGCATGAATTAAGTGATGAGTGGAGGATGACAACACTTTTTTTAGATATGAATTTAGATGTTCAAGAGTACAAGGGAAAAATAACTTTAACATCAACCTCTTTTGTTCCCTCATTTCTGAATCAGATAGATGGGTTTAACTTATCTATTCTGAAGGGTTTAGATCTAAGGTACATCATATATGTTGGGGATCCACCATCACACTTCTTCCTTGATAAATATGAGGTTATTCATGTCCATGGTCATATCTGGGTTCCTATGAGAATTTGTGATGAGATAATGAGGGAATCCAATGCTTTGAAGTGGATGATACATAATGGGTTAACAAAAATATATATTGAACTCCATAGGTATTACTGGTACCCATAGATGAAAAAAGAGACAATGAGATTCATGGAATGATGCTACACCTATCAGTAGGTGAAGGTCAAGCATCAACATCCTACTAGGTTGTTGCAATATTTTCCAATTATGGAAACTAAAATAGATGATATCACCATAGTCTTCATGATCAGATTACTGAGGACACTTTAGTAAAGTGATGCGGTGTAGGTGACTATGAATTGACTAAAAAAGGTAGCCATTTATTGCCAATTAGGGAGACCTTCCACATTGGTGACTTTGGTAACCTCTATATACATATGATAGTTCAGTATCATGGTGTTCTATAGAGTATCATTTCGGATCAAGACCCTCACTTTACATCTTGTTTCTATAAGGTTCTTTAGAAGAATTTAGTATCTTAATATCATCTAATAAAAACCTATCATACTTTGAATAAAAACCTTTTTGAATGAACAATTTAGGTTCTGAAGGACATGTTTGTGAGCCTATGTTCTGTACTTTGGTGGTTCTTGGGAGAATCATTTGAATCTTGTAAAGTCAACCTACAATAATAGATTCCAATCATCGATGCAAATGGATACATTTTGATGATTTATATAGGAGGTCATGTTTTCACCTTTTGGAAAGTTAATGGCGGATGAGTCCGTGATTGCGAGACCCAGTCTCATCTAGGATATATCTTAATAGGTTCAGGTGATCAAAAATTAGTTTGAAACTATACAGGTTAGGCAAAAATTTATGGTAACCATCAGAGACAACCTTTGGAGTTTGAGTTTAGTCACTGGGCCTTTCTATGCATGTCGCCTAGGTTAGGGAAATTCCTTATTCGGAAGCAAGGGTAGATATCACCTAGGTTTTCAGACCATTTGAGATAGTAGAGGGGATCTATCTAGTTGTGTAATTATTTTCTCCTCTACAATGCTATTGTTCCATGCATGACTTGTTTCATGTGTTGCAGCTATAGAGATATAACCCCGATCTATCTCACATGATAAATTTTAATGATGTTGAGATTGAATTCATTTCATCCTTTGAGGAGAATATGATCCATGTCATCAACCGTAGTGAGACGAATCATTGAAGAAAGATCGTTCCCCTAGTGTGAGTACAGTGGTAGGATGGATGTGTGTAGGAGGTGACCTAGGAGAGGGAGTCAGATATATGAGCATAATGTCTTGAGTTATTTAATGACACCTATCAGTGATGTGTGGGAGCATAGCTCTAGGATAATCTATTATATGATGAGGAGGTTGTAAGACCCCATGTTTTACTAAGGTACTTATCCTTTTATGTTTTCAGATGATTTCTTTTAATTTTTGTTAATGTGCCTTCTACCCCAATGAAATAAGTGTTTCTATGGTGATTGGGGATCAAATGAGGTGATCTAGAAATATATTGTGCTGAAATGTAGAAAGTATAATATTTTAGTGCCTCTTGCTAAATGGTGGATGTGGTTATAGCTTGGTAAGACTATGGGAAGCCCACCGACCAGCTGGTGGCATCCTGCTAAAAAGGGATTCCTACAGGAATCCCACCAGTCACCTGATAGATTATTGATATAAAGGTATTCCTAAATGAATCACATTGGATATCTAGTGGGGTTTATAGGGGATCAAATATTCTATATGGCACCACTGGATAGGTGGAGGTATCTAGTGGCTAGCTGGTGAGAGCCAACAAATACATGATGGTTCCATTCTAAGCTAAGAATGAAAGTGGAAATTTTTTTGTATACAACATGGAACCCCTGTTTAACTCCTCAATCCCACTCCTCTGACCCTAATTTAGGATAAATGTTTTTCAAGGATTCCACAAGGATTCCTCGATTTATCCAACACCTTCTCTTGGTTATTTAATATGCGGTTTAATCTAAACATTTGAATCAGTAAGTACTTCGTGAAATTATTGAATTCCTTTTGTTTTATTGCTAGAAATTCTTTTTCCAACCCAAACTAGACAAGTATATCAATTTCAATATTAGATCATGGTTTTATGAGTGAATTCGTGTGTTCGGTCTCTCAGTTTATTTTTTTATTATTTTGAGGTCGTTGGTATAAAAAAAACAATTCATGGTCTACATTTGTTTTCCAATATGTGAAACATGTGTGATCACACCAACATGACATGTGTGAAACCTCTTTTAATTGCAATTCACTTGTTTAACATAAATTCTCATACATTGACCTCCCATAGATCCCATAAAATTCATTGATAATGAGACCCTGGACTTTCGACCACCTAAGAGGAATGTCGATCCTCAACTCTAGTTTGGAAGTTGAATTTATGAACCTCATGGCCTTGTAATTGAATTATATAATTGTGGGTTGATCTTTGGATCAAACCTTGTGAACCTTGTCACCCTAAGGATTTTAAATTGAAAAGAAAAACATGTCTTGACATGTTAAATTATAATTGGTAATAAATATAAAGATAAATAGAATTGTTATAATTTTTTTGTGAATTGGTAACATAGTATGAAATTGGAAACTTGGAATGAAATTGGTAATTGATTTGTCATTGAAATATTGGCATGAGATTGGCAATTATAATTTGTGATTAATTGACCTATAAACCAGTAGTTTGGCATAATGGAATAAATGGAATGATAATTGGAAAATGGTATGAGTTAACCAGTATGGAATAATTTTAAAAAGTTTTGAATGTTTACCAATTTGGTATGAATTCGGTCTTGTTGTTTTTTATAAAAATACACCCTGGCATGGGAATTTACACTAGGTCCATTGACACATGAAATATTTGTTTCACCTTTAGCATGATAATTTTCCTTGGGTCAGTTGTGAATTGAATTTATGATTGATAATTAGAATGAGAATAATCTTAAACGCAATGGTGAGTATGGAAAATGATATCTGGCATTGTTTCATTGAAGGTATGGAAGACCTCAAGTGTCAACCTAGAGCATAAGGTTCTGTAGGGTTATTTTCATGTTCTGCATTTATTTAATAAATTGATTTTTATTCATATCACATTTTTTTCATGCACTATTACATAGATTAGATTTTTTTAGAAAACTTTTGTTATGGCCTACTGAGTTTTATGCACACCCTATTCAGTCTATCATTTGGTTTCTGAACAGACTTCATTAATACAGGTCTAGACAAGGGCAAGGGGCCCTGTGGTTGAGTGGTTGATTTGCTTGCATGGATTGGAGCTTTGTTTTAGGATCGAGTATGGGATTCATGGCTAGTTTTGGGAGTCTTTAATTTAGATTCTTTCTTTCTTTTAGATGATTGTATGATATTTAGTATGACATTTCATGTTTGATTATACATGATTTTTTTGGTCATTGCCTATTTATCAAGTGGAGTTGATGTTTGTTGTTTTGTTTATCATGCGTCCACTATGTTTTTCTTTTGGTACCTGATGGTATAGTCTCCCAACATTATTTATTAGACCCTTGATACTAGTCAATATCCTTTTAAATACTATTAGGTTCACTTGAGGTCTTGTGGTGACCTGATTCGATCAAGTGAGGGAGAACATGGATGGGGATGTTACAGTATCACCCATTGTCACTAGGGCTAAACCTTTAATAGCCACCCACCATCCCTAAGGGAACCCATCATATGGTATACAAGTATCACATCACAACTGGAGACCACCAAATGTTTCACATCATCAAGACCATTTCTCTCTCCCCTTGGCGACATAGTCATCAGGAAGATCTAAATTATCAAAGTACTAGAGACCACTCAGCATGAGAATATGGGACACAAAAACGTTCTATATATTATCCTAGAGCACTATTAGTCCCTATAAAACTACCATATCCCCTTAAATATGTGTTAATGTAGACAATCAGGTATAAAAACACATATGGATATGTTTTAAATAGACCACCTACCACTGACAAGGAGTTTCCATCTACGCCAGTCTTCAATGAGCCTCGCCCAAACTTGTTCATACGACAAAAGAGATCATACCCCAACCTAAGCTTCAACCTAACATCATAAACAATATATAATTTATTATAAATAATTGTAAATAATTATTTAATTTTATCCAATGTGTAATATCCTGAGTTTTTTTCAATAGGTTCAAAACCCTCTCTTTATTTGAATTTTGGAATTAGTGGGTACGCCAAATTCATTATCGATCACCAGAACTCAATTATGAGTTTTCCATCAACCAAATATAATTTTTTTATGGGTTTAGATTCTTGTAGAGTGACTCGGGTGTTCGTATGTAACACCCCAAGCTTCCATGATATGCTTCTCTTTGAATAATACAGTAGCGTGTGTTGTACGCAACTTCGAGTTCTAACACACACCACAACCAATCAAACTAGCCGTTATGAATAGTAATACCTACTTTTTGAAATTTTATACATTTTATCTTTCAAAATACACTTCATTTTTGGATTTGGAGTATCAAAAGTAGCTTAGGGTGAATTTTTTTTACTTTTCTGATAACTTTCATATTTTGATAAATATTGAAAATTACTAAATTTTAATTAAAAAAAACTTTTTTAATCAAAATAATTAATAGTGATAAATTATTAATCTGAGTGGTTTTAAATTATATTTAGAATATATTTTTACAATTTAATCCAATGTTGGTCATTGGAAATAATTTCACATTTAAACTAGACATAAACAAGTGTCAATCTTTTGACAGTTATTATTTCTTAAAAACAAGCTTTCTGTTTTGACAGCAGGAATTAATTTTAAATTAATAAATGAAACTTGTATGATTTTAATTTGGTAAAATATAATTCATTATTGAATCCATAATATCAAAATTAGATTAGGGTAAATTTTTTTGTATTTTTCAGAAAACTTTTAATTTTTGACGAATAGTGAAAAACGCTAAGTTATAGTATAAAACCAAATTTTTATTTAAATAATTATTTATATTATTTAAATTAATTAATGTCAAAATAAATAAATAATACCTAGATAATTTTAATGTAATTCATTGGAGTCAGTTTATAATAATTTTAATATATAAAAATTTTATTGAAGTTTTCACCATCTTTTACCCGCCTCCTAGGAGAATTTTCAAATTCACATAAAACTTAATTATACCGCTTCTGTGTGTGAAATTTCAAAAATACAAGAGACACGGTTAATATCAAGGAGTAAAATGTGGTTCAATAAGATAAAAATAATTTTTTCTAAATAGTACCTTTTTACTTTTATTTACCACGATTATAAGTAAATAGGGTAATTGAGGGTAAAATGATATTAATATTACCCTAACACATGTCCGAATTCTATTGGACAAGTGTATCTCGACCCAAAACAACCTTAGAAATAAAATATTATCATTTAGATCCACTTGGATTAGATTAGGACATTTATTATTATTTAATTCAAATAAGGGTTAAAAGAGTTAAAATCAAAGTTTATTACCAAAACATTTTTAATATAGGGTTATGGATAAGATAAATTAGATCATGAAAATTAATTATAAATATAAAAAAATTTCCTACATCATGGTATTTTATTTATAATTTTATACATTATATAAATAAATATATTTATGACAAAATAATGATGCAGTAATTACCTTATTCATGAAAGAATCAAATAAATGTTATAATAAATATTAAAATAAATATAATTTCAATGTTTTTATGACATCCACGAATTTTCTAGTTGAATATGACATTTTAGGGTTGATTCAGTGTATTTTTTTGAAGTAATAATGTTGTTATTATTTTAACAAAAAACAAATACCAAATACTGTCAAAATTGACAAAAAATAGTTTTTAAAACAAATATTATATTATTAATTGATATAATGGTCCTAAAAATATACGGTTCGGCCAAAAGAATGATATAATATTATATATGACATTAATTTACCAATTGGGGTTCTATTGGTAGTATATAGTAGGTATATTAATCATATAGTGTAAGAATACAAGATGACAAGGTAAAAGATAAATTATTTAACTTAGAGTTAAATCTAAATGATAGGGTTAAAATGGTAACCTAAACTTGTCTAAAACCTATTGGTTGAGTTTTTTTAGATCTATCCCCACCTTAGACTTTAAATAATCAACTATGTATCCATTATAAACCGAATATGAATTTATTATAAAATAATATTTTATGTTTTTTCTAAGGTGCCCCTCACCCCTCTTATAAAAGGGAACTCCCCCTTCTCTCTAATTTACACATTCTAATCCATTTTTATCTGCCAACCCCTGCCCAAATACCCTATAAAATATCCTCTCTTCATCATAGGGGCCTTATTTTTAACATAAAGCCAACTTAAGGAGCCCTTTTGATCAAATCAAAAGGAAGAACCTGAAGAAGAGGTAATGATTTCACCACCCTCATTCAAGTTCATTTATTCTTCCACTTCCTTTTTCTTTATTGTTTCCATTCTAAAATAACAACACCAGTATATTATATATTCTGTGATGTTATTATAATTATGGTACAACCAAATTCATTATTCTATCCACCCTTTTAATGACATGTCACCATATGTGCGTACGTACGGCTTACCATCTCCACGTTATGGTGTAATTGTTATTCAATACATTATTATTTGGATGGGTATAAAAATGATGTGTAATTGATGTAAATAATAAATATAACATGATAAAGATTCTGTATATATTATATACCATCCAATTATATATTATATTAATATCAAGAGTATGATATTTTTGCTCGTGCATACGTACGGATTACCATCTCCACGACGCGATGAGATTCATTTCCAAGATCACCATTCATCGATGATTATAAAAATATATATTAATAATAAGTATGTAATATATGACATAATAATTCTACTGGAGATATATATATTTATATATATATGTTTTTATGTATTTACATATATCTTATTCACTTACTTCCGTTCAATACTATATTAAAACGGAAACAACATTTATGCGTACGTACGGACTACCGGCTCCATAAACAATGTTTTCCATTTCATATATACGTCTATTATAAATTTTTATATTCTAAATATATATGATAATAAATCATGTTTTATATTCTGGAATTATTTAAATCATTATCTAAGTGATACAATGAAGAGTAACAAGTTAAAACACGTACGATAAAGAAAACGATTATTACCCAAAATATCAATATAACCTGGAAATTATTATTAAATGGGTAGTATAAAGTCATAAATGAATAATGTATGATATAATAAATATTAATATGGTTCTGTTATAATTTTATAACCTTCTATAGTCTTCATACACGAGGATAAACGTACCCTTGTCTAAAGGAAAGTGCAAGGTAAGGGGTTTTCATCTGACTCCTTATTTTCAAGAGATTCATACCATATTGCCACTATTTCCTTTTGTGTGGTGTATGTACTGCCCATAATTGTATTATTTGTTTAATACACTTTAATTCATGTGTATTTAAATATTCATTGTATGATACATCTTTCATGGGGTGTATGTTTTGTAAGTTACCAAATTGGTAAGGGTTAATTTCATAATCTCTTCATTTTCTGTGGTTGTTTTTACGTAAGTATCTACTGGGACATATTTATTATCCATGTCCATGTTTCATAAAATAGTTTTCAAAGAGATTATTTTTAAGGTACTTTTTACTAAAACATCATTTTAAATGTTTTAAATATTTATTCTTCTAAATCTTTCTCATTAATGTCTATGTCTTCAAAATGGGTTTTAAGGATTTATTTATATGGACATGAATGTTTTTAAAATGTTAATTCATTTCAAAAGTTTCAAAGTGTTATGGGACACTTTGATTCCAAAATTTCTTTAAATGTCTTTCTTTCTAAATTGTGTGACTTTTAAATGTTTTCATGAAAAGGGGTATTTTTCTCAAAGGGTTTTACAAATCATTTTCATCTATATCAACATCCTTTGATGGATTTTAAGCTTATTTGAAGCTGATTTATTATGATACAAAAATTCCATATTGTATTGAAGGTTTTGTGATATGTCTGAATGTGGATGAGTTATTTTTATGTCATTCATGGTTTATGGTTAAAGTATTTACATTTCGTATGATAGTTGTAATACAAATGTTTATATTATATTTCAACCTTTTCTTAAGATGAATGCGTTGGACTAGTATGTTCCGGGTTGGGGTCCGGTTACAGCAGACCCTCCGGGTTGGTGTCCGGTTATTAGAGGCACTCCAGGTTGGTGTTAGGTTATTATAGGCACTCCAGGTTGGTGTCCAGTTATTAGAGGCACTCCGGGTTGGTGTCCGGTTATTAGAGGTAATCCAGGTAGGTGTCTGGTTATTAGAGGCACTCTGGGTTGGTGATCGGTTATTAGAGGCACTCCAGGTTGGTGTCCGGTTACAAAGGCTCTCTGGGTTGGGTTCTGTTTATAGTTAGCCCCTAGGTCTTGGAACGAGGCCTTGATAAAGAAATTAAAGTTCAGCATTATGCATTCCATCATTATGAAAGTGGTTATTAATATTTCATGTGATTATTCGACTACTAGAATATCCATGTTAATAAGTAAATGGCATTATTTAATTTTATTTTTGATATATTATTCTGAAGTTCAAGTATTAAAGGCTTTTGATTTAGTTATACATTGCCTTATTTGTTTATGCTTATTTATGAAGGTTTTCGCTGTATTGTTATCCTAACTGAGCATCTGAGCTCACCCCTATATATGTTTTATTTTTACCAAGATTCCATGAAGTGAATTATTATTGAAATGCAGGGTTAAGCCAAGGGAATAATGACGTTCATGAATGATTATTTATGTTGTTTTGTATGTTATGAAGTGTAATGTAACATTCAGGTTTGTAATCTATTTTCCAAAACTACTAAACTGATCGGTCCTTCGGGACTTGATTCCTTGTAATCATGCAAATGTATTAAAATAATGCTCCGACTCTGGGTAACTGGGGTCGGGGCATTACAGTTGGTATCAGAGTAAGTTTATCAATAACCATGGAAACTAGATTTAGATAAACTCTGATTAGAGAACATCGACCTAAGACAGACTTTAAGAATTAGTATAGAATAACTTCCTAGAATTTTGGTATTGTATAGATTTTGTGAGTTTTCCAAGCAATACATCTCTGTCTGGATACGAGCAGGTAGAGGGGGCTCTGGCACAGATGTACCTAGGGGTCAAACCCAAAAACACCGCTTTGAGCTAGACTCAAACGGGAACTAGTGCACGACAACGGGCCTTGCTGCACTCTTGGTTATGACACTCTCGGGGGATATGCTAAGTATAATTCTCATTTTCTTTACAAACCATTATGAAGGGATTATGAGTATATAATTACTCAAATAAGACATTTTTATGATTATGGATTATATCCATAAACTGTTCAATTTAGGTTAAGTGTTTTACAATTTCGGGATTAGTTATTGCTATTCATAAACTAATCTAGTGTATACCATTGTTTAGAAATGGTGCCCAGTCGAAGGATTGAGACCTCCAGCAATACACATGATCCAAAGAGTAAGAAGGATCATATCTTTCATGGTCCTAAGACAGAATTTATAAGGGAAATAGTCTCCCACGTATTATCATCATATGAAGAAATAGTATCGTATGTTGATAAGATAAGTAACAAATTCTAGGAGTCCTATGGCTTTGAAGGGAATCCAGAGAAGAAAAGGATGGTAGAGAGAAGGACAGATAAAGGGAAGATGGTAAAGAAGTATTTTCCCATATGTGATAACTGTGGGAATAATCACCTTGGAAAATGCTTGAAGGGAATGGGAGTATGTTATAAGTGTGGAGAAAAAGGACACCAAGTATGTGACTGAAAGTGTAAGAAAAAGGATTCAAATGTACAATGCTTCATCTGCAAAGAGTTTGGACACTACGTGAACCAATGTCCCATTCATCAGACTATACCGCAAATTATGCTATTGGATAATAATCAAAATATGATACTACCACAAATGAAGAGGAATGACTAGTGTTCTTATTTTGTTATTTTGGAATTGTTTCATTTATGTGTTATATCAATGATGTTCTGGAAATAAATAAGGATTGTACTGTAGTACTATTTCATTGAGGATTTGAGATTTTATGGAACTAAGAAAAGTTACTCTACAATGAGTTAAACTATTTGGAAATTACATGGTTGAAGGAATGATAAACCTGAATATGGTCCTAATATTGAGGTACTGGTTTTGGAATAAGATATGGTTCATTTGGGTAAATTATATTCGATATTCTTGAATACCATGAAACTGATTAATGATTTTTCATCGTTGGAGTTTACGTCATTTTTTATAGAAGGAATATATCCATTATTCTATAATTAATAAGGGAGCATGAATGTAATCCATAAGGTTTTATGGTAATTCAGGATGTTACCATGTTTTGAAATAATAGATGGTGAAGGTGTTCACATGTTATTACATGGAAAAAAGGATCTTCATTGTGTTTACCTTCCTTATACATTTTGGACTGTGAGTGTGTATAGTAGTATTTTGGATAAGTCTAAAGGTTGGAATGGATTAAGTTTGAAAGGTTATTTTTGGATTTTTATACAAGGACAACACGCAGACCGTGTGACAACCTATCGCGTTGGACAAAGCTGTGGGAATCGAACCCACAACCATATTGGGATTGGGATTTATCGCCTACCACTAGACTACGTGAAGTCCCAGGATTGTATAATGTAGTTTCTTTTTTAATGGGTCTAATATGTGAATTATACATTCATTATATTTGGAACCCTATACGATTAGGATAAATAAGGAGTTTTTGAGTTGTATTATGTTTTGTAGTGAATGATGAGTTTGTGGTAGAAATTTATTAATAGATAAAACTCTAATTATAAAAGAAAGTATATCTTCTTATGATCTTATCCAATTTCATAAATAAATTCCTCAACATTAAGAAAAGGAACTTAGAACAAAAATGGTGTCCTAGATGGTACCTTAGATCATCACAAATTTATGGCTTTGGGATTATTGGCCTTTTCATAGCCATGTTCTTTACCAATTCTATCAGATATTGATGGTTATATTTCTCTTCTATATCCATATTTTCCTACATGGAACCTTATTATGTTTTATTTTCGGTAACCTTCATACTTACCACTCTTTATTTTAAATAGAGGCCTCATTAATCCATTTTTCGATTTGGGATTTCAACTAAGATATTTTGAAATGTCAACCCCAAGTTTCCAATACCGAGCATAAATTGGGAGGACGCAATTTATTAAAGGAGGTTATAATGTAACACCCCAAGCTTCCACGATATGCTTCTTGTTGAATAATATAGTAGTGTGTGTTGTATGCAACTTTGAGTTCTAACACACACCACAACCAATCAAGCTAGCCGTTATGAATAGTAATAACCACTTTTTGAAATTTTATACACTTTTTCTTTCAAAATGGAATTCATTTTTGGATTCGTGATATCGATATTAGCTTAGGGTGAATTTTTGGTACTTTTCTGATAACTTTCATATTTTGATGAATAATGAAAATTACTAACTTTTAATTAAAAACAACATTTTTAATCTAAATAATTAATATTGATAAATTATGAATTTGAGTGGTTTTAAATTATATTTATAATATATTATTAAAATTTAATCCAATGTTGTTCATTACACATAATCTCACATTTAAACTAGACATAAAAAAGTGTCAATCTTCTGGTAGTTACTGTTTCTTAAAAACACGCTTTTTATTTTAATAGCGTGAATTAATTTTAAATTAATAAATTCAACTTCTATGTTGTTAATTTGGTAAAATAGACTTCATTATTGAATTCATTATATCAAAATTAGCATAGGGTAATTTTTTGGTATTTTTCTGAAAACTTTTAATTTTTGATGAATAGTGAAAAACACTAAGTTATAGTTTAAAAACAAATTTTTATTTAAATAATGATTTATTTTATTTAAATAATTTAATGTCAAAATAGATACATAATACCTATATAATTTCAATGTAATTCATTGGATTCAGTTTATAATAATTTTACATATATAAAAATTTTATTGAACTTTTCACCGTCTTTTACCCACCTCCTAGGAGAATTTGCAAATTCACATAAAACATAATTTTACTACTTTTATGTGTGGAATTTAGAAAATATGGGAGATATGGTTAATATCAAGGAGTAAAATTTGGTTCAATAAGATAAAATAATTTTTGAAAAATAGTAAGTTTTTACTTTTATTTACCGTGGTTAAAAGTAAATAAGGTAATTAAGGGTAAAAATTATATTAATATTACCCTAAAACATGTCCTAATTCTATTGTACAAGTGTATATCGACCCAAAACAACCATGGGAATAAAATATTATCATTTAGGTCCACTTGGATTAGATTATGACATTTATTATTATTTAATTCAAAGAAGAGTTAAAAGAGTTAAAATCAAAGTTTAATAACTAAAACACTTTTAATATAAGTTTTTTCATAAGATAAATTCGATTATAAATATTAATTATAAAGATAAGAAGATTTAATACATTATGGTATTTTATTTATAATTTTTAGAAATTATATAAATAAATTTATTTAAGACATAATGATGATGTAGAAATTACCTTATTAATGAAAGAATCAAATAAAATGTATTATAAATATTAAAATAAATATAATTTCAATGTTTTTATGACATCCACGAATTTTAAAGGTGAACATGACATGTTATGGTTGATTAAATTTATTATTTTGAAGTAATAATGTGGTTATTATTTTAACAAAAAATAAATACCAAATACTGTCAAAATTGAGAAAAAATAGTTTTAAAACAAATAATATATTATTAATTGATATAATGGTCCTCAAAATCTAATTATTGTCCAAAAGACTTATATAATAATATATATTACATTAATGAACCAATTGGGGTTCTATTGGAAGTATATATTAAGTCTATTAATCATATATTGTAAGAATACAAGAAGACACGGTAAAAGATAAATTATTTAACTTAGAGTTAAATCTAAATGATAAGGTTAAAATGGTAACTTAAAAAAGTCTAAAACCTATTGGTTGATTTTTTTTCGACCTATACCCTCCATAAATTTTAATAATAAACTTTTTATCCATTAGAAACCAAATATGAATTTATTATAAAATAATATTTTATGTTTTTTCTAAGGTGCCCCTCACCCCTCTTATAAAAGAGAACTCCCCCTTATCTCTAATTCACCCCTTCTAAGCCATTTGTCTCGGACATCCCCTGCCCAAATACCCTATAAAATATCGTCCCTTCATCCTAAAGGCCTTATTTTGATCATAAATCCAACCTAAGGATCCCTTTTGATCAAATCAAAATGAAGAACCCAAAGAAGAGGTAATGATTTCACCACCCTCTTTCAAGTTCCTTTCTTCTTCCACTTCCTTTTTCTTTGTTGCTTCCATTATAAAATAATAATTCCAGTATATTATATATAAATTGATGTTATTATAATTATGGTACAACAAAATTCATTATTCTATCCACCATTTGAATGACATGTCACCATATGTGCGTACGTACGGCTTACCGTCTCCACGTCGTGGTGTAATTGTTATTCATTACATTATTATTTGTATGGGTATAATAATGATGTGTATTTGATGTAAATAATTAATATAACATGATAAGGATTCTGTATATATTATATACCATCCAATTATATATTATATTAATATCAAAAGTATGATATTTTCGCTCGTGCATACGTACGGATTACCGTCTCCGCGACGCGATGAGATTCATTTCCAACTTCACCATTCATCGACGATTATAAAAATATATATTACTAATAAGTATGTAATATATGACATAATTATGCTACTGTATATATATATTTATATATGTATGTATTTATGTACTTATATATATCTTATTCACTTACTTCTGTTCGATACTATATGAAAACGGAAACAGTGTTTATGCGTACATACGGACTACCGTCTCCATAAACGGTGTTTTCCATTTCATATATACATCTATTATAAATTTTTATATTCTAAATATATTTGATAAATAAATCATGTTTTATATTTTGGATGTTTTTAAATCATGATCTAAGTGATACAATCAAGAGTAACAAGTTAAATCACGTATGATAAAGAAAGCGATTATTACCTGAAATATTAATATAACATGGAAATTATTATTAAATGGGTAGTATAATGTAATAAATGAATAATGAATGATATCATAAATATTAATATGTTTCTATTATAATTTAATAACATACTATAGAATTCATACAGGAGGATAAACATACCCCCGACTAAAGCAAAACGCAAGGTAAGAGGTTTTCATCTCACTCCTTATTTCCGTGAGATTCATAACATATTGCCACTATTAGCTTTTGTGTGGTGTATGTACTGTCCATAATTGTATTCTTTGTGTAATAAACTTTAATTCATGTGCATTTACATATTCAATGTATGATACCTATTTCATGGGGTGTAGGTTTCGTAAGTTGCCAAATTGGTAAGGGTTAATTTCACAATCTCATTATTATTCGAGGATGTTTTTATGTAAGTATCTACTGGGAAATATTTATTATCCATGTCCATGTTTCATAAAATAGTTTTCAATGGGATTCTTTTTACGAGACTTTTTACTAAAACATCATTTCAAATGTTATAAATATTTATTCTTCTAAATCTTTATCATTAAAGTCCATGTCTTCAAAATGGTTTTTTAGGATTTATTTATATGGACATGAATGTTTTAAAAATGTTAATTCATTTAAAAAGTATCATAGTGGTATGGGAAACTTTGATTCCAAAATGTCTTTAAATGTCTTTCTTAGTAAATTGTGTGACTTTTAAATATATTCATGAAAATGGTTATTTTCTCAAAGGGTTTTACAAATAATTTTCATCTATGTCAGCACTCTTTGATGGATTTTAATTTATTTGAAGTTGATTTATTATGATACAAAACTTCCATATTGTATTGAAGGTTTTGTGATATGTTAGACTATAGATGAGTTATTTTTATGTCATTCATGGTTTATGGTTAATGTATTGAAATTTCGTAAGTTAGTTTTAATACGAATGTTTATGTTATATTTCATCCTTTTCTTAAGATGAATGTGTTGGACTAGTATGTTACGGGTTGGGGTCCAGTTATAGCAGAACCTCCGGGTTGGTGTCCGGTTATTAGAGGCACTCTGGGTTGGTGTCCTGTTATTAGAGGCACACCGGGTTGTGGTCTGGTTATTAGAGGTACTCCGAGTGGGTGTCCAGTTATTAGAGGCAATCCGGGTTGGTGTCCGATTATTAGAGGCACTCCGAGTTGGTGTCCGGTTATTAGAGGCACTTCAGGTTGGTATACGGTTATAGAGGCTCTCTAGGTTGGGTTCCGGTTACAATTACCCCAAGGTCTTGGAATGAGGACTTGACAATGAAATTAAAGTTCAGCATTATGAATTCCATCATTATGAAAGTGGTTATAATTATTTCAGGTGATTATTAGACTAGTAGAATATCCATTTGAATAAGTAAATGGCATTATTTCATTTTATTTTTTCCATATTATGCTGAAGTTCAAGTTTAAAATGATTTTGTTTTATTTATACATTCCCTTAAATGTTTATGCTTATTTATTAAGGTTTCCGCTGTATTTTTATCCTTACTGAGCATCTGAGCTCACCCATTTCTATGTTTTATTTTGCCCTGGATTCCAAGAAGTGTATTGTGATTGACATGCAGGGTTAATCCAAGGGGATAATGACGTTCATGAAGGATTATTTATGTTGTTTTGTATGTTATGCAGTGTAATGTAACATTCATGTATGTAATCTATTTTCCAAGACTGCTAAACAGATATTTCCTTCTGGACTTGATTCCTTATAATCATGCCAATGTATTAAAATAATGCAACGAATCTAGGTAATTGGGGCCAGGTCGTTACATCTTAAGGGTTTTGGGTGCATCGGAGGCCTGAAGGCCTGTTTGGGGAGTTGCAGGTCAAGGTGAATGGTTTGGGGAAAATAGTGTGGCCTCTTCCAACTAACCATGAACCTTGTTTTTGTAATAAACATAGTTTGGGTAAATTGTGTGGGGAAAGGTGAATGGATGTCCATGAACCTCTATTGTTTTTACCAAGGTATTCTTCACAGTTTGCGGATAGTTAAGTAAAATTATGCATCAGTCCCATGGGTAGTGCCACTTAGGCAGTACCCATGTACTGTAGCTCGCACAATTACCACACGGTTAGGCTAACCATGGGAGATAACCATGAGATCTCATTTAAGGGGTGAAATTAAAGTTCTACCCCTCCCACTATTTTACTTTTCTCCTTCTTTTCCACTTATTCCCCTATATTTCATGAAAAAACATGAGTGTTTACTCTATTTTTCTTCCTCCTATTTATATTGATTCACCTCCTTCACTGGTGCTCCGTTCTTCAAGATGTTAGGTGCATCAGAACTATATTGGTAAGGCTCTACTCCTCGATGATTCTATTTCATTTTACTTTTGCCTCATAGACTAATAAATTCGTGCAAGATATTTTATCCTATTTTTAGGTCATTCAATGGAAATGTTGATTTCTTCCAAATCACATGGAATGAGAGGCTAATACATCACATGCTTACATCAACAACTTCAAGGTAGGTGGTTTATACTGTTCTAAATTTTTTCTCAGTCGTTTTGGGGGTGTGGATTTTAGCTCGCCTTTGGGTAATTGAGTGATTCCATTTTATATTTTATTTTTAGATGTTAAATTGTTTGTGTGACCATATGGGAACCCTTTTGTAATTCTCTATTCTAATTCATATGTTTGAGGTCAGGTTGGAGGCCGTTGACTACCTTTGGTACTTAGTTCGGGGTGCGATGTATATTTAGTTCACTTGTTTTGTGTAATTAGAATTATACAATTCAATTAAATTGAATTGATAAGTTGATTTAAATTGGATTATTTATGTATGATGCTTGGGATATATTGATGAGTTATTGTGGGATGCGACAAGATTATATTGAGGATTGAGATAGAAATGAATATCTGTTGTGGTGAAGTGATCATTGGGATAGACATGGTCTGAAACAGTTGGCATCATTGACCATCGGTTGGGTGACTTGGTCGTCAGTTTGAGGAGGTGAGACCATTAGGTAGAGGGTGTGACCCATGATATTAGATGGAATGTCCACCAGTTTTGATTAACATGGTCATAGGGTCATGAGGTGTTAGAGTAGATATGGATTAAAGACTAATTTTTTATTATCTCTCAATTGTGATGGATGAAGTGCTGAATGGAGTCGTGTTTATATAGTGATGAGCTGGTTTTTACCACTTGTGTGGGCGGAGGCCCCTGTTAGTTCGTCTTATGAACTTATTTGGGGGTGCTTTCCATAGAATTCCATAGGAAAGGTGAGGAGCCTTCTGATGACAATGTTGAGGCTATCGTTTGTGGGATGAGGCCTACCATGCTTGAGACCATTGGGCCTAGATTATAATTGGATAAAGGATATCATCATTTCTAAGGATTCCATGCTATGAGATGATATGGATTTCACTTTGGAGAAATATATCACTATTACCCCATATATCGGTCTTGCAGCCGAAATGTGATTTCGAGCAGAGGTATGAGGGACCATGTTTCTATTTGTTTGTGTGTGCCTTCATGGCATCTATGAAATGTTTAGGACATGAGGTTTCAGTTTTCCTGATGTGTTAGTGACTTTTGGGGGTGTAACCTAAGGGTTAACTTGGACTTTCTATATCAGGGGATTACTTGGGACCTGTTCTAAGGATCCTATACTCTTTAGTGATTCGAGCGTTAGACTGAGCATTAGATAACTTTATGGTGGCTATTGAGCACCATAGAATCTTGTATTTATTTAAATTTTATAACTAGTTTCCATTAATTATTATTATTTTACAAACCTAATTAAACACTTATTTTGGGTATGCACACGTGAGTGGTATCCTACTGAGACCCATTCTCACACCATACACGGGCCCTTCAGGATGAATGCAGACTTTATGATTTTATGTTCATGTAAGGGTTTGAGCTTAGGAGCTGAATCCTACTTGAGTTTGCATGCGATATAGTCAAGGGAACTTGAGTTTTTTCCATAGTTGGAGTTTTTTTCATTTTGTTTACCTTTCTATATCAGCATGCTTTATATGTATATATATACCGTGGGTTGCCATTGGAAACCCTTTATAGATATTATATTGTATGACATGTATTGAATTAATTATTTATTTTAGTAGCTACAAATGGTATGTTGATGTGTTCATTTATTTAGTTACTTCTATTTAATTATGCTTTCACTCTTTCTTGTTATTGATTTTGCTTCTGCCATTGGCAGGTATGGTTTGAGTCTACCAAGTCCTTTATTATGTTTCATGTTATATATTTATACTTAGAAAATTATTATATGATTCCTTGATGGTATATCCTCCCCACTTTTCCCTCTTTACACAATCATTTCTAGTTTTCAACCTTTTGCATTTAGGGAGGTACGCCTAAGTCCAGTGGAACCTAGCTTGAATGCACTATTCAGGTGGCCAAACAAGTCGAGGACACTACACGATGTGCCATAATGACTGAACCAATCACTAAGAACCAATGTGTCACCAAAACCTCATCCAATTATACCTAGAGGGTCCGAAACACACCCCAAACAAAAATATGAGAAATATCCACAACAACCTACACCCAATCATTCACCTAGTTAATTTAATTTAAGAAAAAACCCTTATAAAATCAACTATGGTGACAAGCCCATTCAATGTAGAAAATAGGAACATGTGGATGGAATCTTGTGATGGAATTTAGTTAGGCTCTACTAAATCCCCATTCAAATCGGTCGATTCCTCCGTGATTCTATTGAATTAGTGTTGAAACCCTAAATAAAACACCCAAATAAATGCATAGAAAAAAGGGATAATGAATAGATATAGGAAATTCATGTAGTTAGACTTACCGATAAGAGTTTATAGGATCAAATGACCCTTATATCCAGTAAGAAACAAGGGTGGATAAGCTCTCATAAGTCCACAATCACGAGTCAAAGGTAGAGTGGGAGAAACTAGGGGTCTCCCAAGTAAGCCCCTTATTTTAAAACACCTAGCACCCTGTATTGGGATCATTAATGTAATTACACATAATTTCATTCCATAAATATTTGATCCATCACCCAAAAACCAACTATCCCTGATAATTAGTGGTGGGACATCCCTTGTCACACCCTGAATGCCTTCATGCAGCTCCCAAGGGCTGTAGGACCCTCATAATCCCCCCCAAGATCATTCCCAATGCCTCCAACCACTCTAACCATTCTTAATAAAATTATTTAAAGGTGTAAAAATATTTGTCTTCCAAACTCAATCTCCAGTTCTCAAAATAAACCATCCAGTGAATAGAAAATTCTAAATTCCATTCTAAAACAAAGATCTATAATTCTTCAGGTCATTACAAACTCCCCACTATAAAACTTATCATACCTGAGAAGCCATGGTAGTCCCCAAACATCATCTTATGACCCAAATTTGTTCTTACATCACCGAGATCTCTCCATGTTTCAAATTTGAATTCTAATCATGATTCCACTTTACAACTTGACATGCTTTTCATAGCGTGGTGCAAAAGCTAAAAATTTTTCTAGTGCAACACAATTGCTAACCTGAGTCATCTCACTTGAGTATCTTTATAGATGATCACACACTATTGCTACTTAACATATTTTTAATTTTACTATATTATGAGAAAAAAGAATAATGATATGAGAATGTGAGTAAAAAACTAAACTAAACAAATAGATGTAATTCAACAGAATGAATGCAGGTTAGAGAATACAGAAAATTCTCCTAAGAGATTCATCTAATGATAACTTCATCATCTATTTTATTATTCAATTAATGAAAACACTCTATCGTATGCATGAGAATATTTTTACACCATGATTGTGAATATATAGTATACTAATCATTCTCCAAGCACACCACACACTCACCTCCTCTATCGATGGAGAATGGTTATAGAAGAAGAATATCACCCTTAGATAACCACAATTAGGATTACACCCACTACAAATCATCATATTATTAACAGAAAACAAATATTAAAAATAACATAGGTTCAACACTAGATTAATACCCCGAGATATTCATCAGGTTAATTAATCATCATCATTAGTATAACTAATCATGATGGATAAATAAGAGATATAGATATAGATATAGACATAGAGAGATTAAATATATTTTATCTAAACATGAATATGAGTTACATAAAAGTAATGAAACTAAAATATAGTATAAATCTAAAGAAACATGTCTTGATATATTTCTCAGTCAAGTGGATGATTCCCCTTCCCATATGTATAGTCTCTATATTTATATACATTAGGAGCCAACAGTCGGAACTTTTGAATCTCCAAAATCCACCCTTCAAATATCATTCATAATTTCACAATCTATGAATTAGTCGAAGTTTTTCATTTTAAATCCTCATGAAGACCTCCTTTAAAATTACTATCAATGAAATAGAATATGGATTTGATTTACCTATATTTTGGAATCTTCAACTTCGACCATATTTTAATTGAATTTTCTTTAATCCTCCTTTCACACTCTACCTGGTATCTAAATCTGTATATATTTAATCATATCGATATAATATTTTATGGAGGTGAATAGACATGAACTTTCACTTCAATGTTATTTATGTATAAACTCTCCTATGCTTATGCCTTCAAAATAGTCTTAAAAATGTACGACGTCATTTGATCCGCCATTTAATATTCATATATCTTTCATGAACCACCCCACCACGAGATTAAAAATGGGATTCAAGCCTTCTTAGTGGATACTTTATGTTGTGACTTCTATTTTCAATTCAAAAGGCACAGGGGACCTTGACCCTTCTTCAAAAATGGGAGTCCTCATACTCGGATTGATGAAGGCGTCTTTCTTGGACTAAGGAGAATTGATACAGACTGGTGGTGGTGGTAGTAGAGGTAGGGTGATAATGGAGGTAGAATCCCATGGTGGTAGTGGTAGCTCTTAGTGGAAGTAACACATCTCAATGATAGATAATAAATTGATGTGGGGCACTGATGATAGTGGATCACCAATGGAAAGAGATGAAAGGAGGTAAGGAATGTAATTAGACACATTTTTTTACTGAAAAATAATTATAAACTTAGTAAAAATTCTACCAAATAATTATAATAAAAAATAAACATCAAATTCATCATTTCCATTCCTATTTATCCAAATTAATTCTTCAAATGTAAACTACCCAAATTTTAATAAAAAACTAATTATTTGGAAAAAAACAAAAACAATTAAAATTTATTATCTAAATTTTAAAATATTCACATGAAAAATAAGGGAATCGAATACCCCAACACTTGAACTATGATTTTCCTCAAGCATTGAATATCAACATATAATCTCAAAGGGTACCCATGCTTACCAATATTCATATTTCAATGTAACAAAATCAAATTATTATCAATGGGAAAATGAAAATGACATGAATCACATAAAATATTAATCAAAATACACACATTTCAAAGAAACCAATTCAATCATGAAATTTACCTACTCCCAATGGAAATTAGTGAATCTTCTCCTTTCATTCATTCACATATCATAATTATTATTATTAAGCATTCCAATTTATGACTTACACCACAATTTATTTTTTTCTCTCTCATCACTCAAGGTAACAATTTGAACTAGTGTTTTGGTCATATCTTGAATACAGTCACCATCTATAGGCTTGTAAAGGACCTACATTCTTCCCCTTGTAAAGACAAAAATCACATGAAATATTTAGGACTTTATAATTAAAATTAAAATGAATCAGAGGATCATGGTTGGTGGTTGGTGGGTAATGATGTTTAAATCATTAAGGATCGAAATATGATGTTTATATCTAAAGAATAATTCATGATATTAAAAATTTAAATCTTTAATGAAATTATTCCTTCTTAAAGTGACTACTCCCACTTCCCCATAAGCTCAAAGTAAAGGTCATTATGTAATGAATGCAGTGAATGATATACACCATCTTGATTTTTCTCTATTTGTTTCACTTTTTTTACTTTGAAACTATTTTTTATATTTTTTTTGACTTTTTGGAAAATTATGATTAAGAAAAATCTCACATCCACCACCTACCCCCATATATAAATTCATCAGCCGAAAAATGGTGATTTTTTATTCTACCGAGTCACAACCCATTTTCTTTTCATTTTTTTATTTTTAATATTTTTCTCAAGAGGGTCAGCAAGGGAATGTAGTAAATGAGCATGAAGATTTCCTAATAACCAAAAGATAACCCTCACACATATTCCTTTTAATGTAGTGCATCCCTTCCACCATGAATTCCCTTACCCTCACAGTTCAACTTTAAAATATCATGAAGAATAAATAGAGTAGGGTAGGGATGGATATAATTGGATTGTAATGTGTCTCATTCAAAAAATGTTCATTCATGGATTATATTGTCCAAATAAGAATTAATATTATTGGTGGCCTCAAGGATAAGGGTAAAATAAATTAAAATGACTCAATCATATTAAATGTTACTTTGTATAATCATAGCTTTGAAATGTTCCAATGTAAGCTTTATTAGGCGGTATGACCCAATATCTCTCAAGAAATATTCTCAAGATATAAATAAGAAGTATTAGGTATAGATGTCCTTGTATGAATGGAAGATCAAATTTGGGGAAATCACTAATGTTATGTATTTATAATAACAAATCAATAATCATGAATTTCATAAATTTAATGTATGAAAATGATAGGTAAATTATATTTACTTGAATCAACATACTCCATCAAATCAAAATTCATCAAATTACATCCTATGATTCACTGAAATAATTCAATACCCCACTTTACTCATTCAATTACATTAAATTAGTAGTCTAAAACATGGAATAATATGATTTATAAGAAACTCATGTCTCCTAGATTAGTTAATTAAAGTTGAGGTTCTTTGGTGTGGTAATTATATTTCTCTATTAAATCTAAAAATATATTTTCATAAAGAAAAATATATGGGGTTAAAAGATAATGAGTGTAGTAGTGAACTCCCTTAGCAATGAATCTCTAGTACTCTTCCTTCTTCATGACCATCCCTCTGGGATTCATTGTGCCATCATCACTATGGTCTTATAAAAGAAAATAACTCATCAAAGAATAAGTTCCACTGTAAAGTATGATTATAAAGAATTAGGGGGATTGAGCTATATCTTAATATATTTATAAAACTAATTCCTAATAAAAAAATTGACAACTAAAAGACCTAGAATGAAAATAAATAACAAATAAAATAAGGCTGAATCTTGTTTTCTAACCCCAATTGGGCCTTGGTCTTTGACTACCTACAGATGGGTAGTACAAAATATTATCTAAAATAAGATGGTGGGTGTAGTTTCTTTTATATGAACCACCAGCACTACTTCCTTCCAATTTATATTCATTCCTTTGTGTTGCAAATGAATCCATAGATAGAGTACACCAAATCCACTCCCTTATTAATGAGATACAACTTTCATGATGGGTGTAGGAAAAATAATGGGTCATATTTCTTTTTAGTTTCTTCTTACACAACAAATTATTTATTCCATAGTTCTTTATTAAGATACTCTAAATAAATGGAATAATCAAAGGGAAAATCAAAGTGCAATTATATTTGAATTAAAATTAAAACAAGAAGAATCAATATCAAAATCTTACCCTTCAATATAAGAAACTTCAATCTCAATTTTCCTCTAGACAAGACACTTGTATCTCCTCATGTACATCATCTGATAGATGTCCAACATGTCTGGTGAACTTCATGTGTTCGTCATTAGGTGTATATTATTTTTTACCATATTCCTACAAGGAAAAATAAGATATGGACAATTCTAAAAATTCAAATGATGATAGATGATACTCAATTCAGTCTTAATAAAATTAGATGAGAATGATTTTATAATAACAACATCTCCATGTGTCAGTATGAATTCAATTTTTTCTTTATTGGAAAAATCCTCATGGAGTAGAGTAGTAGTCGATGAAGGTAGGTAGTCATGCTCCCCCAATATTTCTTAAAACTCCACCACATGGTTGGTTTCTCCTTTTTATAACATTATAGAGTGATACAAAGGTGTTCGTTCTTCTACTTTAAAGGTGGTAAGATCATGTTGTATTTCATCATTGAATATTCACACCAAAATTCATGCAAATCTTATTGATATACCATATGTACATCAGCAAGAAAATCTTCATCATGTATATCCTCTAACAATGGTTTTGATAGGTGGAATTAATTTTTCATGTTTTTCCTTCTTGGCCTCCTAAAGTTCTTTTATTTGAAAAAAATGCATGGAAAAATCTCTTCCACAACCGTTTTTTATTTTATTGGAGATTTGGGTTTAGGTTTTTCAGGCTGCTACTCCTAGAATGCATGAACATATTCAATGACCCATTCTATTTTGGTCTCTGGTTTTTTTCATGGTGTCACTAATCCTTTCCAACCGGGATTCTATATAATTTTGAACCATTTGTTCATATTGTTGCACCTGTGAATAACTAATCTATGTAGAATAATCATAATTATAATTCATCATAGAAAAAGATTTTTTTTATAAAATAATGAAAGTTATTTACAAAGTGTGAATAGAAATAGTGAGACAAATAATTACTCAACTCCTCAGCAATGACACCATGTTTGATGTGCATGTCATAGGGCAGCACAAAAACTATAATTTCCCCTAGTATAGCAGAATGGCTGACCAGGTTCATATCACTTGAGTATCTTTTAAGTCTATCACACAGTATTCTTAATTAACTTATTTTTATTTTTTTATTTTTTTTTATTTTATAAAAATAAAGAAATGTGATATGATAATGTAAATGTAAAACCATAAAAAACATTCCGATGTAATGAAACTGAATGAATGTAGGTTAGAGAAGAAAGTAAATTCTCCCAAGAGAGTTATATAATGACAAACACCATTGTCTAGTTTAGTATCCACTTAATGAATACACTCCATTGTATACATGAAAATATTTTTCTATCCTAGTTGTGAATATATAGTGAACTCAACATTCACTAAGCACACTAAACACCCAAATCCTTGATCAAGGGATAATGGTTATAGAAGAAGAATCTAATCCTTTGATAATTTCAATGAGTATACACCCATTGTAAATCATCCTCAAATTAACCAAAAAAAATATTAAATACAAACTTCGGTTAAACACTAGATTACTCCCTCAGGACATTCCTCGGGTCAGTTACTCATCATCGTGAGTGCAAGTGACCATGATGGAGAAATATGAGAGGGAGAGATAGAGAGATGAAATAAATTTTATTAAATCATGAATATGAGTTATATAAAATTAAAGAAAATAAACAATAGTAGAAAACTAAAGTAGAAGATCTAACTAGATTTCTCACTCAAGTAGTTGATTACCCTTATTAGAAGCATAGTCTCTGTATTTATAGACATTGGTATCCAAAGTCTGAATCTTTTGAATCTCCAAAATCCATCCATAGAATCTTATTTTTAATTTCCTAATATTTGAACCATTCAAGTATTTCCCTTTTTAAATCCACATGAATATCTTCTTTTAAATTACTATTTATGAGAGAAAACATATATTTGACTTACCCATATTTTAGTATCTTTAACATTGGACAAATTTCGATTCAATGTGTTTCCATCATCCCTTTGTACTCTACATGGAATCTTACTCAACACCTCTTTGATCATATTGGAACGTGTGTGCATGGAGGTGACCCAAACCATTCTTTAAAATTAGAATTATGCATGTGTAAACCTTATCTCATTCCTTTTACTTTAAATTTTTTTAAAAAATATACCATGGTTTAGGATCTTCCATTTTATCTTTAAATCTCATTCATGCATAACCCAACAATTGGATGCAAAATGTCCTTCATTCCTTTTTAGCAGATTCTTTGAGATACACCATCTCTCTTAAATTCTAAAGGCTCAGGGGACATCAGCCATTCTTCACAAATGGAAGTCCTCAACCTTGACTCAGTAGAGGCAACTTTCTTGAATCGAGGATCCCAGATATCGTCTAGTAGTGGCGGTGCTAAAGGTAGGGCGATGATGGTGATAGAAATCCATGGTGGTGGCAACAACCCACGGAGTGATAACACATCCCAACGGTAGTGGATGAGTAGAATCGGGGCACCAGTATTAGAGATTCACTAGTGGAAAGTGATAGAAGGAGGCCAGACAAGGTGTTGGCCATTTTTTACCTAAAAAAGTTAAACACTTAGTAAAAATTTCAATCAAAATTTTGTAATCACAAATAAACACAAAATTTAACATTTTCATTCCTTTTTATCCTATTTAATTATTCAAATTCAAATTACACACATTTTAATAAAATAATTAATTAATTAGGAAAAAAAAATTATCATCAAAAGGTTAAAATTTTCACCTGAAAAATAAGGGCATTACAACTCCATACACCAAAAGTTCAGCCACCCGCTCACTATCAATGTAAACCCCAAGATAATGCTCACCTTCACCAATATCTATTGACATGCCATAGTGTTACAACGAATTAATCCTAGGTATTATGGTTCTCCCCTCCATATGACTCCACTTTCCAAGGCTTATTCTAAACCATGGTGCTCCCCACTATAAGAATCGCCTAACAAATATGCTCTTCCAGTGATCTACAGACCTACTAACGACATTACACATGATACTCCCAGCATGGTTCCTATATCACTATGTTCAAACCCAAGAAAGGATTCTAGCCGAACTCTTTTGGAAAAAATTTCCCATAACACATTACTTCACCTACTAATGTGTTCTCAAAAGAAACTCCTACCTCTAACTTGATATTTACACTAATGAACCCAACATACGGGCTCTCACTCATACCCCATTCCACAATATTACCTATCCTTTATTCCCAATAATTTTCACGCAAATTAGAACCTTAAAAAAATGCACATGATTAACCACTTGAACCATGTGACGAAACTGGGTTTCACTCTCTGAATCACATGATGAAACATGTTCACCCCTTAAATCACATCGAAAAACCGGGTTTCACCCCATGAACCATGTTATGAAACTAGTTCACCCCCTTAATTATGTCATAAAATGTAGTTTCACCCCCCCTATAATATGCTATGAAACTAGTTCACCCCAAACCATGTTAAGAATTATGGATCACCCTACAAATCACCCTTATATTACACTGAAATCACCCCGAGCCTAATGCCAATGCACCGAGTCTAACCAAAACTGCATCCACATCCCAAATATGGTATTTTCCAAGGAACCAGATATCATTGTAACTTACCATAGACATATATCTCAGTTTCATCATGATTAGACAACAGCCAATCTCATTGTACCCACAAACCTTCCATCCTAAGGGTCCTTCTTTCAAAACCAGTACAATGTTCCCCACTATAGGAGTTTCATTATCATCACTTAAAGGACCCAAAACCCATTATCCATGAACTATGATCTTCCATTACAATAAAAAATGACTAAAAATGGTTGTCTTGCTCCTCTATGAGAACTAACACAAAACACCAATTTCTACATATTCCTGGATCACCTAGAATTATATCCTCCAACAGCCATTGATTCACTCCCCACCATATGAATTCTATTAATCGTCTTCTCAAGAACTGATCCCAAACGGGTCCCAAAACCACTCTCACCCATCCTATAAATACATAAAATGGTTAAAAACCCTTAATAAACATTACCACAGTACCCCAATCCATTTCCAATGTGACCTCCCACTATCGAGGGACAACTCCCATCTCACCAAACCTTAGGATACCGTGCCCATGGGGATCTCGCCAAACGCACCGGTCACCTCACTCTAAGAGTGACCCTAAATATAAACCACCAAAATGAAACCATCATTACACCACAACACTACTTTGGTTCATCCATAACCGAAACATTTATCAACAGACCCACACATGACTTGTTCACTGATTCATAACCTAATCAACACTATAGGAAACCAACACACACCTACCTTGGAACATTGAGACTTTCCCAAAAATTATTAACAATCCGTACTCTAACCCTCAGGGAGAGTAATTCACCCATAAAAATCCAATTGGTTCCCACTCTTGATCCGAATCAGTCTCACCCGAACCCAATGGCTACATGCTCCCATAAAACCTGATCCCAAAAATTGAAGACCACAAGTGAATCTTTAAATAATTAATGTTGTGTTCATTTTTTTTATTTTATAAAGTCAATATATAAAGTAAAACTTACATGAGGAGATGTCGATTCTTATAGAAATGGATGTTAAGATTGATAAAGCATCCATGTAAGTTCATTGGTTGTGTAAGGCTGCTAGCTTGAAGAATTCAAGTGAAGAGAAAATTTCAAGACATAGTGGAAATATTAATTTTTATGATTATTGAACCAGTATTAAATATCAATGGCATGTGTCAATATTATTAAATAATTGACATATTTTTTGAAACAATGAATAAGTGAAAACCATAAAAATATTTATTTTGATTAAAAAATAATTTGAAGATGGACTAGTAATAAATCAATAGAATAAGTAACTGATAAATAATTTATTTATGTCCATGTAAAAAAATTATTTTTGAATGAGGAGACTTGAATAATTTCCTGACAATTTTGAAGAATAATTTAAAGAAGGTTGATGGAATATAAAGGACATGAAAAAATAATATGTTTCATAATTATTGGTTGATAATATGATTTTTAAGAATGAAATTTATTTATATGAATAATTTTTAGGAGGATTTCCATGTCATAATTATTTTATTAATTAGATTTAGAATATCCATTATCTAATAAATTTATTCAACCATACAAGCCATAAAGGCTAACTAAATCAACCTCATTATGGGAGATAGATCAAAAATTAGCTAGAGATATCCTAAGAAACCTACATGTTAACATGTATGAGTGTTAGAATTCATAGATCCCATAGATAGTGCACATAAGAGAGTCGACACATAACACCCACATGGATGTGCATGGGTGGTCCACAAGGGAATCCAAGTGTGCATGCCCCATATGTGTGTGAAGGTGCATCCGGGTTTTACCCCCAGTGTCGACTTGAGAGCATAGTGAAATGGTATTTTCTATATAGTTGAGCCTGACCAATTTAAAGACAGATGAAAGATGCACAAAAGATGGTGAACTATTCACACATTTAACAGTGTTGTGCATATATTATGACCATTCAATCTGATTATGCAGGGATGTCCCATTTCTGCCAGATTTTGATCTTCTTCCTAGGAATAATGAAGTGTTTCTATGAGAAATATTAAAACACCAGAAGACTGAAAGAGGCTATTCATGTAATTTCTGCCTTACATGCATGCGATGATTTGAATAATAATGACACTATCAACCAGATTTGATGTTATAAAATAGTTTAATCAATATTTTTTAAGAACATATGACTATAACGAAAAGACATACTAATAGTCACTGTTACATCATGTGAAGAAGAAAATATGAAAAAATATCCTTCCATGGACAACCATATTTGTTTGAATGGAGTGTCTATTGAGGTGTCGTTTGATCAAGAAAATCCAATCAATTGAAACTTTGACTTTGTATGAGCAGGAAGAAGCCAAAATATTCAACATTCAAAATCCTTGAGATATTTCAGAGATCTCTGGAAATCTATAGAATCTTTGAATTTCTATAGAAATTAGAGCAAAGGTGTTGAATACCTCACCAATATATATATATCTATAGTTAATATTTTGATGTTGCAACCATTTGATATTTAAGATTTTCTCTCATTTTCCTTCAAAAATAGAATCTAAAAAGTAACCTATTATCCTAAAGAAAAAACATTCATTATACATTCATACAAAAGAGATGAATCTATGAGCCACCTTACTTGGTTATGAAAAGGTACTAACAGTGTGATGAAAACAAGAATTCTACATGTTCTACTAGTCATGTGAAGGAGTCTTTGCTTAACCATTCATGAAAAGTATAATGACTTCCTTGTGCTTTGATCATGTGAAATAGAATGATCCTGTAGGCCATACAATTCACATGAAATAGTACTAGTTATCACACATAGTAATTACTTATTATGTGAAGAAAATGAGCCTAAACCCAACATTATATATCATAGATACACATATCTTATTTAAATACAGTGAAGATCTTGTGTTTTCCATTACATGAAAAAGGATAAAAAAATATTTGCATGGAGTACTTTCATGTCATTCACCCCATGTTTCAGTGTTAAAACACTTAAATAACTTGGCAGGAAAATATAATAATAATATTAAAGGGTGATTGAGGTATTTTGAAATTAAATAATTGAATAAAATTGAGAAATAATATAAAATAATGAGAATAAAAAATAGTTCTGTGACATGTTCTTGTACTATTAAGTATTACATGCATGCATAAATTAAGTTGATAATCCAAAGATGAATCATTCTGATTTCTGAAATTCCACTATTTCATAAAATAATATTAATCGTGTCCATCACATGAAAACATTCAATTGAGTCTATGGCTTCATCTGAAGAAGGAAGAATTATTTCCTAAGAATTTGACTAACAGAGGACTATATGATCATTCACTAGAGATCAAATGTTATTGAAACTAAAGACATAAAATGGTCGAAGGAGAAGATTGTTAGGTATAAGAATTCAATGATCTGAATAGAAACATATCAATTTATATCTAGTGTGAACTATTTTCTTGACCATAATGCTTATTCTAAAAATACATTAAATATCTTGAAGTTTCACAAAAGATCCAATCTTTTATGTTTGTGGTGGAAGATCACTCTAATAAAGGAAGAGTAATTTCTATAATAGGATCCATATAGAGAAGAAGGAGTTTGTGAATGGGGAATATAGCTAATTACCAAAGAGGCTTGAGGTTAGGGTGTTTAACTAGTTAAGGAGAAGGGAAGATGGTTTGGGGAGTTACCCAACCAAGGCATAAGAGTTAGATTATTGGGGGGTAAAACCAGGATCAATTAGAGAATCAACTAATGGGGTGTATAACCAATTAATGCTTTATTTATTATAATAATTGATCAAATTATAGTGGAGAATCCATGTTGGGGGATAAACCAACATGTAAAAGCATATGTATTATTTCTAAACCTTGTAAATAATATGTTTTATGATTTAAATTATTATTTCTTTATAATAGGTGAGATTGTGAGATATCATTGAGTAGATAGAGAACCTTAATAACTTCAAGAGGTAAAATCCCAAAGAAAAGAATTTGTAAAATTAAACCACTGATTCACCCCCCCTAGTGGTCAATCCAGCATGGGGCTCTATAGTGGTATTAGATCCATGGTTGCCTATACATATCCAATATCACTTTTATGAAGTTTAAATTTTAGGAAATGAGTCTGCTAACTCATATGGAGAAAAATGAAGTTACTCCTAAAGATAAAAATATTGATATTTATACCATCAATCAGAAGAATATCAAGAAATTACAATCAATGAAGCTAAATAATTATCTTATAATAAAAGTAGAGACACCACTAATTGAAATTAATCAAAGTGCTATAACTTACAATAAGTATTTTGATTATGATTCTATAAATGAGGATTGTTCATGTTGTTGATGATGATGTAAAAATTAGTAATTTTTTGGTGGAAAATCCCTCAGGGTATAATTGAATCATTTTTGAGGTGATTGTGTCTGTTGATAGAGTGGACATATATGTTGTGATTATTGACAAAGCAAACCATGACATATAATTTTGTTGACAAAGGGGATTTCAAGGTGGAATGTTGAGTTCAAGAGCTGTGGTCAATGATCCTTGTTTTATTCAAGAATTTAGACAATGGAATTGATGATCTTGAGGCGTTACAAAATTAACTGATAAAAGGTGGTGCCATTTTCTAGTGTTTGCCAAATTTTTGGGCTTGAAAATCAACAAAAGGACAAAAGTGGTTTTGCCAAAGAGTCATGTGTTCCATTGACTTGAAGTAGACAAAACATGCACACCTAATGTTTTACAGGATCAGAAGGTCAAAATATGGCAAAGGAAAGAAGGTCGCGCATGTATTGGTGTGGTCACGCAGGTGACTTGTGCGCCGTGAAGAGACTTGCGCACCGATGCCTAGGAGGAATGGAAAATTACGCACACTATTTTTTTGAGATCAGATCTTAAAAATATGGCAATGGAAAGAGGGACACACAAGTGACTTGCAGGGGCAGAGACCTGTGCGCCGAGACTTGCACGCCGAGGGGAGACTTTCACGTCGTCGCGCAGGGTGTTCAAATGCCTATAAATACAAGACCACCCCTCCACATTTCAAATGGAGGTCAACACTTAGGAAAATAAGAGTTCCCATCGCGCTGGTGTGGTGGTCGCTCAGGTGGTGTGTGGTTACATAGGTGGACTTGAGCACCAGTGTTTGAAGTTGCATGTTGATTGGTAGTTACATGCCAATATTGGTTTGGGCGTAAAAGGGGTTGAGTTGCGCAGGTTTGGAGTTGTAGACTATTGTGTCACGCATGTTTTTGAGGTAGACCTGTGTGCCAGTTGTGACTTGCACACCGATACTTGCGTGCCATCTTAGACTTGTGTGCAAAGTAAGGTTGATTCCCCGACAATGTTTTCGGGCTTCGTGGAAGCCGGAATTTTTCCCAATACCTTCGGTGAAAATAGAGATTCATCTACGGGTGAAAGATGGACTTCAACAGAGCATATATATATAGAATAATATTCATTCCTTCATGAAAATGTAGGGACCTACAAGTCTATAAACTGTGAGTGGATCCTTTCCAAAGTAGTGAGAAAAGGAAGAGGAAGAAGATGAACCTCTCCTCCGGCAGTGAGCCAAAGAGAGAGAAATAGGGAGTGACACTTGGGAAATCAGTGAGCAGACCCTAAAAATTATAAAGGTAGTGAGCCTGGGACATAGTGACTGTGCCCGAACCTTGTGATCCATAGCTAGTGATGTTTAGTGGAATTTGCTATGACCGACAACCTATCGGTGTATGCTCCTTGGACGTAGCCCTTAGCGGTGAACCAACTAAATTTTTTTGTGTCATGTGCATTCTTTACTTTCTGTTTAATGTATGCAATGGGAAAGAGAGAGAAGAGTGTTTTCTTAATAGTGAAACAAGATCATAACAGACATTAATTTTAAATCAGTCATACCCAGATTCACCCCCCCCCCCCCCGCTCTTAGGGTACTCATCCTTTTAGACTTAACAAAGTTTCATTCATAACTAAAATACAATATGAATGAAGTTCCCATATAAGTTGTAAATTGTATTTTTGAAGGTATCAAGGGTCTCCATAATGAAAAATTATAGCTGGAAGAAGTGGGTTGTCCTATGGAAGTGGCATTGGATAAAAAGTTTGGAGTACAAAACACTCCTACAAAATAAGTCAAAGAAAAGGATAAAAAAAATATATATTTTCAATGAAAGATGTGTTGAAGTTACAAAACAATTGCACAATAATGTTTTTGAGAAATATTTCTTTGAGATTATTTTTGTATAATCTTTCTCTGATCTTTGAAAGTTGCAAAAATTTCATATGGAGGATAAAGTTGATGAAAATTTTCTTACAACTGGAAGCTTGATATTTTAGAAGACTGAGGTGGATAACGGTATTCCACATAGAGAATAAGTTCAAGGTAAGAAAAAATTTATTCAAATAAATGATAGTCAAAATAGAAAGACAAGTCCAAAGAAATATCCCCTTGGTGAGATTGAAAGAAAATAATGTCTTGGGTTGAGAAGAAGTTATCATCTTAAATGATATTCCTAAGAAATAAAAAGGTCTCTAATTATTCTCTTATATATATAGAATATTTTTTCCCCAATGAAAGTAATTTAATGAAATAGATTCATACCTTGAAGGGGGAATTGAAAAATTAAATCTATTAAATATTCACTAAATAGTAAATGTGGAATTTTTAAACAAATTTTTAAAATTGGAATATGAGGTATGAAAATAAATCCCTTATTCTTACTCTAGATGAATTGATAGTTATTATCAGGGGGTGATATTTAGCTATTAAGGGGGCTTTATATCTTTCTTCACTTGAAATTTTTTATGTGTTTGTTGAGATGAGTGATGGACAAAATAATTTCAATAATTGATTACATTAGAAACCCAAAACATGAATAAGTGAGCTACCTTAGTTTGGTATCGTATACTATTTTATTTATGTAAAACATTGAACACATTTTCTATACACCATTTTTTTATACAAAAGGGTTTTCCCACATATATTTAGATTTTTCTACGTAGAGGTTCTTTACTAAGAAAAAACATTTAATGTCATCCTTCTCTTACAAGTCTCTAATCATAAGGATTGAAATGATAATGTATAATAGGATAAGATTGGTGAAAATGATAAAATACCTACTTCACATTTGAAATTATTATTAATAAGGTTGATAAAAATATTGAATTTATAAAGTGAAGACGTATCAACAAAAAATACAAAGGGGGGGATTAAATAACACAAGTGGATGTTTAAAGAATCAATGTTGTGTTTTTTATTAGTATATTATAAAGTAAATATATGAATAAATACTTACATGAGGAGATGATGATGATGTATTTGATTTCATGATTTATAAATAATCCATGTAGGCCCATAGGTTGTATGAGGCTAGTATATTGAAGAATTCAAGTGAAGAGAAAAGTTCAAGACATAGTGACAATATTAATTGTAACCATTGTTGAACTAATATTAAAGATCAAATATGTGTTTTAAAGGTATTGAATAAATGATACATTGTTTTCAAAAATGAATAATAAGTCAAGGCCATGAAAATATTTATTTCCATAAATAAATATTTTGATGAAGTCAAATGTAAGAAATTTATTTCATAAGGAATTGATAAATAATTGATTAAAGGCTAGGAAAAAATAATTTATTTTTTGTACGAGGATACATGAATAATTCGTTGTGCATTTATTAAGATGAATTTAAAGAAGGTAAAAGAAACATAAAGACCATGAAAAATAATATTGTACATAATTATTGGTTGAGAAAATGATTTTGAATATGGCCATGAATTTACATGAATAATTTTGAGGATTATTTATAGGTCATAATTATTTTACCAAGTAGATTTAAGGTGGAATTTTTCTAAAAAATCATCCAAACATAAAATAAATAAAGGACAAATCAATAAATAATATTGTGGGAGCAAGATAAACTACAATGTAAATCCATCCTATGAAACCTGTATGGAAACAGGTATGAGTGTGAGGATTCATAGTTCCCAAAGGGAGCACATAAGAGAGAGTCGGCATGAAGTTATCATAGGGGTGTGCATGGGTGGTATGTTAGGAAATTCATGTGTGTCTTCCATATATTTGTGTGTGAAGGTGTATCTGAGTATTGTACCTCGTTCTGGATTTATCTCTTAGTGAAATGAGGTATTTTATATAGAAAATCCTAATAATTTTCAAGATTGATGTGGGAATCGTTAAACATTGTGTATGGTTCATTCATTTTAAAATTTTATTGATAAAACCCAACCATTCATTCTGATGGCATCGGGTTATCTAATTTCCTCCATTTCATCAACTTATTCCTATGAATAATGAAGAGTTTCTACATGAAATCCTGAAATATTAGGTGATTGATACAAACCATTCATGGAATCTTCATCTTTAATGCATGCGACCATTCAAAGAAAAATGATACTATCGAGATGATTGGAAGATACATAATAGTTCCACTGAAACATCATAAGAACAAGATATGATCATGTGAAGCTATACTGATATTCACTATAACATCACATGAAGACAAATTTATGTAAAAATATCCAACCTCAGACAACCTCAATTGCATGAATGGTTTATCTACTAAGGTGTCGCATGATCCGGTAATCTGAACAAGAAAAAATTCAATGTTACATGACCATGGAGAATCTGATATTTTTATCATTTAAAATCCATTATATATGCTGATATCTCTGTACATTTCAAGGATATTTGAATCTCCATAATAATATGAGGAAAGGTGGTGAATGACTCACCTATAAATATAGAGCCAAAGTCAAGAGTTTGATGTAGCTTCTATTTTAGATTTGAGAATAGATATCATTCTACTTTTAAAAAGAGCATGAAAATATATAATAGTATCACAATTAATACAATCATGTGATACCTTTAGGTTAAAGAGAATAACCCATGATCCACCATACCTAGTCATACAAACACACTGAAAATGTGAAGGAAAGAATAAGTCTATGTGTTTTGTTGGTCATCCAAAGGAGTCTTCACTTAACCAGTCACATGAAAGAGAAGGCGTTATAAATTCTTTGATAGCACAAAGGAGAATGATCCTGAAGGATATCTTATTCACACAAAGGAATATTGGTTTTCACAAAATTGATTACCAATTATGTGAAGATAGTGAGTCTAAAGAAAACAGGATACATCATGTATACCCAAATGTTATTTAAAGGTAGTGAATATCTCATGTGTTCCATTATGAAAAGGATGAAATTTTTTTTTCATGGAGTATGTGCGTGATATGAACCATACTTGTTAGAATTAAAACACTTTAATAATTTGGAAGGAAATGATAAGAATACGATTAAAGGTTTTTTTTGATATTTTGATACTAAAAAATTGAATAAATTAGATAGGACACATAAAATTATGAGAATAATAAATGGTAATGTGCAATGTTCATATACTAGGAATTACTGCATGCATGCCTGAATTATGTAGAGAATTCAAAGTTGAATTATTCTAATTTGTTCATTCCCATTATTTCATAAAATAATATTAATTTTGTGAATCAATTTAACACATTCGATTGAGGCAAAGTGTTTATCATAAGAAGCAATAATTCATTCCTAGGGGTTTTACCAATCGAGGAAGATCTGATTATTTGATAAATATTAGAAGTTATTGAGATCGTAGTTAATATATACTAGTAGTGGAATATTTTAATGTATGATAATTCAATGAGATAAGAAGAAGAAGATCATTTTAGATATGGTGTAAATGATTTTCAATACTAACAAACTTATTCCAATAAGCTATTTATGATCTTGAAGATATACATGAGCAAAGTAGATCTAGTACGTTTGTGGAGGAAGATCACTCTAAATATGTAATATGAATTTCTATTACTATATAAACATAGAGAAGAAGAAGTACTTTATGACTGGGGTGTCTAAATAGTTACTGAAGAGGATCATGGTCGGGGGTGTATAACCAGTTGATGGGAAGAGAAGATAGTTAAAGGTCTAACCAACCGAGACATAAGAGTTAGATTACTAGTAAGTAGAACACAGATCAACTGGAGGATCGATTAATGGGATGTATAACCATTTTCTACCTTATCCATTTTATTCATTGATCAAATTATTATAGATAATCCATTTGGGGGTGGGTGGTCTAACTAAAAAGGCATAGAGTAAGACTTTATACCTAACCTTGTAAATACACTGTCTTGTGCTATATATTATTATTTTTGAATATGAGGTGAGTTTTTGAGATATTATTTAGTGGTTTGAGACCTTTACAAGTTTCAGAGGTTTAATTAAAAGAAAAAGGATTCATAAAAGTAAACTAATAATTAAACCCCTCTTAGTGGTCAATATGGCCTAGGGATCTACAACACCAACTCATGCTCCCATGAGTCACATCCCATTTATAATAGGCTCACACACCTAACTCGCTGACTATGACCCACTGCATGTCAACTCAACCCACAACCCAAGGCATCTCCAATTCCAAGGCTAACCCCAAATAACCAACCACATGGAAATCATCTCAAAAACCATGAGCGTCCACCCAATCCCCTACTAAACCACACAAAAGTGCATCCCTATTACCATAGGGCTATGTACTAATAATATCCCATCCTAAAAATATCAACCTCAATACTAGAAATAGTACAAATGTTGTGCATCCCAAAATACCATGACATTTATCATACCTTTTTCTACAACCCCTCAGGGTTCCATCACCGAGACATCTAACGACTACACCGACCCACCAAGCCCCATGCAACCCTTAATGAAGGGACTGTATTTTTTATCATTACTAGTGAATGACTAGTGTTGAGATCCATATGACCTTCCATTATATAAAATAATATGGTTCATATAAGTATAATTACATAAAAAAATTATATGGGAAAACCCATATATGTTTTCTTTGGCACTGTAAACAACCAAGCCTTATTATTAAGAAAACCAATAAAATACAAGAAGGCATATGTTATGTGATTCCTACATACCTAATCAGGATGAATGTTCATAGTCCACTTATTATTGGTCCAATATCCAAAAAAATAATATCTATTTTAAACACTATATATTTAATGAAAATATCATCCATAATAGCGCAAAGAAAGAATAGTAATATTGTACCTCTGGTAACAAGGACTTCCCACCAGAAAGGTGTTCATGAATCACCATTTTGAGGTCTATCCCAACCTACAAAACATTACTAAACCACCTATCTATCATATCCAAAAATCGTAAAAATAAAACAATGCTCTGATACCACATTGTAACACCTTTCCCTAGGGCCACCCATAAGTGCCCTGACTGGGGTTGTTACGCGACCTCATGTGTGTCTCACTATATGTCAAATTCTACCGACTAGGGCCGGGGGGATAATACATACAATATTTAGACTATAACCTCGAATAAAAGTAATACAATAGTGGTAAAATAACCAAAATAATCTACAACACAAACATTAGATTGAAGAAAAACATAAAACAAAATGATATAATAAACACAATGCTGAATTCATATAAGAATACATCCCTTAGAACACTATGGGTGTCCCAAATAAAAAATAAAAAAAATAAAATGCACAAACACTGGACTTACTCCCATCCCCAGGACTCAAGTACATTGTCTCCAAAACTTGTCAAACTACACCAACCTGATCCACCAGACATCTCGTACAAAACCTAAAAGTAGACATAATGTCTACATGCACACTGGGGTTCCCATACAAGGTGTGATAAATACATCTCAATAGGGTCTCGACATGTTCCCCATGTATAATCCATCACATATTTGTATTAATAACAAAAAATAAACATGTCACACAAGTACATTGGATGTCAAGTGCTAACCATGCCACCCCAAATCCCCACATGTTAAGTCCCCATGTGCTAACCATACCCCCATGGCACCTGATCATAGATGATTTGGCACCATATAAGAATCCACTTCATCGTCTCATCATACTATCACAATGATAACCATCTCTTACCAAAGGACTCTAGGTAAGGCAGTGTCAAATTCATTGACCAACTACCTGTAGAAACTGGGCACAATAAACTTCAATAAACCTTAACCCATACCTTCTCACTTGAGGGAGGTCTAATGATATCATCATGTCGAACCACAACTTAACCCCTGGGTTAGTACTTTACCCAATTATATATAAGGAAAGTTAACATTGACAGACACAATGACTCAATCCTTACCCGGAATGGTCCTCTACAAACACCCAAAAGAACAAGGAATGATCTTTCCATTGACCCAATCCATGTATGGAAAGGTCCTATACCCAATACCCTTTCCAAGGAATAATTATCTCACTGAATCATCATCATGGACTATTTGGAGGTCATATCCACACAGACCCACCCACACAGACTCTCAGGAGGCCATAAACCACACCATCCCATCCCCATAACCTTTAGGGATGACATAAAGAACATGAAAACAAGAATGGTTGTAGCTCATCACCCAACTCACAAACTGATATTTATGTGCTAAATGATTGAGAACTATCCCCTCATCACATCAAACCCCAACTCAGATGTTCGAGAATTCACTAAGTCCTCCAGACCTATCATAATTTCTGATCATCGATAACATCTCATACTCATATCCCCATACTGAAACCATATCCAGGAAGATAATCTTAACCTAGACCTAAAGGTATTATCTACATCCCTAACAAGATCCCCTAATTCACCTGGTCCTACTACCCATGGAGCATCATAAGTCAATTCATTCCAATCCCCTTAAAATCTCGATTCAAAATCTTGAAATATTACCATCACCCACACCTAGGTCCCATCTCACATATCCCAAGAGAGATCCCTAAAACCTCTATCTAGAGGAAACCCCTCTCTGTCACACCTCAGCTTGTCCCAAAGGACTCATCCGACTCCCAAAACTCACCAAGCCCTATTCTACCCTTATAAGGTGGTCATTATTTAGGCAGGAGATGAATGGTCATCTCACTCATCGTCACCAAGCCTAATCCTTTGTCACCTACCAACCATCCCTAGGATACCCCATCCTAGGATACCAAAGTCTCACCTCATAACACGACACCACCTAAGGTCTCACATTAGCCCAATCTTCATGCTATCCCCTTGGAAACACATTCATCGTGTGACTATAACTTACTAAAGTGAAAAAAAACACTCATCCTGCGCATAAGAGACCCAATGACATCCTATATCTTCTCCTTGACCATTCATAATCTCTATACATCTACCCCTTCCCATAAAACATGCATGCATATAGGTTATCATTCATAAACACACATGAATTTATATTAAAGGGACCACTTACCTCTGTTAAGGAGTTACCATCCATGCCAAGCTTTGTCAATCCTCACTCATGCATGTCCATGCCTTAATGAGTACCATTGTGTCACTGAATCCTCGATAAACACACCCGAAGGGTCCGCCACACACCCCAGGCACCAACTTGAGAAGAATCCCTAACTAATAGAAAAGGGATAATTAACCAACATAATTTGATTTAATATAAAAATATTATAAAATCCAATATGATGAAAAACCTTATTGAAGTGAAAAATTACAATATATAGATGAAATCTCCATATACCCAGTTCTAAGATATGTATGGGGTTAGCGGTACCTAAAAGAATCTAAAAGATTGCATATTGCTTTGATCTGATAATCGATGAGGGAGGAGGAAATCCTATAAGCCCAAAATTATCATAGGAAGGTGGAGTAGGAGAAATGGGGGGGGGGGTCTCCCAAGAGTCCCCCTATTTTAAAACACCTAAAACACTTTCTGGGGGTCTTCCACAACACGAAATATGATTTCATGCTAAGAATATTTGATTCATCACCCTAAAACCTACCAGGCAGGATAATTCATGATGTGACACCCATTTTAATGTTTTGAATTACACCCCATAGTTCTTGATAGTTGCACGTCCCTCACGATACCCCCAAACTCACTCCCGACACCTTTAATGACTCTAACCTCACCTAAAACATCCTTTATAAGCATTCAAACCCTCATATTCCCAACCAAATCTCTGATTCTAAAAAAACAATCCCCCAAATGGGAAAATATATATTCCATCTCAAAAAAGAACTGTAATTTTTTGGGTTATTACAGTTGATGAAATAAGGAGGGATGAAATCCTTGGTACATACTGGTGTAGTACAAGATGTAGGTAGGGGTCCATTAGGCTGGGAATAAGTGGTTTTCAGTCTATAAAATAGTGTGTTTTTGGGCTTTAAAATTTTAATAGATTATCTTTTATGTGGGTCAACACTTAGAGGGTATGTTATATATAAAAATTCATTCTTTTATGAGTTTTTAGTCTCATTGGAAATTATATTTTTTGGAAATCTGGTGGATGGTTCATTTGGATAACTAACATTCAAATTGAAATTCTTAGAGTAAGAGTATACTAAGGAAATTTATTTGGATATAGTTTGAGGCCCAAGAGGTGAATTGAGTTCTAGGGTGAGTCTTAGGAGCATTAGGAAAACAATTTGGTGTTTTTTATGGAATATACCTTGAGATCATATTTTGGGTCACATTTATAGGTCAAACCATGTTGTTACCCTTACCTGGAGATTTTTATAGTTTATTTTGTATGATCCATGATTATATTTAATGGTTAGTAAAAAATTTATGTAAAATAGTGTGGATCCTATGAAAAAACATGTAGGGTTTATTGTACCATTGGGCCTGACACACAGTTGGAATATGGTTATAGAAAAAGCATATAAAAAGTTTCAAATGAGTCTAATGTCAGTTTTGATGGTTGGATCACGGTTTAGTAAACCATAAAACCTAGCTATATTGAGGTGATGGCCTTGGATATTGAAGGCCAGAGAATTTTGGAAAGGTTTGGATATTATGTGGCCAAACTATGTGGCTCGTTAAAATAAGAAAAGTTATTATTTCCCCTCCCAATTCCTTAAGAGGGTAGCCCCTTTTCTTTCCTCCTACCATGTGCAGGATTTGGCTAACCCCCCCATCCCACCTAATTGATTTACCCATATTTTGGGATGATTTTATTGTATTTATTCAGAGTTTACAAGTGATTTTGCTCAGCCATTATCCTTTATTGTTGATTTATCTTGTTTTTATTTTGATTCTATTTCTATGATTTAGGCTTTTGGTATAATATCCATTAACCTGTACACCAGGGCTCAACCGTTAAATATATATTATTTAAAGATTTTCTTTGATACCAATAAATATGTCCTATTTTTTCCGTTACAACATCAAATGGAATATCAAGTCACTAACATCCCAAAGACCTTATAAGGTTTGTATTTTTTATGAATTAGAGAAAACTCTTTCATAACAATACCCATGTTTTAAAGTGTGAATTTTTCTCATAATACCCAACTTTTCTTATTCCTGGAAAATTATTCATCATATATCATAAATTTCTCCACACACAACTAACTTAACATCATTATTTATAACTTGGGGAAGTGTAAACATAAGAAGGGGTGAGACAAAATGATCAGTAAGTGTAAAAATGGAAGATAACATTTGATAATCATAAGGAATAATAAGATAATCATAAGGGTGTGAAATCATAATCTTAACATTATAAAATCATACTAAAAAATTAATATATCATAATCATGAACCATGGGATAAATCTGTGGTAGTTCATAATACATGAATCATATGAGAATCAAAGATTGTGATTCGTGAGAATATATATTTGGTATAATAACATGGAATAATATAGTGGAATAAAATGTGGGATAATGAAATTCATAGAAATCATTTTTCAAGGATATCTACCAAGACATTCAATGCAGGTTGGGCTTGGGATAACCACCGATGTACCCTATTTGGGATTGTGATAACCTCCTATATACCATATTTTGGGCTTCAGATAATTGCCCATGTACCCTTTATGCTCATAAACATTAAACATTACCTAATTAATTGGAGTTATATATTGTACCCACCCATCACATAATCACAATACATTCATATGCATGCCCCTTGATAATGAAAACATTTATCAATTCATCCTATCTTAACCCATGGAAATGAAAATGAGTTTCATCAAGATTTCATCATCATAATAAATAACCATATAGAGAAATAATAAGGATGGTATCATTAAATCACATCTCTAGTGACACATAATAAACATCAATGGATGTTTTCATAGAAGAAAATACCACTTAATCTTCATTGGAACATTTCATAGGGAAAATAAACTTTTCATTTTTTGTAAATGTTGTTAAAATCTTAAAAATTCTATAATATTAGTCAAAAAAATTATTTTAAAATAACCATGGAAAATTTTAATATAAGATTCATGTTAAAGAATATTCATGATTATTATAAAATCTGTTCATGTGGTAAACATTAAATCAAATATTTCATTCATACCTTTGGTAAAAAGTACCTCATTTGAATAATGATAAGAATACCTTTTTAATTTTGTTTATAAAAAGTAAAATCTGGATAAAAATGAATTAAATCAATAATAATAGATTATTAAAAATATTCATGGAAATATTTTAGAAAACATGGATATGGAAGGGAAAATATTCCTAACCAAAGAGAGAAATAAAACCAATTTTCCTTAAAAACATTCTTTCGATATTGTGAGTACTTAGAGAGAGAAAAATTCAAGGACTCAAGTAATACACAAAAATAACCATATAATAATTAAATAAATATTATTTATGAGGGATATATCATATAATTTCATCATTATAATTTTAAGTATAAACAATCTTGGTAAATTTTGAGAATGTAACAAAAAACTCATACCACATTAGTAAATTTTGAATCATAACCCACATGAAATAAATAACTTAAAATGAAACTTTAAATACCATTAATATAAATATATTAATGATATATCATATCAAAAGGGTAGTATATACACCACATGAAATAAACAAGTGGTGAATATAACACAAGGCTCACATAAACAAAAGTGAGATGAGAAACCCTTATCTTAAGTATGACATGATTTGTACGCACTATAAAATCCTATATAATAAGTTTATATTTATTATTATTCTATAATAGAACCATATAAATACTTATAATATCATATATGACCCATTTATAACATTTTAACACCTATTTATTAATAATTATTTCTTAAAATCATTGTTTCCGAGTGTCAACTATTTCATTTTTCATATAAGTTTCAATTCAGTTGTTTTGATTCTTGTATATTGATTATAGTTTTAAAATTTAAATAATATTATCAATTTTATTTATATAATATTTATTAATTATTTAAAATTTTATAATTTTTATTGATAAGTGTTAATAGAATAATTAAATACACCATTCTTGGAGACGGTAATCCGTACATACGCATGAATATTGTTTTCATTTTCAAATGAAATGAAGATAGCAAGGCTTAAAAATATTTAATCATTATAGAATCATAATGAAATAAAAAATAAACAATATTTTCATTAAATCCATCATTATTTCAAGCCATGTGAGATAGTTATGGAAAATGAAACTCAACTCCTTGTAGAGACGGTAGTCTGTACGTGCGCACGGGTGATACTTTTATTTTACATTGGATGATGTAATAAAAAGTTATATTATATATTATAATTCTATAATAATAATAATTTTAAAAAACATATATAAAAATTTTATTCATCATAATAACTATCTAGGAATGGTGGTGATGAAAAATTAAACACATCACTATGTAGAGCCAGTAGTCTGCACATACACATGAATGATGCTTTCATTTCTCATTTGACAAAAAATAAGATGAATAAAGGTTGTGACATTAATATAAAAATGCCTCATTATATGTAATATACTTATTTTATTATATCATCATGTTTATGAATAAAATTAACGATGTCAAATAATAAATAAGATGATAGAATTCAGTTAGGAGTTATACCTCTTCTTTGAGAATCCTAATTTGGATATCCCCTTAAGGACACTTAGGATGGTATTTTTAAAATAAAAGAACATATATAAAGTATTAATGTAAAATTAGAAAATATTTTTTAGTGTTTTTTTGAGATAATTGGATCAAGAAGTGCTAAGAATAGGGGATAGGTGGTGTTCATTAATAAGAGGCAGAAATGATGCACCTATAATTTTCAAGAACATTAAAATACAATAAATATCATAATCATGTAAAGTAGAATAAAATGGGAATAATTTTGAATATATGATAGTTAAATAGAAAATTATCTATAACCAATAAAATTTATATAGGTTTGATTGTCATTTTAAACCTTATCTTTTTATTTAACCCTCTCATTATGCCTTTTTATATTTAGTAGTAGTGACAACTTATTCAATTTATAAAGGTTAGAAATTTAGTTATATGATATACAGTATCTCCAAAATGGTACATGTATGAATTTTATAAAATTTATCATTCCATTTTTCCACTTCTATGTTTTTTATGTTTTCTAAATCATTTAATAAAATATTATTTAACACAAAATATCACTAAAGTCATTTTTGGGACTATTCCAAAAATTTGAATTTAAAGACATCAATATAAAAATTTATTAATAATATTAATAATTTAACTATTAATAATAAATATTTTTTACCAAAAAAATTAATTAATACCATAATTCATCAAAAAAATATTTCTTTTTATTTTTTTAGAGTCATTTAATTTGATTTTTTACTTCCTGCACAAGCACTGTGTCAATGTTGTGTAAGCATTTAAGGTAATTATACCATCAATAAAAATACAATTAAAATTAAAATAATTAAAATAAAATATATATCTTCAAAATAATCTTTTATATTAATTCATAATATCTTTTTATCCAAATAAAAACATATAAGAAATATTAAAATCAAGAGAGTGATATTTTTGTATTTAACCTTTACTTAAAATAATTGAAAGGTTATAATAAAATGAAAGTCGAAAAATTTCAACATTTTTGTACAATGGGTAATTTTGGTAAAAAAGCTTATAAAATAAAATAAATAAAAGTGATATAGATATTTTTATCCCTTATCATATATTTTTAACTGTGTTTTACCCATTTTACCCTTACAGTAGTGACAACATTTTTGCTGTAGTTACTATTCATAAAGACCAAAACCAAAAGGGTAATATTTACCGAATTTGAACCTCTTAATTCCAAATATTGAATATATTTTTCAATATTAAATTTCTTTTATGTGGAATAAATAAATGATAATATAAATTTGTAAAACACAACAAATAACATTTTTTAGAAAAAATGTGTTTTTCACCCTAAAAATGAGATTATTCCAAAATAAAATAGGAAGATAATTATTTTGTAATTAATTATATGATTTATAATTAAAATATACTTATGTTAATTTAATATAAAATAAAAAGGAGAATTATACTTAAATATTACTCCATTTAAAGAAAATAAATAACACTTTTGCAAATATCAATATTTCTCCACTAGTCATTCAAAATCAATCTTTTAGAAACAATATTAAAAATTAACCCTATGTTATTTTTTAGATGATTATTTAAAAATAAATTTTCATATAATTAAATACAATTTCTAAAATTTGTAGAAATTAATTATAATATCCATGCACTAAATGCAACAAAACCCGCTAAAATATAACGAACATATTTAAAATAAATTTAATCATTATTCTATATTGGTTTAGGTATATATTGAATCTATTTATATTATATTATTACTAAAATTAGCTTAATATTTATTCCTAAAATAATTTAAATCATAAAATCACATAGTAGGAAACAATACATAATGTTCCCTAAAATATAATGAACTTATTCAAACTAAATTTAATCATTATTCTCTATAGTTAGTGGTACCATTAAATATATGTATCAAAAAATGTAATAAAAACATTTTCCATAATTAACTCATCATCAGATCACATAAAAACCCCCAAAGTTTATCAATCCCTATATTATGTATTCCATTTTAAATTATATCTCACAAAATTTCATTAATCACCAAAGTATAAGATCAAATAGATTATCTATACCATAATCATGTATTCTTTTTAAATCACAATAAATAATAATCATATATGAAATTAAAAATTGATCTATGACTTTTAATGATATGGTCAACCTTAACCTTATGAACCCATGATGTAATTTATAACTCATATTTTATCCTCACATGAAAGAATCCTAACCTCCAAAGTTATCTAAACCCTGCTATGATACTAACTATAATAACAATGAACCTGTACGCCAAGATTCAGTGCTAAACCAAATATTATTTATATATTATATTTGATACCAATATAAATGACCCATTTTTTTCATTATAACATCAATTAAAATATTGATTCACTTATACCCCAAAGACGTTATTAGGTTTAGAGTTTTAGATAATTAGTACAAACTCTTTTATAATAATACCAATGTCTTTAAGTGACAATTTTTATCATAATACCTTGATTTTATTATTCCATGAAAATTCTTCAAAAAAACCCATAAAAATATCCTCACATAACCTACTTAACATCATTATTTATAACATTGGGGAATAAAAACATAAGAAGGGGTTAGCTCAAATGATCAATAAGTATAAACATGGAATATAATAGTTGATAATCATAAGTGATCATAAGATAAGTATAAGGGTATGATAGAATGATCTTAACATTAGACAATCATACCTATTAATTCATAGATCATAATAAAGAATTATGACATAATGCTTTGGCAGTTCATACAAAAAAAATCATAAGATAACCAAAGATCATAATCCATGAGAATATAATGTTTTCATAATAACATTTCATAATATACTAACTTAAAGTGTGGTATAATCATAATCATATAAATCATTTTTCGAGGCTATCTACTCATACATTCATCAAATGTTGGGATTGAGATTACCACATGTGTACCCTTTTTGGTTTGGGATAAACACCAATGATCCCTCTTTTGTGATTAGGATATCCTCCCATGTACCCTTATAGATCATAAACATTAATCACTATCCAATCCATTGGAAGTCTGTTACAGGACCACCCATCACATAATCATAATCCATTCAGATGTATGCCATAAGATCATGGAAACATTTACCATTTCATTATAGCATAACCCATGAAAAAGAAAATGAGTTTCATCAAGATTCCATCACCATAATAAATAACTATCCATAGAAATAATAATTATGGTATCCTTGGATTTTATCCTAGTGAATCATAAGTAACATCAATAGATGTTTTCAAAGATGGAAATAGCTTTAAAAATCACCATAAAATTTCTTGAGGAAAAAACCCTTTTCTTTTTGAAAACATTTATTTAAAATCTAACAATTTCTAAAATATTTGGAAAAAATAATTTGAAAATAACCATATAAATTTGTAATTGAATATTTTAAAGAACAAATAATTTCATCGGGAAAAGTTATTTGTGCATTAAATGTTAAAACAAAGATTCTATTTAGACCTTTGTTAAAAAGTACCACATTTGGAAAAAAAGAAATTTATTTTTAAAAAAATTATAAAAATTAAAATACAGGTAATAATTAGTTTAATTAATCATTTTAGAATAGTAAAAAAAACCTTGAAATCATTTTATAAAACATGTATATGGAACAAAATATATTTCCAACAAAAGAGAGAAATAAAGTCAGTTTTCCTTAAAAACAATCTTTCAGACTTATGAGTACTTAGAGGGAGAAAAATGAAGAAAAAACATATAATATCTAGAAGTAACCTGAGGATAAGAAAATAAGTGATATTTATAAAAGATATATCTTATAAATTCATCATTATAAATTTAACCATAAATAATCTCGTTAAATAGTGAGATTATAATATAAAACCCTTACTACATTGGTTACTTTTGAATCATAACCTCCATTTAAGAAATAATATAAAATGAAACTTTTTATACCATTAATATAAATATATTCATTATATATTAAATCAAGCGGGTATTATACACACTGCATGAATGAAATAAGTGGTGAATATGACATATGTCTCACAAAAACAAAAGTGAGATGAGAAACCATTTCATAAGTTTAGATTGATTCGTAAGAACTATAATATCATATATAATAAATTTTTATTTAATAAAATTATATAAAATAAATAAATTAATACTTATAATATCATATAAATTCAAATTATAACATTTCAACACCTTTTTTGGTAGTTCTTTATTAAAATAATTATTTCTCCGTGTTAACTATTTTGTTTTACATGTAAGTTTCAGTTCATTAATTTTTTCCCTTGCACATCGATCATAGTTTAATAATTTGTAAAATAATATAAAATTTATTAATATGATAATTTATCATTATATATATTTGTATAAAAACTCATGATAAGTGTTAATTGAAACATGAAATAAACTATTCATGGAAACGATAGTCTGTACCTTCATATGAGTATTTTCAATTTCTACTGAATAGAAAAGAAGAAAGGTAAATAATATTTAATCATTAAAAAATAATAATTAAATCATAAAAATATTATATTTTCATTTAATACATAATTATGTCCCACCATGTGAGGGAGTGATGGAAAATGAAACTCATCATTACGTGAAGATGATAGTTCATACGTACAGATGAGCGATACATTAATTTTCCATTGAATGGAGCCATAAAAAAAGAATATTATATATCTTAATTAAAGAATAATAATTATAAAAATTTATTTAAATATTATATCAATCATAATAACCATACATTATTTTTGGTGATGAAAAATGAAATAATCGCTCTGTGAAGGGGTTAGCCCCCACGTACACACAAACAATGATTTCATTTCTCATTTGACAGAAAATGAGATGAATATAGGTTGTGACATAAACATAATTACATATAATTATAATTAATAAACTAATGTTATTATATCATCATGGTTAGAACATAATTGAAAGAGGTAAAAGCAGAAATAAGATGACATTACTCGGTTAAGAGTTGTACCTCTTCTTTGAGAATCCTCATTTGGATATCCCCTTAAGGACCATGGAGTTGTTATTTTAAGAATACAAAAACATATATAATTTATTAAAAAAAATTATAATAAATTTTTATAGTTTGTTCTTGCTATAATTGGTTCAATAAGTGTGAATAATAGATGATATTTGGTGTCCTTTTATAAGAGGGGGACATCACACACTTGTAATTTTAAAGAACGTTAAAATATAATAAATACCATAATAATATAAACTGGATACAAATTAACATAATTTTGAATATATGAAGTTAAATATAAAAATAACTACAAAAAATAAAAAAATTATAGGTTTAAGTGGAATTTTAAACATCATGTTTTGGTTTAACCCCCTCATTAACCCTTTTTAACTTTATCTATGTCAACAACTTCTTTAGTATTTTAGTGTTATAAATTTAATTATAAGGTGTAAATTAACTCAAAATAGAATTCAGATAAAATTATAGACAATTTCTCATTCCGATAGTACTATTTAAATATTTTTTTGATTTTTATATCATTTAAAAAAATATTATTTAACATAAAATATCATTAGTCATTTTTGGGACTATTAACAAAATTTGATTATAAGGACATCAAAATAACAATTTATTTAGAATATAAACAATTTAATTATAAATAATACATTTTTATTAACTATAAAATATGATTAAAACTATAATTTATATAAAAATATTTTATTTAATGTTTTTAGATCCATTTACTTTAAATTTCTTACTACTTACACAAGCACTCTGTTAGCACCACATTATTATTTAAGGTAATTATACAATTAATAAAAATTAAAATTAAATTACCATAATATAAAAAACTTATTTATGTAAAAAATAATCTTTTATATTTTTTCATATCATCTTTTTATCCCACTGAAAACATATATGAGAAATTAAATCCAAGAGAGTGATATTTTTCTATTTATCCATTACATAAAATAATATAAAGGTTATAAGGAAAGTGGAAAGATTTTTTTTAAAATAATTGATGTTTAAGGTTTAAAAAACTCAAAAAAATAAAATAATTATATGTTTTAGAGATATTTTTAGGCCTTATCTTATAGTTTTAACCCTATATTACCGACATTACCCTTAATGTGGTGAAAAAATTTTCACCAAAGTTAATATTCATAATGAAAAAAAATAAAAGGTACATATTTACCAAATTTGAATATACTAATTAAAAATATGGGATTAATTTTTCTATGTAAAAATTTTATCAGTCTAAAAAATATATTTTAATATAAATGTGTAAAATGAAATGAAAAACAGTTTTTAGAAAAAATGTGTTTTAAGCATAAAAATGAGTTTACACCAAAATAAAATATGATGCTAATTATTTTGTAATTAATTATATTTTTTATAATTAAAACATATATTTTTTACTTTAATAAAAATACAAAAGTTTACTTTTAAATTAATTTATTTAATGAAAGCAAGTAATAGTGCTGGAAAAATCAGTAATTTTCCACTATTCACTCATAATCAATCATTTTAAAAAAATCCAAAAAATCGACCCTAAGCTATTTTTTACAGGATAATTTTTAAAAGTTTGTTAATTTAATAAAATATTTATTTAAAAATTTCCATAAATTATTTATAATATCCATGAAAAAATACAATAAAAATCATTTTTAAAACCTAAAATGACATTACTATAAATTGAGTGCTAATTTACTATGAATCAATCAATAAATTTTTGTTATGTGAGAACTTTATATATATATATATATCATAATATAGTTACTCTTATTCATATGCTATAATCCAATGAGTGTGATATAATAAATCTTGGTTTGTTTAAGTTCGGTGTTGCATGTCAAGCAAGTTATCAAACACATTAAATTTATTAATGAGAAATATATTCTAAAATAATAGTTTGTAACACCCCCCCCCCTTAATGAGACTATTTCATCAAAAGATTCAGACTAAAAAAGTGTATCTTTTCAAAATATAATATGTAATATTCATCAAGAACATAAATTCCTAGGTTTAGACTATGAAATATATCATTTCTAAAATAAGGGTTTCTTAAACTATGATTTTATAAGACTAATATAGTAATTGAGTTTCTAAAAACATACCTTTGTAGTTGAGTGATGTTCCACACATAATAATATATATATTTTTATTCCTATTATTTGATTCATACGAATTTATTTATCATTGAGAAGGATAACATAAGACGATATACTTTTTTAATATACAATCTCATCATTAGATTGTGTTTCAATCTATTTTCTCCTCTAACTCATCTCACATTCCAACGATGAATGACCAAGATTTTTTTTTCATATATAAAGTACTAAAATAATATTTTATTAGGTTTTTAGATCTATAAAAGGATTAAAGGTTATTCAACCTCTTCATATCCATTTATGAAAACCAAAATGGTTAGTTCAAGATAAAATAAAACTCAATAAACCTTCATATGATAAAGTAATATATTAATATCTAAAAATTCCTCAATAAAAACCATGTTTAAATATATACCATCCCAAAATAAATAAACCATAAAACTATTAAAATTATTTTTAAATAAATATTTGAAACCTTATTATTTATAAATATTTTATCATATAATAATAATGTTAAAAATTAATATACCATAATCATATATTCTCAAAAATATGATAATATTTTCCATAAAAACACGAATCATCAGATATAAAACCATAATAAAATTATAAATGATTCCTAAAATTTAAATAATCATTATTCATAAAATAGTTTCAATCATAAAATCACATAATAGGTAATAATCCACAATTTCCCCAAAATATAATGAACTTATTTAAAATAAATTTAATTATTATTCTACAATGTTATTGGTACCATTAAACATATGTTGCAAAAAAAATATAATAGCCCATTTCCTCTTAATTACCTCATCATATAATTACATATCAACCCCAATAGTTATCTATTCTTCTATTGTGTATTCTTCTTAATATATTTCCCAAAATGTCATTAATCAGCAAAGAATAAGAACATACTAAGTATCTATTCCTTAATCATTTATTCTTCATAAATAACCTTAAATAATAATCATATAAGACATTAAAAAGGGATCTACATATTTGAATTATATGGCCAACCTTTAACTTATAAACCCATGATGTAATTCCTAACTCTCATGTTATCCTCACATAAAATCATCCTAACCTCCGAATTTATCTAAACCCTACTCTGATACCAACTACAACAACCCTGATCTTGTGCACCTAGATTCAATGCTAAAACATATATTCTTTACATATTATCTTTGATACCAATAAACATGTCCCATTTTCTCCATTACAAAATCATGTGGAATATTGAGTAACTTATATCCCAAATACCTTTTTAGGTTTAAAGTTTTAGAGAATTAAGAAAAAATATTTCATAACAATACCAATGTATTAAAGTGAGAATTTTTCTCATAATACCCAATCATTCTTATGCTATTAAAATTCTTTAACAACTCCAGTAAAATTCTACACACATAACTTACTTAACATAATCATTCATAACCTAGGGAAATAGAAACATAAGAAGCAGTGAGATTAAACGCTTAGTAAGTGTAAACATGGAAGATAACATTTGATAATTATAAGTGAGAATAAGATAAGAATAAGGGAATTAGAGCATGAACATAAAATTAGAAAATCACGCCCACTATTTCATAGATAATAATAATGAATCAGGGCATAAATATTTTTTATTTTACAGGATAAGAATAATAAAAAAATAAAAGATCATGATCCATGAGAATATAACTTTGGCACATGAAAATTCAATAATACTATGACATAAAGTGTGGCATAATCATAATCATAGAAATAAATTTTCAAATGTATCTACAAAGACATTCATCAAATGTTGGGATTAGGCTAACTACCCATATACCCTCTTTGAGATTGGGACAGCCTCCTGTATACCCTCTTTTAGGCTTATGATAAACTCTCATAAACCATTTGAGATCATAAACATTAAAAATTTATGAATTCATTGGAGGACTATAATGGAACCACCAATAACATAATAATAATATATTCATATTTATACCACAAGATTATCAAAACATTTATCATTTCATTATAGATTAACCCATAGAAAAGAAAATAAATTTCCTCACTATTTCATCATCATAATAAATAAGCATCCATAGAGTGAATTAGAATGGTATCATTGGATCATACCACTAATGAAGCATAAATATCATCAATGGATGTTATTATATATGAAATTACTTCAAAAGACCACCAAATCATTTCTTAAAGAAATTTCACTTTCCTTTTAGAAAAAACTTATTTAAAATCGTAGAATTTCGAAAATATTTGGAAAAAAAAATTATTTTAGAAAAACATGAAAACTTGTAAAATAATATTCAAGGAAAATAATAGGCATAACAATAAGAAAATTCATACATTTTGTAAATGTAAAAACTAATATTTCATTCACACATTTGGTAAAATGTACCTCATACAGAAAATGACTAAAATATTATTTTAAAATTATTTATACAAGTAAAATATGGGGAAAAATATAATAAATAATTTGAGAATATTAAAAAAAATTAGATTTTTTTTAGAAAACATGGATATGGAATAGAAAATATTCGAGATCGAATAGTGAAATAAAGTCAGTTTTACTTAAAAACACTCTTTCAATATTATGAGTATTTAGAGAGATAAAAATGAAATGAAAAAATGTAACATATATAAATATAAAGATTATAATAAAATAAAAAAATATTAACGAGAGCAAGATAATATAGTTTTATCACCATAAATTAAAGCATAAATAATCTCGGTTGATAATGAGATTGTAAGTTAAAACACTTAATGCTTTGAAAACTTTTGAATCATAACCCCTTGAAAGAAATAACATAAAATGAAACATTAAATATCATTAATATAAATATATTCATGATATATCATATCAAAGGGGTAGTATATGTACCACATGAACGAAACAAATTGGGAATATGGCACATGTCTCACAAAAGAAAACGTGATACGAGAATCCCCCTCCTTAAGTACAATTTTATTCATAAGTTATATTAAATACAGTATAATAAATTTAAATTTATTATATATATATATTAAATAACCATATAAATACTTATAATATTATATATTATCCACTTATATCATTTAAACATCCATTTATTGATATATCTTTATTAAAAGCATCGTTTTCAGGTGCTAACTATTTCATTTTTCATGTAAATTTCAATTCAGTGGTTTCGATCCTTAAATATTTTTCATAGATTAATAAATTGAATAATATTATAAATTTTATAAAAATCCAGATTTATTTATTTTATAAATTTTTATAACCATTCATGATAGGTGGTAATATAAAAATGAAATACACCATTCAAGGAGATGATAGTCCTGCGTACGCATGAAAGTTGTTTTCATTTTCAAATAAAATGAATAAAATTAAGGTAAATAATATTTAATTATTATAAAATAATAATTAAATCATAAATATCAAATATTTTCATTAAATCCATCGTTATATACTACCATGTGAGGTACTGATGGAAAATAAGACTCATTGCTATGTGGAAACGGTAGTCCGTACATACGTACGATCGATACTTTGATTTTTCTATTAGATGAAGTCATAAAAGGTAGATTATATCTTTAAATTTTAGAAGTATAATTATAAAACTAATATATAAATATTATATATATCTTAATTACCATCCATGGATGGTGGTGATGAAAAATGAAATACATCGTTATGCAGAGGCGGTAGTCCACGTGTACGTATGAACAATGATTTCATTTCTTATATGAAAGAAAATGAGATGAATAAATTTTTTTAAATCAACATAATATCGTATAAATATATATAAGATAACTATTTTATTATATAATCATGGTTAAAATATAATTTACGGTGGTAAAAGAAGAAATTAGTTGATAGAACTAAGTTTAGAATTATATATATTCTTTGTGAATCTTCCTTTGGATCTCCCCTTATGGACACTTGGGTTCGTATTTTAAGAATAAAAAAACATATAATGTATTTTAGTAGTTTTATAATATATTTTAGTAGTTTCTGGTTAATCTAAGTATCTCATGAAGTGTTAAGAATAGAGGAGAGGTGGTGTCCCTTTATAAGAGGGATAAAGGACACACTTGTAATTTTAAGAACTTTTAAATATAATAAATATCATAATCATGTTAAGAGGAACCAAATATACATAAGTTTCAATATATTATAGGTATATATAAAAAAAAAATCTATTGGTTTAATTGATATTTTATACCATATCTTTTGGTTTAACCCCCTCATTAACCCCTTTTAACTTTAGTCGTGCTAACAACTTCATCAATATTTAAAGGCTATAAATTTTATTCTATGGTAAAAAGTAACAAAAAATTGGTCCGTGGATAAAATCTTAGACCATTTTAAATTATAATTGTCATATTTAAATATTTTTATGATTTTTAAATCATTTAAAAAAATATTATTCAACCTAAAATGCCATTAAATTAATTTTTGGGACTATTCATAAAATTTGAATTTAAATACATAACAATAACAATGTATTTTGAATATAAACTCTTTAAGAATCAATTATACATTATTATTGACCATAAAATTTATGTAACAAATAATTAATGAAAAAATGTTACCTTAAATTTTTTTAAAGTAATTTACTTAGATTTCTCTATTGCTTTCACAAGCGTTGTGTTTGCGTTGCATAAGTGTTTAAGGTAATTATATCATCAATAAAAATTAAAATTAAATTATCATAATAATAAAACTTATTTATGTTCAAAATAATCTTTGATATTCATTTAAGACATCTTTTTATCCCAAATAAAACATATAATAGATATTAAAAGAAAGGGAGTGATGTTTTTGTATTTCTCATTTACTTAAAATAATTTAAAGGTTATAATGAATGAAAAGTGTCAAGAAATTTATATATTTTCAAATATATAATTTTTATGGTTAAAAAACATATTACATAAAATAAATAAAAGTTTTGGGAAGATATTTAGGCATTATCTCATTGTTTTAACCCTATTTTACTCATTTTACCCTTACCGTGGTGACTGCATTTTTAACAAGGTCACTATTCCTAAGGACCAGAAATAAAAGGGCCCTATTTACCAAATTCTAACCTCGTTATTACAAACATGGATTCCATTTTTCATGATTAAATTTATATAAATAGTATAAATCCATTTTTATATAAATGTGTAAAACATAACAAAAAATAATTTTTAGAAAAAAATTCATTTTTAATCTTAAAAATGAGCTTATACCAAAATAAATTTTTGATTCTAATTATTTTGTAATTAATTATATTATTTATAATTAAAAAATACTTATTTAACTTTAATATTGCATCCAAAATATGATGCAACTTTTAAAATAATTTGTTTAATGAAAATAAATAATTGTTTTGAAAAAATCGGTACTTTTTCACTATTCACTCGTAAGCAATCTTTTTAGAAAAATACAAAAAATTCACCTTAAACTATTTTTTTAATTATGATTACATAGATGATGTTAATTTAATAAATTTTTTTCAAAAAATAGGTAGATTTGTTTTATAATATCAACGTAGAAAAGGCTATAAAAATTGTAAAGACCATGACCTTAGTTTCCAAAATTCATTTGTAACTTTATTACTTTGGAATTAAATACATGTGATAAAATTAAAAATAAATGATTATTTTAGGTTTATTTGTAAACTAGATATATATTTGAATCCCAAATTATAATAGAAATCTTAAAATACAACATAAAATTTCTTTTGGGATCATCTTTATTCCCTCAAGTATATCCCAGAATTTCAATCAAAAATCACTTTCTCACATCTAAGAGAAAGGAAAGATAATAAAGGGGTGAGATCAGATGCTTAGTAACGGTGTGAATATAGTTCAAGCTGAATAAGTAATTAATATTATTTAAATAATGAATTATATTGAAATAATATCATATAAATAATATCATGAACTGGAAACATATATATGAATATCATAACAAATCAAATAATTACATAAACATTGATAAATAATTTCATAATAATGGAATGGATAATTCCCAACATCTAAAACCAAACGTCGGGGCCTTGTTCCAATTCATATGAAAATATGATCAAGGCCCTGTTCCAATACTTCTACATAAATGGGTAAGGCTTCTAATAAAACCCAATCTAGTTTGTCTCATAAGGCCTACTGAAGCATCAGAGGGCTGTAGTGTTGCCACCCATCACATTAAAAGTAAAAAATTTTCCACGTATGAAAGGGGTGAAACATAATCAATGAAAATATTAATATTAAAAAACTATCATACTAAATGTTAATAATTTCCCCGATCAATAACCATAATCATAAACCATCCAAATAAATATGGATAATGATATCAAAATAGTACATCGCCAGTCAAACTGATCCTAAAATATACAGAGAAATATTAAGGATAATTATACTACAAATATCCTTAGTGAATCATAATTAAAATAAGTGTTTTTATTGATTAATACAAATACCAAAAAGGCAACTAGAAACATTCTTGAAGAAAATACCCTTTTTTACTTTGAAAATAACTTTTAAAAACTAAAAATATCTAGAATATTAAGAAAAACATTTTATTTGAAAATAAACTTGTAAAATTATAAGGTCAGATTCAAATATTTAACCAGACATGATATATGGTAATTATATATATGTCATATACGTTAAAAAAATATTTCTTTCATACTTTGGTAAAAATGTCAAAAAAGTAGCTTGTTAAAAAAATTTCATGAATATTAATTTGAAAACATTTTTTAAAAATTAAAACAAGTTTATATATATCATTAAAAAATAATTTTATAATAGTAAAAATAATCTTGATTTTTTTAGAAAACATAGACATGGAAGTGAATGTATTTTCGACCGAAAAAAGAAATGAAGTTAGTTTTCCTTAAAAAAATTCAATCTCTTGAGTAATTAAAGAGAATAAAATGAATGGAAAACTTTTAATTTAAATAAATAAGCATAGTATAATAAAATATATTGTGTTTAATATATACAGATCAAATAATTCTCCTAATGGAGACTTAAACATAACAATCCTGAATAATGATGAGATTATGAAATATACCCTTACCTCTGGTTTGACTTCCTTCATAAATGTTAGAATGTCATGTATAATAAATATATATTTATTATATATATATTTAAGAACCATAATCATACATGTCCTACTATATACTATTTAATTATAAATTTTTATCACCTTTTTAGTAACAATTCATTGTTAAAATCACTGTTTTGTGAATAACTACTCCATTTTTATATATATTTTTGGTCATTAATTTTTGTTGTTGTAATTTGATCATGGTTAAATAATTTAAATAGTTTTTATCATGATAAAAATATCATATATTTTCATTATATACACATTTATATTTTTTCATAAAAGATAGGGATATAAAAATAAATTACACCATTCATAGAGACGGTAGGTTTTATGTACGCATGAACGATGTTTTCATTTTTCGACAGATGGAACAAAAGAAAGGTAAATAATAATTAACCTTTAAAAAATTATATAATATATATAATATATATTTAAAAAATATATCCTTATTACCATCCATGTAAAATAAAAATAAAAAACAAATCACATCACTTCGTGGAGTCGGTAGTCCACGCGTACGCATGAGCGACATTATCGTTTTCCAATGGATTGGAAGATAAGCAGGTAGATATGATAGTATAATTACATAAGAATAATTATTTTATAAATATATTATATATAAATATTAAAATTATTATAATAAACATCCATAAAATTTGGTGATGAAAAGTGATTTTTCTTGCTACATGGAGATAGTAAGTCGTACGTATGATTGAGCGATACTCTCAAATTCTATTTGATTGAAAAGAGGGTAGATAATGGTGGTTTTATAATCATAATAAAATTTTAGTATATTTGGGATAATTAATTTAATATTTTATGACCAATACAATATATTTATAGGATGTAAAATAATAAGTAAAAAAAGAAATTGATCGATTAAGGAGATTACCACTTCTTTGAAAGAACAATTTTAGATCTCCTCTTAAAAACTCCAGGGTTAGTATTTTGAGAAAACTATTACCTCAAGAATGTGTATAGGGTAGTTGTTAAGATAAATTTAGATTGTTTTTTGAGATATGTGGCTCAAAATAGTGTGAATAAGTGAAAGGATAGGTGCCCTTTTAAAATTGAGCTGAGGGGTACTTTTGGAATTTCATAAAATATTAAATTATAATATAGTCATTCTCAAACCTAAAGCATGAAAATAGACATATATTTTAAAATAATATAATATATGATTTAAATATCATCAAAAAATAATATTTTAACAAGTTTATGTTGTATTTTAAACCTTATCTTTTTTTAACCCCTTAGTTATCCTATTTAAACATTAACTGTGGCAACATATTTCCCCCCTAAAAAGGTGACAATTTTACATATAAGATAAATATTGAATAATAAGTGTTAAATGGATTAAATTTTAGATCACATAGTATCTCATTTTTCCTATTTCAATATTTTAATTATTTTTTAATAATTTAATAAAATATTATTTTAATAAATTATCAATAATGTCAATTTGGATACTATTCATTTAATTTGACTTAAAAGTCATAAATATATTTATTTCATTATAATTTAATACTTTAAAAAACATTATTTTGTCGTATTTAATTATAAAATCCATGTAACACAATAAATCACTCAAATTATATCACTTCTAATATTTTTAAAATCATTTATTTTATTTTTACATTAATAAAATAAATCTTATATCGGCATTGTATAAATATTTAAGGTAATTATATAATACCTAAAAACTATAAATAAATTTACATCATGAAATAAATTAAATTAAACTCATAATAGATAGTTATATTCATTTATAACTTTATTTTTCACTATGTAAACACATAAAATATATTTAAAACTAAGAGAGTGAAATTTTGTAACATTCTTTAATTTAAATATTATATTTGAAATTTTCAAGGAAAAGTATCCATTAAAAAATAAATATAAATCCTAATGTTATAAGGGTAAAATTAACTCCATTAAATAAAATTAATCTGAAACATTATGACCTTATGACTTAGTTTTAACCTCAATTAACCTGATTTACCCTTTACTGAGGTGATAAATTTTACCAAGGTTACTATTCATATTGAATAAAAATTAAAGGGGAATATTTAAAAAAATTAAAACTACTAATTAAAAATATGGAACTAATTTTATCAAATTCAATCTCTATAAGTGTAATGAATTTCTTTTAAAATAAATGCGCAAAACATGATGAAAAGCAGTTTTTCAAAAATATGTTTTTTATGTATAAAAACGTTTTTATACTAAATTAAATCATGAAATTGATTTAAATGAAATTAATTGAATTATTAATAATATAATAAAACTTATTTTATTTTTAAATAATTATATAACAAAATGAGACTTTGTAAATTCTATAAATAAAAATACATTTTTCAATAAAAAATGGTATTTTTTACAATTAATTGGAAAATCAATCTTTCCGAAAAATCTAAATTTTTTGACCTAAGATAATTTTGATATGATTATTTAAAAAATGATATTGTTTTTATAAAAAAATTATAAAATTTATTGAAATTAATTATAATATTTTCTCACTAAAATAAATAAAAATCATTTTTTAAGAAAAAATATTATTGAAGAATAAAATAACTTTATTAAAAATGAAGCACATATTTACTATAAATTAACTAATGTAATTGTATTGAATATGTAACATATATATATATATATATATATATTTCATAATTAGTTAAAACTATTCATACATTCTAATTTAATGGCTAGGTTATAATGGTTATGATTAAATAATAATATTTCATGGTTCATTTAAGCTGAGTGTTGGGTGTTGTGTACACTATCAAACCATATTTTTTTATTTTCTAATATCAGGGTGTTACATTCTTACCCTTAAATAAACAAGGTCTTCTCAATTTAAACTAGTGTTCAGTAATCAAGGCTTGATATATAAATATTCATTTAAGGAAAATCCATATCGTAAAAAGCATTAATAAAAATTACTCTTAAATAATGGGAAAAGGAAGTACAAATATCACCAGAAAATGAGGTTTCCGAATAGAAGATAATTAGTGGGAAGTGAAGATATGTACATGGAAGTAAAAATTACTACCCAAGAACTGATAGATAGTAATAGAGTACATGGTTAGAGAAATTTAACAACCAAAAAACTATAAATTAGTGATGGGTGAAGAGACCATAATTTCATTATAAATGATCATAATAAGATAATATTTTTTGTTCAAAGTAATTTTCCTTGAGTTAACTAATTCATTTACCATAAAGAGAGATAAAACCAAAAAATATACTTGATATATTTCTATTTCATAAGAAAAACTTCATCCTTTACTTATGATTTGATCAATTTCCACTTCATCTCTTACTTTGGGATGATTTTTTTATCTCCAAATAACTGAATTTAACTTTTAATGCATCATTAGATTCCTAAAAGAATGAAAAGTAATTCCTTCTATCTCTAGATATTTTCCTAATCCAAAATGTTTATCACAAGTTATCTAATATTACATTAATCTCTAAAACATCAAAAAATAATTCCCAAAATTCAACTTAATCTATTCCATAAATGGTAAACCTTATGACCCTTCAAAAATATATATGACCAAATTCAAAATCAACTTAACATTAATCCATAAAGTAGATCTTAATTTTCACAGACAAACCATGTGAAACATTTTATCACACATTCTCTTGTAACATATTAATTACCATAAATCCACAATACATGTTTCGAAAAATTAACTCTCACTTCATTCCTTAAATAAAATATCATATTATAGGGTATTTTCCATAAATCCATAAATGTTGTAAACTCTATCATAAATTATGTTATAATAAAATCACTAACCATTTGTGTGGTTACAAATACTATCCTAACTAAACATTATTAAGTCAATATCATGAATATATTAAGGTTTATCTATCCATTATTCATGTATTCTCCAAAATATCATCTTACCACTAAATCAATTTTTTTGTTATCCATAATATGTATCTCGATTCTTATAACTAGAATATCATTGATAGAACTTTTATACAATATAGTAATTTAATCTAAATACACTTGTAAATAAATCATTCCACTTCGGTAGTAGAAACAGTATAATATTGTCCTTGATCCCTTAGATTCTTCTACGGTACATTACCTTAACACTTGGCCCATTCATTTTTATAGTGTACCACCTCCTTATCATTGAAATATTGAATATTCAAGGCTTCATTATTACACTTTCATTCACATGACAGATTTAATTTATCTCCACACTTGAAGTAAACTACTATCCCCTTCAAGAATGTACTAGGGCGTTTCTTTCAATAATTATCACAAGTGGGAAAATAATTCTTTCCCTCCTTCCCTTTATCAATTTTTTCTACCATCCTTTTCATCTATTTATTTTCGTATAATTTTGGATAATTATCTATTAGTGTTGATATCACATGATATTATTACCTCATATGATGACAATGTATGGGAGACTAGTGTCCTTTGGTGGACTAGATTTAACCGATAAAAGAAATGTCCAATATTAGTCTTTGTATTATATTCCTAGTCCAAAACATTCCTTGATAACCTTGTAAAGTCATTTGAATACGTAACAAAATTTTCATATTAATTTTGTCTCAGACTCAATAATTGTCTCTCCATATCTTCTCATTGTTCAATAGGAAAATATTTTTCCATTAAAGTTCCTTAAAATACCTCAATTCTAGGTTCACTATTTCCTACTCATCCTTAATGTTTTTAATCAATGATCCCTATTGATCCACACCCCCTAAAAGATTATAAAATTCAATTACAACCTTCTCTCTTTCATAACCTCATAAAGTGAGAAGTATTTTCTATAAAGAACTTATCCATTTCTCACCTAAAATAGAATGGTATTCCCAATAAATGATAGAGGTTGCTGGCGTATAATGTGGTTTAACATTATTATAACACATTACAGATTATTTGTATGCTCTATATGAGGTTGGTTATTGGTAATAAATTGAGTCAAATTACCCAAAATAGTTATAATTTGTTTATCTACAACTTTAGTTCCAACTCCAACTTCATTATCCTTACAATGAGGGAAATCTCTATATAGATTTCATATATTTGTATAATTTATATTCTTTACACTTGATTCCATTTCAAAACTATGTAATACCATATATTAGATCATAAAAATATGAATAATAATGAAACACTTAAGTTAAATTGAAAATATATGTATAACTAATTTTAAAATCATAATCTTGGTTTCTTTTCAAATATTCTCAAATTCTGTCATAGGGTTACACTCTCTAATCTATGTTTTCCAAAATCTAATTCCCAAAGTTTTTACTAAACGTTATCTAATACAAACAATAAATACCCTCACAATTATAGCCCAAATTCAATGGTTACATTATAACATTGGCACAATATATAAGATATCACATCCAAAAGGACCAATTAGAATAGTATTCTTACTAAATTCGATAAATACTAGAATTCCAAATTACAATTGAAAAATTAAAATACAACATATCATTTTTCTGAGATCATCATTATTCCCTCTATAATGTTCTTTAATTTCAATCATAAAACACTTCATAGTATCCTAGGGAACGGAAACATAAGAAATGGGTGATCTTAGGTGCTCAGTAAGGGTATGCATACAACAGAAGATAAATAAGTCTTGAATAATATGACAATAATAATTGATGATCAGATAATTCCATATTAATAGTATCATGATCTAGAAACTTATTCATGGATATCATAAAAAATCAAATAATCACATAGACATTAATAACTGATTTCATAATGATGGAATGCATAGTGTTGGACATTTAAAACATACCATTGAGGTTTTGTTCCAAGACATCTAAAAATACTGGCATAACCTTATTCCAATACATCTATATAAATAGGTAAGGATTGCGCCAAAACCCAATCTAGTTTATCTCATGAGACCCACCGATTCATTGGGGGATATAGCAGGCCCATCCCATTACATATGAAGTCTAATTAAATCCTCATATTAGAGGAGAAAAATATAATCAATGAAAACATTTGTATTAAAAAACTATAATACAAAATGTCAATAAGTTACCCAATCAGTAAATATAATCATGAACCTTCCAGAGTAATATGGTGGATGGTATCAAAATAATATATCCTCAGTCAAAACGACCATAAAAAATATATATTAATATCAAGGATAATATCATTTCAACACAATCTTAGTGGATCATAAGTAAAATAATATTTTTTCATTGATGAATATAAATACCAAAAAAATGTCATTAAAAAAATTCTTGATGAATATACACTTTTCACTTTGAAAATCAATTTTAAAAATAAAAAAAATTCGTGAATATTAAGAAAAGATATTTCTTTGAAAACAACCTTATAAGATTATAAAGGAAGATTCAAATTAAAAATTATTTTCAATGCAGGTGGGGGAAGGTTGATGCTGGTCTTCAGTTTGTGAGTAGGGATGTGTAGAGTAAAACAGTTTCAATGCAAGCTGATGAACCTTCTATTGAGAAGGTGTTTGATCGGATCAAGGATGATATGAGGGCTCCAAAAATGGGGAAATCTGTGGTCAAGTGGGTTGAGGAGACTACTTCTCAGTTGCAGAAGGAAATAGTGGTTTGGACAGGAGGGGTAGAAGTGTCTCAAACCTCTATTGATAAGTGTGCTGCTTCTTCGGGGGAGGGGGGGGGGGCAAGACACCAACAGAGAAGAGTTTGATCCAGGATGCTGTTATGAAATAAAACTCCTTTCGGTGCTTGGATGCCAATGAGTATGCTCTTTTTGGAGGGGATGGATAGATTTGGGGGGGTTCGGGAGTTGACAAGGCCCATGAGGAGGGGAAGTTACATAAGAAGAATAAAGGGAGAGAACGCAAGGACTACTCATTTTTACCGAAGCCGATGGAAACACGGTCAGGTAAAAAATATAAGTCAGGTGAGAAAGAAATGTCATCTTCCATGGTTTTCATGCAGGAGGATTCTCATGTTTTGGTCAAGGATAACAATAATGAAATGGGAAGATCTACTGAATTTGAAAAGAACATAAAATAACCTATCATTTTCTTCGAGGAGGGCATGTTAGAGGAATTTATATATGTTAATATCCCTTGAGAAGATGCTGATATGATTAGAAGACCTATCAAAGTGGAGTTCAACGGAGAGTTGGATAAGTGGATTGAAAAAAAGGATTTAATCCTAAAGATAGGCTTCAATGATAAAAAAAATTAGCAAAGAAGAATATATCTGAACCTGGGACAAAATGGCAGACCAATTTGAAGATGTTATTGGGGAAGATCCTGATGCTAAGGTTTGGCTAATGAATTGGAATCTGTATAGGGAGTAATGCACTAATAAGAGAAGGCTATGCTTTGGTAACTTTTCATTTTCTTATGAGGCTTCACCTTCAGACTGATTGGGTTTGTTTATGACGATGCTTTTAAAGTGGTTTGGCAGGACTTTTGGGTTGTATGCGGGTCAAGATGCTAATGATGTTAGGATATGGTCATCTTCATTATGGTTTTCTTTGACGCCCTTGGGGGTGGATCCTGGAGGTCAATTTCATTACTTGAAGGGAGGGTGAATTCCTATGGAGTTTTCTAATGGTATGATTTGGGTCGGTGTCGATGGTCTCACTAGGGGATGCTCAAGGTAATCCTTGGTGGGTTTGGCCAGCCTTTCTGATGTTCTTGTGCCCTAGTTCGTGGTTTCATGAACATGGTTTTTGGTTTTTGGTGTTTTTTTTGTTTTGGTGAATTTGGTTGTACTGGACTCATGTAGCGGGGTACCAGGAACCCATAAACCGGCTTTTGAAAATGGAAAACAAATTGATTGGCTTGTTGGTAATTCCATAAATTCCTTATAAGTTAACAAACATCCCTTTCATTATTTTATAAAAATATCAAAAAGTACCTCATTCAAAAAACAGAAAGAATATTACATTTTTTGAAAAAAATAAAACATTGGTATATATAACTTTAAAAAATTATTGGATAATATTAACAACATTCCATAAAACATTTTAAAAAAACATAGGCATTGAACGGAAAGGATTTTTGAATGAAGTGAGAAAAGAAGTCAATTTTTCTCAAATCAATATTTCCATCTTTTGAGTACTTAAAGAGAGAAAAATGAAAGGAAAACATTTAACATCCTTAAATAAATATAGGATAATAAAATATAATGGTTTTGAGATATAGATATCAAATAATTCCCAAAATAGAGACTTAAACATTACAATCCTGAATAATGATCAAATTATGAAATAAACCCTTAACTCATGTTTGACTTCCTCTGTATGTGTCTGGATATACTTTATAATAAATATTATTTATATATATATTCTATAAAAATACTCATACATATCATACCATATATTATTCAGTTATAATTTTGTATCACCCATTTATGAACAATTCTCCATCAAAATCACTATTCTGGGTAATTACTGCTTCATTTTTCATATATGTTTGGGTTTGGTAGTTTTTTTTATTGTAATTTCATCATAGTAAAATCATTTATATAATTATAATAATGATAAAAATATAATATATTTTCATTATATACACATTTATAGTCATTAATAAATGATAAATAAATAAAAATTATTTACGTCATTCATGGAGTCGATAGGCAGTATGTACCCATAAACATTATTTTCAATTTTTGACTGATAGAATGAAAGAAAGATAAAAAATAATTAATCATTACATAATAATTTTTATATAATATATATATTTATAAATATTATATTCATTAAATATATCCTTATTACTATCCATGTAAAATAGAATTGAAAAACAAATCACATCACTTTGTGGAGGAGCTAGTCCACACGTACACACAAGCAACATTATCATTTTCCAATGGATTAAAAGGTAAGAAGTTATATATGATATAATAATTTTAGAAGAATAATTATTTAATAAATATAATATGAAAATATTATACTTATCTTAATATCCATCTATAAAATATGGTGATGAAAAGTGAATTGTATCGCTACATGGAGATGGTAAGTCGTATGTATGCATGAGCGATAATTTCACATTATATTTGATGGAAAAGAGGATAGATAATGTTGGTTTAATAATAATAATAACAATTAAGAATATTTAGGATAAAAATTTTATTATTTTATGAAAATACAATATATTTCTACGATTTAAAATAATAAGTAAAAAGAAAGCAATCGATTAAGGCGATTACATTTTTTTGGAATGTAATCCTTTAGATATCCTCATAAGAACTCTAGGTTTGGTATTTTTGGAATAAAAGAACCAATAAAAAGTGTCTAGATTATTTTGGAATAGAAAATATTAGGGGGGTTTTAATATATATGATTCAAATTTGTCTGAAGAAGTGAAAAGAGAGGTGCACTTTTATAATTGATGTGAGTGACACTTTTATAATTTCCTAAAATGTTAAATTATAATAATGTAATTGTAAATAAAAAATGATTAAAAATGGATATATATTATAATATAAGATATTATACTATTTATATATCATAGAAATAATAAAATCTGGATGTGTTTACATGATATTTTAAACCATATCTTTTCTATTAACCCCTTATTTAACCTATTTTAACATTAACTATGGTAACATATGTTTCACTCTTAAAGGGTTATAATTTTACATATAAAGTTAATATTTATTCATAAATTGAAAGGTTTGAAATTTTCCACCATAAATTATCCCCTTTATCCTATTTCAAAATTTTAATGAATTTTAAATAATTTAATAAATTATTATTTTAATAAATTACCATTACTGTCAATTTTGACAGTATTCATTTAATTTGACTTAAAAGAAACAAATGAAAAGTATTAATTAGAAGATAATAATTTAACAAAACACTAATATGTCATATTAATATTTAAATTTTTTGTAACTTTACAAATCACTCACATTATATAAATTTTAATACATTTAAAAATATTTATTTAAATTTTCCATTAATTGAATAAATTTAGTGTCAAATTTGTATATGAATTTAAGGTAATTATATAATATATAAAAATAGTAAATATATTAAAATAATTAAAATAATTCCATCAAACAAAAAATAAATATTTAAATTCATTCAGAACTTGATCTTTTCCATATATGAACATATAAAAGATATTTAACACTAAGAGAGTTATATTTTGTAACTTTATTTGTTTTAAATATTATATTGCTAATTGTTATAGACAATTATCCATTAAATAAATCTAGTTCCATAATTAGGTGATAAGGGAAGATTTAAATCCATCGAATATGAATTAATATGAAATATTATGACCTTATCACTTTGTTTTAACCTAGATTAACTCGATTTACCCTTTCCTAATGTGATAAATTTTACCAAGATTACTATTAATAATGACCAAAAATAAAAGATATCTATTAAATTTTTTTCTGCTTATAATTATATATATGTAATAAATTTTATCAAATTCTATTTCTATAGCTAGGCAAAATTTATTTTAAAATAAATGTACAAAATTTGGTGAGAAATAGTTTTTAAGAAAAATGCCTTTTTATGTATAATAGTGTTTTTATACTAAATTGAATCATGAAATTGATAATAATGATTTTAATTATATTATTAATAATATAGTAGAACTCATTTTTGTTTGAAATAATTTTAGAAAAAAATGTAATTTTTTAAATGCCTGAAACAAAAATCTGTTTTCAATAAAAATCGGTATTTTTTTACAATTCAATGGAAAATAAATATTTTTTGAAAAATAAAAACGTTTCACCCTAAGATAATTTTGAGATGATGATTTAAAATAAGATAATTTTTTTATAATATAAAATTTATATATTTTTTAGAAATTTATAATACTATTTACTCACAAAAATTCATAAAAATCATTTATGAAGAAAACATATCTCTGAAGCATAAAATAGCTTTACTGAAAATTTAGTACCTATTTCCTAAAAATAAATTAATGTATATGTATTGGTTATATATAAATTTATATTTCCTAATTCCATTAACACTATTCATACCTGCCGATTCAATAGTAAGGTTGAAATGGTCATATTTAAAATATAATATTTCGTGGTTCATTTATACTCGGTGTTGTGTGTTGTGAATGTTATTGAACTTAATTTTCTTCTTTTAAATTCATGGTATGTTTCAAAAATAATTTTTAATTATTATTTATTTTTTAAAAATTAAATTAATGTAATAAAAATTGAGTGCTTCTTTACTGAGCATTAACCAATGAATTTAATTTAATTGATATATATATATATATATATTATTCATAATGTGGTTACTCTAATTAATACCCATCAATCCTATGATTATGATATAATATAACATGGTTCGTTTAATTTCATTGTTACATGTCATGAAATATATTGAATAGATCAAATTTATTAATGAAAAATATATTCTAAAATCATGAGGTGTTACATATAGTTTTGGTTCCACCATATCATGATGGAATAGACCAATAACGATGATAATTTTTCTCAACATAGGTAAAGGACATACTGAGATGATATCTGCAAGTCCTTTATTGACATTTAGTTTGAGGTATGTCTTCATTTTGATTTTTTTAATGTTTTTTTGTTTAAATTAAATTAAATTGGTGATTGAATTGGAGATTCATGTTAGTGATTTTTCTAGAATGGTTTTGGGAGTACGTTGTGGACATATCGCATGATTTTGGGTTTGGGTTTGGTACAATGAGATCATAGAGTGAAATTTTAAGAATTATGACTAATTAAATTGAATAATTAATTATAAATAGTTTATAATTAATTATTGTCTTTATTAATGTTAGTTAGGGCCTCAGGTGATTTGGACAATGACCATTACGCTTAGATGAGCCTGAGAAAAGCTGTTTAGGGGTGAATTAAAAAGGAAATAACTCTGGAACTAAGTTAGGTGGTCCCTTGTACATTCCCTATGATATCCACATTTCTTTATATATTCTTGTCATGTAATATGTGGTTGGTGACCAGAATTTTTAATTTAAATTATTTTTTTATTAAAAGGAGAGGTTTGGATAAATTGAATAAAGTGTTAAGGGCCACGCATGAACCTTGTGCATTGGCTGGTTTGAATCGGTCATCGATGGTTGAGGTCTTCATTACATATATGTAACCGGAGATATATGGACCCCCTTGAGGGGTGTAACAGGTTTATGTAAGTATAGATTGACTTAGTATAGGTTCCTTTTTGACCTCTGTGTAGGGAGATGAGATGATATGAGTATGAGTGGAACTAGGATGCCATAGTAGACCCTTGAGATTCTTTAGAACCATTTTGATAGCGAGATGATGGTGGGGTGAGTGTTCATCCCCATATAGATGTGATTACATAGGTGGGTAGAACTTGGGTAGTTTGATAACTCATTAGGTGTTTAGATAGAGCATTGTATGACTTGGGTATTGAGAAGGGATTTGATCCCTATCTATAGTGATATTTTCCTAGGAAGCCAATGATGTATTTATAATACTTTTATTATAGCGCGGCACACTATACCCTCCAAGTGATAGGTGTTGATTTTTCGGACATGTTTTATATAAGGGAGCCCATGAAGGGTGTTTGTGATTGATGAGACCTATGGGATACCAATGAGTGCCCTAGTGAGATGTTGAACCTAGTTATATGGGGTATATAGAAAACATGTAGTTCTAATTGTGGGTGTCACCATAAAACCCTAATCAATGATTTGAACCTATTATAGTTGTGATAGTGACATATCATGCACCTGAGTGGTCGAACTAGGATTGGGGGGATGGGTTCGGCAAAAGGAGACCCCATCATGATGTGTTATGAGATGGTTTTGGGTGGGATGATTTTTCTACTGAGATGTACTGAGGTGCATGGGATTCCCCAGTTGTTCTCCCAGGATCCATCTATTAAGGTTAATACCGATATTTAGGGATTTACCAGTACATCAGGGAATCAGTCCTGGGGCCTGATACTAATACTATTTGATTTCTTTGGAAGCTAGAGAATTGGCCTATGATACTGATTCAAACACACTTGATTTCCCTGGATTCATAAGAATTGATCCTCGAGCCCGAGATACAAGATTGTAATGGATTATAAGAATAAACTATTGATCCTATCATGAATATGAATTGGATTTCCGTAGATTCCTTGGAATTGGATGGATGCATGATACTTGTTAGGCTTAAATACTAGGGAACTAATCGTAATGCCAGATTTTCACATGCACCGGATTACCCGGGATTCTTGAGAATCACTTATTAATACCGATACCACCTGATTACCTAGTATACTTGGGAATAATTTATTACCTTTTGTGTATTGTATTACTTAGGGAATGATTTTATGAATAATCCATGTTTCAAGTTAAAATTATTACGTAACGTGATTAGAGACAACATGAAAATGGCTAAAGCAGGTTTGGGTAGATCCTTGGTGTTATGCAGGACCCAAGGATTAGTGGCATTTACTTATTTAAGTTTCCATAATTTTATTTAGTTATTAAGATGTTAATATCACATGCACACCCAGAATTTTCTTGTTATGTATAGGACCTCATTGGTGGCAGCCTACTAAGTTGTACTCACACCCTACTCAGGTATCCATGACACTTGGGTGCCCAAGAAAACTTCATTGATTGTGAGTTTTGGTTTGGAAGAGGCCCAAAGTAGCTGGATCGAGTGGGATACATCAGATGAGTCTAGAGACTAGAATGAGGTGATTATTGGAGATGAAATATAACCTCATGTGTATTTTTTTATTATGGTATTTATTGTTTTATATATGGTTGAGGATGAGTGTTGAAGTGTTCACTCTCAAAATATTAATGATTTTTTACTAAGTATAACATAGGGGTTAACCTAGGTTATTCTCTTAGGGATACATAATGTCAATCACTCACTATATCAAACACTTTTTCATATTTTTTGTATTATTAATTTTGAAAAAAAGGAATGAAATTGTTGTTGAGAGTTATGAATAAATGAAAATAAATTAAGGTAGTAAAAACTAGAAAAATGTTAGCGATAAATAACTTGGTCCTAGGGATTAATTATTATGTTCCATCATTTTACGTTATTGCCTTCAAAATTATATTTGATTGTTCATCCTATATTACGTGAACTATTATCCCCTAACTTACGTGTAAAAATTATCATGCCTATGATATCTCTCTAACACACCAAATATCACCTCCTCTAATAGAAAAGATCAACGAACACAACTAAATCAAGAGTACGACACATTCTGATACCCAAATATATCATATATTATGTTATCTCTTGAACAAACTCAAATCCATCATATAATAAACCGGCCAAGGGAAGGGATGGAATTCATATTTGGTAGGGAATAAAATAAAATAGTGGGTAATATATTATAATGATTGAAAACTATTGCAGCAGCCCCAATAAACTCACTTCCCTATTAAAAAATGAAAATAAAAATTTATAATTAAATAATAAGAATTCAAGAACACTAAGAAAACCTCCGCCAAGTCCAATCCTAGGGTTAGTTATTCACAATCACGAGTATTATAAATGTAAAATGGAGGAAGAAAAAGTGAAAATAAAACAAAAAAATGGGGGTAATTGAATTAAAATAATATATATTGAAAATATAGTAGAATATTACATTATAATTCTACCCAAACTATATTCTAAAATGGACAAATATTTTAAATGGAGAGGAGATAATTTTTTATAGGGAAAGGGGTAGTTGAATTTCTATCCAATTTCAACCTCCAAATTGTTTCATGTGGTTGGGGTAGTAAATGTCCAAATATATAAATGTTTTCCTCTTGAATGTTGTCCATATATATCTCTTATATTGACTAAAAAAATATCATCTTCATTGGAAACATGTAGCCAATGTTATGAAATATTTACTTAGGAAAATATTTCTAGCCCGAAGACTGTTTGTATTCCATTATATCAGTCTCCCATGACATTATGACCATGAAAGTACCAGAATATTGAGTTTCCATAGTTATGAAATTTATTACTCAATAATTTTTATATCTTCCATAAAATATTAAACTAATTTGGACCTTCCATGTATGATATTCATACTCATATTCAAAATTCATCCAACTAGGAAATAGATTACAAGGCCCAAATTTGGAGTTCCTTTTAGCAATCTTATGATTGGATTCAACATTGGATCCAATTAGATTGAATGGATCTCATAAATAATTTAATTCTATAAAAAATTAATTTAATAATTTTGGTCAGTTTAGAAAATGATATGGCTGAAATATGAAACTGATTTAAAATACCTAAAATAAAAAAAATCAATTTCATAATTAAGCTCTAATCATTAAAAAACATAAAAATATGATAATTACACTTAAAATATTAAATTTTTGTAATTTAAAACATTAAAATTCAAAGTAAAATTATTAGAAATATTTTATCTATCAATTCCACCATGATTAACAATTAAAATCCTAGTAAATTTAATGAATTCAACCAAATGAATAGAAGTGGCTGGCCTTGGTTCAAACACACAAACCTAAAGAGAAGAGAAACAAAGATTCAATCATAATTTAAAATATAAAACCTCTTATAAAAGTTTTATAATTTTACCCATATTAATTTAGGCAATGTTTAAGTTCCCGGTCTTTGAATGCAATGAAATTTTGTTGTATTAATATTTTATTAAGTGAAATTATCATAAATTTCTCTTTCTGAAGGTCCTTAAGCCAAATATATATTCATCACTTTCTTGATAAAACCAAAATTAAATTTATATGGATAAATTATCAAATTCTTCAATTGTCATTAAATATTCCCCTCACCTAAATCTATTCATTTTTGTTAATTAGGAATTGTATTTTTTTAGTGGAATAATATCTTATAACATCATGTGGGATCTCAATTTCCTATTGTATTCTAGTTTCAAAAGAATTATGTGAATGAATTTTAGGTTGTATCCCTAAGGTTTTATTTTTCAAGATAATAATGTTACTCAAGTAAGAGGTCAAAATTTTAATTTTCTCATGTTATACTTGTAATTACAATAAATTTTATTGCATTTAGAAAACATTACCATATTCCTAAATAAAAAATTTCATGAAAGTAATGAATTTTTTAGCCATAATATATATTTAAAAAGTTCAAAATCAATGAAATATTAAAAATCATAATGATATTTTCTTTAGGTAGGAAAATATTTAAAGCTCAAATTTCTAACCTAAAAACACACTAAAAATTAAATACCATAAAAAACACAAATATTCAAAAAAACATAAAAAACAAAAAGGAAATACACACACTAATCCTAAAAAAGGTTAAAATCCCCCCAAAATTAATATTTAACTGCCACTCAATTTATTCGCAAATATAAGTTAGAAAGATAATGGTACGAAAAAAGGTAAATAAATATATTACCAGACGCTTTTTTCGAGTGTCACCCTTGAGTTATGATCCTAGATGCTACCAATTTAGACCTAAACAATTATTAAAAAGAAAACCTAAAAAATTATTCAAAAAAATACAATTATTAAAAAATATATATATGGGTGAATAGGATAGATTTTAGGTGAAATGCCTCAAAGTGGTGTTATCTTTTAATTTCCCCTAGTTAGGCAGTGTAGCTGGTCATCCCCAATCTGAAAGTGGATGTGTCTTCTTATTCATGATCCAACAAAATTTTTTCCTTCTAATGTGAATATCTTAAGACTATTTATTGAGGAACCCCATGATATAGTTTAGTAGTTAGATCCTCATTGTAATTTAATATAAATAATATGGTGGAGGAAGGAAGATGGATGGGTCGTCCTCATTTGATATGGCATTAACCTCGACCACTATAACTTCATCCAGTTCCTAATCATTTAAAGATGTTGTATCCCTAATTTTAGGAGGGGTAAAATTAGTGATAATTTCACTTTTAATTGTTTTAAATGAAAATTTATTAATAGATAAATATTCCCCTTTAAGTAAATAATCTTATAATTTCATTTCTTTATGAAAATCTACTAATAATTATTTATTTTCACACTCTAAAATTTGTTTGGTCTTATCGGGGATCTTTATATATTCCTCATTAGATACATCATATTTTTATTCTTTATCCTCTAAGGAAGTCCATGTGATGCCTGAATCTAAAAAACTAAAATAGGGAGAGTTAATTATCCACTCAGTTTTTATAAAATTAATGGAAATTGGTTTTAATAAAGGATTGACTCCCTGAGTTGGTTCAACCTCCATTTCTATTTATTTGATAATTGTCTCCTGGAGTTTGGTTGTTGTGGATAGAGGTAGGTAGTCAATATATTTTATCTTCTATTAGAACTCTATTTTATTATTGTTTTATTTTTCTAAAGCGAAAGAGATGTAGTGAGGTGTTGATTCTTATTTTTCAAAGATGATAGAATCACTTTCATTATCAGCTTTGAAAAAATATGACTAATATTCTTCCAATTCATATGTATATCCCATAATTACATCGACTAACATGTCTTCATCAAGAACCTCTTTAAGTAATGGTCATGAGAGGTAAAAAGGATCTTCAAGTAATTCATTTTCTTCATATTTGTGTTCTTAAATAGAAAATTTGAGTTGGGAAAATTTTTTCTTTACCAATTATAGTTATTTTTGTTCCTTAAACTTCTCTTGAGACATATGAAAATATTTATTTATCCATTATATTTTTCTCTCCAAGTTTGGTGTGACTTCTCTAAGTCCATGAAACATTGATTTTATTTCATTGTAAATTTATTCTTCTAATGGAAATTGATCGTAGTCATTCCATGCATAATAATTTCACTTTGAATACATCATATATATTTTTTGTTTTTTTAAAGAAATAATATATTCACAAAACTAACAAAAATAATGAGTAAAAAACTACTTGGATCACGTAAAATGATGCCATGTTTGATGAGAATTGATATGTATTCTCTAAAAAAATTTATGGTTTTTTATCTAAGTGAAGAACAGGCGTTGACATAGTTCATTATTTTGAGGAGAATTTGTGTCAATCCTTCAATATCCCAAACAATTTTTTATATTTTTGGAATTTTTTATATTTGAATATAATTGAATGAAATAGGGGTTGATAATGATGAAATGAATGAAAATAATGTAAGCTTGTAAAAACAAAACAAATGTTAATAATAAAGAACTTGGTCCTATGTTTGAATAATTAGTTTTAATCATATTCTATTATTATTATTTAAATTTTGTTTGATAGTTCATCCCATAATATATGAACCACTATCCCCTTCTTTTTCTATGAAAATTAGCATACCTATGCGATATATTCAGTACACTAAATCCCACCTCCTAAAATAGTAAAGATAAATGAAGAAACCTAAATTGAGTTCTTGAAACCTTCTAAGACATGACTCTATTTTATATCATTTCATGTCTTGAATAAAATCAACTCGATCATATGAATAGTTTCTTGAGAGAAGTGATGGAATTGATGTTTGGTTGGGAATTGAATAAATATCAGATAATATCTCGAAATAATGGAAAATAACTACATCAACTTTCATCACACACAATAACAAATTAAAAAAATAAAATAGACATTGATATTTGAAGGATACGAAATTAAGATCCCCAAAAAACCTACCTAAGGAAAATCCTAGAGTTGCATACTCTCCATCCTGAATATTATAGATTTATGATGGAAAAACACAAATGTGAAAAAAAAACAACATATATGAGAGGAAGAATACTAAACTAATATATATTGAAAATATAATAGACTATTACAATATCATTCCACCCTATATATTTTATAAAAAGTGAAAAAAAAAATTAGATTGGGAGGAAATACTTTTTTATAGGAAAAAGGGTGGTTAAATTTCCCTCAAATTTCAACATATGAATTTTTTACATGGTTTGGGTAGTAAATTAAAGAATATGAAAATGTTTTCTTCTTGAAAGTTCTTAAAAGATCTATCCTCAATCCAGGAAATTTTTTAGCTTCATTTTACATGTTTATCCAATGTTATGATATATTTACTCAAAAAAACATTTTTGGCATAAAGAATGTTTGTATTCCAATTTAGTAGTATCCCATTAAATTATGACCTTGAAAGAGTTAGAATACCAATTTCCAAAATTATGAATAAATTTCCTATGAATGGTTTCTATCATCATTAAAATTTTCAACTCATTTATATTTTCCATGTTTGATATGTGGCCTCATATTTAAAAAATTTACATTATAAGCACAGACTATAAGGCCCAAATTATGAGTTTCATTAAGACCTCTTATGATTGGATTTAGGTTTTAGTCTAGTTGAATGAAATGTATCCCGTAAAATTTTTAATACTACAAAATTGGAATTTTCCAATTTTGATCAATTTGGAAAAAATTATGACCGAAATATGTAAGTGATTTAAAATACTTAAAATTCCAAAATCAAGCCATTTTCACATTTAAGTTCAAATCATTCCAAAAACATAATAATATGATAATTACTCTTAAAATATAAAACTGGTGGGATTTAAAAAAATAAAATTTAATGTAAAATTATTGAAAATAATTTCAATGTTATTTGGCCTGATGGGCCGCTGGTGAGTTTGTATGAATGTATGCATCTAAATTTACATTGGATATAACATGTCATGTTTTATTACATATGATTATTTATGGTTTATGATATGTAATATTTTTAGTTATTTTCTATTATTTCACACTATAATATGGTGGTATATTCTTTCCATGGTATTTCATTAGAACCACACTACTGGTCGAAAACCTATGGAATACGGAGATGTGCACCTAATGTCCAATAAATCTCAGATTTAGTTACTATTCAAAGTTAACTATGGCATGGAAATTATAAAATGATATCAAATCTGTGTGACTGATATCACATAAATTATTATATTTATATTTTGTACTACTATTAGGATAGATGGTAGACATGTGACATAGTAATGTCTTAGAGATTGTCATGGATATTGGGTTTGTGCGTCGAGAAAACCTTCTTGTCAGGAAGTACAAGTTATTAGGGATATGGGATTTCTTATCTTGGTTTCTAATGATATATTTTTAAAGAACATGACCCTAATATCCTAGATTTGGTGGTTAATTTATTACATTGGAATTATATACAAGGAATCACATCTTAGAGGACTGAATATTTTAGTAGTATTGGTAAACTAGATACATCCTTCAAATACACATTAAATATTCAAATATCAAACACACAAAGTGTTTTCTTTGATAAATCAATTATTCCTTATTATTTATCCCTTTATACTAATAAAAAAACACTTCCTAGTGTCCTAGGTAAAATAAAATATAATAAAGGTGGGATCTCAGATGCTTAGTGAGGGTAATTGTTAAGTGGAAGCTACCACGACTAAATTACCATAATTAATATGACAAGGTAAATAACTAAAAAAATATATTTAAATAATAAATTGAGAACAATATAGAAGGAATAAATGATGATTAAATAAATATAAATAAATAACTACATGATCTTAAAACTTATCCATAGATATTCAAACTAATCAAATAATCACATGGACATTAATAACTAATCTCATAATGAGGGAATGCATAATGATGGACAGATAACACCTACTTTCAAGAAATTTCACAAGAAAAATTATATATTTGGGTAGAAACCGATCTAATTTTGCTAAATTTTTTGTATCATGATACCCATCGATGCATCTAGGGGCTATCTATAAACGCTTCCCACCCATAAATTACTAAGTCCAATTGATTCCTCATATTAAAGGGGTAAAATATAATCAACATAAACATTCATATTGAAAAAATAACATATGAAATGTTAATACTTAATATAATCAAATAAACATAATCGTAATCCATCACGATTAATATGGTTAATGGTAATAAAATTTTATATCCTCAGTCAAACTAATCATAATCCATCAAAAGAAAGAATAAGGATGATATCAATAAAATAAATCTATAGCAGATCATAAGTATAATAATTGGTTGATGTTATTTACGAATATAAATACCACAAAAATCTTATTAAAACATTCTTTTATGAAAATAACCTTTTCAATTTTAAAATATATTTTTTAAAAACTAAAAGTTCCCAAAAATATTTTGTAAATACCATTCTCTAAAAATAACCTTTAACATATATAAATTAATATTTAATATATTGAGTGATAATCATGGGAGGAAATTGTGTTCATGTCATACACATTAAAACAATGATTCCTTTCAATTTTTTTTTAAAAATCCAAATGGTCATTATTTTAATAAACATTAAAAAACACATATCTTTATTAATAAGGATTTTAAACAAAAGAGAGAAATAAAGTTAATTTTCTTTAAAAAATAAATTATTTTAAGTAAAAAATAGCTAAAATAGAGTTATTACTTGAAATGTTCATGAATAATCGTAGGATAATGAAATATACTGGTTTTATGATATAAATACAAAATAATTCTCTAAGGGGGACTCAAACAAAAAAAATCCGGAAAAATGATGAGATTGTGAAATAAACCCTTACCACTTTGGTAACATTTAAATCCTAAGAACCATGAAAGAAATAACACAAAATAAAACATCAGAAACCATTAATAGAAATAGATTCATGATATAACATATCAAAATAGGTAGTATATACACCACACAAATGAATAAGTGGTGAATATGGCGTATGTCTCATGGAAGTAAAAGTGAGACCAGAAACCCTTACATTAAGTTTGACATCCATTGTATGTATCTAAAAATACTATATAATAAATATAACTTTATTATAAATCTATTAAAAATCCATACTCATATATCTTATACCATATATTATTTACTTATATTCTTTTATGAACCTTTTAGCAACAATTCTTTCTTAAAATCACCATTTCGCGTGATAATAGCTTTGTTTTTCAAGTTTGTTTTGGTTTACTAATTTTCTTCCTTTTATATTTATAATGATTAAATCATATTTTTTAACTATTATATAAATATATTATATATCCATTATATATTTATTTATATTTACCTATAAAAGTTAGAGATAAAAATTGGATTACACCATTCATGGAGACGGTAAGTCGTACGTACGTGTGAACATTATTCCCATTTTTATCAATAGATGGAATGAAAGGATAATAAATATTAATTAATCTTCAAAAAAATTATTATTTCATATATATCATCAATTAAATACTTATTACAATCAATGTAAATATAAAATGGAAAACACTTCACATCGCTATGTAGAGGCGGTGGTCCACACGTACACACGATTGATGTTGTTGTTTTCCAACAGATTGGATGGTAAGAAGTTAGATGTGATATTATTTTTAAATTTTTTTTTATTTTATAAATATAAAATATATTTAATTAAACTTATCCTTACTTACTTCCATTTAAATAATAAATAAAAAATGAATCACGTCTCTTCGTGAGGTGGTAGTCCGTCGTAAACACGAGCGACGTTATTGTATCCCCACAAAAAATGGAAAGTAGGTAGTTACGTGTGATATAATAATTCAATAATTATAATAATTTCATATGTATAATATAAATATGTTAAATTAATCAATATATCAATCTTTTAAATGTGGTGATGGAAAACAAATTACATCAATTCGCGAGGCGATAGTCCGCCGTACACACAATGGACAGTTTTGTTTCCCATTTGATGGAGGTGGAGATAGATATAGGTTTGTAAATTAACATAATAACATTTAATTATATTTTATATACTGGTTTTATTTTATTATCAAGATTTAATATGATTTTATGGAGTTTTAAGAATAAATAAAACAAATACGCACGTTAATAATTTTACCTATTCTTCAAGAACTCTTTTAGGATTATACCTAAAGCATTCCTAGATTGAACTTATGAACAAAATAAGGCCTATAAGATGTTGGTATAAGAGTACGGAATGTATTTGGATAGGTATTGGCTGAAAAAAAAATTTTGGAAGTGTGAATAAGAGAGGACAAGGGTTCTCTTTTATAAGTGGTGGAGAGGACACACTTGGTATTTTTGAAAAGAAAAAGTGATACCCACATTTTTATCATTCCAAAATCCGAAAAATATGTCATTATCCAATATTATAGTTTATAAGGTTGAAATATGTCAACAAAATGGGTTTTGGACAATTTTTAGGTCATTTTAACCCTTATCATTTAAGGTTAACCCATGGTAAACCCATTTTTACCTTAACTATGACAATTAATATTTAATATCTTTACAATATATTATGCTAAAAAATTAAGTTGAACTAATTAGATAATATAAATTATTCTTATTAAAACATGGAATCTATTTTTCCCAATTAAATTCACATAATAGGTATAATTTAATTTTAAATTAAACTCCAGATGCGACAAAAGAGCGATTATCCAAAGTGAAAATTCTCATAAGTATAAACTGTTTTAATATAAAATTTTAAAATGAAATTTTTTCTAATGACCTAAATTATTTAAATATAAATTAAATTGAAATAATTTTACACCAAAAAAATAAAACATATTTTAACATTTTACGTATTTTAAATTAAAAGGTAGTTTTTAATAAAAAATCTGTATTTTTCACTATTCATCAAAAAATTAATCTTTTTTATAAAATTCTCAAAAAATAACCCTGACATAATTTTTAAATATATATTTTAAAAATTAACATCTACCTTATTATATTCATTAAAAAATTATACTTATTTAATTATAATATAGCATCTACCTTATAACCTTCCATTTTTTTGTAAAATGATAATGTCGATCGTGTGTATGTGTGGACTACCGCCTCCATGAAGCGATGTGATGTGTATTTTATTTTATTTTGAAAAGGATGGTAATAAAGATATATTTTATGAATATATATTATATTTATGATAGAAAAATAATTTTTTAAATTTAATTAATATTGACCTTTATTTCATTTCATCCATTGAGAAAATAGAAACAATGTCCATGCGTACTACCTACCTACAATCTTCATAAATACTGTAATTCATTTTTATATATATAAATTTAATGGATGATGATATATATTTATATAAAAAATATATATTATATTTATATAATTCTTAAAATTCTTAATATGATGTAATCATTATCACAGTGCAAGCTCCAAAACTACCGAATCAAAATGTATATTAAAAACAAAGACGTTATCACCTAGAATAATGATTTTAACAATGAATTGTTATTAATGGGTGATAGAAGGTTATATGTAAATAATATATGGTATAATATATATGTTTATGGTTCTATAATATATTCATATAATACTTATATTTATTATATAGGAGGTTCTATCATGTATTGAGGAATTAAAGACTTGTGGTGAGAGATTTTAGTCTCACTTTTATTTCCACGGGACACATGCCATATTTACTAATTTTTAATTTTTGTGGTGTATATACTACCTCTTTTAGAGTTTATATTTTGAACTTATGTATTTTAATGGTATTTATAGTTTCATTTAATGATATTCTTTTATGATTCTTATGATTAAAAAGTTACCGAAGTGGTAAGGGTGTATGTTATAATCTCATTGTTTATCAAGATTATTTATGATCAAGTTTATGATGATGAAATATTGTGATATTTATCTCAATAAAATCATGTAATTTATTATCCTAAGGTTATTTTTTGTAATAAATTTTTCCATTAGTTTTACTCACATTAAATGCTTATTAGCATGAAATAATGTTTTTAGTAAACCTGACTGTATTTCCCTCTTTGATCGAAAATCCTTTCTCCTCTATGTCCATGTTTTATAAAAATGTTTAAAATAATGGTTTCTAATATTCTCAAAATATTTTTTATATACATTTTTAGCATTTTTTTAGTTTTTTTAAAAAATTAAATGGAATATTTTAATATTTTTCCAAACAATATACTTTTGACTTTTTATCAAAAATGTGAAAGGAATATTTGTTTTAACGTGTATAAAAGGGATAATATCTTCTACCATCCTGGATACTCAATGATTTAAAGCTTCCATTACAAGTTTCTAAGGGTTTTTAAAAAAAATATTTAATGTTTGGTAAATTTTTAGATTTAAAAAAAGTTATTTTTGAATTAGAAATGTTATTTTAATCAAGAATTTTTTAATGATATTTTAATGTTATTTTTATTCATCAATGATAACAACCGTTGATTATACTTATGATATAATGTGGATACAACCCAATGGTACCAAACCTATTATTTTTTGTATGTATTATGATTATTATGATATGATTCTTATGAAATCCATTTCTTTTCCATGAGTTATTCTTTGATGAAATGATGAAATATTTATGAAGCCCATTTATTTTACACAGGTTATGTTATAATGAAATATTTATAAAAAAATTTACTTTATATGGGTTATTATATGATGAATGTTGTATGATATTATGGAACACATGTTACATCCCAAGTAGGTAATTAATAATAGATATTTTTATATATGTCTATTAATGATTAAGATAGTGTTTTAGAGGCTTAAAATGAAAATAAATACAATCTTATGCATGGAATACACTAATATTTTTAAAAGATTGTTTTTCTGCCTTTTGATGGAAAACCATTTTTTAATCTATATTTTGAAAATTTTATAAGATATTTTTGTCAAAATAAACTTATTATTTATGATTGGGACATCAAAATTTACTTTGTGTGAATTTTTGGTATTTTTCAGACAATGTTCATTTTTTAATGAATAGTGAAAAATACTGCATTTTACATGAAAACTGCTTTTTAATCTAATTTATTTATATGATTAGATTATGTTTTGAATTGGTTTTGAAGTGAAATTTGAATATATTTTTACCATTTAATCCAATGGTGGTCATTGGAATCTATTTCACTTTGAAATTGGACTTAAACTGGTGTCAATCTTTTGATACTTATTGTTTCATAAAAACAAGCTATTTGCTCTGACAGCGGGAATTAATTATTAAATTAATTAATGTGACTTATATGTTTTGAATTTTGTAAAATAGACTTCACTTTTGAATTCGGAATATCAAATATAGCTTAGGGTGAATTTTTGGTAATTTTCTGAAAAACTTCAATTTTTGATGAATAGTGAAACCACAAAGTGGTACTTATAAAAACTGATTTTCCGTTTAAATGAAATTTTGCCATCATTGTGTTTTGATTTTCAAAAATCCGACATACATGGTTGTCATTAATAAGTAAAATGTGGTTCAATGATATTAAAATAATTTTTTGGTGAATAGTAACTTATTAAGTTTTTAATCGCGATTAGTGGTAATTAGTGTAGTTTAAGGTAAAAATAATGCTTTAATAAAATAAGATGATCTTGAAACATGTCCTACCCTCATTAGTTGTGTCATGGCCGACCAAGACAAGCCATGGGTCAACTTGGGGACCCCATGGAGCCACTTTGGTTGGGAAATGACATAAATAACTTTTTATTTAATGTTAAAGTAAAAATGACACAAACATCATATGTTTTACGAAAACAATTTTTACATGGGGTTATAAAGATCAGATTTTTGATTATAAATAGTCATTGTAAATCTAAAAATATTTCCTACATTATAGTATTTTTTTATAATTTTTAGACTTTATATAAATTAAATTATTTATGACATCATGATGATGCAACGATGACCTCATTATTTAACGATTTAAATAAAATGGAAAGATAATGTTATATTTAAAACCTACACATGTCCAAAACCTATTTGATGTAAATATTTCGAAGCCTTATCATCTTATCTTCTAAATATATCAATGTGGGACCTTAGAAATTCGAAACACTTTTCAAAATAAAATAATAGTTTCATGATTTTCTAAAAGTGCCCCTCCTCTCCTCTTATAAAAGACCCCCACCTCTACCTCATTTCACACACTCCTCAAGCCTTTGGCTCGGCCATCACCTGACCATTTACTTTCTACACATCCCTATCCTCATCCTAGAGGATTCCCTTTGGGCAGAATCCTTTCAAAGGAAGCCTTTAGGCTCAAGTCAAAAAGAGTTACACTTTTAAAGGTAATTCATTCTCTCATGTTCATTTGTTTTATTTTGCTTCTCCAACCCCCTAAACTCTTTTTATTTACTTCTTTTGTAACAAAACCAGTATCTTCAATATACTAGGATGTTGTTATAAGATTTATTTGAGCTACACTCTCACACAACTACATCAAATGGTTAAAGAACATACGGTTTCTGTGGATGGCGAAATTCTGCCTCCCGAAACGATGATTGTTCAATACTCATTTAACACCTTCAAAGGTAGCCATTATGATGTCACTATTTTTATATATGATATATAATATGTTTATTTTTACCTTAAGATTCTGTTTTTTTTTCATTTTGGGCTTACCTTTATGGTTTCCATTATGGGTAAACACGATATCTTCATTTTAGGAAGTGCGGACTACCGCCCCCTGAAAGTGATTTGATTCGTTAATACCATATGTGGGATGTGTAAAGGATAAAGTTAATGATATTATATATGTTATTATACTGGAATTATAATATACTCTTATATCATTATGATTCCATTCCAGAAAAATCGAAATGGAAATGGAAGTAGCATTCATGCGTACGTACGGCTTACCGTCTCCATAAACGGTGCATTTCATTTCTTACCTCTTAATGTGATGTAATATTATAAATACATGTATATGATGAATATATATGATATATATGTTATCCAAATCATTAATATCATTCTGGATATAACGAAACTTTTACCAAATTAACAACATGTAAGTGTAAGAAGTCTATTTTTGACTTAAGAACCAAATACCGACAAAATAAACATTATTAACTTAAATGATTAGATGATGTCCATAACATTGTATAAAAAGAAATAATGAACTTGAAAAAGGTTCATAAGCAAGTAGATATTAACTCAAGTTTATTATTCAGGAGATTAAAGGACGGTCGGGTCAAGTCGGATACGAGGTATGGGACTTCGTCTCAATCTCCTTTCATTGAGGCATATTTTATTTTATACACAACTTTCTTTTATACGGTGTATAAACCCCTTTGACTTTTATGTTTATTCAAAAGGATTCTTTTTTATACGAAGCATTTACTAAATGACAAAAGGGAATGTTTTTGTCATACGTATGCGGCGACAACGACTTCTCCACCGTCGTGACCATTATTTGAGTTTCGGCTTCCTCTACAAGCCATACCTTCTTTTTAAAAGAAAAATAAATACCATGTTTTACTTTTCTTTTATTTTGGTATTGAAAATGGGTTTCACAATGTTTTTTATGTTGTATTGATATCTTGTGATTGAAATGTGGAAATGTTATGTTTCCTTTATGCATGTTTTATGTGATACGATTATGTTATGGTTCTTGGGAATTATTTTGAAGATGGGTGGTTCCGTGATAAACTAAGGGCGGGTGAGCCCGATATAGCTCTCCAATGCATTGGGTAACGCGAAGGAGTGAAACGTTAAGGTTTCTCCGAAGATATTTTAGGGAATATACTGTGATGGGTATTCCAAACGTAACCAAGAGGGTTACTCCCTACGTAAGAATGTTATGAATGCCTCAAGTTACCTTTATGTCTTATGATTTCTATGATTTATTCATGATTTTATGAGGTATGTTAAAGTGATTATGTTTTATGGGAAAAGTATGATCTCATCCTTATGTATATATGTACCCATGTTTCCTTTCCATATTTTTATATCCCTTACTGAGCTTTTTATGCTCATCCCAAGTTTTTTTGAAATGTTTTTCACAGGTCAAGGGAAAGGTATATGATATGGTGATAGTGTCAAGGAAGTGTCAAGAAAGAATCCATGTTTATTTTAAATATGTTTCCATTGATGGGAATGAAGAATACTATCTTTATGTAACCACATTGTTTATATGTGGAATGTAATGCAAGTTTTATGATCTAATTCTCTAAAACTCTAAACCTGAAAAGATCCTCAACGTGTAATCTTGTGATAACTCAAGATTATGTAAGGTTTAAGGCTGGGGTCTTATATTTGGTATCAAAGGTCGGTTTAGATATCATTAGGAGTGAGAATTCTATTAAATGATTATCCAAAAAAATATTTTTTGAAATGATATAGCATTTGAAGATTACCATGTTGCTTCATCTAAGACATGTTTGTTCAGAATGGTTTTCCGGAGAGGAAACAGGGAAGCAGTGCTAGGAAGGCATACAGAAGGAAATAACCTTCCGAATCAGCATCCAGAAATGGTCAGAATTGGAACTGAACAGTTTGTTGCAGTAATGGCGCAGTTGACTCAAGCGATAAATTGTGGTGGTATCCATGCACGAGATCATCCAGATCAACCGCAGAGAAACATGTCAGTGGTGGAACATTTCATGAGGCAACATCCACCATCATTCAGAGGATAATCTGACCATGTGCTAGCTAAAGGGTGGATTAAAGCACTGGAGAATATTTTTGATGTCATGGGGTGTTCAGATAGTCAAAAGTTTAGTCTTTCTATTTACCGTTTGGAGGGTGAAGCAGATCAGTGGTGGTCTATGGTTAAAAATATCAGGGACGCCGATGAGATTGATGCTCTTGACTGGGATGAATTAAAAGGTATGTTTCTTGAGAAGTATTTTCCTAAGGCTATTCGACATAGGATGGAAAAACAATTCTTGGAATTGAGGAAAGAGGAAGACTTAGTGGCTGCCTATGAAGAAAGGTTCACTCGATTGGCAAGGTATGCTCCAAATTTTATCCGAGACCTTGATAGTAAAATCAATCATTGTTACTCAGGATTAAAGCCAAAATATCGAAGGGCATTAGATTCTCGCGAGTTTAAAAGTTAGGAAAAGCTTGTTCAATGTGCTGAGAAGGTGGAAATGGAGTTTGCCGATGACTAAGTGTTCTATAACAACCAGCAGAAGAAGAGACCGAGGTGGCAGGAGAAAGGTAATAATTCTTCAAAAAGGTCTGATGGAAAGAGAACGAAGTTTCCAGTTTGTGATAAATGTTGCAAAAGGCATGTTGGGGAATGTCTTCTGAATTCTGGAAAGTGCTACCGATGTGGTAAGATGGGACATAAGGCTCGTGATTGCACTGAAAAGGATCAAGGTGAAGGTAAGAACAAATTTGATTTACAGTTAGTGAAATGTTATAAGTGCAATGAGATGGGTCACTATGCAAACGAGTGTCCGACAAAGAGCTTGAGTGATGGGAAGCAGTTAGACTACAAGCAGAAATGGGTGGTGAAATCCTTTGCAACTACTTCAGCAGATGTCGGTCCATCAAATGAAGTTTTAAGAGGTACTTTTTTTGTTTTTTCAGATTATGCCAGTGTGTTGTTTGATTCGGGGTCTACACATTCTTTCATCTCTGAAACCTTTTCTAGTAAAAAGGGAATACCATCTCAAGAAATGACTCCTGAACTTTTGGTAAAAACACCTGGGAGAAATGTTGAGGAAAAAAGAATTTATAAGAATCTTCCTATCCTTATCTGTGGAAAGAACCTACTTTCAAACCTTATTGTTCTACCTCTAGTAGAGTTTGATGTTATCCTGGGTATGGACTGGCACTCTATTTACCATGCTAAGATTGACTGTAGAGCTAAAGAAGTTTCTTTTCAGAAAGACTTTCAGTTTGTTTAAAAGAATGAACCCTTACTTTTGATAACATATTAAGAGGCCGAGAAACTTGTAAAAGATGGAAATGAATGTTACCTTGCACACGTCGTTGAAAATAAAGGAATTGTTCAGATTAATGATGTGCCAGTGGTAAATGAGTATCCTGATGTTTTTCCTGATGAGTTGCCTGGAATAATACCTGATCGGGAAGTTTAGTTTACTATTGACTTAGTTCCTGATGCTAAGCCAATTTCAAAACCCCCTTATCGAATGGCACAAATTGAACTTTTAGAGTTGAAGGAGCAATTGCAAGATTTATTAGAGAAAGGTTTCATTAGACCTAGCACATCACCATGGGGTGCTCCTGTTTTATTTGTTAAAAAGAAAGATGGTTCTATGAGATTTTTCATTGATTATAGATCCTTGAATAACATCATTGTTAAGAACAAATATCCTTTTCCTCATATCTATGATTTTTTTGATCAGCTCCAGGGAGCTCAGTTTTTTTCAAAGATTGACCTGAGATCGGGGTACCATCAGCTGAAGGTAAAGGAGGCAGATATTCCGAAGACCGCGTTCCGTATGAGATATGGCCATTACGAATTTGTAGTAATGCCTTTTGGGTTAACCAATGCACCTGCTATATTCATGGACTTAATGAATATAATTTTCCATGAGTTCTTGGATAAGTTTGTGGTGGTTTTAATTGATGATATTTTGGTGTTTTATAAAAGTAAAGAGGAGCATGAAAGACATTTAAGGGTTATCTTGCAAACCTTAAAAGAAAAGAAACTGTATGGGAAATTCAGAAAATGTGAGTTTTGGTTGCAAAAAATTTCTTTCCTTGGTCACATTGTTTCTAAAGATGAAATAACTGTTGATCCTGCAAAAACAAAAGTTGTGGAAGAATGGCCAAGACCCACAAATGTAACCGAGATTCGTAGCTTCCTTGGTTTGGCGGGCTATTACCGAAGGTTTGTTAGAAATTTTTCATGATTATCTAGTCCAATGACTAAGCTAACTCAGAAGGGTGTTAAGTTTATCTGGACAAAAGAATGTGATGATTGTTTTCAGGAATTGAAAACAAGATTTGTGAATGCTACAGTTTCGGCACTACCTTCCAGGAATAGTGAGTTTCTTATATACAGTGATGCTTCATTGAAAGGACTTGGTTGCATCCTAATGCAGAATGATCAGGTAATTGCTTATGCTTCATGACAGTTGAAGAATCATGAGGTAAATTAACCTACACATGATCTGGAATTAGCTGCTGTTGTTTTTGCTTTAAAAATTTTGAGGCATCATTTGTATGGAGTAAAGTGTGAAATATATACTGATCACAAAAGTTTAAAGTATATATTCACTCAGAAAGAATTGAATATGAGACAAAGGAGATGGCTAGAATTAATCAAGGATTATGATTGTACAATTCATTACCATCCGGGAAAAGCAAATAATGTGGCTGATGCTTTGGGTCTAAAAAGTAATGCTTCATTAACAATGATGCGTTTGGAATGTGATCCTTTGGTTAAGGATTTGATGAACTTTGGCATAGAAGTTGTTGGTGCAGGAAGTCCTTCTGTTTTGTTTCAGGTATCAATGAGATCTTCTCTATCAGATAGAATCAAGCAAGCACAGAAGCGAGACAGTGAGTTGCAGAAAAAGGTAGAGCTGGTTCAGAAAGGTAAGTTGCCTGAATTCAACATTGATAATGATTGTGTTTTGAGATTTGGGAAAAGATTGTGTGTGCCTTGTGATTCACAGTTGAAGAGAGAGTTGTTATATGAAGCTCATAGTTCTCCGTTTTCAGTTCATCCTGGCAGTACTAAGACGTACATAGATCTGCGGGAGTACTACTAGTGGGATGGAATGAAAAGTGATATTGCTGATTTTACTATGAAGTGTTTGACTTGTCAGAAGGGTAAAGCAGAGCGGAAGTTACCTAAAAGGATGCTTCAGCCTTTACAAGTGCTAGAGTGGAAATGGGAAAACATATCCATGGACTTTGTTGTGGGATTACCGAGGACATCTCGAGGTAATAATGCAATCTGGGTTATTGTTGATCGCTTGACCAAGTCTGCTCATTTCCTTGCTATACGAGATACTTTTTTCCTAGATCAACTTTCCCCTTTGTATCTTAAAGAGGTAGTCAGGTTACATGAATTTCCTCTCTCCATTGTATCTGATCGTGATCCCAGGTTCACTTCTAACTTTTGGAAAGGCCTTCAGAAGTCGTTGGGTACTGAATTAAATTTTAGTACAGCTTTTCATCCTCAATCAGATGGGCAGTCAGAACGAACAATTCAGACCTTGGAGGATATGTTACGTTCTTGCTCTATGGATTATCATGGAAGTTGGGACCAACATCTTTCTTTGGTTGAATTTTCATATAATAATAGTTTTCATTCCAATATACAGATGGAACCATTTCAGGCATTATATGGGAAGCGGTTTCGAACTCCACCTTTCTGGGATGAAGTGGGTGAAAGGAAGTTGATATGACCAGAATTGGTAGAAAAGATGGCAGAAAAAGTTCAGCTGATTCAGAAACACATGAGAACAGCTCAGAGCAGGCAGAAGAGTTATGCTGATAACCGGAGGAAGGATCTATCTTTCGAGGTAGGTGATCATGTTTTTCTCAAGGTTTCTCCTTGGAAAAGTGTGATGAGATTTGGTAAGAAAGGAAAGTTGAGTCCAAGGTTCATTGGACCATACGAAATTCTGGAGAGAGTTGGATCAATTGCATACCGAGTGGCTTTGCCTCCGAGTTTATATCAGGTACACAATGTTTTTCACGTTTCGATGTTGAGAAAGTATATGCCAGATCCATCTCATGTTTTGAGTCCAGAGGTAGTTCAGCTGGAAGAGAACCTATCTTATGAGGAACAACCGGTCCAGATTCGTGACCACAGGGAGCAAGTGTTACGGAATAAGGTGATTAAGCAGGTAAAGGTTTTTTTGGAAAAACCACATGATGGAAGAGGCAACATGGGAATCTGAAAATGCAATGAGGGATAAGTACCCCCTTTTATTTGATAAGTAAATAAATTGCGGGGATTAAATTTTCAAAAGGGGGGAAGGATGTAACATACCAAGTAAGTAATGAATAATAGATATTTTTATCTATGTATATTAATGATTAAGATAGTGTTTTAGAGGCTTAAAATGAAAATAAATACAATCTTATGCATGGAATACACTAATATTTTTAAAAGATTGTTTTACTGCCTTTTGATGGCAAACCATTTTTGAATCTATCTTTTGAAAATTTTATAAGCTATTTTTGTCAAAATAAACTTATTCTTTATGATTCGGACATCAAAATTTACTTTGTGTGAATTTTTGGTATTTTTCAGACAATGTTCATTTTTTAATGAATAGTGAAAAATACTGCATTTTACATGAAAACTGCTTTTTAATCTAATTTATTTATATGATTATATTATGTTTTGAATTGGTTTGGAAGTGAAATTAGAATATATTTTTACCATTTAATCCAATGGTGGTCATTGAAATCAATTTCACTTTGAAATTGGACTTAAACTGGTGTCAATCTTTTGATACTTATTGTTTCATAAAAACACGCTATTTGCTCTGACAACGGGAATTAATTATTAAATTAATTAATGTGACTTAATTGTTTTGAATTTTGTAAAATAGACTTAATTTTTGAATTCGGAATATCAAATATATCTTAGGGTGAATTTTTGGTAATTTTCTGAAAAACTTCAATTTTTGATGAATAATGAAACCACTAAGTGGTACTTATAAAAACTGATTTTCCGTTTAAATGAAATTTTTTCATAATTGTGTTCTGATTTTCAAAAATCCAACATACATGGTTGTCATTAAGAAGTAAAATGTGGTTCAATGAGATTAAAATAATTTTTTGGTGAATAGTAACTTATTAAGTTTTTAATCGCGATTAGTGGTAATTAGTGTAGTTTAAGGTAAAAATAATGCTTTAATAAAATAAGATGAGCTTGACACATGTCCTACCCTCATTGGTTGTGTCATGTCCGACCAAGACAAGACATGGGTCAACTTGGGGACCCCATGGAGCCACTTTGTTTGGGAAATGACATAAATAACTTTTTATTTAATGTTAAAGTAAAAATGACACAAACATCATATGTTTTACGAAAACAATTTGTAAATGGGGTTATAAAGATCAGATTTTTGATTATAAATAGTCATTGAAAAGCTAACACGATTTTCTACATTATAGTATTTTTTTATAATTTTTAGACTTTAAATAAATTAAATTATTTATGACATCATGATGATGCAGCGATGACCTCATTATTTAACGATTTAAATAAAATGGAAAGATAATATAATATATAAAACCTACACATGTCCAAAACCTATTAGATGAGAATATTTAGAAGCCTTATCATCTTATCTTCTTAATATATCTATGGGGGACCTTATAAATTCGAAACACTTTTGAAAATAAAATAATAGTTTCATGATTTCCAAAAGTGCCCCTCCTCTCCTCTTATAAAAGACCCCCACCTCTACCTCATTTCACACACTCCTCAAGCCTTTGGCTCGGCCATCCCCTGCCCATTTACTCTCTCCACATCCCTATCCTAATCCTAGAGGATTCCCTTTGGGCATAATCCTTTCAAAGAAATCCTTTAGGCTCAAATCAAAAGGAGTTACACTTTTAAAGGTAATTCATTCTCTCATGTTCATTTGTTTTATTTTGCTTCTCCAACCCCCTAAACTCTTTTTATTTACTTCTTTTGTAAAAACACCAGTATCTTAAATATACTAGGATGTTGTTATAAGATTTATTTGAGCTACACTCTCACACAAATACATCAAATGGTTAAAGAACATACGGTTTCCGTGGATGGCAAAATTCTGCCTCCCGAAACAATGATTGTTCAATACTCATTTAACACCTTCAAAGGTGGCCATTATGATGTCACTATTTTTATATATGATATATAATATGTTTATTTTTTCCTTAAGCTTCTGTTTTTTTTCATTTTGGGCATACCCTTATGGTTTCCATTATGGGTAAACACGATATCTTCATTTTAGGAAGTGCGGACTACCGCCCCCTGAAAGTGATTTGATTCGTTAATACCATATGTGGGATGTGTAAAGGATAAATTTAATGATATTATATATGTTATTATACTGGAATTATAATATACTCTTATATCATTATGATTCCATTCCAGAAAATACGAAATAGAAATGGAAGTAGCGTTCATGCATACGTACGGCTTACCGTCTCCATGAACGGTGCATTTCATTTCTTACCTCTAAATGTAATGTAATATTATAAATACATGTATATGATGAATATATATGATATATATGTTATCCAAATCATTAATATAAATCTGGATATAGCGAAACTTTGACCAAATTAACAACATGTAAGTGTAAGAAGTCTATTTTTGACGTAAGAACCAAATACCGACAAAATGAACATTATTAACTTAAATGATTACATGATGTTCATAACATGGTATAAAAGGAATAATGAACTTGAAAAAGGTTCATAAGCAAGTAGAGATTAACTCAAGTTTATTATTTAGGAGATTAAAGAATGGTCGGGTCAAGTCGGATACGAGGTATGGGACTTCGTCTCAATCTCCTTTCATTGAGGCATATTTTATTTTATACACAACTTTCTTTTATATGGTGTATAAACCCCTTTGACTTTTACATTTATTCAAAATGAATCTTTTTTATATGAAGCGTTTACTAAATGACAAAAGGGAATGTTTTTGTCCTACGTATGCGGCGACAATGACTTCTCCGCCTTCGTGACCGTTATTTGAGTTTCGGCTTCCTCTACAAGCCATACCTTCTTTTTAAAAGAAAAATAAACACCATGTTTTAATTTTCTTTTATTATGGTATTGAAAATGGTTTTCACAATGGTTTTTTTGTTATATTCATATCTTGTGATTGAAATGTGGAAATGTTATGTTTCATTTATGCATGTTTTATGTGATACAATTCTTTTATGGTTCTTGGGCATTATTATGAAGACGGGTGGTTCCGTGATAAACTAAGGGTGGGTGAGCCCGATATAGCTCTCCAATGCATTGGGTAACGCGAAGGAGTGAAACGTTAAGGTTTCTCCGAAGAGATTTTATGGAATATACTGTGATGGGTATTCCAAACGTAACCAAGAGGGTTACTCCCTACGTATGAATGTTATGAATGCCTCAAGTTACCTATATGTCTTATGATTTCTATGATTTATTCCTGATTTGATGAGGTATGTTAAAGTGCTTATGTTTTATGGGTAAAGTATGATCTCATCCTTATGTATATATATACCCATGTTTCCTTTCCATATTTTTATATCCCTTACTGAGCTTTTTATGCTCATCCCAAGTTTTTTTGAAATGTTTTTCACAGGTCAAGGGAAAGGTACATGATATGGTGATAGTGTCAAGGAAGTGTCAAGAAAGAATCCATGTTTATTTTAAATATGTTTCCATTGATGGGAATGAATAATACTATCTTTATGCGACCACTTTGTTTATATGTGGAATGTAATGCAAGTTTTACGATCTAATTCTCTAAAACTGTAAACCTGAAAAGATCCTCAACGTGTAATCTTGTGATAACTCAAGATTATGTAAGGTTTAAGGATGGGGCCTTATAACACATATGTATGATATTTATTATATGATGGGTGGACTTGGAATTATACATCCCTCCAATGCATTGGGTAAATATGGATAACTCGAGATGTAAATATTTTATGTGTGAACTTGATTTCATGCTCAAAATTTAATGTGTGAACCTTGATTTCATGTCCATAAGATTAAGTATAGACCTAGTTTTAATGTCTATAAGTTTGTGGGTGGACCTGGATTTCTTGTCTATAAGATTATGCATGGACTGGGATTTCATGTTAAAAAGTTTATGAGAGGGCCTCATGTCAAGTATTTAACATAATTAGTGAACTTTTTTCTATTTATACATGTTCACAATGTTATAATGTTATGTTTTTCTACATTATTATGTCTATGTTAGGTTATCATAACTCATGTTCATTGATTTGATTTATGATTCATGTCTTATTAATAGTTAAGATTTATGCCATCACTCATGATTATGATCTATGATATGTAGTTTATGGCTTTAAAATGTTAATATCATTTTCTTATATCCCTATTCACATGTTATGATTATGTTATCATTTATATTACTATTTTTTACCCTTACTGAGCATCTGATCTAACCCTTTCTTATGTTTCCTTTCCCTAGGCTAGGAAGAAGGCTTTAAGTAGGTTATTTCTAAGAATATTACTATATAAGATGATATTTATGGGAGATTTTTGAATATATTTAAATAAATAAGAAGATTTTGTATCTAGTATCCAAATACACAAAACTGTTACGATCTTAGATCATGTATTTGTGAAATGTATTGAATATTCATCTAAAATATGAAGTATTTATGTTTGAAAAGACTAGGTAACAATATTTGTTATTAGAGGACAGGTTCAGTCAACCTTTGGAACTATAATGAAAAAATTTAAGTGAGAACACTATGAATAAGTGTAAGGATAAGTCTAAGTATAAGAAAATATCCTAAAATTTTGGTGAAGGATATAATGAGTTCTTTATAAGAGATACATCTATGTCTATATACTATAAGTAGATTTGGATCTATAATAATTATACCTATGGGTAATAACTCTAAAAATAGAACATTGGGCTTTAAGTTAATATTCACCTAGTGCATGACAATGGACCTTGTTTCACACCTAGTTTGACATTCTCAGGTGATTTTTTTTTGAAATTTGCAAACTCTTTACAAACCATAATGATGTATTAAGATGGATAATGATCATAAATGACCTTGGATAAACCTAATGTGTAATATATTTAAAATAATTTGTCATGATTTATACATAATATAAATTATTTTTTATGATTATGTGGTTTCTCACAGTGATTATTGTTTCTCACCTTATTCCTTTTGGTTTTAGTCAATTAATTTAACCTAAAGTAATGATGTGAACATAAAATGTGATGGCCGATGGAATTTATATACTTATGAGAAATAAAATTTGTTATAAGCTAAGATGAAATATTTTATGACTATTCTCACTAAAATCTCTCAATTTATAAGTGGTAACATGGGTCATGCTGAACTTTTGAATTTACCAAGGAGGGAGAAACAATCCATTGAAACTTTTATTTGACAACATCCACCATCCTTATATATGACTTCTAATAGATTGGTTATTGGGAAATGGATCAATGTGATGGGAAATATATTTTCCAATTTTCAATGCTCATACTATGAAAAATATTTCCTAACCATTTATTATTTGGAAGGTGAAGCAGATCGGTGGTGGAATATTATATACAATATGATGTAATAGAATAAAACTGACTCCATAAATTGGGATGAGTTTAAGAAGATATAATTCAGTATGTAATTCCCTCAAAAATTACATATAAAAATGTAGAATGAATTCATTGAGCTTAAATATAAGGATGATGGATCTATTTGTACATTTGAATAAAATTATATAATACTTTCAATGTATGATTCCAGTTTATTCATATACCCTAAAAGAAAAATTGATTGATTATTTAGTGGTTTGAAAATGACTCTTAAAAATTTATTAGAAATAAGGTAATTTAGAAGCTATAGAGAATTCATTATATGTGCACTCAATATGTGAATAGACTATTTAAACCCTCAGGTTTTTTGTGATAAGAAAATGAATAAATATTTACATGGTTTCTATAATGTAATATCACATAAAGATAAGAAAACATTTCAACCTCCTACTTTCAAAAAAATGTGGGAAAACTCAAGTGAATACCTTAAAGAAAAAATAATATGTTTTAAGTGTGGAAAACCTAACCATCGATTAAAATACCATCGAAGTAATATGAAGAAGTTAGTAAATAAAGGGAATAAAGAGAGGGATCGACAGAATACACCAACCAAAATTAGGTCTATAGATGAAAGTAGTTTGGGAGTTTTGAAATTCTATTCCCTAGTCCAAGGGATAATGAGGATAAAAATCCACAACAACCACTTAAGAAAAAGGAAAAAAGGGAAAGATTATATGATCACAACAGCTGAAGTGAATCATGATAATTAGAGAACACATATCCTCTACTCCAGAGTTCCGAATTTCATGTTGGAGTTTGAGTGAATAATCCCTATAAAAATCTTATTATTCATACTTTAGTTAAATTGGATGTAATTCCAAACATTTACTATCTCCCTATATATACATTATAGTATAATGAAATCACATTTGATATTTCAAATCAACCTATGATCATATATTAGTGCAAGGATGAACCCAAGATTCCTATTGAAATTTTTTTGTATAATATAAGAGATTATTTAAGAAATTAAGGGTGAATTATATTTTTTAAGCATATCTAATTTTAAAGTGACATTATTTTTTAAAAATTTTAGGGTATATACATTTTGGTATGAGAATTTATGTGTTATTAAAATTATTTCAAGATAATTGTTATGTTGATCATGGAAGGATATAAGATCAAATTATTCTAATATTTGGGATTAAATTTTGGTTAAATGTATTTTGGAGGATCCTTAAGGTTAAATATTTATGAAATGGTTTAATTTGAACTTTGGGAGTTATTGTTGAATTTTTAGAACTAAATTATTTTTATTTTTCCATATTGGATAACGTATGCTAACCATTTTGGTTTTGGTAATTTGATAGTTGGAGTAAACTTGCATCACTTTATGGCATTAATGATTAATTAAAAGTTTATTTTAGTTAATTTGGAATTAAAAATTCATCTTTAATATTGATTTCTTAGTGTAAGATATTAATTGGAAATTTATTGAAGCACAATCAAATGATGAGATTGTCCTTATAAAATAGAATGAAATGAAGTAAGTATATCTTCAAATTAAAATTACACAACAATAGGAAAAGGACCCTGGAATAAAAAATTTATACATTTACCTTCATTTCTGATGAATTAATTGTCTTTTAACCCATCATGTATTTATGGCTTGGTGGTCCTTAACTTTCTCTTAACAATGTTCTCAATCACTCCTTATTAGTACTTGGGAATTATTTTTCTATTCAATGTCTATATTTTCACATCCCACCAATGTTATATTATATGTAAATTTAGTCATTTTTTATTCCAGAGGACCTTCATATTTTCCATTTCCCTATTTTTAAGAGGATGTTTTATCAGTACTTTACAATGTGGATTATCCGCAAAGAAATTTTCAAATGTCAACCCCTTTATTACCAAGATGAAGTTCAAATATTTAGGAAGAAATTTACTTAAGGGGGTATAATTTAAGTCCCTAATATTTTGTAATATATTTATATTTAAATAATATTGATTTCTTTTATATCTTTCATTACATGAAACATTAAGTTTTAACTAACCACATTGTACTATTAAAATACTATTATATAAATATAATTGTTATAACGAAGCCATTAAATTATTATGTGTTAATAAGATTAAATAATTTATGAAATATATATAAATTTCCTACTCAATATAAATGTGTTGATAAAATGTTATTAAATAATCACTCAACTTTTAGTAATGTTGTTTTATTCATTAAAAACAATTTCTTCAAAAATGATTTTTATTGATTGTTGAGAGAAAATATTATAATTAATTAATGGAAAATTTGGAAAATGTATTTGATATAAATATCCTAAATTTTTAATCATCATATCAAAATTCACTTAGGGTGAAATTTTGGGATTTTTCTAAAATGATTGATTTTTTAATGAATAGTGAAAATTACATATCTTTCAAATACTGTCATTTCATTTCATTAAATATAGTGATTTAGAAGTACCATTATATTTTTTATTTAGACATAAAGTTAAAAATGATCCATTTTATTTATAATAATTTAATTAATTTCTTTTCAATCAATAATTTTCATGATTTTGGTATAAATATACTTTTATGCTTGAAAATGCATTTTTCTGAAAAGTATTTTCATGTTCATAATGTTTTCCCATTTTAAATAGAAAGTTAACAAACAATTAGGATTTATTCAAATAAAATATATTATATATATATATATGGGTTTAAATTCCTATAATTTAGAGAATTTTTCATAGAGTTAATTTAAAATCATATTTTCCTTAAATAATACATTTTCCATAAAATCATTTTTCATCTCATTTTATACACATATTTTTCAATTAATTTTTCAAATTTTAGAAAATTTATTTCGAAAAATAAAATTATTTTTTAAAATCAACATTCCAAAATTATCTTAGAGTGAAATGTTTATAAGTTTCTAAAGAGATTAATTTTTTTGATGAATAGTAAAAATACTTATTTTTTTAAACTACCTTTTTACATAAGGAATTTACAAAATTTCTTTTTGTTTTAAGAAAATTTAAAAAGTATACATAGTTAAATTATATTATAATTAGTCCAACTTAGATAATTTTAATTAATTTTATGCTGAATTTGTTTAAATACTTTTTATACTTAAGAAAACCTTTCCTTGGAAAACTGCTTACCATCACGTCAACATGTTTTATTTTAAATTATATTATGCCCCTTATGTGAATTTAATTTAGTAAAATAGATTAAATATTTTTAATTAGAATAATTAATATTATGTAATAAGTTCAAATTAATTTATTTCATAATGAATAGTAGAAACAGAAAAAATTATTTACCGTAGTTAAGGCTTAAACGGGTTTACCGAGTGAAATAAGTCATTAGATAAAGGTAAGTTTACCAATTAAACTTTTAAAAATAATATTATTGTAATGTCTCATATTTTCCATATATTATTTGTAGATATTATATTGATTTTTTCAAGACCAGGTGTTGATACGATGTGTGATTCTGAGACCCTGTGTGCCTAGAATAAATGTTTGAAAAATATTAAAACATTTAATTGAACGCACACGTAGTTTCCCTAAAAAAAATTAATAACTCTTAAACAGGTGCCCATATCATAAATAGCAGGGAACTATTGAGTTCAGAGTAGTGTCTTTACCCTAGGTGTGACCTAACATTAGTCGGTGCATGCCGTTTGTGAAAATGTTGTTGTGTGACGTAAAAAGAATAAAATTATTTAATAAAAATTATTTTTGACATAGATAATTGGAAAAAATTATATGTATCCTTATATCGTATTTATTGGGTTATCCATATAACTGTGGAACCTCTATAGGGTCTTTGGAGAGATATATGAGAATGTTTTCTAATGAACGATAATAGATCGAGGATCGACGATGACGTAGTGATCATTCTCCATCAACAACTGATCCAAATCAAGGTAGGACTTTTGATTCAATATGTTCTTCCCCTATCGTTATTCCTATGATGAAATTGGACTAATCCACAAATAGATTAGCCTACATATCGATTGAAGGATGGGATTGTTTTTCAGGATTATCAGGATTGATTTAATCTCTTTTCTAACCTAAATCCCATGATCTAGATCGTTTTCCAAGAACACTTGGCTGATTATGATTAAACCTTTGTTCTTCTGATTTACTCCAACCTTTCTTCACATTCTTCACTGTTGGAATCGCGCTATTCGAGGATCGACATTTTTGGGTGGTTTCGAACACGAGCATACAACTAGATTCGAGGTTAATTGACATCTGAGGCTGGATATATGTACATCAGGACCCAAGGAGTTGGGATCTATGATCATTTAATTTTTTGGGAATTATAGGAGGTTTGGTGGTCCATGTAAGGGACCATCGGTGTGGAAGTGGTAGTTGACATATGTGGTTGCATGTGATGGTGGTGGTAGTGGACGACAAATGTGGCAGCATGCGGTGGCGACGGTAGTGGCGGTGGTGGGATGTAGGGGCAACGCGGGGATGGTGGTGGTGGACATTGTGGTAGATGTGGTGGTGGGGGAAGTGGAGTGGTAGTGATATACACGAATAGGCGTGGGTCAGCAGGCTAGGTTAGGTCGATAGGCCGGGTTGAGACAGCGGGTCAGGTCTGGTCAGTGGGTCAGGCCAGACCAAGTTTGAATCTAGGGTAACTGGGGCAGAGCTCGATTGTGGTCAATCGAGAGGTGAAGCGGTTAGTGGACTAATTGTGATGGTCCTTCCCTAGGCAGTCAGTCCATGTGTTATGTGGACCAACCATAGTGTTTGACTGCGGTGTTCGACCATGGCGGTAGGTGGACCTACCGTGGTGGTAGGTTAGTGGTAGATGTAGTGGTGGGGGATGCGGAGTGGCAGCAATGGACACAGAGAGGGTCGGGCCAATATTCTAGGTTAGGTCGGAAGGCCGGGTTGAGTCAGCGGATCTGGTCTGGTCAGTGGGTCAGGCCAGACTAGGTTTGAATCCAAGGTAACCGGGGCGGAGCCTGATTGTGGTCGACCGAGAGGCGAAGCGGTCGGTGGACTAATTGTGATGGACCATCCATGGGAAGCTAGTCTACGTGGTTTGTGAGTCAGTTGTGGCATTTTACTATGGTGTTTGACCATGGTGCAAGGTAGACCTACCGCGGTGGTTGGTCTGCAAGCCCCAACAGGCCTGCAGGTGGTTTGGTTCAAATGAGCATATCTCCTAAACGGAGCATTCAATCGATGATTCCACTATGATTTTGAGACCCTAACATTGATATGGTCATTTTGAGACCAATTGTGGGTTTTTAGTTTGGATTGGAATATGTTTTGAGTGTTCCCTTGTTCCTTTCCATGAGGGTTCAAAATAGCATTACATCCACATCACTAAATGGTTATCCGCTCCAGAGGCCAAGTATCAGATAGAGTTGAAGTATCCATCCCAGAGACTAGAGTAAAATCCTCTATCACCCCTAGTGGAGTTTCTTTGGAATCTGTGTGACCTCCGTGAGTAGGGGTTTCGTCCCTCTTCTAGTGGGCCTCTTCGGTAGGTTTTGTGGAATCAATGGTATATGATTCCCTATGTAGTAGGTTGATTCAGATTGGGATTGTATCATCCCCTAGTGGTTCTAAGGATAATCCCATATCTTTGTATCATAGTCTTTGTTGACCAATTAATTCTCTTTGGGTGAGGCCCAAATGAACTATACCACTTCGTTGATTATCTTTGATTATATCATTGCTCAAGGAGTTAGTTCTCCCAGAACAAGCGCGCTTCGTGAAGAATCCTATGGCTAGAAATTTGGTTATGTACACCTGATGGTTTTTGTCTCACTTGAGTATTTCTAGATGTTCTTTTTATATGTTTTATAAACATATACATGTGTAGGTATGACTATACTTTCCATCATTGTATTACTTTATGGTTTTGGGGTGTCCTACTGAGTATTATTATACTCACTCCTACAAGGGTTTTTCCCACACAAGTCATGCCTTGTGAAAATGATTGAACTTTTGATAGAGCCTTGGGCAGACCAGGACCTTATGGTTATTAGTGAGACTGGATAGACCACATTGTCTTCCTGCGACTTTCATACAGTAGATCTTGTACCCTTTATTTTCAGGTTGGACTTGTGGTTAAAGACTTTTTACGGTGGGCTTGTTTTTGGCTCTATTTACTTTCTAATACTTTCATTGTTGTAATATATTCTGGGATATTATATGCATGAATTCATCCTTAATTTTCTTTTACATTTTATCATTTTGTGGCTTGGATATGCGTACATGTGTACAAGTACTCTAGGCTAATTCTTCCAATTTTGGGATATGCTTATACGGTGCTAGTCACCAACCTTTGGCTTATGGGATACGGGCTTGGGATAGCCCTAGAACGGGACCCTATCATATGGGTCAAGATAATTATGTGGCCATATTTAAAACATATATTATCCCAAATTTAAATATATGTCTATTTGGGTTCAATATTCATTGGAATTACTTTATCATTTCCAATTCTTTTAGATAATTCCAATGCAGGTTCTCACCACCTCTTATAAAAGGACACATGGTTCCCTCTCCTATCCACAGTTCAAGATCCTTTTGGTTTAGAAAATACATATCCAATATCCTTCCTTAAATTACTCCCCATTATATATAGTCCCTTTATTTATCATAAAATCATTCTAGGAAGGAACTAGGTATAATCCTAAAGTTGATCTCTAAAGAAGTTGTATAATTATTAAAAAATGAATTTTCATTTTATTTCTTCTTCCACATCATTCAAATATTCTCAAAATATGATTAAATAATTAAAATAATATATTCCATAAACTTATATTCTATTATGTTAATGTAATAACCTATACCCATCTTCTAATCCAATAAATGGGAAGTGAAATCATCGATCGTGTGTATGAAAAACAATCGCCTCACGAACTGATGTAATTAGTTTCCATCACCAACTCTCTTGGATTTATATAATTATGGATTTAAACTTTATATATGATATTAATTAAATACTTATACTTCCAGAATTATGTTATCACATCTACATTCTTATCTTCCAATCTATTGAAAAATAATAATGTCGTCCGTGCGTATGTGTGGACTACCACCTCCACAAAGCTATGTTATACGTCTATCATTTTATTTTAAAATTTATGGTAATAAGTATATATTTAATGAATATATATAGTATATATGATATAAAAATTATTATTTAAATATTAATTAATATTTACCTTTCTTTCATTTTTTCCTTAGAGAAAATGGAAATAGTGTCCATGCATATGTACAGCCTACCGTCTCCATGAACGGTGTAATTCATTTTTCTGTATTTAAATTTTATGGATGACTCTAAATATGTATATAATGAATATATATTATATTTATATCATTATTAAAATATTATATATCATGTAACCATTATCAAATTACAAGAACCAAAACTATAGAACCATAACATACATGAAAACATAGTTCTTATCACCCAGAAAAGTGATTTTAATAAATAATTGTAAATAAATGGGTGATATAAGGTTATATGTATATCATATATATGATAAAAAATATATTTTTATATTTATTTAATATATTTATAATAAATCTTTATTTATTATATATGAGGATCGAATATGTACGAATTAAGTCAAGACTTGTGGTAAGGGATTTTTGTCTCGCTTTAATTTTTGTGGGACACATGCCAAATTAACCACTTGTTTCTTTTGTGTGGGGTATATACTACCATATTTGACAATTTATATCAGGAAATTATCTATTTTAATTGTATTTAAATATTCATTTAAATTTATCCTTTTATGGGGCTTATGATTCTAAAGTTATCAAAGTAGTAAGGGTTTATGTTACAATCTCATTATTTATTATGATTGTTTATGATTAAGTTTTTGATGATGAAATATTATGATCAAACTCTCAAGAAAATTATTTAGTTTCTTATGCTTTGTTTATTTAATTATAATACATGTTTTACTTTCATTTTAGTCACTTTATGTACTTGTTAGTTCTAAAGAATTTTTTTAAGTAAGGTAGACTTTATTTCTCTCTTTGGTCGAAAATCTTGTCTCCTCCGTGTAATTTTTTTTTAATAATGTTATAAAAAAATGATATTATAAAAATATTGGTAAAATTCATTTTAACCATGTATTAATTTTTAAATAAAAAATTAAAATTAATTTTTTTGTAATTTACGGAGTGAGGTACTTTAAATTTTTTACAGAAAATGTGAATGGAATCAATGTTTTAACATGTACGGAATGAATAGTATTTCCCTCCATCTTGACTGATCAATGATATAAATATTAATTTAAATGTTTGTAAGGTTATTTTAAAATAAAAATTTTTATTTAATATTTTGAAAAAAAATTAAAAAGTGGTTTTCAAAGTGAAAATTTTATTTTCATCAAGAATGTTTTTAATGGTATTTCTATTCATCAATGACAGCAACACTTGATTATACTTATGATATACTAGGGATATGATGCAATGATATCATCCCTATTATTTCTCTATATGTTTTTGGATTATTATGGCTAGGTGTTTATAAAACTTGTTTCCTTCCCATGGGTTATGATTTGATGAAATGAAGAAATGTTTATGAAACCCATTTATTTTCCACAAGTTATGTTATGATGAAATGTTTATAAAACCCATTTTACTTTATATGAGTTATGCTATGATGAATGTTTTATGATCTTAGGAAACACATCTTTATTATTTTTATTACGTGATAGGTGGGTCCAATATGACATTTCCCTCCATTACATAGGGTAATGATGGATAAATAATGAGGTAAATATGAAATGTGTGAACCTGATTCCATGTTCACAATTTCATGTGTGGACCTGGATTTCATGTTAATAAGATTAGGTGTGGACCTAGTTTTCATGATCATAAGTTTATAGGTGGATGTTGATTGTATGTCTATAAGATTATATGTGGATTTGGTTTTAATCTACATAAGTTTATTTAATGACCTGATTTCATGTCTATAACCTAATGAATTAACATGTTTCTATTTATAAATGTTCAAAATGTTATAATCTTATGTTTTTTTTTTACATTTCTATGTCTATTTAATTCTCTCATGGATCATGTTTATTGATTTCCTTTATGATTCATGTATTATAAATTTCTAGGATGTGTTTCATGACACGAGACTATGATCTATGTAATTTAGGGTATGGTTTTTAAATATTAAGATCATGATTTCATACTCTTATTCTCAGGTTATTCTTAAGTGATCATTTATATCACCCTTGTTTACCATTTGTGATCATATGAGTTGGCCCTTTATTCATTTTTTGTAACACCCTGAGATTTTATGAAAAATATTATTTTAATTTCATTGATGTCTTCTATACACAACACCATGTTTAGCTTGTACTATACGCAACATCAAATTAGCTTGCAGTATACGCAACACTATTCATGGATCATGTTACACACAATTTCAAGTTCGTTTTATAATAGTCATTCTATGCAACATTGAGTGTGTTTATATATATATATATATATATATATATACAATGTATAAAATATGGTTGGATTCTGTTATATGAAACAATGAAGGATTCTTGCACAACACGCAACCCTGACTTGACTTGCATTTCACGCAACCGCGGCCTTCCTCGATAGCTTGTGTCGTACGCAATACCGAGTTTCACTAAACAACGATATGGTATTAAAATATTATTAAAACTAGCCGTTATGAATAGTATAAACTAAATTTTGAATTTTATAACATTATTATTCATCTTATACATTTCCTAGAACGTGTTAAGAGAACAAAATAAATTTTTCGGGTAAAATAAGTATTTTTCAAAAAAAATGCATATTTACAGCCTTTTGATGGAGAACCCACATTAAATCTAGTTTTTGACAAGTTTATAAGTTAACTTTGTCAAAATAAAATTCTTCATTAGAATCAAGATATAAAAATTTACTCTGGATAAATTTTTCATATTATTCTGATAACTTTCATATTTTAATGAATAGTAAAAACACGCTATATTTTAATTAAAAACAACATTTTTCATCGTAATAAATTATGTGGTTAAATAATAATATTTAATGGTTTCAAAGTATAAATAGAATTTATTTTTACCATTTAATATAATGTATGTCATTATCCTTGATTTTACCTTGAATTCGTAGGTTAAATCAATTCAATCTTTTGCAATGTTTTAAACAAAAACCCGTTTTCTTTTGACAACGGGATTAATTTTAATTTAATTTCTGCAACTTTTGTGTATGGAATTTGGAAAAATGGATTCCATATTTGGAATCATTAGGTCAAAATTATGTTAATAAGCTACTTTTTTTTGGCATTATGAATAGTAACTACGGTAATTTTTATTTACTGCGGTTAAAGGTAAATAGGGTAATTCAAGGTTAAAATATTAATATAATAATTCAAAATTACCTTGAAAATTGTCCTAACCTTATTGGATGAGTAGTGTCCGACCATGGGCATCCTTGGGCCGATTTTGGGACCCCAATGAGTCACTTGGTAGTGAAAATGACAATTTGGATTAATTAATTTAATGTAAAGACAGAATTTACTTTAACAAAACTCTTTTAGTAATTAATTTTTATAAAGGGATATATAAATTATATTTTAGACTATAAATATTATTTGAAAAGCTAAAACTATTCCATACATCAAGGTATTTGTTTCATAATTTTTAGACATTAAATGAATTAAATTAATTATGACACAATAATGATGTAAGTTTACCTCATTAATAAATGATTTAAATAAATAAGATTAAAATGATTAAAAAATCATCCAAAACCTGTCCAATTCCTATTGGATGATTTTATTTAGAATATGAGTCATCTTATCTTCGACATTAATGTGTTTTGGACCTCTTGAAACTGAAGATAAGTCTATAATAAAATAATTTTTTCACACTATCCTAAACAGCCCCTCCACTCCCTTATAAAAGGAGACCACTTCTATACAATTTCTCACACCTCTCAAGCCTTTTGGCTCGTCCAAACTCTGCCCAAATAATCTACCTACATACCTATCCTTCCCTTTGAAGCCTTACATTAGGCATAAGACTCTAAAAGAATTCATTTAGGTTCAAACCAAAGAAAGTTACCAAAATTAAAGGTAACAGTTTCTCTTAAGTTGTTTTCTTTTATTCTACTTCTCCAACCCCTAAAATCTTTTTAATCCTTTATTTTGTGACAACACCAGTATCCTGAAAATACTAGGATGTTGTTATGAGATGTATTAGAACTACACTTACACACACCTCCATCTAAGGGATGAAGAACATAATGTTTCTGTGATGGAAAACCAATGCCTCACAAAACGATGATTGTTCGATTTTCCCCTATCGCTTCTCATAGTGGCCATTATGATGGAACTATATTTATATATAATATATATTATTTTTATATTTATTTATTCTTCTTTACTTCCCAATTATATCATTCCTTTACGGTTTCCATAGTTGGTAAATACGATAATCTCATTTGAGGAAGTGCGGACTACCGCCCCCTAAAAGTGATGTGATTCGTTAATAAATTATGTGGGATGTATAAAGGATGTGGTTAATGATATTATATATGATATTATACTTGAATTATAATATACCTTTTTATAATTATGTTTTAATTCTATTAAAATAAGAAATAGAAATGAAAGTAGCGCTCATGCGTACGTACGGCTTACCATCTCCATGAACGGTGCGTTTCATTTCTTACCTCCATATGTTATGTACTATTATAAATGATTGTATATGCTGGATATATAATGAATTTATATGATATATAAATCATGATTTACAATTTTGAGGTAAGTAAATCATGATATAAGTAATAATAACATCAAGAACAACAAGTCCAAACACGTACGATAAATAAGATGATTTTACCCAAAACACTACTTTAACATTAATTTACATAAGAATGGGTAATATAAAGTCATAAGTGAACCATATATGATATAATAACAATGAATATGATTCTGTAATAAGTCAATTACATAATTTAAATCATTATACCGGAGTTTCGGACTCTTACGAATCAAATTGGACCTAAGGTAAGGGAAAATATCACAATCTCATTTTTTTTATCCGAGATTGTTTATACTTCAGAATTTACTGGGGTGTATTTTATCATCCACATCCATGTTTCCTAAATATTTAATATTATTTCCATCCATCTACAATTTTATAAATCCAATTTTACCCTTCTTTGAGTTTTTAGTAAAATATATGAAAGGAATCTTTTGTCATTTTTTTCATACGAGGTACTTTTTGACTTTTCCAACAAAAGTACGAGAAGAGTGTTTTTTTAACTTATACGGCATGAATGGATTTTTAAAAAATTATTTCCAAGAAGATTCCTTTTCATGTTTTCAATTTTATTTTTAATCAAATTCATTTAGTTTATAATTGTATGACATATTAAGAAAGGAAAAGTGTTTTTGAAGTAAAAAGGATATTTTCCTCAAGAATGGAGTTCAAGTGTTTTATCAAAATTATTTTACATCTAAGATAATATAGGGTTCTGTGTATATCCCTATTATTACATTGATTTCATTATGTTGTGATGGGATTATTTTTATGAATTCCTTTATCTTATATGAATTGTTTTATGATGTCATGATGTTTAAGAATCCCATTTTTATTACATGGGTTATGCTATGATGTATGGTTTATGATTCTGTGGCACACATAAGAATGGTATCATTATGAGATGGGTGGGACCTATATCTCCCTCCAATGTATTGGGTAAAGATTTTATATCTCATGAGATAGACATGGCTGGAACGACAGTTTAAACCGGTTCAGTGAAACAGGACTGAAACGAGGAATGAACTCGGTTCAGAAATGGACTTTGTCCACTAAGATAGTCTTGGCGATGAGTATTGACTAATAAGAAATGATTTTCTATGATTATGTGTGTATTCCACAATGCTTCATGTTTTATGTTATGATTATTCTGATTACATTTCACTACCATGATTTATCCCATGTTATGAAATTTTTGTCTTTTTTGCAGGGTAAGATTTCCAAAATGTTATGTTCTTATGAATATTATGTGATTGATATTTCTTTTGTTTACCCTTACTGATCATTTGAGCTCACCCCTTTTATGTTTTCTTTTCCCCAGGATATAAATAAAGGTTTTAGGTAAGAAAAAAAAGGAAGATCTTTTTTTGGGAGTGGTTGAAGAAATTTCACCACGATTAGAAGATTACGTTCCAAGTTTCCAAAGACACTAAACTATTACAATCCTTGTGTGTCTGTTTTTGTTATGTACTAAGTATTCCGAAAAAGTAATGTAATGTCCACGTATGTCAGGCTTCGAGTCTCTACAGTTGGTATCAGAGGAAAGGTTTAGTCAACCTTTGGAAACTAGGATGCGAGAACTTTAGTGAGATCCCTATAGATATTTCTAAGGTATGTATAGGGATGTCCCTAAGGTTAAGTATAATTATAGGTAATAGTGCTAGAATTATGGTAACCTAAGATGTTAGATATTGAAGGTACTCCTCCATTATTGTGTTGTTTTCCCTAGCATGATTTTTTACTCTCACAATATTCTTTTTGGGTTTTAGACGATGGTTGGAATCCTAAGGAACCGTGTTGATCAATGTAATGGAAAATGCAATGATTGTACTCCTGAACAAACAAATGTTATGGGAGATGGAGTGAAAAATATTATTGCTATACTTAAACAAGCTATGAATCATTCTGGACTTTCAAATTAGCAGAGAAGGGAACAATATTCTATTGAGTCCTTCATGAGGCAACGTCCACCTTCTTTCAGTGGGTCTTCTGATCCACTTGTTGCGGAACAATGGATCAGTACTACTGAAAAGATATTTTCAGTTCTTCAATGTTCTGAACATAATAAAGTCATCTTAGCTGCGTATCATTTGGATGGTGATGCTAATCAATGGTGGAATCTTATCAAGAATACGAGGCCAAGAGATGAAATTGAGTCCATGGAATGGGACGAGTTCAACAACGTATTTTTCAATAAGTACTTCCCTCGTATTCTTCGAAAAAGGATGGAGAAGGAGTTTCTTGAACTAAAGAAAAAGGATGATGAATCTGTTGGTATATACGAAGCAAATTTTACAAGACTTTCAAGGTATGCATCTGGATTTATAATCCAACCGGAATGTAAAGATTATTGATTCTTTAGTGGATTAAAACCAAATCTTCGAAGGGCATTAGCTATAAGAGACTTCAGTAGATATGAAGAAATTGTGTGTTGTGTTATCAAGGTAGAATTGGAAGTTGGTGTTACTTATCCATCTCATAGTTTTGACAAGAAATGAAAGATGGAGTTCAAAGAGAAATCTTAGAATAATGGTGAAAAGAAGATGAATGTTTCCTTATGCTCAAAGTGTGGAAAGAAGCATGGTGGAGATTGTCTTAAAGGGACAAGTAAATGTTTCAAATGTGGAAAGGAAGGTAATCAGGCATTTGAATGCTGCAATTATGGGAAAAAGATGTCTAATGATGCAAACAAATGAAGGGATACACAGAATGAACCTACTACACTTCAATGCTTTATGTGCAAGGAAATGGGGCATTATGCTAATAAATGCCCTAATCCAAGGGTTATTGATGATCGACATGAACAACCACTTAAGGCAAAGGACAAAGGGATGTCACATGTGATCACCATTAAAGATGTTGAATATGAAAACGATGTGGTGGAATGATTAAGTGTTTATGTAATGGGATTCCAAAATAATGTTGTATATAGTATCGTGGAATATTGGAATATTTATGTATTGGTTTATTGTGGTTTTCAATAATTTTATGGTAACGATAACCATGGAAAGTGATTGAGATATTTTTTGTAAAAAAGATGATATGTAGATAATGAAGGGATAAGAAAAAAATGAAATGTTTGATAGTATTCATGAGCTCATGATTGATATAAGGACTAAGTGATATCATGGATTGAGTATATAGAATTTTGTGGTTTTTGGTATGTAGAAAGTGTTAACTTTTAACTGCATTCATGTTTTTACTAAGGTTCAATGTGAATTCATTTTTCAATAGAATACATGATTAAGGCCTTCGAACGTTTGTAATGTAATCAACAAGACATATCTTATGATATATGGGGATCAACGATGGTATTAACATGCTTCTTATATGAAATCTCTGGTAATCGTTTTCACTATAATATGACAATGGACTGCAATATTTTAGATAAGCCTAAAGATTGGAATGGATTATGTTGTACATAAGTTAGTATTGTTTAAGGGTAGAATTTTTTTCGATATTATTGATGGGATGTTATAGTAATATAGCTTTAGAAAAAGGACAACCTTCAGGACGAGCGACAGCCCATCGCGTCAGACAAGGCTGTGGGAATCAAACCCAAAACTGAAGTGCGACGGGCCTTTATCACCTACCACTGGACTATAGGAAGTCCCTGGTTAGTGGAAAGTAGTTTTATTTTATTAAGTGGTGCGATAAATAAAGTATAAGTCCATTTTTGGAACCATATACGATTAATCTCACCATAAGATGGACTTATAACTTTTGCTAACCTTTTGTTTGAAACAGATGGAATGACCCATCATTCTATCACATGATCTGCTAATGCTTCATGAATAAGAAATTCAACTTTATTTCATTATGATATGAAGTGGAAATTGTTCAATTCACGAACAACAGTGAGATTGTACCAAAATCATGTAAGTATTTATTTTAATTCATCAACTTTAAGGAAATGATCTTGAAAACCAAAAATGTTGTCCTAGTGCTCTTATATCCGATGAACCAGATGGTACCCTAGATCATCATAAATTTATGGCTTTGTGATTGTTGGATTTTTCATAGCTATGTTCTCTACCACTCTCCATCAGAACTTGATGGTTAGATTTTTCTTCCATATCCATATTTTCACTTATGTTCTCCTACGTGGAAACCCAGTGATGAGTTAATTTGGGTAACCGTTACGTTTCATACTTTATTTTTTAAATACAAGTTTTGGTATTCTATTTTACGATGTGGGTTTCTATTAAAGAAATTTTCAAGTAGTAAACCATGTATAACCCCGATAAATCTCGAGGGCGAAATTCATTTTAAGGGGGGTAGAATGTAACACCCCGAGATTTTATGAAAAATATTCTTTTAATTTCATTGATTTCTTCTATACACCACACCAAGTTTAGCTTTTACTATATGCAACACCGTATTAGCATGCAGTATACACAACGCTATTCTTGGATCGTGTTACACACAATTTCAAGTTCATTTTATAATAGTTATTATATGCAACATTGAGTGTGTTTATATATATATATATATATATATTCAATGTATAAAATATGGTTGGATTCTGTTATACGAAACAACGAAGGGTTCTTGCACAACACGCAACCCTGACTTGGCTTGCATTTCACACAACCATGGCTTTCCTCGATAGCTTGCGTCGTACGCAATAACGAGTTTCACTAAACAACGATATGCTATTAAAATATTATTAAAACTAGCCGTTATGAATAGTATTAACTAAATTTTGAATTTTATCACGTTATTATTCATCTTATACATTTCCTAGAACGTGTTAAGAGAACAAAATAAATTTTTCGGGTAAAATAAGTATTTTACAAAAAAAATGCATATTTACAGCCTTTTGATGGCGCACCCACATTAAATCTAGTTTTTGACAAGTTTATAAGTTAACTTTGTCAAAATAAAATTATTCTTTAGAATCAAGATATAAAAATTTACTTTGGAAAAATTTTTCATATTATTCTCATAACTTTCATATTTTAATAAATAGTAAAAACACGCTATATTTTAATTAAAAACAACATTTTTCATCATAATAAATTATGTGGTTAAATAATAATATTGAATGGTTTCAAAGTATAAATATAATATAATTTTACCATTTAATATAATGTATGTCATTAGCCATGATTTTACCTTGAATTCATAGGTTAAATCAATTCAATCTTTCGCAATGTTTTAAACAAAAAACCGTTTTATTTTGACAATGGGATTAATTTTAATTTAATTTCTGCAAATTTTGTGTATTGAATTTGGAAAAATGGATTCCATATTTGGAATCAGTGGGTCCAAATTATTTTAATAAGCTACTTTTTATTTTTGGGTATTATGAATAGTAACTACGGTAATTTTTATTTACTACGGTTAAAGGTAAATAGGGTAATTCAAGGTTAAAATTATATTATAATAAGTCAAAATTACCTTTAAACTTGTCCTAACCTTATTGGATGAGTACTGGAAGACCATGGGAATTCTTGGGACGATTTTGGGACCCCAATGAGCCACTTGGTAGTGAAATTGACAATTTGGATTAATTAAATTAATGTAAAGACAAAATTGACTTTAACAAAACTCTTTTAGTAATTAATTTTTATAAGGGGATATATAAGTTATATTTTCAACTATAAGTATTCTTTGTAAAGATAATACGATTCCCTACATCATGGTATTTTGTTCATAATTTTTAGACATCAAATGAATTAAATTAATTATGACACAATAATTAAGTAAGTTTACCTCATTAATAAATGATATAAATAAATAAGATTAAAATGATTAAAATATCATCCAAAACCTGTCCAATTCCTATTGGATGATTTTATTTAGAATATGAGTCATCTTATCTTCGACATTAATGTGTTTTGGACCTCTTGAAAATGAAGATAAGTTTATAATAAAATAATGTTTTCACACTATCCTAAACAGCCCCTCCACTCCCTTATAAAAGGAGACCACTTCTATACAATTTCTCACACCTCTCAAGCCTTTTGGCTCATCCAAACTCTACCCAACTAAACTCCCTACATCCCTCTCCTTCCCCTTGAAGCCTTACATTAGTCAGAAGACTCTGCAAGAAGTCCTTTTGGTTCAAACAAAGGAAAGTTACCAAAATTAAAGGTAACAGTTTCTCTTAAGTTGTTTTATTTTATTCTACATCTCCAACCCCTAAAATATTTTTAATCCTTTATTTTGTGACAACAAAAATATCCTAAAAAAACTAGGTTGTTTTTATGAGAAGGATTAGAACTACACTTACACACACCTCCATCTAATGGATGAAGAACATAATGTTTCTGTGATGGCAAACTAATGCCTCACAAAATGATGATTGTTCGATTTTCCCCTACCGCTTATCATGGTGGCCATTATTATGGAACTATATTTATATATAATATATATTATGTTTATTTATTCTTTATGCTTCTTTAATTCCAAATTATAACAAGCCTTTACGGTTTCAATAGTCGGTAAATACGATAATCTCATTTGAGGAAGTGCGGACTACCTCCCCCTCAAAGTGATGTGATTCGTTAATACCTTATGTGGGATGTATAAAGGATGTGGTTAATGATATTATATATGATATTATACTGGAATTATAATATACCTATGTATCATTATGTTTTAATTCCATTAAAATAATAAATAGAAATGAAAGTAGCATTCATGCGTATGTACGACTTACCGTCTCCATGAACGGTGCGTTTCATTTCTTACCTCCATATGTTATGTACTATTATAAATGATTGTATATGCTGGATATATAATGAATTTATATTATATATAAATCATGATTTACATTTTGTAGGTAAGTAAATCATGATATAAGTAATAATAACATCAAGAACAACAAGTCCAAACACGTACGATAAATAAGATTATTTTACCCAAAACACTACTTTAACATTAATTTACATATGAATGGGTAATATAAAGTCATAAGTGAACCATATATGATATCATAACAATGAATATGATTCTATAATAAGTCAATGACATTATTTAAATCATTATACAGGAGACTTGGACTCTTACGAAGCAAATTGGACCTAAGGTAAGGGAAAATATCACAATCTCATTTTTTTATCCGAGATTGTTTATACTTCTGAATTTACTGGGGTGTATTTTATCATCCAAATACATGTTTCCTCAATATTTAATAATATTTCCATCCATCTACAATTTTTTAAATCCAATTTTACCCTTCAGTGAGTTTTTAGTAAAAGATATGAAAGGAATCTTTTTTCATTTTTTTCATACGAGGTACTTTTTGACTTTTCCGACAAAAGTACGAGAAGAGTGTTTTTTTAACTTATACGGAATGAATGGATTTTTAAAACATTATTTCCAAGAAGATTCCTTTTCAAGTTTTCAATTTTATTTTTAATCAACTTCATTTAGTTTATAATTTTATGACATATTAAGAAAGGAAAAGTGTTTTTTAAGTAAAAAGGATATTTTCCTCAAGAATGGAGTTCAAGTGTTTTATCAAAATTATTTTACATCTAAGATAATATAGGGTTCTGTTTATATCACTATTATTACATTGATTTAATTATGTTGTGATGGGATTATTTTTATGAATTCCTTTATCTTATATTAATTCTTTTATGATGTCATGATGTTTAATAATCCCATTTTTATTACATGGGTTATGCTATGATGTATGGTTTATGTTTTTGTGGCATGCATAAGAATGGTATCATTATGAGATTGGTGGGACCTATATCTCCCTCCAATGTATTAGGTAATGATTTTATATCTCATGAGATATACATGGCTGGAACGACAGTTTAAACCGGTTCAGTGAAACAGGACTGAAACGAGGAATGAACTCGATTCAGAAATGGACTTTGTCCACTAAGATAGTCTTGGAGATGAGTATTGACTAAAAAGAAATGATTTTCTATGGTTATGTGTGTATTCCAAAAAGCTTCATGTTTTAAGTTATGATTATTGTGAATACATTTCACTACCATGATTTATCCCATGTTATGAAATTTTTGTCTTTTTTGCAGGGTAAGATTTCCAAAATGTTATGTTCTTATGAATATGATGTGATTGATATTTCTTTTTTTTACCCTTACTGAGCATTTGAGCTCACCCCTTTTATGTTTTCTTTTCCCCAGGATATAAATAATGTTTTTAGGTAAGAAAAAAAAGGAAGATCTTTTTTTGGGAGCTGTTGAAGAAATTTCACCACGATTAGAAGATTACGTTCCAAGTTTCCAAAGACACTAAACTATTACAATCCTTGTGTGCCTGTTTTTGTTATATACTAAGAATTCCGCAAAAGTAATGTAATTTCCATGTATGTCAGGCTTCGAGTCTCTACAGTTGGTATCAGAGGAAAGGTTTGGTCAACCTTTGGAAACTAGTATGCGAGAACTTTAGTGAGATCCCCATAGATATTTCTAAGGTATGTATAGGGATGTCCCTAAGGTTAAGTATAATTATAGGTAATAGTGCTAGAATTATGGTAACCTAAGATGTTAGATATTGAAGGTACTCCTCCATTATTGTGTTGTTTTCCCTAGCATGATTTTTTCCTCTCACAATATTCTTTTTTGGTTTTAGACGATGGCTGGAACCCAAAGGAACCGTGTTGATCAATGTAATGGACAATGCAATGATTGTACTCCTGAACAAACAAATGTTATGTGAGATGGAGTGAAAAATATTATTGCTATACTTACACAAGCTATGAATCATTCTGGACTTTCAAATGAGCAGAGAAGGGAACAATATTCTATTGAGTCCTTCATGAGGCAACGTCCACCTTATTTCAGTGGGTCTTCTGATCCACTTGTTGCGGAACAATGGATCAGTACTACTGAAAAGATATTTTCAGTTCTTCAATGTTCTGAACATAATAAAGTCATCTTAGCTGCGTATCGTTTGGATGGTGATGCTGATCAATGGTGGAATCTTATCAAGAATACGAGGCCAAGAGATGAAATTGAGTCCATGGAATGGGATGAGTTCAAGAACTTATTTTTCAATAAGTACATCCCTCGTATTCTTCGAAAAATGATGGAGAAGGAGTTTCTTGAACTAAAGCAAAAGGATGATGAATCTGTTGGTATATACGAAGCAAATTTTACAAGACTTGCAAGGTATGCATCTGGATTTATCATCCAACCGGAAAGTAAAGATTATTGATTATTTAGTGGCTTAAAACCAAATCATCGAACGACATTAGCTATAAGAGACTTCAGCAGATATGAAGAAATTGTGCGTTATGCTATCAAGGTAGAAATGGAAGTTGATGTTACTTATCCATCTCATAGTTTTGACAAGAAATGAAAGATGGAGTTCAAGGAGAAATCTCAGAATAATGGTGAAAAGAAGATGAATGTTTCCTTATTCTCAAAGTGTGGAAAGAAGCATGGTAGAGATTGTCTTAAAGGGACAAGTAAATGTTTCAAATGTGGAAAGGAAGGTAATCAGGCATTTGAATGCCGCAATGATGGGAAGAAGATGTCTAATGATGCAAACAAATGAAGGGATACACAGAATGAACCTACTACACTTCAATGCTTTATGTGCAAGGAAATGGGGCATTATGCTAATAAATTCCCTAATCCAAGGGTTAGTGATGATCGACATGAGCAACCACTTAAGGCAAAGGAAAAAAGGGATGTCACATGTGATCACCATTGGAGATGTTGAATATGACAATGATGTGGTGGAATGATTAAGTGTTTATGTAATGGGCTTCCAAAATAATGTTGTATATAGTATCGTGGAATATTGGAATATTTATGTATTGGTTTATTGTGGTTTTCAATAATTTTATGGTACCTATAACCATGGAAAGTGATTGAGATATTTTTTGTAAAAATGATGATATGTAGATAATGAAGGGATAAGGAAAAAATGAAATGTTTGATAGTATTCATGAGCTCATGATTTATATAAGGACTAAGTGATATCATGGTTTGAGTATATAGAATTTTGGGGTTTTTGGTATGTGGAAAGTGTTAACTTTTAACTGCATTCATGTTTTCACTAAGGTTCAATGTGTATTCATTTTTCAAGAGAATACATGATTAAGGCCTTCGAACGTTTGTAATGTAACCAACAAGACATATCTTATGATATATGGGGATCAACGATGGTATTAACATGCTTCTTATATGAAATCTCTGGTAATCGTTTTCACTATAATATGACAATGGACTGCAATATTTTAGATAAGCCTAAAGATTGGAATGGATTATGTTGTACATAAGGTAGTATTGTATAAGGTTAGAATTTTTTTCGATATTATTGATGGGAGGTTATAGTAATATAGCTTTAGAAAAAGGACAACCTGTAGGACGGGCGACAGCCCATCGCGTCGGACAAGGCTGTGGGAATCAAACCCAAAACTGAAGTGCGACAGGCCTTTATCACCTACCACTGGACTACAGGAAGTCCCTGGTTAGTGGAAAGTAGTTTTATTTTATTAAGTGGTACGATAAATAAAGTATAAGTCCATTTTTGGAACCATATACGATTAATCTCACCATAAGATGGACTTATAACTTTTGATAACCTTTTGTTTGAAACAGATGGAATGACCCATCATTCTATCACATGATCTGCTAATGCTTCATGAATAAGAAATTCAACTTTATTTCTTTATGATATTAAGTGGAAATTGTTCAATTCACGAACAACAGTGAGATTGTACCAAAATCATGTAAGTATTTATTTTAATTCATCAACTTTAAGGAAATGATCTTGAAAACCAAAAATTTTGTCCTAGTGCTCTTATATCTGATGAACCAGATGGTACCCTAGATCATCATAAATTTATGGCTTTGTGATTGTTGGATTTTTCATAGCTATGTTCTCTACCACTCTCCATCAGAACTTGATGGTTAGATTTTTCTTCCATATCCATATTTTCACTTATGTTCTCCTACGTGGAAACCCAGTGATGAGTTAATTTGGGTAACCGTTACGTTTCATACTTTATTTTTTAAATACAAGTTTTGGTATTCTATTTTACGATGTGGGTTTCTATTAATGAAATTTTCAAGTAGTAAACCATGTATAACCCCGATGAATTTCGAGGGCGAAATTCATTTTAAGGGGGGTAGAATGTAACACCCCGAGATTTTGTGAAAAATATTCTTTTAATTTCATTGATGTCTTCTATACACCACACCAAGTTTAGCTTTTACTATATGCAACACCGTATTAGCTTGCAGTATAAGAAACGCTATTCTTGGATCGTGTTACACACAATTTCAAGTTCATTTTATAACAGTCATTATACGCAACATTGAGTGTGTTTATATATATATATATATTCAATGCATAAAATATGGTTGGATTCTGTTATACGAAACAACGAAGGATTCTTGCACAACACACAACCCTGACTTGGCTTGCATTTCACACAACCATGGCCTTCCTCGATAGCTTGCGTCGTACGCAATACCGAGTTTCACTAAACAACGATATGCTATTAAAATATTATTAAAACTAGCCGTTATGAATAGTATTAACTAAATTTTGAATTTTATAACATTATTATTCATCTTATACATTTCCTAGAACGTGTTAAGAGAACAAAATAATTTTTTCGGGTAAAATAAGTATTTTACAAAAAAATGCATATTTACAGCCTTTTGATGGCGCACCCACATTAAATCTAGTTTTTGACAAGTTTATAAGTTAACTTTTTTAAAATAAAATTCTTCTTTAGAATGAAGATATAAAAATTTACTTTGGATAAATTTTTCATATTATTCTCATAACTTTCATATTTTAATGAATAGTAAAAACACGATATATTTTAATTAAAAACAACATTTTTCATCATAATAAATTATGTGGTTAAATAATAATATTGAATGGTTTCAAAGTATAAATATAATATAATTTTACCATTTAATATAATTTATGTCATTAGCCATGATTTTACCTTGAATTCGTAGGTTAAATCAATTCAATCTTTTGCAATGTTTTAAACAAAAAACCGTTTTCTTTTGACAACGGGATTAATTTTAATTTAATTTCTGCAAATTTTGTGTATTGAATTTGGAAAAATGGATTCCATATTTGGAATAAGTGGGTCCAAATTATTTTAATAAGAAACTTTTTATTTTTGGGCATTATGAATAGTAACTACAGTATTTTTTATTTACTGCGGTTAAAGGTAAATAGGGTAATTCAAGGTTAAAATTATATTATAATAACTCAAAATTACCTTTAAACTTGTCCTAACCTTATTTGATGAGTACTGGACGAACATGGGAATTCTTGGGACGATTTTGGGACCCCAATGAGCCACTTGGTAGTGAAATTGACAATTTGGATTAATTAAATTAATGTAAAGACAAAATTGACTTTAACAAAACTCTTTTAGTAATTAATTTTTATAAGGGGATATATAAGTTATATTTTCATCTATAAATATTCTTTGAAAATATAAAACGATTCCCTACATCATGGTATTTTGTTCATAATTTTTAGACATCAAATGAATTAAATTAATTATGACACAATAATTATGTCAGTTTACCTCATTAATAAATGATATAAATAAATAAGATTAAAATGATTAAAATATCATCCAAAACCGGTCAAATTCCTATTGAATGATTTTATTTAGAATATTAGTCATCTTATCTTCGACATTAATGTGTTTTGGACCTCTTGAAAACGAAGATAAGTTTATAATAAAATAATGTTTTCACACTATCCTAAACAGCCCCTCCACTCCCTTATAAAAGGAGACCACTTCTATACAATTTCTCACACCTCTCAAGCCTTTTGGCTCGTCCAAACTCTGACCAACTAAACTCCCTACATCCCTCTCCTTCCCCTTGAAGCCTTACATTAGGCAGAATACTCTCCAAGAAGTCCTTTTGGTTCAAACAAAGGAAAGTTACCAAAATTAAAGGTAACAGTTTCTCTTAAGTTATTTTCTTTTATTCTACATCTCCAACCCCTAAAATCTTTTTAATCCTTTATTTTGTGACAAAACCAATATCCTGAAAATACTAGGATGTTGTTATGGAAGGATTAGAACTACACTTAAACACACCTCCATCTAATGGATGAAGAACATAATGTTTCTGTGATGGCAAACTAATGCCTCACAAAATGATGATTGTTAGATTTTCCCCTACCGCTTATCATGGTGGCCATTATTATGGCACAATATTTATATATAATATATATTATGTTTATCTTTTCTTTATGATTCTTTACTTCCCAATTATAACAAGCCTTTACGGTTTCAATAGTCGGTAAATACGATAATCTCATTTGAGGAAGTGCGGACTACCTCCCCCTCAAAGTGATGTGATTCGTTAATAACTTTTGTGGGATGTATAAAGGATGTGGTTAATGATATTATATATGATATTATACTGGAATTATAATATACCTATGTATCATTATGTTTTAATTCCATTAAAATAAGAAATAGAAATGAAAGTAGCGTTCAAGCGTACGTACGGCTTACCGTCTCCATGAACAGTGTGTTTCATTTCTTACCTCCATATGTTATGTACTATTATAAATGATTGTATATGCTGGATATATAATGAATTTATATGATATATAAATCATGATTTACATTTTGTAGGTAAGTAAATCATGATATAAGTAATAATAACATCAAGAACAACAAGTCCAAACACGTACGATAAATAAGATTATTTTACCCAAAACACTACTTTAACATTAATTTACATATGAATGGGTAATATAAAGTCATAAGTGAACCATATATGATATCATAACAATGAATATGATTCTGTAATAAGTCAATGACATTATTTAAATCATTATACAGGAGACTCAGACTCTTACGAAGAAAATTGGACCTAAGGTAAGGGAAAATATCACAATCTCATTTTTTTTATCCGAGATTGTTTATACTTCTGAATTTACTGGGGTGTATTTTATCATCCAAATACATGTTTCCTCAATATGTAATATTATTTCCATCCATCTACAATTTTTTAAATCCAATTTTACCCTTCAGTGAGTTTTTAGTAAAAGATATGAAAGGAATCTTTTGTCATTTTTTTCATACGAGGTACTTTTTGACTTTTCCGACAAAAGTAAGAGAAGAGTGTTTTTTTAACTTATACGGCATGAATGGATTTTTAAAACATTATTTCCAAGAAACTTCCTTTTTCATTTTTCAAGTTTATTTTTAATCAACTTCATTTATTTTATAATTGTATGACATATTACGAAAGGAAAAGTGTTTTTGAAGTAAAAATGATATTTTCCTCAAGAATGGAGTTCAAGTGTTTTATCAAAATTATTTTACATCTAAGATAATATAGGGTTCTGTTTATATATATATTATTACATTGATTTCATTATGTTGTTATGGGATTATTTTTATGAATTCCTTTATCTTATATTAATTGTTTTATGATGTCACGATTTTTAAGAATCCCATTTTTATTACATGGGTTATGCTATGATGTATGGTTTATGATTTTGTGGCACACTTAAGAATGATATAATTATGAGATGGGTGGGACCTATATCTCCCTCCAATGCATTGGGTAAAGATTTTATATCTCATGAGATAGACATGTCTGGAACGGCTGTTTAAACCGGTTCAGTGAAACATGACTGAAACGAGGAATGAACTCGGTTCAGAAATGGACTTTGTCCACTAAGATAGTCTTGGAAATGAGTCTTGACTAATTAGAAATGATTTTCTATGATTATGTGTGTATGCCACAAAGATTCATGTTTTATGTTATTATTATTGTGATTACATTTCACTACAATGATTTATCCCTTGTTATGAAATTTTGGTCTCTTTTGCAGGGTAAGATTTCCAAAATGTTATGTTCTTATGAATATGATGTGTTTGATATTTCTTTTTTTACCATTACTGAGCATTTGAGCTCACCCCTTTTATGTTTTATTTTCCCCAAGATATAAATAAAGGTTTTAGGTAAGAAAAAAATAAGATCTTTTTTAGGAGATGTTGAAGATCTTTCACCACGATTAGAATATTATGTTCCATGTTTCCAAAGACACTAAACTATTATAATCCTTGTGTGTCTGTTTTTGTTATGTACAAAGTATTCCGCAAAAGTAATGTAATGTCCATGTATGTCAGGCTTCGAGTCTCTACATTTTCCTTTCCCAATGTTATGAATAACGTTTTAAGTAGGGTTTGTCTAAGAAGAGTATTATATGGGAAGATATTTATGGTATATTTTGATGATATTTCAAGAAATTATAAGAATTCATATCTGGTTCTAAAGAAACTAAACCTTTTTGGTCCTCAGGGAGTGAATTTGTGAAATGTATTGAATATTCATCTAAAAGTTAAATTTTTTATGTGTTAAAACCCTAGTATGATATAAGATAAATGCGAAATAAATAGTGAAAGATTACCATGATAGTCTAGTTGTTCATTGGAATGTGTTTTAAAAATATTTCCCTTATGAAGTAGTGAGGGGATAGGAAAAGGGGGTGACCCTTTGGTGGTAGTGATATAAACCATAAATATTATAAAGGTGGTGACCCTGGCTTTGAGTGTCCATATCCAAAACATTATATCCAATGGACTAATAAAGATTAGTTTATTTTGGTACATCAATGTAATGGAAGTGTGTACTATATGGATTTATCCTAGAACGTGTGAACTAAGTATAATTATTCTCTCTTCTGTGGTGGTTTTTCTTATATTATACAGGATGCTAATCAGTACATGTGGATTGAGTGATCATCGATCTTATCTGAATAAGGCTATGATAAGTGTACCAATTAATCAGAACATGAATGTAATGGTGAAAACAATAGTGGACCTACTAACAAGTGATTTCAAGATCATTTAGAATAGTTATATTTTCATGGGTATTTGTGGGGAAACATTATTGAGTTCCCAACCCTATTTCACCCCCCCACTCAAGGAATCTCTCACTAAAGCCCCTTTTGGATACAATGGAAATTAAATTTAATATAATATATTCAATAATTTTAATCATCATATCCAAATTTGGTAATGATATCAGTTTCATTTTTTCTCATTATGAGTAGTAACTTTAGTAAAAAGTCAATTACCACAATAAGAGTTAAAATAGGCTAAAAGGGTTAAACTAAAATGATAAGGGATAAAATGATATAAAAACTTGTCTAACTTCTAGTTTTTTGTAATATTATAACCATATCTCATATCCTCATAAAATATGATTCATTTAAGAGTTATTTTTATTGAGTAAGACATTAATATATTTTAATATTTTTCAAACTTCCAATTATGTCATCTCCCTCACTTATAAAAGGGAACCACCACTCCACTATTATCCACAATTCTACAGACTCTTATCTTGGATAATACCTTCCCAAATACTTTTATAAAATTCCTACACATTTAATAGAGGTATTTTTTTTAATATAATTCCACCCTAAGAAGGATTCGGGTATAAACCTAAGTATGTTTTTTAATGAAGAGGTATAGTTCTTAACCGGGTGTTCTCTTTTTATTTCTTATTTATCCTCCTACAAACCCCTCATAAACATTTCGATATAAGAACATTAGTATATTAAGTATTCGGAAATGTTATTATGTTTATAGTATAACCCTTTTTTATCTACATATCTATTTACTGTAAAATGAAAACATCTTTTGTATGTACATGCAGACTACTTCCTTGTGAAGATGATGTATTTCATTTTTCATCACTACCTCTTATTATTGGTCATGATTATGGATCCAAATTAAATTTTATGATATATATGATATTTATAAAATCATTATGATTTTTTAAATAGAATATATCATTAACCATTTTACACTTCCACCCATTAAAAATTGATATTGTTGTTTGTGCATACGTGTGGACTACCACCTCTACGAAGTGATGTGATTCCTTTTTAATGTACCTATTTAAATAATGATTCTAATTTTGTATATAATGAATAAATATGATATTTTTATCAATATTAAAAAATATATATAATTAGACTATGATAAATATGCATGAAATAAAACTATTGAACTGAAACTTATATGAAAAACAAAATTTTTAACACTCAGAAACAATGATTTTAATAAGAAATTATTAATAAAATAGTGTTAAAATGTTATAAGTGGATAATATATGATATTATATATATTTATATAGTTATTTTATATATGTATAATAAATTTAAATTTATTATACAAGATGTTAAAATCACTTACAAAAAAAGTCATACATACGGTGTGGGTTTATTTTACAATATCATTCTTATTCCGGATTGTTTATGTTCATGTTTTTATTGGGGGACTTATATACTAATTCAATATTAAACACCATATATTTTATTATCCTATATTTATTTTTGTAAATTATAAGTTTTCAATTCATTTTAATCTCTCTATGTACTAAGAAATCTGAAAAATATTTTTAAGGAGAACTTATTTTGTTTTTCTATCTGGTTGGGTATTTTTTTTTCAATGTTTATATTTTATTTTAAAAAACATGGATTTTTTACTATAATCTAATGATTTGTTAAATCCTTTTTTACTCTTTTTTTTAATTTCAATAAAAAATAAAATGAATGTTCTTATCATATTCTGACCAAAATACTTCTTTCAATGAAAGTGTGAACAGAATCATTATTTTAAAGTTTATCGTATGAAAAAAATTTCCAACTAGAATGACTATTATTTGGATTTAATATTCCTTTAAAAGTTTCCATGGTTATTTTAAATGACTTTTTTCCCTGATATTCTAGAAATTTTTATATTTTAAATATTTTTTTTCAAAATGAAAATGGAATTTTTCATTAAGAAATGTTCTAATGGCCTTTTAAATGTATTTTCATTTATGCATATATTATTTGATGAATCATATGATTTGATAGGGATATAATATAATGATATCATCCACCTTATTTCTCTTTATAGATTATGATTATATTTCTTTAGCAATTGATTGGGGAAATTTTAACATTTCATATGCAAGTTTTCCAATATGTATGTTTGTGCTGATTATGTAATGAAGTTTTATTCATTTGTATCATATGATGAATTCATTGGATTTATAAACTGGTATTAAGGTCCAATTATAACCCATATATGAATTTATAGGTCTCCTGAGACAAATTAGTTTAGGTATTTGTCATACGCCTTACCTATTTATGCATGATATCTGGGCAAAAGGCCTTGAAGGGAAGATTATGATGTCCAGTATTATGCATTATATTATTATGAAACTAGTTTTTGTTTTCCATGTGATTATTTATGTTTCTATGTCATTCTTGTTTTTATTCCCCATTTATAATATTAGTTATATTTAATATTTGATTATTTTTCACCTCTATTAAATTAATCATGCTTTATTTATTCTATAATATCTTATGTTGTACTCTTTCCCTTACTAATCATTTTATATCACCCTTTATTATGTTTTCCTTCACCCAAGATACCAAGAATGTATTTATGAATGATTTTATGGATTTATTGGAAGAAATAATAAAGTTATAATAAGAATTATATATGATGTATTTTTTATTTTCATATGTAATGTGAGAATCATATATATATCAAGTCTCCCAAAACTATTAAAATATTTGATCCTTCATGTTTCAGTCCCTTATATTTTTTACCAATGTAGTAAAATATCTAGAGACTCTGGGTTAATATATTTGGGGTGTTAAAGTTAGTATCAAATTCATTTTAGTATAAACCATCAGAACTAGATTTAGGAAAGATTAGCTTAGAGAACATAACTCTGTGATAGACTCTGAGGATAAGTCTAAGTATAGGATAATATATTATTGTTTTGGCAAAGTAGAGATTGTGTTGTTTCCCTAGAAAATAAATACCTATCTAGACACTAGAAATAAAATTTGATTGTGGCACATATTCACCTAGAGGTAACAACTCTAAAAGGGTTAGATTGGGTATTAACTAGATTTTTAACAGTCCATGATGAGTGGGCCTAAGACTTCACACATAGATGGAAACTCCCTAGGGATATTTTTTGGTTGATTTTAATGATCTTTAAAAACCATTATGAAATATTTTAAAATATTTTTATGATTTGAGGATATTCCCAAAGATATTTATAATATTCTTTTGTGATTGGCTATGTATAAATTTTCAATTTATGTTAAGTGTTATGCTTGATTTATAATCATGTACTATGCCTTATAATTCATAATCATATGAAGAAATATAGTATATGTCATTATTTAGAAATGGAACTTAGCATTATGAATGAAAATTATATCAAGGCATGTAATATATGTAGGGATTTTCCACTTAGTAAATACAATGATGATGGAGCTGAAGATGGAGTTGAAAAAATTATAACTATATCAAGGAAGCTGACTCGAGTTATGTAACGACCTAACCCAAGTAACCATCAAACCTGGAACCTGACACATTCCATCACATACTCAAAGGGAATTCCTGATACTCATGGGTTGGCGACAAGTGTATGGGCATCGAACAAAAAACCAAAGGGAATGATTTCTCCTAACCTGAACAAACACATGGCATATATATACACAAATCAAGAAGGTATAATGGAAACCTAATAAATATATGCAATAATTATAAGAATACATTAGAAAAAATGACTATAAAACTATCCAAAATCTATAGGAGACAAGTCTAACTACAAAGGACCAAACCCCAATAACTACTCCATTTGATAGACTAGATGAACTTCTTCCATATCACCACCAGATTCCCAACTCAGCTAACATGAATCCTAACTACCTAATTGTGGATCCATTACTGTCCCTACATTGGAATACATACATAGGTATTCACAACACTGAAGAGGTGCACAGGGTTTTGTCAAACATGCTCAATAGGATCCCACCCAGGTGTTCCATAACAAGTCTCGGTATAAAAATTCTGGTATGGTCATTTTATATAAAACATGGAATGATATGTAGTAAGCTAGTTTTATTGAAAACATGGTAAATATTTCTCTTTTCATAGTTCTAAAACAAAATCAAGTATATCAACTTCAAAGAACATTCTTTATACCATCTTTCACAAGCATCATCATACATATCAAGGATAAAATGGAAATCCAATAAATAAAAAATAGAATCAAATGTATCACCACCAAGGATCATTATAGGTCATAATAAAAGACTACTCATACCACAACCAATCAAGTGCAGAATTTGGTTTCTAGAACACAAGACATGGAAGTAGAGGAATACCCCATAAGTAAACCTCCCCTAAAAACATCAATATCAATCCCCTAGAACAACAGGCCTAGAAAATAGTGAAAATCCCTATGAGCAAGCATCCTAATAAATCAAAAAACAAGGATGATGGCCTCAAGATAAACCTTCCACCTAAGTAACCAAGGTTACCAAAGGTTACCCATGTTCTCGTTTTCACAATTCATTCCATTACATTGAAAACCATTTCAAAACCATTTCACAAATCCATTTCAATGATTTGAAAATACCCATTTTCATTCTATTTCTCAATAACTTGGGAAAAACTGCTTTTCTTTAAAAATTATTTTCAACACACACAAAACAATCATGATAATTCCATGTATGAATTAGTTTAAAATTAAGAATAATAAGGTTCATCAACATAGGATAGAGATAGAACCAACAACCTCGAAAATTAGGTCACACACACCCGTAACAGGATCCACCAACAATGAAAACTCAAAGACATTAACAAAGGCCCTAGAATCCAATACACATCTCAAGATAGATTAAATTTAGAAAAAGGTTTTAGTTAAAGGATGAAATCCACATACCTATAGAATGAACATCCACCGCACCACAAACAATAAAGGAACGACCATCAGAATAAGATCACACAATGGGTCTAGAAGAATACATGGAGAAACACCTATTTCAGTTCAATGAATTCGATAATGAAACTCAAGGGAACTACCATGATAAATGGAAAAAAAGAATCAGGAAGGCCACTTGCCCAAATAGATGCACCGCAACCGCAAAAAAGATCAAATGTCGAACAGATCGATCTGAAAGGAATGATGTCTCAAAGAATCATCGGATAGAAACACTTGGTTAATCAAAAATGATATATGGTGGGGAAAATGGGCACTCATACCCATAAAGCAGCATAAAAATATATTCTCATTAATTTACTTGATGTGGAATTTTTTTACACATCGTGAAATCCACAGTATTCAAGTACACCAAAAAACTTGTCACCTATGATTAAAAATCGAATATTGAATTAACTCGCGATCTGTAAACATTAATCAGATCCGATAACCTTTCAAGGCATCAATCCATTCCATTACTTTCACCGAGAAACTCTTACATGTCATGTAACCTAGTTATAAGGCAAGAAATCATTCTATAGCCGGTGAAAACCACCAGTTAATGCTGAGAGTCAAAAAAATATATGACTTCACCATTATAGGTATCCTCCATATTTATTCATATCCCTATATAGACAATTGGCTGGTCATTTACCTGAAAAATTGTTTTCAACCTAATTAAAATTTCCTAACTTGTACTAGTATAGTGACCAAGTATTGGGTCCGTCCATAGGGAAACAGAATTGGCGTTTTAGGTTTCATGAATTGACCTCACTTGATGAAGATGCAGAATTTAAACATGTTTGGTTGGTTCATTGGTAGTGGCCTCAAAAGGTAACTAATTACTTGAGATTTTATAACTCACTGCCGATTAAAATTGAAACTGGAGATTACTTAAAACCAAATTTTAATGAATAATAATGAAAATGTGTTGGGTTTGGGCATTCATGTGGGAAATTAAAAACTGACCCTCTATTGTGTTGTAATTTTCATAATAACCCACATTTATGGGTTTCATATGTGTTGGAACTCACGTCGTCCGGTGAGTTCCGATCAAGTCGGTAGAAATCAATTCATTGGTCTGGTAATTGCTTTCTACTAACTCTTAGTGTAGGAACCACCCTCTAAAAATTACAAGGATATCCAATGGTCATGGATATTCTTGTCATAATTCTCCCAAAGATCCCTGGGAACTCCATTCTTGGTCTGATATGGATGTTTCCAGTGAAATAAAATATAGAAGTGTTGGGAGAATTATGTGAGAGATAATAAAAAAATACAGGAATAGAGAAAATGGTTCTAACAAACCCACATTTTTCTTAGAACCATCCCAATGGGGGTGGGGTAAGCTACTCATGATTAAAATAGTAATAAAATTACTAAAATGAATCAGAGAATTCATTACAATAGAACTGAAAGAAATGAAATCAGAAGTACAATCATACAAGAACAAAACAAGTTCCCCAAAAAATACTTCTACCTCCTACTCTTCTGTCCTTCCACCCCCTCTCTATCATATTCTCCCTTGGTCCCCTTTACTCCTCAGGGTCTCCCAGGTCAAAATGGGACTTTCCCAGTTGTCTAAAAGAAAGAATCAAAGAAAATATCGAGTCAAGGAGTTGTTGGAATGTGGTAAAGCAAAAAAGAAGAAAGCTGAACTAGCATGCACGGTTTGGGTGCATGGTTTGGTAAACCGTGGTCCAAATGTGCAAGATCTACCGTCTCAAATACTTCAGTTTCACGGTTAGTAACACACCAATCTTCCACGGTATGCTTCTCTTTGAATAATACAGTAGCGTGTGTTGTACGCAACTTCGAGTTCTAACTCACCACAACCAATCAAACTAGTAGTTATGAATTGTAATACCCACTTTTTTGGAATTTTATAAATATTATATTTCAAAATGGACATAATTTTTGGATTCATAATATCAACATTATCCTAGGGTGAATTTTTGGTTTTTTTTCTGAAAAATGTCAATTTCGATGAATATTGAAAAAACCTTGAGTTGTGGTTTAAATAGGAATTTTTATTTAAATAATTTTTTATTTTATTATATTTATTTTAGTTCAAAATACATACATAATACCCATATATTTTCAATGTAATTCATGGGACTCAGTTTATAATAATTATTGATATATAAAAATGTTATTGAACTTTTCACCGTCTTTTACCCACTTCCTAGGAAAACTTTTAAATTCACATAAAACTTAATTTTACCGCTTATGTGAGAGGAATTTTGAAAATTTGAGAGTCATGGTTAATATCAAGGATTAAAATGTGGTTCAATAAGATAAAAATAATTTTTGGTGAATATTAACTTTTTACTTTTATTTACCACGGCTAAAAGTAAATAGTGTAATTAAGGGTCAAAATGATATTATTATTACCTTAACACATGTCCTAATTCTATTGGTTAAGCATAATTATACCAAAAACAACCTTATAAATAAAATATGAACCTATTTGGTCCACTTGGATTAGATTAGGACATTTATTATTATTTAATTCAAAGAAGAGTTAAAAGAGTTAAAATCAAAGTTTAATAACCAAAACATTTTTAACATAGGGTTATACATAAGATAAATTCGATTATAAATATTAATTAGAATTATAAATAGATTAGATAAATAATGGTATTTTATTTATATTGTTTAGACATTAAATAATTTAATTTATTTATGACACAATGGTAATGCAGTGATTACCTAATTAATGAAATATTAAAATAATTGATATTATAAATATCCAAATAAATTAAATTCTAGAATTTTTATAAATTACACTAATTTTATAGGTTAATATGACATATTAGGGTTGGTTAGATGAATTTTTTTCCAATTAATAATGTTTTTATGAATTCAGAAAAAATAAATTACCTAATAGTGTCAAAATTGGCATAAAAGTGTTTTTAAAGAAATATTATATTATTAATTGATATTCTATTCCTAAAAATATAAGGTTTGGAAAAAGACTTATATAATGATAGGTTTATCATTAATGAACCAATTGATGTTTTCTTGGAAGTATATAGTATTTTTATTAACCATATAATATAAAAATACAAAGAGACATGGTAAATGTCAAACTATTTAACTAAGAGTTAAATCTAAAAGACAAAGTTAATATAGTGACCGAAACCTCTCTAAAACCTATTGGTTGAGAGTTTTTCGAACCATCCCCACATTAGACTTTACATAATACCTTTTATATTCATTATAAACCGAAAATTATTTTATTATAAAATAATATTTCTAGTTTTTCCTAAGGTTCCCCTCACCCCTCTAATAAAAGAGAACTCCCGCTTCTCTCTAATTCACACCATCAAAGCATTTTTACACGGCCATAACCTGACCAAATACCCTCTAAACTTCCCTCATTTCATCCTAGAGGCCTTATTTTCGTCATAAATCCATCATAATGAGCCATTTTGATCAAATTAAAAGGAAGAACCCGAAGAAGAGGTAATAATTTCACCATCCTCTTTCAAGTTCTTTTCTTCTTCCACTTCTTCTTTCTTTGTTATTTCCATTATAAAATAATAACTCTAGTATATTATATGTAATGTGATGTTATTATAAATATGGTACATCTATATTCATTATTCTATCTATCCTTTGAATGACATGTGACCATACGTGTGGACGTACGGATTACCGTCTCCACGTCGTGGTGTAATTGTTATTCAATACATTATTATTTGGATGGGTATAATAATGATGTGTAAATCATGTAAATAATCAATATAACATGATAATTATTCTTTATATATGATATACCATCCAATTATATATTATTTTAATATCAAAAGAATGATATTGTCGCTCATGCATACGTACGGATTATCGTCTCCTCGAACGCGATGAGATTTATTCCCCATCGTATCCATTCAAGACTAATTTTCATTAGATGGTTAAAAATAAAGTTGGAAGACATGATATCATTCTGGATATTAAAAATACACATCCCATAAATAACAAATATGACTCACATAACAATGAATATAAAGGAAAACGAATCTTTTAACAACCGAAACGACGATAATACTAAGATATTATTAACAAAACAATGTTAAAAGATCATATATGATATCATATTAATGTATATGATTCTTTTATAATTTAATAAGAATTATTTCACAATTATACATGAGGTTATTCTTACCTCTACCACGGAAAAGTACAAGGTAAGGGTTAATTTCATAATCTCTTTATTATTCGTGGTTGTTTTTATTTAAGTATCTACTGGGACCTCTTTATCATCCACATCCATGTTTCATAAAAATGTATTTAGAAACATTCTTAATATTTTTTTAATATGGGTTAAATTCATTTATACCCTTTTTTGACTTTTTATAAGATTTTTATAAAGGAATCTATCCGTCATTTTCCAAACAAGGTCATTTTTAACCTTTTCGACAGAATAAGGTAAGAATGTCTTTTTAGCTTATACGGTAGGTGCGGCTATTTTCTGCCATAATAAAATCTTCTATGCTTCCATTAAAAGATTATAAAAATATTTTCAATGTAAACTTTTTCTTTTATAATTATGTAACTTTTAAATGATTTGAAAAAAAAGATATATTTCTCTCAAATAGTTTTGATTTCATCTATGTCAACATCCTTTGATGGATTTTTAACTTATGTGAAGTTGATTTACTATGATACAAATCATCCATATTGTATTGAAGGCTTTCTGATATTTTTGACTGTGGATATGTTATTTTTATACCATTCATTTTTATAGAGAAATTATTTACATTTCGTATGCTAGTTCTAATATGAATGTTTATATTGTGTTTAAACCTGTTCATATGAGGAATGAATTGGACTTATCAAGTGACGAGTGGTGCCCGCTATAGCTCCTCAATGCATCGGTAGGTCTCATGAGAAAAACTAGTATCTTGGAATAATGCCTTGACAAAATCATATTTATAGTCTTGGCACAAGGCCTTGACTATGTGGTTATGATAGTCTTGCATTATGCATTCCATCATTATGAAAGTGGTTATTGATATTGCATGTGATTATTCAATTAGTAGGAAATCAATGTGAACAAGTAAATGGAATTATTTCATTTTATTTTTTCCATATTATATTGAAGTTCAAGTTTAAAAGGCTTTTTTTAGTTATACATTTCTTTAAATGTTTATGCTTATTTATGAAAGTTTCTGCTATATTGTTATCCTTACTGAACATCTAAGCTCACCCCTTTCTATGTTTTATTTTTCCTAGGATGTGAAGTAGTATTTTATGACTAACCAGCAGAGATAGTATGAGGGGATATGAGTGTGGACTATGGAGACTATGTTGTTGTAGTTTTCTACTTTATGATTTAATGTAAGACTTATGAATGTATCTAGTATTTCCAAGGCTACTAAACTAGTCGTTCTTTAGAGACTTGATCTTTTGTGATCATGCCAATTTCATTTAATAATTCACCGACTCTGGGTAACTGGGGATTGGGCGTTATAGTTGGTATCAGAGGATGTTTAGTACAAACCTTGGATGCTAGATTTGGATAAACTCTGATTAGAGAACATAGACCTAAGATGGACTTTGATGATTAGTATAGAAGAACTTCCTAGAATTTTGGTATTGTAGAGATTTTGTGAGATTTTCGAGTAATACATCCTAGTTTGGACATGAGAAGGTAGAGGCGGCTCTGGTACAGATGTACCTAGGGGTAAAACCTGAAAACACTTTTTTGAGCTAGACTTGAACGGGAACTGGTGCACGAAAACGGGACTTGCTGCACTCTTGGTTACGACACACCCGAGAGATATGCTTAGGATAATTATCATTTTCCTTACAAACCATTATGAAGGGTTTGTGAGTATATAAATTCCCAAAAAAAATCATTTTTATGATTATGGACTATATCCATAAACTGTTCAATTTATGTTAAGTGTTTTACATGTTTGGAATTATGTATTTCGATTCATAAATTAATATAGTTTATGCCATTGTTTAGAAATGGTGACTAGTGGAAGGAATGGAAACCATATCAATGCATGCAATCCATGTAGAGATTTCCCTCTTGCTCAAGATAATTATATTAGAACTGGTGATACAACTTGTGCTTATCATCTTATCACCATACTGGGACAACTCACTCAGGTTATGAATAATAACCTTACCTGTATGAAGCAGCCTGATCCATAGCGTGGATGATCAATGTTAGATCTCTTCATGAGGTAACAACCACCAACATTCAATGGGGGTAAAAACCCACTAGTATTTAAGAAATGGATAAATTCCATAGAGAAAATATTCCATGCCTTGGGGAGTAGTGAAAGGGAAAAAGTAATCATAGCAGTTTACCGCCTCACTGGAGATGATGATCGATGGTGGTCATTGATTCAAAACACAAAGAAATATGATGAAGTATCAAATATGGAATGAAGGGAGTTTAAAGAGATTTTCATAGAAAAATACTTTCCTCGTGACCATCTAGAAGATTTGGAAATGCAATTTCTAAGTCTGAGGAAAAAGGAGGATGAGAATGTCACAAAGTATGAGGCTAACTTTACAAGGTTAGAGAGACATGTTGCAGATTATATATGTAACCCAAGAAGTAATATTTATCATTTCTTTTATGGATTAAAATTGTTTCTTCGTCGAGCATTAGTCTCACAATCCTTCTCATCATATGAAGACATTATCTCATGTGCTATCATGAAAAAAAATAATTTTCTATGTCTTACAAATTAAAAGAAAAGAAAGAAAAGAAGAGATGTGATGATCACTCTAGAAATGGAAATAAAGGGAAGAAGGGAAATGTTGAATATCCATTGTGCAGTAAATCTGGGAAGAAACACCCTGGTACTTGCTTGAAGGGAATGGGAGTCTGTTAGAAGTGTTTTAAAAAAGGCCACCAAGCTTTTCATTGCTAGGGGAAGAAAGAATCTATAGATGTTCAATGCTACAATTGGAGGGAGATGGGACATTATGCAAATGAATGTCCTAAGAATCAGGGGAACTTATCTCAGAAAAGGCCAAGGTATCAAGTCTAAGATTATGCAATCACAACCACTGAGGTTGAAGCTCTGAAGGACATGGTGTCAGGTAATGTAATGGTTTCCTCAAGTTTAGACAATGCTTTATTAGATTCTAGATCATCACATTGTTTCATATCTTCCCAGTTTGCTAAGAAAATTATATATTTCCAATTTGATTTAATAAGGGAGTTCTTAGTTAAAACGCTTAAGGGGTGTATCGTTGATACAAAGTTCTATGAATGAGTTCCCATTAGGGAATATAAATGTTCTTTATCTGATGATCTTATCACCATACCCATGATTTAATTTGATATAATCCTCAGTATAGATTTTCTTTCAAACCATGATGCAAAAATTAATTCTAAGAAGAAGGAGGTCACTATTTTTGATGATGATGATAAAGAACACCTTATCTTTAGAGTCGAATCATCACCACCTAATTCTTATCTAGATCCACCCCTAGTAGCTCAACTAAATTCAATTATTTTGGATGAAGAAAATGAAATGAATGTGGGTGAGGAAAGGAATGTTTGAATAGAGGATGTACCTATTTTGAGAGAATATGTTGATGTATTTCCAGAAGATTTACCTGGACATCCTTTAGAATGAGAAATTGAGTTTTACATGGATTTAATTTTTTGTTCAAGGTCCATATCAATGACCCCTTATAGAATGGCCACTGTGGAATTAGTGGAACTAAAGAAATAACTTGAGGAACTGAGTAATAACGGATTTATTTTCCCTAGTGTTTCTCCAGGGGGAGCCCATGTCCTTTTTGTTATGAAGAAAGATTGGTCTATGAGGTTGTGCATTGACTACATGGAAATCAATGCTATTACAATAAAGAACATGTATCCCCTACCTCGCATTGATGATTTATTTGACCAACTTCATATAGCTCAATATTTTTCAATGATTCACCTTCGATCTGGATATCATCAGTTGTGTATGAAGAAGGAAGACATTCTGAAAACAACATTTTAAACAAGGTACGGGCATAATGAGTTTATAGTAATTCCTTTTGGGCTGACTAATGCACCCTCTATTTTCATGGATCAAATGAATAGAGTCTTCAAGGAATATATTGATGAATTTTTAGTGGTATTTATTGATTATATCTTGGTATAATCCAAAATCCATAAAGATCACGTAAATCACTTTCGCATTATCCTGAAGACTCTGAGAAGACATGAATTATATGGGAAGTTTAGCATGTGTGAATTCTGGATTTTGGAGATTTCATTTCTTGGCCATATTTCCTATAAGGATGGAATCTCTGTTGATCCTTCTAGGACAGGAGAAATCCAAGAATGTACAGCACCAACGAGTATAACTGAGGTACACTATTTTATTGGTTTAGCATGTTATCATCGACATTTCATCTAGAATTTTGCCCGATTGGCTAACCCATTAACAAAGTTCACACTTAAAGGGGTTAAATTTGTTTGGACAAAAGATTGTGAAGAATGTTTCGAATAACTAAAGAGAATATTTGTCAAATCTCTTATATTGACTCTACCATCGGGGAATGATTGGTTTGTTATTTATAGTGATCCTTCAAAGAAAGTACTTGGTTGTATCCTTATACAGAATGATAGGGTTATTACCTATTCATCATGACAGCTAAAAATTCATGAGCAAAACTTTCCTACTCATTATCTTGAGTTATTTGTTATAATCTTTTCTTTGAAGATATGAAGAAATTATCTCTATGGTGAAATATGTGAGATATATACCGATCACAAGAGTTTGATGTACATTTTCTCATAGAAATAACTCAACATGAGGCAAAGTTGACGGCTTGAACTACTCAAGGATTATGATTGCATGATACACTACCACCCTGGGAAGGAAAATAAGGTGGCAGATTCTTTGAGCAGAAAGGATCATGGAGTTTTGAAAAAGATTGGAGTGGAAAGAGATCCTGTTTTCATAGATCTTGTAAAAATGGATATGGGAATAAACATGGAAGGTGAAACATCAATGTTTTTACAAATGGTGGACAAACCATCTTTACTATAAAGGATAAAGTGTTCTTAGACCAATGATGAAGAGTTTCAAAAGAAGATTAAAGCTACGAATGTTGGTAGATTGAGTGACTTTGTGTATGAAGATGGAATTTTGAAATTTGGGAAGAGAATTTGTGTTCCCGATATACCTGATCTAAAAAGGGAATTGTTGGATGATGCTCATAGTTCCAATTTCCTTATACACCCTAGGAGCACCAAGATTTGTAGAGATTTAAAGGAACATTTTTGGTGGGACAACATGAAGAGGGAGATTGCTGATTTTTTTTCAAGATATATGATTTGTCAAAAAGTGAAAGCTGGAAGGAAATAACATGGAGGAGTCATGCAACCTCTTCCCATACCTGAGTGGAAATGGTATAATATCATGATGGACTTTGTCATGGGACTACCAAAGACTCCTAGAAGGAATGATGCCATATGAGTAATTGTTGATCATTTTACCAAGTCAGCAAATTTTCATGCTATAATAGAATATTTACCACTTGAACGTCTAGAAAGACTATATATTAACGAAGTTGTGAGACTTCATGAAATACTCCTATAGATTTTTTCTGATCGTGATCCACATTTTACTTCAAGATTCTGGAAAAGTCTTCAGAAATACCTGGATACTGAACTTCATTTGAGCACTGCCTACCACCCCCAAACTGATGGATAATCAGAACAAACTATTCAAACCATAGAAGACATGTTGAGATCCTGCTCACTTGACTTTTAGGGCATGTGAGATCAATATTTTACTTTGGTAGAATTTTCCTATAACAATAGTTTCCATTTAAGTATTCAGATGGAACCATATGAAGCGTTATACGGAAAGAGATGTCGCACACCAACTTGTTGGGATGATATTGGTGAAAGAAAACTCGTTGCCCTAGAACTGATGGAGGAAACATTTGAAAAGGTGAAGGTAATCCAAAACCACATCAAAGCAGCTCAAAGTAGGCAGAAGAACTATGTTGATAACCGAAGGAATGATTTGGAATTTCAGGTAGGAGATCATGTTTTCTTGAAGGTATCTCCATGGAATGGTGTTATACATTTCAGTAAGATGGGAAAATTGAGTCCCAGGTACATAGGACCTTTTGAAATTCTAGAATGAATTGGGACTGTAGATTAGAGTTTGGCAATGACGCCAAATCTCTCCAAAGTTCACGATGTGTTCCATGTATCACTGTTGAGAAAATACATGCCTGGCCCAACACATGTACTCACCTATGAAGAATTAGAACTAGAACCTGATCTATCTTATTGAGAATATCCTATCAGGATTCTTGATAGAAGAGAACAAGTACTGAGAAACTGGACGACTCGTCTGGTAAAAGTTCTAGGGAGAAACCATAATATGGAAGAGGCAACATGGGAACACAAGGAACTTATGATGAAGAACCACCCGAGTCTTTTTATGCAGTAATACTCTATAAATTTTGAGGACGAAATTATTTGAAGGATAGGAGAATGTAACACCCCAAGCTTCAACGGTACACTTCTCTTTCAATAATACAGTAGTGTGTATTGTACGCAACTTCGAGTTCTAACACACCACAACCAATCAAACTAGCTATTATGAATATTAATACCCACTTTCTGAAATTTTATAAATTTTATCATTCAAAATGGAATTCATTTTTGGATTTGAAATATCGAAATTATCCTAGGGTGATTTTTTGGTATTTTTCGGAAAACATTCAATTTTTGATGAATAGTGAAAAAACACTGAGTTATATTTTAAAACCGAATTTTTATAAAAATGATTTTTTATTTTATTTAATTTTTTTAGGTCAAAATAGATACATAATACCTGTATTTGTTCAATGTAATTCAATGGAGTCTGTATATAATAATTTTAGATATATAGAAATTTTATTGAACTTTTCACCGTCTTTTACCCACCTCCTAGGAGAATTTTCAAATTCACATAAAACATAATTTTACCACTTCTCTGAGTGGAATTTCATAAATCCGAGAGACATGGTTAATAATAAAGAGTAAAATGTGGTTCAATAAGATAAAAATAATTTTTGGTGAATAGTAACATTTTACTTTTACTTACCATGGTTAAATGTAAATAGGGTAATTAAGGGTAAAAATGATATTATTGTTACCCTAACACATGTCCTGATTCTATTGGGAAAGTATAATTCGACCAAAAACAACCTTAGGAAGAAAATATGAACCTCTTTGGTCCACCTGGATTAGATTAGAACATTTATTATTATTAAATTCAAAGAAGAGTTAAAAGAGTTAAAATCAAAGTTTAATAACTAAAACATTTTTAATATAGGGTTATACATAAGATAAAATCAATTATAAATATTAATTAGAAATATAAAAAGATTTCATACCTAATGGTATTTTATTTATAATTTTTATACATTACATAATTTAATTTATTAATGACACAATGGTAATGTAGTAATTACCTAATTAATGAAATATTAAAATAATTGATATTATAAATATATAAATAAATAAAATTTGAGATTTTTATGAATTAAACTAACTTTATAGGTTAATATGAAATATTAGTGTTGGTTATCTGAATTATTTTCGAGGTTATAATGCTGTTGTTAATTTAGAAAAAACAAAATACCAAATAGTGTCAAAATTGACATAAAAGAGTTTTTAAAACAAATATTATATTATTAATTGATATTCCATTCCTAAAAATATAAGGCACAGCCAAAGGACATATATAATGATAGGTATATAATTAATGAACCACTTGGGGTTCTCTTAGAAGTATATAGTACGTTTATTAACCATATAATATAAAAATTCAAAGAGACATGGTAAATGTCAAACTATTTAACTTAGAGTTAAATCTAAAAGATAAAGGTAATATAGTGACCCAAACCTGTCTAAAACCTATTGGTTGAGTGGTTTTCGACCCATCACTACCTTATAATTTAAATCATTCCTTTTTTATCCATTATAAACAGAAAATTATTTGATTATAAAATAATATTTTTAGCTTTTCCTAAGGTTCCCCTCACCCCTCTTACAAAAGGGCACTCCCCCTTCTCTCTAATTAACACCTTCAAAGCCTTTTTGCTCAGCCAACCTCTACCCAAATATCCTCTCCAATTACCTCACTTCATCCTAGAGGCCTTACTTTATTCAGAAAGCCAACTTAAGGATCCCTTTTGATCAAATCCAAAGGAAGAACCCAAAGAAGAGCTAATAATTTCACCACCATCTTTCAAGTTCTTTTCTTCATCCACTTCTTCTTTATTTGTTATTTCCATTGTAAAATAACCACTCTAGTATCTTCTATGTGCTATGATGTTATTATAAATATGGTACTACCATATTCATTATTCTATCCATGCTTTGAATGACATCTCACCATATGTGTGTGCGTACGGATTACCGTCTCCACGTCATGGTGTAATTGTTATTCAATACATTATTATTTGGATGGGTATAATAATGATGTGTAATTCATGTAAATAAAAAATAAAATATGATAATAATTCTGTATATATGATATACCATCCAATTATATATTATTTTAATATCAAAAGAATGATATTGTCGCCCGTGCGTACGTAGGGATTACCGTCTCCACGAACGCGATGAGATTCATTCCCCATCATATCCATTCAAGTCTAATTTTCATGTGATGATTAAAAATAAATTTTAAATACTTGATATAATTCTGTATATGAATAAGATACATTCCATCCATAACAAATATGACTCACATAATAAGTAATATAAAGGAAAACGAATCCGTTTACACCTGAAATGACGATAATACTAAGATATTATTAAAAAACAATGTTAAAAGATCATATATGATATAATATCAATTTATATGATTATTGTATAATTTAATAAAAAATATTTCACCTTTATATAGTATTTTAACCTACCCTCACCCATGGAAAAGTAATAGTTAAGGGTTAATTTCACAATCTCTTTATTATCTGTGGTTGTTTTTATGTAAGTATCTACTAGGACCTCTTTATCACCCACATCCATGTTTCTTAAAAATGTATTTCAAAACATTCTTAATATTATTTATATTATTGGTTAAAGTCATTTATTCCCTTGTTTTAATTTTTATATTTTGTTTTTTATAAAAGAATCTATTCGTCGTTTTCCAAACAAGGTCTTTTTTATCCTTTTCGACAGAATTAAGGTAAAAATGTATTTTTTAGCATATACGGTGGCTCTGACTATTTTCTACCGTTATAAAATCATCGAAGCTTCCCTTACAAGATTATAAGAATATTTTCAAAGTAAATTATTTCTTTTATATTTATGTGTCTTTTAAATGATTTAAAAAAAGAGATATTTCTCTCAAATAGTTTTGATTTCATCTATGTCAACATCCTTTGATGGATTTTAAGCTTATTTGAAGTTGATTTATTTTGATACAAAACTTCCATATTGTATTGAAGGTTTTGTGATATGTTTGACTGTGGATGTGGTATTTTTATACCATTCATGGTTTATGGAGAAATTATTGACATTTCATATACTAGTTCTAATACGAATGTTTATGTTATGTTTAATCCTGTTCATATGAGAAATGCATTGGACTTAGTAAGTGATGGGTGGAGCCCGCTAAAGATCCTCGATGCATCGGTAGATCTCATGAGACAAACTAGTGTCTTAACTCGGGGCCTTGACAAAATATTATTTGTAGCCTTGGCACAATTCCTTGACTATGTGGTTATGATAGTCTTTCATTATGCATTCCATCATTATGAAAGTGGTTATTGATATTGCATGTGATTATTAGACTAGTAGAATATCAATGTGAATAATTAAATGGAATTATTTAATTTTATTTTTGCCATATTATGATGAAGTTCATGTTTAAAAGTATTTTGGTTTGGTTATACATTTCCTTAACTGTTTATGCTTATTTATGAAAGTGCCTGCTATATTGTTATCCTTACTGAGCTTCTGAGCTCACCCCTTTCTATGTTTTATTTTTCCCAGGATGTGAAGAAATATTTTATGACTGACCTACAGGGATAGTCTAAGGGGATATGATTGTGGACTATGGAGACTATGTTGTACTAGTTTTCACCTTTATGATGTAATGTAAGAATTTTGAATGTATCTATTATTTCTAAGGCTACTAAACTAATCGGTCATTCGAGATTTGATTATTTGTGATCATGCCAATGTCCTGTTATAATTCACCGACTCTGGGTAACTGGGGATGGGGCGTTACACGGTTTGGGCGCACGGTTAGGTAAACCGTGCGCCAACTGTGTGGGAGATTCTGCCCTGAATCTTTGAACCGCACGGTTTAGGAACACGGTTTGATAAACCCTGCTCCATTCATGTGAGAGCTTCTATCTTGAATCTTTGAACCGCACAGTTTTATTCAGGATGGCCCGCACAGTTTGGTAAACCATGTGACAACCATGTGGTTCATATCTGGCTTTGAAATTCCTCAATTTTCCATCCTTCATGTCAAGTGGTTAATCTAAATGACTCCCTTCCAGCATAATTAGGGGGAAAAGGGTCCTTACACCTCTAATTCCATTCTAAATCTCCAAACATCAAAGTATCCATGATTTATCCTTTGGTGACAGAGAAACCTATCAAGACACATTATCATTGTGAAAATCATGTAAAAGTCATCCACCAAACCATTTTATAGATATTAGACCAAGTGTAAATGCCTTATGCATAGCAGTGTATCAAACTCCCCCACACATGATTGGTTTTTCGTCCTCAAACAAAAGCATAGATATTCATAACCAAGGTGTCACCAAAGACACAGGTAGAAATATCACAGATTATACTATTTAAGTGAATATTAATTTTGACAAATTATAGTTAAATTTTACATCATTTATACATCATGGATTCCCAAGTCTATGAAGTTAGCCAACAAAGTAGACTTAATCCAAAACAGTTAATCATTCATTCATAAATCAATTTTGCTTAAAAGTGAGTTTTCCCTTCTTCATTCAAATATAGTGCCTACCCCCATTTCTATCTCATTATACACTCAGATTAGCTAAGCCCAGGTTTTGTCATCGCCAATTTGCGGGCTATCACTTTTACAGGTCACACACCCTCATTGACTTGCATTTCTTGGAACATGATGAGAGGTCATCAAAATTATTGGGTATGCCTTTGCATATCTCAAAATATATTATTTTTCTATTTAGTGGTGTGAGATACTAGCATCAAATTTTTCCCAATATGCTCATGTCAGTACATAATGAAAATTTTTGATCAAGTCAATAGTTCATGAAATTAAGGCCACGTAATAGCCACTAGTGTGGAAACAAAAATTCCCAAAACCTCACCACTTTTTATACACAATTCTACTTCCATTTTAAGGGTTTTCTCAATTAGAATTAATCCATCACAAAAAATCATCATTAAACAGATATTTTTTTCTAAATGATTCAATAAATGATCCTTTTAAAGTATTAAAATTTTTATTCACATCACAAACTAGTTTAGAAAATCGGGACATATGAGACATTTTGAGAGATAATTTCCAAAATTCAGTTTTAGATAATTAGTAAAAACCCCTGAGATCTATAACAGCCCCTTAGATGAACTTATGAAAATATGATACCCAATGTACTTGGGCAATAAATCAATCAAAATGGGGTTCCAATTAAGGGTTCCCTCCCCCACACTTAAAACTGAACAGAAACCCTCGTGAAGGTAATAATTTCGAGAAGGGTGGTCAAAGAAGCATGAGAATGGTTGGGCCAAAGAAAAATGGAAAAATTTAAAAGTTAAAAAGGTCCCTTGAATCATGGTATGTGTAAAAATCAGGTGGTTATTGAGATCTCGATGAACGAAAAAATTGCTGGTGTGGAACAGATGAAACGACTGCTGGAAAAAAGAAACATACAAGTGAAGCAGGAAAAAGCATTACCAGCAGTATGAATAGAAAAGAACAGCACACAAGGAAACCAATGAAGTAAAAAACATCACACCATAGAAGATAGTTCAAAGGAAAAACAAAAGAACATAGTAAGATAACAGGTAACAACTTCTGGTCAGGGATCTTAGGGATCGAAAAAGAAAGCACGCACAGCGGTGTCCCAGTTCAGATCGGCGGTAGGCGGAGGAAGGTCCACGGGATTAGTGGGAGTATAGGTAGAAGAAGTCCCACCCATCGAAGCGACGGATCCCGACATATAGTAAGATGGAGGTTGGTGGGGCACAACCTCATATAAGGTGGGAGGTGGTAGATCGGCCAAGATAAGGCCCTCCACCTTCATCCTTGTCCACTCTAGATGTTAGTAGAACATCAATTATTGGTCCTACTTCCATTTCTAGAAGAGGTTTGGGTTAGCATAAGGTGTTCCCTATAGGTTTGGGTAGAAAGGATAGGGCGGGTAATATTGTGGCGGCCCGGACAGGTGAGAGGCGGTAGCAAGAAAATCATGAGGCCCCTGGGGTGTGGAGTGGTGGGATGCCGCAGGCTCAGCAGGGTGCTCCTCTGCAGCCGGACCCTCGTGTAGTGGTGCATCTAGGTCGGCCCCGTGAACTGCCCACAAGTGGAGTCACACAATGTCGGGATCCATCATTCTCAACTGGCGGAGTAGAGTAATATCAAAATAGGGCGCGACTGGTAGTTCCACGAACTCCACTGCATCATATTGAAGGTGCAGCCGGTCCTCCAAAAGTGTGATGAAGGGGCCACCAAAAACATCTCCCTTTGTCTTGGTGAACATCTACTTCAAATACTGAGCGAATACATAGGCCATATTGACATCATTTCCCATCACCATTGAGTTCAAAATCAATAGGTCACATGTGCTCACTATGCCTTGGTTGTCCGACCGGGCCGTAAAACAAGTAGTAATGATCCGATGGAGGACCCGGTGGATAGGGTTTATGAATCTGGAGGCCTTGGAATTTTGCGGGACATAAGGGTCTCATGTGGCAACAGTGGACCAGAAGACCTGGGCCGGGGTGGGATCCCATTCCAATGGGGCTAGGAAATTCGCATCACTCTGGATGTACTCTCTGTCATATAAGCCAATGAGGATGGAGGACTCACTCAATCGGAGGCTGTGCCACTAGTTCATGAGACGGAAAGTGACTTCATCGACAGCCTCAATGGTAAAACTTTGGTCAGTTTCAGTGTAGCACTCTCGACAATGGAAGGTGGCCCCAAATTCCAATACCACCTCTTTATAAATGGGTTGGTGAACCACCAAAGCTTTCGTGAGATTTCCCTGGGAAATATACATCTGGATCTCCTCTGTGATGCCCAGGGATTCAAGATTTTCCAAATAAAACTCATGGTGAGGACTTAACTCATGGTTCGACAGGGTACATTATATCATTGTTTCTTCCTCTTTATTAAACTTGACCTGAGGGCCATGGAAGGAGCTTGAGCTGGAGGCCCAGGCTCTTTTGGAAGTTTATATGGAGGTTAAGGTTGGGGTTTTTGGTTTTAGGCACCTATAGTAGAAAACAAAAATACAACATACATACTATCACGACAAGTAGATATAGTAATATTAAATTTCTAAAGTGCAAAGCATAAAAATCCTATAGTAAATCCCATTTTGGATCTTTAGGTTTTAAAAACACATGTTTAGTGAAAATCATTGTGGTACATGTGTGTGATGAAAAATCAGTGGAAAAACAAAAGATAAGAGGGGGATTGAATGTCCAAGAACAAATAAGAAGAAAATAAAATAAAATGGAAGTGTGAGAGATTGCTTGGCCAAAACCTAGGGAATGAGAGAGAGAAAGGAAAGAAAAGAAAGATAAAAGGGAAGAAGAATGAAGAATAAAGAAATAAAGAATACCTTGGAGGGAGTTCCGGCAAGGGAACTTAGCTGCAGCAGAGGAGGAAGAGTAGAGGAGGAAGAGGAGAGGAGGAAGAGGAGATCCGCACAGGTTAGAGCAAGAGGAGGAGGGGCGCCGCACATGTTGAAGAGTGGGGGAAATCATTTTTTTATAAAAAAATTGGGTTTGAAGTGGCCGCATAGTTTGGGTGCATAGTTTGTTAAACTGTGTGCAAGACACTGCCTGGGGGAGTCCAAGGGGTATGGTCGGCACACGGTTTGGTCAAATCATGTACCCACCATGCAGTTGGTTCTTTGTGAAGAAATTTTTGAAAATTCCCCCTTTTTAAATGAAAACACACACTTTTCATTAAATTTTTTTGTTCCCCTTTTGATGATAAAATAAATATGGAGATTTTCCATTGAAAGTGTAATACTCACATTTATGGAATTCCATATGATACCCTAACTTGGAGTGAGATTACTACATTATAACACACAGGAATAGAAAATCACACTAGCATGCAGTCCTAACCACACTCAAACAAACACATCATTTGAATAGAAATTTTTTCAAAATGTTGGGTTACCACCAGGGCAGTGATACATTTAATGTCTCGAGCTTGACTTACCTGGATCTTGAGCTATCCCAATTGCATGGTGGAAAATTTTCTCACCATTTATTTCATGCTATAGTACAGTTTTAGGTGCATCCCATTAACTTTAAATGTTTTTCCATCTCTTCCAACCACTTCCACCACTCCATGGTGGAAAACATTATTCACAGTGAAGGGTCCCGAACATCAAGAATTTAAATTTCCTGGGAAAAACTTTAGACGAGAGTTAAAAAGTAAGACTTTATCACTTGGATGGAAGGATTTATGAGAGATCATGCGGTCCTGGACTACCTTTTTCTTCTCCTTATACAATTTCGCATTCTCATAGGCCTCCAACCTAATCTCGTCAAGCTCTTTTAATTGGAATTTTCTCTTTTCCTCTATAGCCTTGAGATCATAGTTAAGGGCCTTGACAGCCCAATAGGCTTTATTCTCCATCTCCACTGGTAATTGGAAGGTTTTTCCATAGACTAATCGAAAAGGCGACATGCCCAAGGGTGTCTTGAAAGCTGTCTGATAGGCCCATAATGCATCATCCAATTTCTTGGACCAATCCTTTCTTGATGTGCCCACCATTTACTCCAGCATTTGTTTCAGGTCGCGGTTTGACACCTCTACCTGACCACTGGATTGCGGGTGGTAGTGTGTCCCTTGGATGTACTTGACTCTATACTTTAAGAGCACATTTCTCATAAATGTGTTGTGAAAATGAGTGTCGCGGTCGCTAATCGACACCCGTGTGGTCCCAAACTGACTGAAAATATTTTTCTTAAGAAAATCGATGACTAACTAAAACGTATTATGAGTCATTGTCACTACCTCTACCCAATTGAAAACGTAGTCAACACATAACAAAATGTATGTGTGCCCAAAGGATGGGAGAAACAGACCCATAAAGTCAATTCCCCATACATCAAAAATTTTAAATTCAAGTATCGGGTGTTGCGGCATCTCGGTATGACGTCCAACATTTCCCGCCAGATGGCATCAATCACAGCAAGAGAAAAAATGATGGGTGTCCTTATTTTTAGTCATCCAGAAGAAACCTGATTGTAAAACCTTGGAAACTATTCGATCTGGCCCATGATTTCCTCCTACCGGAAAAGAGTGAAAAAAATATAAAATACTTTGACTCTCACCCTCTACGATGCAACGACAGATTACCCTATCGCTGCATGAGTGTAAAAGTAGGGTTCTTCCCAGAAATATTTCCTTACCTCCAAAAAAAACTTCTTCCTCTGTTGAAATGATAAGTTCGGGTGGACAACTCCTATTGCTAAGTAGTTTGCAAGATCGGAAAACCATGACTGAGGTGGGAATCCAATAGAAAATAGTTGCTTATCAGAAATGTCTTCCTTGATATCCCGGTCTTCTTCTATCTCTAAGTGTGGTAGCTCCATCTGGGAGAGATGATCAGCCACCACATTCTCACTGCCCTTTTTGTCTTTAATTTCCAAGTAAAACTCTTACAGAAGAAGCACCCAACGGATGAGTTGTGGTTTCGAATCCATCTTATTCTGCAACTAATTCATCATGACACGGTCCGTGTAGACTAGACCTTTGGAAAGTACCAAGTAGGAGCGGAATATGACAAATGAAAAAACCACAGGTATCATTTCCTTCTTCGTGGTGGTATAATTCAGATGTGCTTCACATAATGCTCGGATGGAATAATAGATCGGTCTAAAAATATGATCCAGCCACTGTCCAAGGACTACCCCCACAGCATAATCGCTCGAGTCGCACATAAGTTCAAACTGCTCCTAATTCGGAGCGATCATGATTGGTGTGGTGAACAATTTTTCCTTCACAATATGGAAGGATTCAATTCATTTATCATCAAATTCAAAAATTTAATCTTTGGACAGTAGATTGGTTCACGGATGAGTAATCTTGGAAAAATCCCGGACAAATATTCGATAAAAAACCGGCATGTCCCAAAAATATATGAATCGCTCAGACAGATGTGGGAATGGGCAACTATGAGATAACATCAATTTTAGCCGTATCCACCTCAATTCCTTGCATCGAGATCCGATGACCTAGAATAATTCCATGTTGTACCATAAAATGACATTTCTCCCAATTCAAAACCAAATTTTTGTGCTCACATCGCTCAAGCACCTGCTCCAGATTCGTCAAACAAGTGGTAAATGACATCCCATATACCGAGAATTCATCCATGAAGAACTCTAGAATTAGTTCCGCCATATCATGGAAGATGGATAGAATTCACCTTTGAAAGGTGGCTGGAGCATTTCACATTACAAATGACATGCAAGGCTAGGGGAATGTTCCATACGGACAAGTAATGGTGCTATTTTCCTGATCCTCCGAAGCAATAGAAATCTGGTTATTTCCCGAATAACCATCTATGAAACAATAAAATTCATGCCCCACCAATATTTCAAGCATCTAATCCATGATTAAAAGAGGGAAATGATCTTTCCTTGTGGCATCATTTAACTTCCTGTAATCGACACAAACCTGTCATCACGTGACTGTTCAGGTCGGGATGAGTTCATTCTTTTCATTGGTCACTACCATGATTTTTCCCCTCTTCGGTACCACCTAGAGGAGACTCACCCATAGGATGTCAGAGAGGGGGTATATAATACCAGCATAAAGCAATTTGATCACCTCCTTCTTGAACACTTCTTTCATTGGGGGGGTCAGTCTCTGTTGTGGTTACTGATATGCTTTTTCCCCTTCCTCCATAAGTACCTTGTGAGTCAAGATAGTGGGGCTTGTACCCTTAAGGTTAGCAACTATCCAACCAATGGCCTGTTTTCACCTTCGGAGGACTTGAAAAGGAGTCTCTTATTGATCTTTTGTGAGTGATGCATTTAGAATCACTGGCAATTTATGTTCCTCTCCCAAGTAACCTTACTTCTGCGAGTAAGGGAGTGGTTTTAACTCGAGCTAGGGAGCCTTGAGAATGGACGGTGTGATAGGATCAACCTCGGCTCGCTCTAACAAATCTGGAACAATTTCCCTTTTCCAGTAATGACTGCCTTTTCCTTCAATAAAGCTTACTTCCTCATGATTTTCTTCAAGGTGGTCATCCACCAGAACAAATTCTTTAATGAAAGAATAAGATTGCATAATGTTTTCATCTAGGCCAAATCACTGAACCGTTATTGTCAAAGCACAAGAATCTTCTTGATCCATCAACAAAACTTGTTTCAACACTTTTAGGACGTTGTAGGAAACCTTCTCATCACCAACATGGAAGATCATCTCTCCTTCGTGCACATCAATTAACACCTTTCTGGTAGCCAGAAACAGTCTTCCATGTATTAGGGATGTCTCTTGGCCTTCTTTCATATCGAGTATAATAAAATATGCTGGTATAATCAACTTCCCCACTTTAAACAATATGTCTTCCAACATCCCCTGGGGTATTTAATAGAACGATCTACTAATTGGAGTGCCACTCGGGTTGGCTTGAGATCGTTAAGCCCTAACTTATTGAATACCCCAAAGGGAGTTAGATTAACACTCACCCCCAAATCACAAAGGGCTTTACCAAACTCACAAGGTCCGACTGTACAAGGGATAGTAAAGCTTCTTAGATGTTGGAGCTTAGGAGGGAGAGTATGTTGGACAACCGCTGAACATTCTTTTGTTAGGGGAATGGTGCCCAAGATGTCCATTTTCCTTTTGTTTGAAATAATTTCTTTCATGAACTTTGTGTAGGTTGTCATTTGAATTAAGGCCTCAGCAAAGGGGATGTTTATAAGAATATTCCGGAAGATCTCCAGGAATTTGGAAAATTGTTGGTCCGACTTCCTTTGTTTCATCCTTGCTGGAAATGGGATGGGAGGCTCATATGCTTTGATCACTTCTTTACCCTTATCCTGTGGGACTTCTGGTTCTTTATCCTTCTCATGTCTTGGGGAATATTCCTCAATGATTCTTCTCCACCTGAGGATGGGGACTACTTTGATGTTGGGTCACCCTGACTCATAGTGACGTTTGGCGTCAGCTCCTTCCCGCTGTGTCGAGTAAACGCATTTGCCTCCTCTCATGAATTTTTCTCTGTGTTGTCTGGTAGTGTACTGGGATGTCTATGGGACAGCTGATTGTCAAGCTACCCAATATGGTTTTCGAGGCTTTGGATTGAAGCCTCCTAGTTTTGAAATTATGTCTCAGCGGTTGTTATGAATTTTTACATCATTTCCTCCAGCCTTAAGGAAGGTTTCTGCTGAGTTTGTTGGGTGACTACTGGGGGAGGTGGTTGTCTCAATGGTTGGGAAGGACTAGTGTTTTGATACCCATGTTGCTGATATGTGCCCTGTTAGAATTTGTTACTCTGTTGCTGCCTCGGGTACTAATTTTGGAACTGTTGTTTCCCATAACTAGGTGGTCTTTGTGGTCGAGCCTGAGGATTTTGTTGTTGCTGCCCCTAGCCTGTATTTGGATTTTACTACCACCCTTGGTTCTAGTAGTGAGGGTAGCTATTGGTTCCTCTGTTCTATGAAACATAATTGACCTCACTTGTTGAGGCTCCTACATTAGCCCCTGGGCACTCGGCCATGGTATGGTTGTCACCACAATGACCACACGCTGGTGAACTGATAGGTTGAACATGAGATGAATTCTTTAGATTCAAAGTGTCAATCTTTTTTTATATGGCATCGAGTTGAGCCGCAAGCATGGTGGTGGAATCAATATTATGCATGCCCCTTTTCTGAGAACCTCTTTCAGAATTCCACTGATAGCTATTGGCGGACATGCTGTCTAACAATTCAAACATCTCTTAAGGAGACTTTCTCATGATTGTCCCTCAAGTAGCTACTTCATCAATAGACTTTGTGTTAGTAGTGATACCACCATAAAAAGTCTGGACGTGCATTCATAATGGAAGTCCGTGGTATGGGCACTTCCTAAGAATCTCCTTAAATCATTCCCACTACTCATACAAATATTCCAAGTCATGCTGTTGGAAATTTTGAATTTCATTTCTTAAAGTGATCGTCTTCGAAGGAGGAAAATATTTTGATAAAAAGGCTTGAGCCAATGCCTCCCATGTTAGAATGGATCGATGAGGTAATCCTTTGATCCAGTACTTCGCCTTGTCCCTTAATGAGAAGGGAAACAATATAAGGCGGATGGCATCCTCTGATACGTCATGGTACCAAAAAGTGTCACAGGTCTTCAAAAAGTTGGAGAGGTGATCATTGGGGTCTTCACTCATAAAACCACCAAATTGAACGGTATTCTGAATCAACTAAAATATTTCCAGCTTGATTTCAAAATGTTGGGCCTGCACTGGTGGCCTGATTATTCCGGTGTCCGCTCCCTGAACGGAGGGTAGTCCATATTCCATAAGAGTCATGTGTGGCGGCACAATTTACTGAGGTGCCTGGAGAATAAACTGTTGTTGACCTTGAGGGTAATAAGTCTGCTGGTTCTGAGGAAAAAAAGGGGGTTGATCCCACTGAATGTATTATCCATACAGTGGCTGCCCAAACCCTGGAACAAATTGAGCCAGTGGCCACTATTGGTTCCTAGGAAGGTACTCCATATAACCCCCTGGTGGATTCAGATGTTTCTCTTCATAGCCAACCCTTGTTGGATTCCCTTCAATAACAAATAGTTTCCCAACAGCTTGGATAGTCCTCATTTCTTCCTCATAATGCGCCAAGGGATCATCTGCATTGTGATCACATATAAGTGCCTGACGTCACCTAGAAAATGTTCTTTCGATTTCAGGGACTATCAGGTGTAACTCCGATGACTCGGAAATCTGGGAACGAGTGACTCGGCCACTTATATACTGCAGGAATGCACACAATGATAAAACACCTAGCGTAAAAGGGAAAAAATAGTTTAATAAAATAAATGAGATGAAGAAAAGAATTTTTAGTGAATTTTTAATTTTTATTTTCATTAAATAATCCTAATTCAATTAAAAAAATTACCATCTAATGTTCCTTGGAAACAACTCCAAAATTTGACCGGTCTTTTACCTGAAATATTGTTTTCAACCAAATTAAATTCCCTAACTTGTACGAATAGAGTGAGAAAGTACGAGGTTGGTCCACAGGGAAACATAATTGGAATTTTATGTTTCTTAAATTGATGCCACTTGGTAAAGATGCTGAATTTAAACACATTTGGTTGGTTCATTGGTACTGGTCACAAAAAGTAACTAATCACTAGAGCTTTTCTAATTCACAACTGATTAAACATGAAACTGAAGATTACTTAAAACCAATTTTAAATGAATAATAATGAAAATGTGTTAGGGCTAGGCATTCATGTGGGAAATTAAACACTTATTCCCTATTGTGTTGTATTGTTCATAATAACCCACATTTTTGGGTTTCATATGTGTCGGAACTCCCTTGGTCTGGTGAGTTCCAATCAAGTCGGTAGAAATCAATTCCTTGGTATGGAAATTTCTTTCTACTGACTCTTAGTGTAAGAACCACCCTCTAGAAATTACAAGGATATCTAATGGTCATGGATATTCTTGTCTTAATTCTACAAAAGATCCCTGGAAACTTCATTATTTGTCCGATATGGATGTTTCCAGTGAAATAAAATATAAAAGTGTTGGGAGAATTAGGTGAGAGATCATGAACAAATACCAGAATATAGGAAATGGTTCTAGAGATCCCACATTTTTACCAGCCCCAACACAAGGGGGGGTTAAGCTAATCATGATTCAAAGAGTAAGAAACTTACTAAAATGCATCAGAGAATTCATTACAACCAAACTTAAAGAAAAGATATCATAAGTACAATCATACAAGAACAAAATAAGTTCCCCAGAAAATATCTCTCCCTCCTACTCTAGTGTCCTTCCATACCCCTTTTTCATATTCTCCCTTTGTCTCCTTTACTCCTCAGGGCATCTCATGTCAAAAAGGTACTTTCCCAGTTGTTTAAAAGAAAGAATCCAAGAAAATCCTAGGTCAAGGAGTTTTTGGAAAGTGGTAAAGAAAAAAAGAATAAAGTTGCACCGACATGCACGGTTTGGGCACATGGTTTGGTAAACTGTGCTCCAACCGTGTAAGAGCTATTGTCTCAAATCCTTTAGCCGCATGGTTTGGGCACATAGTTTGGTAAACTGTGCACCAACCGTGCAAGAGTTTCTATCTTGAATATTTGAACTGCACGGTTTGGGCACACGGTTTGATAAACTGTGTGCCAACTGTGCGGGAGCTTCTGTCTTCAATCTTTGAACCGAACTGTTATCTTCTTGATGGCCCACACGGTTTGGTAAACCGTGTGACAACTATGTGGGTCATCTTTGCCTTTAAATTCCTCAATTTTCCATCCTTTATGTCAAGTGGTTGATCTGAATGACTCTGTTCTAGTATAATTAGGTGGAAAAGGGTCCTTATGCCTCCAATTACCTTCTGAATCTCCAAACTTCAATGAATCCATGCTTTATACTTTGGTGACCAAAAAACCTATCAAGATACATTATCATTGTGAAAAATCATGTAAAAACCATCCACAAAACCATTTTATAGATATTAGACCAATTGGAAATTCCTTATGCAGAGCAGTTAATCAATAATCAATATAAAAAGTAAAACGACAATGAGGTTAAATACGTACCTGAACGATCTGTAACTAGATGTTATAGATTATGACTAAAAACCTTACCTGTGTGGAGCAGACTACTAATTCCCATCATATAGTAACAATTTTCGGCCATTTCATGCATCATAAACCTGCATAATTTGAAGTTACTTCTAATCCATTATTATCTAGGTAATTTATCAAATAACTAGAGAATAAATTTCTTATGTTTGGAAGTAGGGAATGAGAGAAGGTTATCATGGAAGTTTATCATCTTAAAGAAGACACTTGTTAATGATGTTCATTGATCTATAACAATAAGGAGCCGGAAGAAATAAATGGAATGGTTTGGATGACTTTCAAAGATATGTTCTTATAAAAATACTTTCCTCGTGGGAAATGAGCTTTTATGGAGGGGAAATTCCTCAATATAAGGCAAAAATAAAGAGAAAATATTGATAAATATGAAGCTAGCTTTACAAGGTTAACAACTCATTTGGTGGATTATGTACTTAATCTAAGTAATATTGATCATTTATTTTCAAGGTTAAATATTACCCTTTTAATGGAATTAGTATCTTATAAATTTTTCATATATTTGGAAATAGTATCAAGTGCTATCAATACAAAGAAATAATTCTCCATGTATTATATTTTCAAAGGAAAATAAGAAAATAATCAAGTTGTTAGAATACTAAAAAAGGAAATATGGAAAAAGGGAAGAAGGTAAGGGTGTAATTTACAACTTGTAATAATTGTGGAAAGAAATGCTAGGGAATATGCATACTGGTAATGGATGTTTTAATTAAGTGTGATGAGAAATGTCATTAGTCTCATGATTACATGGGATATAAAGATGATACTAATGTTAAATGATTTAACTGTAATGATAAAGGGAGCTATTAGAATGAATTCCCCAAGCTTCAAGGGATTTTTCCTTAGAAAATTACAATATAGAAAGGCCAAGCTCATGAGATCACTATAGCAGAGATTGAAGTTCCTTGATATGTGGTTGTAAGTACATTGATTATAGAATAAAAATTATTTAATTATTTATTTGATCCTGGGTCTTTACAATCCTTTATATCTTCCATGTATACAGTGAAATTTTGATGTTTACCTAGAACCTTGAGAAAGGAATTTTCAATCAATAATCCTTGTGGAAATATTATTGTAATTAGGATATATTGTTCAGTTACCATTATGACAAATAGACTTTCCCTATTTTTAAACCTAATAATTATAAATGTGATTGAGTTTTCTATAATACATGATATAGATTATCATTCAAACTATAATGTGAAATTTTATTTCTAATAGAAGTAGATTAAAATTTTTGATAAAGATATAAAATTTATCATCTTTAAAGGGCGGACTACATCATATGAATCATGTATGAATCCTCCTTTAGTAGCTATACTAAATAAAATTCTTGGAGAATAAGTGAATAAAAACCTATGAATAGAAAATGTATCCTTAGAATGGATGATGTACCTACTGTGTAGGAATATATTAATGTTTTTCTTCAATAACTTCTTGGACACCCACCTGAGCATGAATTTGAGTTTTAAATTAATCTCATTATTAATGTAAAACATATATCTAAGAATCCTTATAGGATGTATATAGTGGAATTACCTGAACTAAAGAAACATCTACATGAGTTTCACGATAAGATATTTATACACCCTAGTGTTTCACTATGGGGATCCATTTTTCTTTTTATTAATACGAAGTATGGGTCTATATGGTTGTGAATTTATTGTAGGTAAATCAATGTCATTACTATAAATAATTAGTATCTTATTCTCAAAATTGAATAATTATTTGATCAACTTCAAGGAGCTCAATATTTTTTAAATATTGATCTTTATTCTTGGTATCATCAACTATGAGTAAAGGATGATATTACAAAGATGGAATTTCATAGGAGGTATATACATTATGAATTTAAAATAATTCCCTATGTATTTACTTTAACCCTCAATTTTTATGGATATGATGAATATAGTATTCAAGTATTAACTCAATAATTTCATTATGGTATTTATTAATGATATCTTGATATACTCTAAAATATATAATGAGAATAAGAGTCATTTTTGATTTATTCTTAAGACTATTAGAGAAAATGAGTTATATGAAAAATTTAGAAAGTGCGAATTCTAGATTTTGGAATTTTCTTTTCTTGGACATATTGTCTCTAAGGATGAAATATCAGTTGATCCTTTATAGAAAAGGTAGTAATGGAATATCCAATACCAATGAATATAACTGAGGTATGTAGTTTCCTTTGATTAGGGGGTTATTATAAATGATTTGTTTAAAAAAAATTGGATAGCTAACCCATTAACTAAGTTTTCACGTAAAGGGGTGATGTTTATATGGTTAGAATAACATAAGGAATGTTTTGAACAATTAAAGAGGATATTGGTCAATGCATCGATTTTGAATTTACCATCATGAAGAGATAGACTTTTGATATATAGTGACATATAAAATAAGGTACTTGGATGTGAATTTATACATAATGATCAAGTTATTTCATATGCATCAAGGTAGTTAAATATTCATAAATCGAATTATACAACCCATGTTCTAGAGTTAGCATTTGTAATCTTTTCATTGAAGACAGGGATAAATTATCATTATTGTAAAATATGTGAAATATATACTGATCAAAAAAATTAAATACATCTTCTCACAGAAATTGATCAACAAGAGTTAAAGGTAATGGTTATAACTACTCAAGGATTATGATTTCACAATAAACTACCACTTTGGGAAGTAAAATAAGTTGGTAGATGTGTTTAGTATGAAAGATCATAGAGTTTTTACAAAAATGGGGATTGAAAAATATTTATTTTCATGGATATAGTAAAGTTGAATATGGGAATCATTAAGTAAGGGGAAACATCACAGCTATTCCAAATAATTGAAAACCCATCCTTTTTAAAGAAAATAAAAAATTATTAGATTGATGATGAGAATATTCAAAATAAAATTAAATCCATAAATGATGGAAAGCTGAAAAAGTGAGTCTATATAATTGGGATATTAAAATTTTGAAAGAGGTTGTGTGTTACATCCATACCTGATATGAAGATAGATTTATTTTATAAATCTCATAGCTTGAATTTATATATACACCCCAATGGAAACTAAATGTATCTGGATTTGAAAAAAAAAATTGGTGTGATAATATTAAATAAAAAATTATAGAAAATGTATCAAGATACTTGGTTTTTTAATATGTAAAGACTAATAGACACCATCCTAAATGATTCATGTAACCTATACCTATTCCCATATGGAAATGGGATGATATTAATATGGAATTTGTCAGTAGATTCCAAAATACACTGAGAGAGAAAGATTCTGTATGGGTTATTTTTATCCTCTTACCAAGTCCACACATTTCCTTAGTATAATAAAAGATGCACCTCCCAAATGCCTCATGATACTCTCTATTAATTCATTATGAGATTTCATGGTGCACGTAATATGATTGTATAGGATCATGATTTTTAGTTTACATTGAAATTCTAGAAGAGTCATTAGAAGGATCTCGATGCTAAGCTATATTTGAAAATATCCAATCATCCTCAGACATATGGGTTGTATGAAATGACTATTCAAACATTAGAAGAATTTTTAATTTCATTATCAATTGACATTCAAGTTACATGGGATTATTATTTACCTTTGGTAGATTTTTCATATAATAATAGCTTCCATTCAAGAATTCAAATGAAACCATATGAGTCACTATACAAAAATATGTTTCATAACCCAAATTTTATGAATGAATTTGGTTAAAGTAATCATGTAATCACATATCTTGTTGAGGAGATAATGGTGAAAATAAAGACTATTTAGAATCATATTAAGGCATCCCAAAGTAGAAAAATGGTTATGTAGATAACTGAAGAAGTGATTTATAATTTCAAGTGAGAGATCATGTTTTATTGAAGGAATATTCATAAAATTTTTTATAATGTTTTAAAATAATTATAAACTAATTCCTAGGTATGTCATTCCTTTTGAAATTATTAAATTAATGAGTGTTGTGGATGGCCATTTGGAAATTCCACCAAGCCTCTCTAATGTTCATGATGTGTTCCATGTATATTTTTTAAGGAAGTACATGCTACAACCAATAGATGTGTTCAGCTATGAGGAAATATAATGGGATGTAGATTTATCTTACTATGAAAATCCTATCCATATTATTGACCCTAGAGAATAAGTATTTCTGAATCTGGTGACTTAATTGGTAACTGTAATTTAGAAAAATAATAAAAATATATGAGGTAAAATGGAAACCAAAAGAAATTATGATGAATAAATACTCACATCTATTCATGATGTGATATTCTATATGTTTTTAGGATGAAGTTTTCGGAGGGAAGAATGTAACACATGAGATTCAATTATAGTAAGTAAGCTTTTATTCTTAAAGAAACTATATCGTAATACACATATATATATTCAACAATGTGATTAATACCTAGATTATAAAATTTTATAAATATAATTTTCATAAATTCATTTCATTTTTTAATTCATCATGTCAAAATTATCTTAGGATGAATTTTTTAGATTTTCCAGAAATAGTTTATTTTTAGGTGAATAGTGAAAATACAAATTTTACAAAACTGTCACTTTTATAACATTAGAATGATCTAAGAATAAATTTAAATTTTATGAAAACTTTTTATAGAAAAAATATATATTTAAAAAATTATAATGAAAATATAAATATAAATTTTAACTTATAAATATGTGTTTAGTATTTTGGAAAACTAAGTAATGTTTTTGTTCAAATAAAAAATATTTTTAGTTCTTCTATTTCAAATCATGTATTAATAAGAATACTTTCAATTTTTTTAGTTTTAAAATAATAAAAATTCTCCTTTAATTATATATATAATACAATTAATTCCATTTTAATCAACATTATAATTTATTTTCCTCTAAAGTCATTTTTATACATAAAAGGCGTTTTTCTGGAAAAAAACTATTTTTCATCATGTTTTGTGGGTTCATTTTTAAATTAATTTTTTAGAATTATATAAATTAAACATGATAAAAAATTATCCATATTTTAAATCATCATTTCCAAATTTCATAATTGTTCCACTTTTATTTTTTTCATTGTGAATAATAACTTTGGTAAAATGTCAGTTACCATGGTAAGAGTTAAAATGAGTTAAACATATTAAAACTAAAATGATATGGGTTAAAATTACCTAAAAACAAGGTTAAATAATATTTAATGGTCATATTTAGACAATATATAATCTCTTATTCATATATGAGTCATTTTAGAGCTATTTGGATTGAGTAATACATTAATATATTTTAATCTTTTGAAAAATTCCAAGTGTGCCATCTCCCTCACTTATAAAAAGAACATGTCTCTCCTCTCTTATCCACACATAAAGATCCTAGTATCATAGAATATACCTAAAAAACATTTTTATAACATCCTTCCCCATATTTTAGAGGTCTGGGTTGGATCAAAATATCCTCCTAAGAAGGCTTTAGGTATAAACCTAAAGAGGTTTTAGGAATAAGATATATAGTTCTTAAAAAAGAGTTTCCTTTTTTATTTCTTATTTTACCTCCATAAAACCTTCCATAACTATTATGATATAATAACATCATTATATAACATATAATTAAATTTTATTATATTTATGGTATATCCCTTTTCCATATACATATCCATCTAATGGAAAATGAAAACATCTATTGTCCGTACGTGCGGACTACCGCCTCATGAAGACAGTGTATTTAATTTTTTATTACCACCTCTTATGGTTGGTCATAAACATGGATAAAAATGAAATAATATGATATCTTTGTATATATATATAATTTATTAAATAATTATGATTATTTAATTATAATATATCATTTACCTTATAACCCTTTCACCTATTAAAAAATGATAATGACACCCATGCGTACGTGTGGACTACAACCTCCATAAAGTGATTTGATTCATTTTCCATATATGCCTTTAAATAATGATTATAAATATGTATTTAATAAATAAATATTATATTTATATCAAAATTAACATTATGATGATGTTTTAACCATGAGAAAGATATAAGGACTGAAATTATCAAACCAAAACTTATATGAAAAACGAAATAGTTAACACTCAGAAATGATGATTTTAATAAAAAATAATTAATAAATGGGTATTTAAATTTTATAATTAGATCATATATGATATTATAATTATGTATATGGTTCTTTTATATAATTATAATAAATTTAAATTTATTATATAAGAGGTTAAATGTAATAATAAAGCAATTCCGAACTGAGGTAAGGGTTTATTTCAAAAACTCATCCCCTTGATTCATAGATTGGTTTTATGAGACAATCTAGTTTGGGTATTTGACATATGCCTTAACTATTTACATATGTTGCCTTGCCACAAGTCAATGACGGTATGCTTATGATGTAAGACATTATAAATTCTATCATTATAAAACCATTTTTTATCCTTGTGATTAATTATATTAAAATATCATCAATGTATTTAGTCCCCTTTTATGATATTATTTATATATCATATTTTATTACTTTGTATCCCTTCTATATTATTCATTCATTATTTATTCTATAATAGATTATGTTTTATATTTTCCCTTAATGAGCATCTGATCTCACCTTTTATTATATTTCAATTTTCCTAAGATACCAAGATGGTATCTGTGAATGATTTTAAACATTTAATGTAATAAATAATAATGTTATCACAAGTATTTTTTTATGTTTAATTTTATTTATTCTGATTTAATGTGAGGTTCATATATGTATATAGTCTCTCAATACTACTAAATTATTTGATCCTTCATGTTTTTATCCCTCATATTGTGTGCTAATGTAGTAAAATAGATAAAAATATGGGTTAATAGAGTTAGGTGGTTAAATACTCATTCTAACTTTGACATCTCATCATAAAGTATAATACTCTTTTGTGAACATTGATTAGGGATAAACTCAAAGTCATAATTTTAGAGGTCAATTATCATTACACTTCATGAAATGTAGATCTGTATATACATTTATAAAACCAATGTGAAATAATTATAAAGTGGAGATTTCATTTTAATAAGATACATTTCATAATCATAAAACCTTTTAATAATATTTAACAAACCCAACACAAGAACCGGTTTATCATATCATATATGATAAAATATCACATTATCCTTATATTTGTTGCATTTTATGGGTTTTTGTAAATAATTACATTATATGTAATTACAATCACATATCTATGTAACCACCTGATAAAACCCTCTCACAAAATTATTTATTGAGAAACATTTACGAGGTAATCTTGTTTGAATAATGGTGACACTTAGGAATCATATTACTAACTATTCAAATTCATGAAAATATTAAAATGTATTAACTTTAAAATAATAAATTTTATGATGTAAAATTATGTTTTCTACTTATAAATATTTCTAAGTTCATCATCATCATCCTTGGAAACCTATTCCATTAAATTTTTTCATTTAAATAATTTAACTAATTACATTATTGTTTAGTGGCCCACCTAAACTCTTTTAAGATATAGTGAAATTATATTAATACATTAACTAAATGTAACTCTTATATTTATCTTTACATACATACCCTAAACTCTTTTAAGACAAATTTATAACCCATTTATTATAGAACTAATATAAATATTTACATCTCTCTTTATCTTCATACTTGAAACTCTTTTAAGATATCTGGTGTAATTCAATTTTTATTTTAATGGGTTTAATCCTTCAGGAATTTGTGTCTTTAATTTTTTCATGATAAATTAATATACCTATATATATTGTTAAATGGCCTAAACTCATAAGGATATTAATTAAATAAAATGTTAATCATGGCTGGTATGATCTTTTAAGAAAAAGTGATATTTACATTCTAAATTGTAACTAAATATAACACATTATTTTTTTCTTTAACATAACATATCCATGATATTTTGGAATATTAAGTGGAAAAAACATTAACATAGGGTTGGTTTTATCGTTTATTTTTTAATTTTCAACCTATCTAGGTTCTAGCATACTTCTATTATCCTCTTAGATACTATATTCATTTTAAAACATCCTGTTAAGAAATAGCACAAACATATTGTGTTAGGAAAAATCATTTATTTACTTTAAATGGAAATATTAAACAAATAAATTGTGGTTTAAATATTATATATCGTATTATATGTGTTTAGATCATTTTTTCCTTTGATAATAAACCATTTTTAAAATATACTACTTAGGGGTGGCAGGAACACATTCCCACATATTTTAACAAAATATATGGATAAACATTTTTATCTATGTCTTCTTATAAAAACATGTTATATAACCTAATGAATTATAAACCATGTGTATACAATTAATAATATCATTTTGTTCATAAAAACTCTCTGTTATTGAAAATATTCTCTTATTACATAATAGAAATCAAATTAATTTACACATATTTTTCATAGAATAATTTTATCTTGATAAAATTTGTTAAATTTAAATCCTCAATGTAGAAACTATTTACTTCATCTTATAGATATAAACAACAAGATCAATCAATTCTTCCTTTTATTTTGAACTATATTATATTTAAAACACTATTTAAAATACACATTCAATATCTCATACCTTTCAAAATGGAATAAATAATTTCTATATCATCCAAACTTGACATGTATATTCCATTGTGTTTCAAAAACTTCTTCAAGTATATCTTGGATAATCCAATAATATTGAATTGTTACTCTACCTTAATAAAAACCCTAGGTTTTAATGACCATGATGGGATTATTAAAGAAACATTTTTTAACTTTTTGATCATATTTTTATTCTTATAATTTTAACTTTTACCTACTTGTACTATCTGTAAAGTACTTTATAACCTAGACATCATATGCCTAGTTTATATATATTCCCAACACTTTGAGAATATCTAGTAAACATTATTTTAATTCCATTATATTATCATAGTACTTCTATAGATGATAATTGTATAAAATACCTCACTAGAATAATCCATTTTTAGTCTCCCTTTGAATTATTTTACAAAATTAAAAAAATAAAAAAATCATGTGTATTAAAAACATCTATCTCATTTCATTTAAATAAATATCCTTTGCATGATCTTCTCAAGAGATAAATGAGATAAAAATACATATATTATGACAAGTTTATCCAAGATTGAGGAATATAATTTATCAAGGAACAAAATCCTTTTCTCCTTTACTTAAAAGAAACCTCCAAGCTCTAATCTTTGATTTTTTTTTGGCTTTTTGACCTTCTATATAATTGCAACACTTTTAAATCAGACAATCGATATCATATATCTATCATAAAAATAAAATTTAATTATATAAACAATAAATAATTAAGTAAACCTTTAGTGTCACTAATTTTTTTAACATATTAAATCATATTGAATATTTTACATACCCATTAATATTGATTATGTGAGACTAAAATTCATTAAATCGTTAATGTTCCCATACATATTGAGTATATGAGTAGAGGATAAGATTGAATTGGTAATGTTTTCATCTAATTCCTTTAAAACCTTGAATGAATCACTCTATGATTTCATTTGAATCTAGATTCACATATTGAACAACTTAAACACATAATTACTTAGTAATGAACTATTCTATCACATAGAATTTTCCTTAATAACTTTTCTTTAATATCAAATCATGCTTATAAACTTTTCTTATGTTACTGGTGTTAAGAGATACTTTTATTAAGATTATTCTTTTCAAGGATTTATCACTAGGTTTATCTTGATGATGATGATGATATTATCTACAAAAGAATATTTTATCATATGAGTTTCATGTATAATTAACCATTTAATAAATAATTTTATTAAATGTTATCCCACTGAAATGATGATCCCATATGAGTATAATCGTTATTAATAAGAAAAGATCCATATTTCACTAATTAAATGACCCAACATCGGCGTGAAACTCACCACTTATTTATTAGGTAGGTCGTAATCCTGATAATATCATATATGAATCTTGTATAGTTGAGTGGAAAATTCTTTTTCCAATCCGTCAATGGATAAAAGAAACCCTATTTCTCTTATATCCCAACCCTTTGGGTGTCCCAGCTAGTGTAACCCAAAGAAAAAATCAAAAATTATCTAATAATAAGATATTATAAGTACACCCCAATTTATTGTGAAACTTACCAAGGATGATCTAGTATTAATCATTCTTGCTTGACTTACATATGATAATCCATAAGAACCCCACTTTAATGTGAAACTACTCAGTTGGATGATCCAGGTCTTGATAAGTTCCTCATGGAAGGAATATTACACTAATTATTTGAAGAGGGTTTAATCTCACTATATTATCTCATGTTATTCCCTCTGTATATGCATGCTTCTAGTAATTTAGATTGTAATCTTATTTATTCCAACAAATCAATATGTTCAAACCATATTGAGGTGTAACCCTTTACACAACCCACAAGTTTGTGTTAATCACCCAAAAATAGAATTAAATTATATTGTTAAATATATAAATTCAACATATTCATAAGGTACTTGAACACTTCATGTAAAGGTATAAAGTTATTTGAGATTGACAATATCTACATGAGTAAACCGAGAGTGATAGTTAGTCAAGCCCATTCACCAACCTAGCCAAGGAATAAGCCTCCAGGTAGGTGGTTAGTTCATCCCTATGTCCCTCTACCCTGGGATAATTTACTCAATAAATATTCCAATTCATCATAACTGAAACTCCTAATATACATAAACTATATTCCACTATTAAATTCATGTTCATAACTTCAATTAGAAACTGACATCAAGGTAGATGAAAAACGAAATTCATTAGCATACCGAGCATGTAACACAAGGATTTATCTAGAAGAAGTTTAACATTTTCAACTAAAAAATACTACATTCATCATATAAAAAATATGAATAAAAATAGGGAATAACCAATTAATAATTGAATAATTCAAATATTTAAACATGAGATAACCATTTATGAACAATTCCTAAATAAAATATAATTATAAACATTTAATAATTTTTCTTTATATTATAGCCATTCAATAATTTTGAAAATAAACACTTTATATTCAATCCAATGTGAACAATTTCATATTTATCATTATTTGGCATTTTAATTTTAAATATATTATGTTTTATGAATTAAAAAATATTTATAATCCAATAATCTAATATCATATACTTAATATTTATTTAAACCTTGACCATATCATTCATCAAAACACTTTTGTTGTTGTTTAACTAATATCCAAAAAATGATCCTTTAATTTGAAAAATTAAAATTAATTAATTATGAAAAATTAATAATTTAAATATAAAAACGTTTAATCTTTGGCATTATTTTATAATTTGTAACCCTTTATAAATCACCACATATAATTTATAAATAGTAATTTTATTTTAAATCATAATGTATTTAATTTAATATCTGGGAATAAAATGTTTCATAAAAATTAATTTAAATTAATTATAAACCTTTTATAATTAATTAATATATTTATAAATTCCTTATAAATTAAAATATCCCAAAAATTCTTTTACAGTGATTTATAAAAATTTTATAAAGCATTTAGAAAAATTAAATGTCACAAAAAAATTTAAAACATTTTTTCTTACCCTTACATAGAATCTCCATTCTGTATAAGGGTAACCTCCCACCACCTTTTTGAAAACACTCTGTGTAAGGGTAAACTAATTTCTACCTTCATGTAGATCTTGTGGAACCCTCATGTCAAGGTAGAACCAATTTTATAAATTTAGTAGGTGGGTAGACCTCCATCTGGGTCAAGGTAATACATCAGTTACCTTTATATATACATTTAAAATGTAGCTATATCCTTACAAACACAATAGACATAATGAAAAGACATACATAACCCTTATATAGACCATAGGAGAAGGTAGGATGACCCTTATATAGGATTCATTGTGTAAGGGTAGCATTTATAGACCTTTAAAAACCCTATCTATGTAATGGTAGGTTGGGAATGGATTTATTCTTAAGGGTAAGAAACATCATAACCTTACATTATTCCTTTATAAAAACCATATACTTAAGAGTTTCATTACCGACTCCCTTTATGTGAACCGTTCACGTAAAGTTAAGCCTCAGGTTTTCATGCTTGCATAAGGGTAATCGAGGGTGAATTTTATGCAAGCGGTGATATCTATGTGTTGGTGAATCCTTGGTTTCCTTTATGTAGCCCAGCTACTTAAGTGTAATCTATTTTTAAATCTAAATATAAAAAAACAAAAAACTATAGTCTACTTTTTCTCACTTCTTCCTCTCAATCCATATTTAATAAATTTAAATCATGGTATCTCTTTAATACCACTGATGGGATTTGAATGAGTTAGATAATAATTATCAAAACATGAAAAATAAATTAAAACCATTGTTTGAGGATATCCCATGGAAGATAAATTAAAATGTGATAAAACCAGAAATGAAAAAATATTGTAAATGGAATACCTTACACCAAAGATAATCTACAATATTTGATCTTCATTTAATATGCTTGATAAATATCACTATAATAGAAACCAAAATACATCCTCTCCACAAGTATATATGTGTTACGACTAAATCATCCATCATATGGAAGAGATCAATACTTTTTCTATTGCCTACTAGATCCTCTAATTCAAAGGATAACTATGATGAGATCTTTGAGTGTGGAGCAGTCTCAACCTGGCATTAAGAAATCACCCACTAACATTTTCATCACAAGGAAGTGATTTGTATAATACATGAGTACACTCTTAAGGTTTTGTTTCATTTATTCATTCATTGTAATTCAAGAATAAATCTTATATCCAATACATTTATCATATGCATGAATGAAAATCCACTCATTTATTACATCCAATGTAACTTTTTAATAAATGATATCTTTACTAATTCGAGCTATTCAAATATTAACACAGTTAATATTAAGTTGTTCATATGATCAAATGTAGTATCATACATGAAATATTATTTCATACATGCATCTCAATGTCTCATATATATATGTATCATGGTTGTATGAATCCCATGCATACATATTTAGGGTATATATCTCCATCATACACATGTCTGCGGATAGGAATATGTAACTACACATATATTATGTGGGATTTCTACAAATTGGTTTTCCCTTATAACCTCCTCTATTGGAAATTATCAAGTGATAAACTTCATGATAAGAAGCCTTGTATTCTTATAAGAATCCAATGCTTAATAGTCAAAAAATAAATTGTGTCTTACTCACGAAATGACATCTAGAATATAGGATGTATTTTTAAGAATATTTTCCGGGAATTTCTATGTTTTAATCATATATGGTAACTATTATAATATTTAGATGACAGAAATAATATAATTACATTTTCACATAAATTTTACATAAAATAACACTCATCACGTGATAAGACATTAATTAATATTATGTTAATAAAAAGAATAAATTATGTTGGTTATAGGGAACTAACTCCAGCAGGTTCACACTTGAACAAGAGACAACTTCTAAAAAATTAGTTTGATAGTTGTCACAAGATATTAATACTTCTACAAAGATAAGTATTTAGTCAATAGGTCTTCTATATTTTATTCTATGCTTACTTTTTTTACTGCATCCTCACCCCTTTAAGAAAAATCCCTTAATAGGTGATACGTCCAATCTATATGTTTTTTCTATTAATGTGACTTCATCATATTTACTGCTAGGAACCATTTCATGCTCTTGGAAATTTTTTTGTATCCAAAATGCTTCTTTATATGCATGAAAAGTAGCTATATACTGAGACTCTACAATAGAATTAGAAACCACTAATTACATAGAACTATTTTTTCTTTTAGATACTCTATTAAAATAGAACACATATCCAAATTATGGTTTCAAATCATTATAGTTTGTCTAGAAACTAGAATTTGTGTATCCTTTGATAATTAGTTCTTTATTTTCTCTATACACTAAAAATATATCCTTTATAGAAATCAGTTAATTTAGGATATTCTTTAAAAAAATTCAATGTAGCTCACCTTGGTCTATATGATATATGTCTTCCATGCTTAAAAAGCAGACAACATCCATTTTTGTATATCACATGACATATATTATATAACATATCTTATAAGTGTAAGTCATTTAACTCATTCTCTATCTTTTCTCTTGTGTTTGATGACATGATTTCCTTATAAAATCTATTCCATGGCACATTATCCATAATCCCTTCATAGACTATTCTATACTAATTATCTTCAATACCTTATCAATGTATAAACCTTGGATTAGTCCAATAAGCCTCATAGATCTATCAAAAATGATATTTATACCTAGAATGTATGATACTTAACGTATATATTTCAAGTAGAATCATTTGTATAAAAATGTTTTAATTGATTATAAGACAAATATCTCATTTCCTAATAATAATATATCTTCAACATATACTAATAAAAAAATTATTGCACTCCCACTAAACCTCTTATAGAATTAAAGCTCACATTCATTATTTATGGGACTAAAGTTTCTTAAGGATTCCTAAATAAAAATGTTACATTATATTTATACTTACTTCAACCCATAAAATATATATTTGTACCTTTTATATCTTATTATAATCCTTTGGATACACAAACCCTTCTGGTTGGGTCATATATACATCTTCCATAAGGTTTCTATTAAGGAAGGTTATATTGATATCCATTTTTTAAATCACATAATCTTGTTAAGATGTTATGGAAAGTAGAATTCTAATGGATTTCAACATAGATACTGGTGAAAAGGTTTTATCATAGTATATGATTTGATGTTACATAAACACTTTAGTAACTAGTTATACATTATAGATACTGAATTTACCATCCATGTATTTCTTTTTCTTGAATATCCATTTTCACCCAATAGGATTTACCTCAACTAGAGGATCTACTAAAACGGAGAGTTGTTTAGGGTACATGGAATCCATTTTATAATTCATAGATTCTTTCTACTTTGTAATTTATGATCTTATTACTACTTCCTTATAGGACATAAGTTTATTATCTTCAACTAATAATGTGTCACCAGACTCAATGACTATGAAACAATGTATATCTAGTTTTTTAAGCACTCTATTGTTCATAAGTAAAACATCTTTTTTAATTTTGGATTTATAGAATTTTTTATTGTGCTAACTTTTGTCTATTTATTCATAGGGATTTTTCTCCAATCCATGGTTAATATTGTATTTACCTAAGCATAAAATATAGTACACACTTGGGGGTTGGTCTCAAGGAGGTAGCTCAGAGAACACAAAATTTCTATTATCACTATTTATATTCTAACTAATATGAAGATAAATAAAATAAATTGGTTGGTTTTAAATATGCATATAATATTAATATATATCTATATATATATATAAATTTAATGAAAAAATACTGAATGCGGATAAAATAATGTTATATAGAAAGGAGATATTCCTATGAGAACACCTAGATTGAACCATCATCGTCTCATTATTAGTTTCAAATTCATTTAATGAAAACGCTATGTCGTATGTGTGAACATCCTCTCATACCCATGTTGTGAATATACGGTGCACTTATGGATCACTGGGTACACCATACACCACCTCCTTAATCGAGGGAAAATATTCTTGAAGAAAAAGCTAAGCCTCAGGTGGTATGTGGGGACATAATATCCCCTTTACCACTATGATCCATCTTGGCCTAACTCTAAGAAAATAATTAACATTAATAATGAATGTTTAAATACTTGGTTTCAACACTGTATTTCTCCCTTGGTAACTTCCTTGGGTTAGTAACTCATGATCATGATATTTAAGGATCATAGTGGAGAAGAACGAGGTGAAAACGGAAAAGATAAAAATGATGGAATGAGAGGTAGAATAAAAATAATATATATTAAAAAATAATAATACTATCAAATCAAAATAAAACACTGAAAATGGACAAATAAAGTCTTAATCAATTTTAAATGGAGAGGAGATACATTTTTATAGGTAAAAGGTGTAAAAGTTTAGGCTCTTAATCTTTCTGCCATAAGTTTGTGTGTAGTATCCCTATTCAATGATCGTAGTTAGAATGTGTAACTTATTGAAAAAACATTCTTGTCTCTATTATGTATAATAACGAAATTTAAACTTATTTTTTTACATATTTAAGTATTTATGGTCAATTTACTCAAAAAAAAACGTTTCTGGCCTGTATGAGTTTTTGTATTCCCATTCCCCGTCTTCTATTGCATTTATAACCTTGAAAGTGTACAAATCCCATGTGGACACCTAAATAAAAAATATTCATTTTTATTTCCTCTTGACACATATAAAATTTATTCCCTATTTGGGTTGTGTTTTTGGATATATTTACCCATCTACAAAATTCTCTAGATATTAGAATAGATTATAAGTCCTAAATTATGAGTTTTTTTCGACCTTGAATATTTAGATTCAACTCAGGGGCCAGTTGAATGAAATGTATCCCAATAATCCTAAAATCCTATAATCCTAAAAAATGATTTTTTTCAATTTGGATCAATACAAAAAAAATTATTCTAGAAATATGAAAGTAAATTCAAACAGTTAAAAATAAAAAATTTTGAAAATTTTTAAATTAAGCTCAAAATGCAACAAAAACCATAAAATGTGAAAATTTCCCTTAAAATAATACATTTTTTGGGATTAAATCATTGGCATTAAAAGTAATATTATTGAAAATATTGGCTCCTTCAGTTCCTAAAAATTTAAACATTTCACTCTTGGACAATTATCTAATACTAGGGTTAAAAAACATCATAAAACATAAATGAAAACACTAGGCAATTATCACATCTACGAAAATATCACGCCATATATATGGATAAAAATTCCATAACTCCTAGAAAATCACAAAAATGCATTCAGTGTCATGTTAATTCTCATATACATGTCATACCTACCTCAACATAAAAATATATCTCTCTCACTTAATATTTTTTTAAGTGGATTTTTTTATTGTCAAGAACATGGGTGATCTCCGTAGGCTTTCTATCCTCCTAGTATAACTACATAAAGGGTCATAAATGTATAAATAATGAGGTATTTTACTTGTGTTTCTCTATGGATGAGGGTTTGTGGGTTTTAAATGTGAAGTTTTCATAGAGGGAATGATGAGGTTTATGCTCTAATGTTAAGTAAATGTGTGAAAATAGTTATTCTCAAGAATGGCAGGCCCACAATCAGCTTGAAAATGAATCACCTCCGAAAAAACTATATATTATTTGGATGTTTGCAATTGTAATTTCAGAATCAATGATAAATTTTTTACTTCATTCCCAACATTTGATGGATTATTCCAACTTGATTTCATATCTAGAATTTCTTTTCAAAATCATATTTTTTTTAGGAAAAGAGAGGAAAATTTTGAGCTTCATGTATTAGTGAACTCCTAGCCCATATTTGTAATTATATTTTGGTTCAGCCATTGATATTTTCATCATGAATGTTTCCTCAACAAAATTAGCAATAAAAATGTCATCACGTTCGATTCAACTGAAACATATTCATTAAATTAACACAACACAAACAATATACCCCCCCCCCACACACACATGAGTTCAACAATAATAATGAATTTAATTTCTATATAATGTATTAAAGGGATAAATTTATTAAAATTTGGCTTCCTAAAAATTTATTTCATGTATATTGTGGACTTAATAAAGTTTATCTGTAATGGTGGGAAAATAAAAATTAAATGTAAAAAGGGATTTCAAAATGGTGCCTTAATCATACTTGAAACATTACATGAACTCTAAAAGCTTCTAAAAAGAAAAAAAAAGTAAATTATGGATCATAAAAAATTCTCAAAACTCTCAAGAAAAATATATATTTAAAAAATATGTCAAAAAGGTTTAGAAACCCCATGGTTTGGGAAATATTTTCAATTTCTATATCACTATTATACATTAGTTTTATAATAAGTAAAATTTTCTTAAATGAAAAGATTGGAAATAATGAAACTAAATCCATCAATCATTCATTTAAATACTTAAATATTGAAATCACTTCATGTACCTAAATTACCAAGATGGTTTAAATTTTAAAAATCATTTTATTCAGCTTAAGAATCCTAAAAATGCATCAAAAAAAAATAAAAACATGAAAAAACACAGAAAAACTTGAAAAAAGAATTGGAAACAAACACATAAATTCTAAAAATATATTGAAATCCCACCCCAAAATTGAATTTATCTACCTTTAATTTCATCTCAACAAAATTGAATGATAAGGGTAGAAAAACTAGATTAAAGGAAAGACACAGCCTAAATTAATTCATCAGTGGAATCTTTGAGTTAATCCCCCAACTTCTACCGCATTAAAACTATAAGAAATAAATAAAAAATGAAACATAATAAAAATAAATAAAAATAAAGACAATGGGTAAAGAAAAGGGATATTTATTTTTTTAAACCCCCCCAGTGAGTGTTATGTTTTTACTTCCCCTAGTCAAGCAGTTGTAGTGGATTATCCCCAATCATAAAGTGGATGTGGTTTTTTGAGATGAACCACAACATGTGAATTTTTCCCAATTTTCATGAGTATACTCTGATAATAGATACCCCCAAAGAATAAGAGAAAAGTCACAACCCCAAATAAATAATAAAGAAAGAATTTGAGGTCCAAATTTGGAGGGAAAACAATGTCAGGGTACTCCTTGTTGATTTCTATGATGTCCTCATCCATATGGTATACATGTTGTTATAGAGAAGGCAGTCTCATCACCACATGATCCTTCAACTCTTATTCGTATTTGATTACAACCACTTGGGTGATATCTTCCTTGACATCCAATACCTTATCTATTTATACAATGTCAATAATTTCAAAAAAGGAGAAGTTAGAAATTAGTTCATCTTGAGTTGGATTAAAACATGAAAAATCAAAAAACAAAATCTATTTCATGTAAGTTATATTCGAAATTGATATATTTTAGTTGGACCATTGACAAATCAATATAAATAAGTGCATATTCATTTTTATTTTCCATTATAATATATATATATATATATTGATTTGTTGATTTTTCAATTTCATGTATGGGAGAATCCCTTGCCTTTTCATCTTATACAAAGTATGACCAATACTTAACTAATTAATTTTGATCTCCCATAATTAAATTAGCAAGAATGTATTTTTCAATGACCTACTCAAGTAATGTTTTAGAAAAGATGAATATATCTTCATTATATTACGTCGAGGCTTCCTTAGGTTCTTTAACTTGTAAAATATGTGGAGTTACTTCTTCCACCCCAGATTCTAGTTCTTTCTCCATGATGCACATACATATTTTTCAATCCATTATATATTTCCATCTAGGTTTTTATTTTTTTCACTAATACTTTCCAACTAGGCATCAAGATCATTGTAAACTTCTTCTTTCACCTAACTTGGTCAGTCTATGTATAATTATTTCTTGTCGAATACATCATGGGAAATTTGGGTGTTTTTAGTTTTTTGAAATTTATGATTTTTTGGTGTTTTTATGAAAAACCGTGTGTGAAATTATTGTGAATCCCCATAAATAGCACCAAATAGATGAACATGGATTCTCCATAGATCCTTGATCAATATTTTATTTACCTATTATTATAATATAGTGCATACCCAGGGGTCGGTATCGAGGGGCAGCTCACACAATACCAAATTTCTATTTTCACTATTTTATTATAACTAATATAAAGATAAATAATATAAACAGGTGGATTTTAATTATGAATATAATATTGATATATATCTATATATATAAATGCAATTAAAATTGAATAGATGTAGACAGAATGATTTTAGATAGAAAAGTGATACTCCCAAGAGAACACCCAGAGTGAACCATCATCATCTCATTATTAGTTTAAAATTTACTTAATTAACACACTTCATAGTATGTTTGAACATCCTATACTACCCATGTTTTTAATATATTGTTCTCTTAATGATCATCATGTACATCATGCATCGCCTCTTTGATCGACAAAAAATATTACAAAAGAGAAAGCTAAGCTTCGAGTGTCTAGTGGAGACACAAAGGCACCTTTCCCACTAATACAACTCTTGGAATAAATATGGGAAAATGAGAAATATTATGTATAATTTTCCAAACAATTCGGTTCATCACATAATATATTACCTGATAACATCCTTAGGTTAGTTACTTGTGATCATGAGTAATAGAGATCACAAAAAAGGATAACGGGGTTGAAATAAAAAGGATAAAAATGAATGAATGAGAGGAAGAAGAAAACTAAAATATATTAAAAATTCATAATAATATTAAAGTAGAATAAAACCCTAAAATATATTAAAAATGTTCAACTAATGTTTTCAAGCCTTTTAAATGAAGTGGAGATGAATTTTTATAAGTGAAGTGGGTGAAAATTTTGTCTCTTAATCTGTCTTCCATATGTTTTTGTGTATTATACCCATTTAATGGCCTAATTTGGAACAAATTTATTCTTGAAATTTTTTCAACTTTAGATTCTATGTCTAATCATGAATGTTACCCTCATTTTTACACATATTGAAGGATTTATGAAAATTATACTTCGATAACTTCTTTGTCCTGGAAAACTATTTGTATTCTCATTACCCATGTTAAAATGCACTTATTACCTTTAAAGAGCAATAATCATGAATAGACTCCTAAATAAAAAATATTTCTCGCGATTTCCTCTTTCTCTATGTAAAATTTTATCTCTATGTAGATTTTACATGGTAAGATATGGATGTATCTTCAAAATTATCAAGATATGGGAACATATTCAAAATTATGAATTTTGAGCTTCTTTTGGGCATCCAATATTGGGATTCAACTCATAGTCCAGTTGAATTAAATGTATATCAGCAATCCTTTAATACTACAAAGAAGCAATTTTTTAATTTAGATTAATATAGAAAATTTTATTCCTGAAATAAGAAAATAAATTAAAATTATGAAAAATCCAAAATAAAACAATTTTTTCAATTAAGCTCGTAATACAACTAAAACCATCAAATGTAAAAATTTCCCTTAAAATAAAAAATTGATGAGATTAAATCACTAGAATTAAAAGTAAAATTATTGAAAATATTGGCTCTATCATTTACCTTGAGACTCAACTCCATCAAATTCAATCTTTCTCCCACTATATCTTTTGATGATATTCTCCCTCTTAAGTTATATGTCATGTATAGAACTTGTTTTCTTTTTATATATGGATAAATATAGATAATATATTATTATTTCTGTGATATATCCTATAAATATACATTGAGTGTCTCCAAGTAAAATTATGTTGCCAATGATAACCTTAACAAATTTATGGCATCTTTATAGTTATAAATTTAATAACACATATTTTCTCCAACACCATAACTCATAAGGGAATCAATTTACCACTTTTTTTATCACTTGGATTAGTATTTTTTTAGTTTTTAATGTGTATCCCTAAAATGATAGAGGAATACTCACATGAATCATCATCAATCGCAACATGTCTAATTAGGTGTGGCTCCTCTTTTCACTGACACCATTCCACTATGGTGTATAAGGAGTAGAGAATTATGATAGTATACAAAACTCTCATAGATAATTGATTAAACATTTTTTAAATATATTACCTACCTTGGTATGAGTATAGTTTCTTTCTCTTATTACCAAAAAAATTCTATAATTCATTATTTCATTCCTTAAATTTATCACGGGAATCAAACAAATACCTCATTAAGAGGATATATTCATATTTAATAACATCATCAGTAAAAGTTATGAAGTAAGAGTATCCACTGCTAGGTTCAACTAAAAAAGTTCCACACATGTTTATATGAACTAATTCTAGAATCTTAGTGTCCCTTTCAAAAATTCAACTGAATTCATATTTGGTCATTTTTTATTTCAAACAAGTGTGACATATATAAAAGGGTTTTAGTCAAAAGAATCTAAATATCCTTCTTGATATAGATTTGTCAAACACCTCTCATTTACTTGACCAATCTAGTGATACCAAAATTGGGTGTGATATGAATCATGTGAACTTTATTTTTTTTATTTATTTATAGCACTTGATTTTAATATTCTAGTATTAAAAAACCATTATTCAAATGTGAAATCCCATTACATATGTTATAGTTATAAAATATGAACTCTAATTTCTGAACATGAAAATGAATTCATCCATATCTAAACCAGTTGTGGATATTAATGTTTTGGTTACACTAGGTACATAATAACAATTCGTTAAAACTAAAATCAATCTTCCTAGTAATGTGATAAGGTCGTATTCAATAGCTAGTGCATCTAGTCTAACTCTGTTGGAAATTCAACGATCCGCCTCACCTCTAGCAACCTTATGGGATCTACATGGTTCATGTATTTGGATACAAATTTTAGCACTAAAATCAATATATAATAATAAATATTTTATAGAAATAGAGAGGTTACATTCAATAAAAATGCACCTGAAGCATCCCCTTTCTTCTTCACTAAGGCACTATTCTTCTTCAGGTGGCCTTTCTTTCCATAAGAAAAACAAACTACATCCATATCCTTATCCTAACCTATAATCATTCCCATATTGATAGTGTAGTGTGAAGGTTCCATAGACTTGTAATTAGTCTTAGGTCTTTTATCCTTGAATATCCTCTTATTCACCATATGGACTGAAGGTTTTTCATATTTCATGTCCTTATCATACTGGTGAATCAGATCTTGGAGATTCATAATAATATTCTCTATATTTTTCATATTAAAATTCACAATAAAATTAAATAATATTTTAGGAAGTAAAGAGATCATGAGGTATGTGCATTATTATTTAGGTAGCTTGAAACAAAACATTTCCAAATTCTTGATGCATCTAATCATCTTGACTGCATGAGGTCAAGTTAGTGCACCTTCTCAAAGATTATAGAGTGCATTGTAGATATCATAACTTTATTGTCGTTATTTCTTCTAATAAATATAAAAAATATGAGACAATTTTGTGTATGAATACATGTATTATTAAAGCTTTCTGAGATCATTTTTCATCAAAGATAACATGAGGCATTGAAAATATAATTCTTCTTTCAAGTTTTTTCAGAATATAAAATGCCCCTCCTCACTTGCCTCCTTAAAATTATAAGTAGGTACTGGGGACTCTAACACATAAAACTTCTAATATTTTCATATTCTGATATGTAATCACATGTACCACTTTTAGAAGTTAGAATTGGTTAGGATATTGTATTTATCCAATATAGATTGCTCATATATTTTAATAGTTGTATAACTTTCCATTTTTTATAGTAAGTAAAATTAGATTTTATTACTTTATCTTAATTACTATGTGTGATGTGATAAATTTATTTTATTATTCTCCTATTGTTTTATCAAATAATAATATCCCACACTATTGGATTTGGAATATCATGTCACATGGATATTCTAGAGGAAAGGATCCATATTTATCTTCTCATAACCAAGAAAAGGGCCTGGTCAAACTACTCAAATATATTTAGGTTGGAATTCTTTTGAACTATATTAACTCATAGTCCCTTGATTCATTGATTAGACTCTCTGATCCTAAAATATTGGACTTTAATTTCCTCAACACTTACCTCTATGTTACACCAAGTCTTATAATTGAAATTACACATTATGATAACATGGTTAAGTCAATTTAAAACATTTATTATAATTCCTCAATAAATTGTGGCATCTTTACAAGGTCCAGACCAATAATTTTATCTACGGTTTCATTCTAACTTAATTAATGGAAAGATATTTCTAAATTAATATTTTATTTGATGGATTTTAATTATATTTATTCATATGTATTATTTATTTTATACTTTACATGCTTGTTACTATTATTTGGATTTTATATAATTAATTAACCATGTTTGATAAAATAATTTATGAATGATATATTTATTTTATTTATTCTTACATTCTTATTAATTAATTTACATTATGTTATCAGGTTTAAAAATAAAATAAACTACGAATCACATAAATAAATAAATAAGCTTACACATAAGAAAATAAAATAAACATTTGATGTGATCATGTGATTTTAACTTTTGGTTGGTTTCAAAATGAAGGATAAACTAACCCATGAACCTAAGGGAATAGCTCCTTAAGTTGATAAATGGCACGAGTTACAACATTCCTCCATTAACCTATGTATCTCTTTGGTTGGTTTCACCTTAGCTTGGTCTTGAATTGTCTCCACTCACCTGGAGCTCCTTTATTTACATATGCATACTCACTTGCATGTGAGGGGGATTTGGTATTTTGCGTGATACAAATAAAAAATGGAAACATGGTCCCATACAAAATAAAGAGGAAGGAATGATTCACATGTCATCATATTTAATTTAATAATAAAGATATCACAAAAACTCAAGTAACAAATAATTATATTAAATAGAAATTAAACACTTGAATAGGTCGTTCAAGCTCATGATCTTCCACAACATGCAATGAATACACATTTAAATTACATAACATTCATTTCAATTCAATATTTATTAAGATAAATTTCTCAAATTAATAATTAATTTTCTTATTAATTATTTATTAATAAAAACTTTATTATTTTCCAAATAGTCTTTGGGATTATCATTCTTTTTTAATTTTAAATAAGTTAATTAAACTAATTTTAATTAAAAAATAATTAATGTGCGATGTGTACTGGTAAGGCACATTGTGTGTTCCCTTCTGGTCAGAATTTAAATTCAATCTAGAATTTAATATACCTGACATGTACTTGAGGCAACATAATGTGTACCTTTCTACATTACACAACATGTAATATCACTCACTCAGCATGTGAATTACATTGGGTATGGTCTTTTTGTGTATTATGTACTTACATGGAATTTATTCTTATGTGGAATGTCATGATATTACACAACATTTCATTCCATGGGTCATTACATGTAGCTATGAAACATGTATAACCACAAGTCATACCATTAATATACATGGTTTGTATCACTGGTGATGCCCGTGAAGTACACAACATGTAAAACAACCATACACATTATGTATTTATAGAAATAGTGTGGAAAATAATTATTTAAAGCATTAAATTCCTTATGACTAATAGAAAATCACTCAGTGTGTAATTTTTGGGGGAACCCCTATGAGACTGCATGTATATATTGATATATTCCATGTAGTTTGGTTTTTATTTAATTAATTTTTCATTCAATGTGCTTGACCCAAAAAACACATCTGTCTCAGTGTGTACCTTGTATGAGTTGGCATGAGTTACATGGTGTGTACAGCCTACCACACATCTTGTGCTATATTTATGGCCACTTACACAACATGCCAAGGGAATCAGTGTGTATTCTACATGGTATATTATGTGTTACATATCATGTAAACCAGCAATAATCTATGTAATCATGTCTAGCTTGTGTCACTCAGTTGACAGTCAATATGCGGTGTGTTGTAATCAATTATTGCATACTTTTACCACAAGACTTGATCAATTTACACAGAGTCAAAGTTGTGTGGATTTACATAGTGTATCATCCATCCCCTCCTCATTGACATAAGAAGGAACGAGGATATTACTTAGCCTTAAGAGTCATCCCCAAGATGCCAAAATATGGAAATAAATTCCAAGGTCTTTAATGAAATTAGGGGACACTTTTACCTTTGAAAATAAATCAACACAACCAAGCAGACCATAACCAAAAAACCATTTTATGATGTATGGGAAAAAAGTAATACAATTGAACATATTACTAAAATTACAACAGTAGGAAACTATAACCATATATTATATCAGAGTACAAAGCGGAAGATAAAACCAACAAATCTCAAAGACTCCAAAAAAATAGCTTTATAAATCCCAATATGATCCAAGCTCTAACCCAACAATACATTCCAAAGGTATCACGATGAATCACTATATAAATGAGATACCTTTCCTTTACATGTGTCTCGATAAAAAATTTCTATGAACGTACCAAAGTTCCCAAGAAGGGGGTGAGTATAAAACTCAGTAGGATTTCCCCAAAAGACTTATCTAATCATTCCAATAGAATCAAAAAAGTTAGTACATTTATATAAATAATTATATAAAACACTTTAAAATTGTTTATATCAAAGAAAACCCATTTCTAAACAAAACAACTTTCATTCAAAAACTGTTTTCCAATCAAACCAATTCCAAGGAAAGAAACCATACTAGTCATTCCAACCATTTCATGAATTAATTTAGAATTAACCATTTCATTTCACACAACCACACACACAAAATAAATCTTGGTATTTCCATTGATGGTGGAACTTCACATCCATACTTAATCCCTTTGACGGTGGAACTTCATAACCATTATCCATCCTATACAAATCATGCTTAACCATTTAATACAATAATCACGCCAAAACAAAGTGTTTCAACACATTTCAATAAAGCTATAATTTTATTGAAAAACAATCTGACCAATTTCAATGAATAAAAACCAAACGACCATTTTAAAATCATGTTACCAATTTCACTTTCAACCAAAACAACCAATTTTCACAATTCCATAAAATGTCGCCAAAGAGGGTTTCCATCTAGAATTGCACCTCAATTTCAAAAATAAAACTAAGTAAATAAATATTTTTGATATAAATAAATTATTTTTTAATAATAGGGGTCATGAGTGAATCCACCTACCTCAGAAACTGTGGTAGAAATGAAGAATGGTACAAATCCTTCAACAAACCAGGTTGAAACTCAAAAAAAACCACCTTAGATCTCATTCCCTAACATCCACATATCCAAATATCATCATTATTGTCATAAAATATCATAGATTTATCTACAATTAAATAGATATATGAATCCAAGAGAGGGAAGAAGAGTATATATAAGGAAAGAGACCAAGATTGGAGACTTTCCAAGGAATTTGGGCTTCAATGCACCATGAATTACCAACAGATCCCTCTTGAATCAAGATGAATGATCTACACATCCTTTAGGAAGAGAGGAATTCTATTTAGGGTCTAAATAGGGGGAAAATAGACAATAATGAGAAAAACCAAATTATATCTACAATTTTCAGACCAAATTTTCTGTTGTGTAGGGTTAGGGTGCATGATTAGGAAAACTATGTGTTAACCATGAAAATGCCTCGGTCCCCAAATGAATAGTTTCTCCTAGGTGTCTGCATGGTATGGAAAAACTATGCAACTAACTGTGTGCGTACCCAAATCCCACTACCTCAATTTTCATTGATTTTTATAGGAGTTTCATGGTTTGTACTAACTGTTCTCAAACCACACACCGCCAAAAACATCCCAAAAACATTCCAAAAGTCCTCAAAACCATCACAAACTTCACCTAAACATTTAAAATACTTAAAATAAATAACTAAAGGTATACATTATTGAAACTAGTGGTGATAAATTCTCTCCCCATTGGCCTTTCCATCTTCTAAAAGTAGAAAACCATCAAATTCCCAAAATATTTCAGGCCATTGCTCGACCATTTCCTTTTCCTATGCCTATTTTCTCCCTGAATCTGAACATGTTGCCAAAAATCCCACATTAGATTGATGATTTTATAAATCAAAACTTTATCCTTCTTATCTACAATTTGTACTATCATATGAACCAATTTAGCATCTAGATCTAGGTCAATGTGATCCCATCGAATCACATGGTCATGATCAGGTTGATGTTTCTTCAACTGAGATACATGAAACACAATGTGCACTACACTGAAATTTGGTGGAAAAACCAACTAGTATTCCACCTCACCAACCCAATCAAGTATGTCAAAATGTCCTCTATATCAATGAGATAACATTCCCTTCATTGTAAAATGATGATTCCCAAGCCTTGGAGAGATTCTCAAGAACACATGATCACTCACCTCCAATGAAAATAGATGTAAATGATGGTCTACATATTATTTCTAATGAATATATATCACCTTTATATATTTTCGAATTAATTGTATCTTTTTTTTTCTCTTGGACAGGGATCGATCTAGCTAGTGAAGTATCACATGTTCCCCCCAACAGAGTAGATAATGATAAGGATGCTCATATAATGCTTCAAAATGAGCCATGTGTATCAAGTCTTGATATCTGTTGTTATATGATAACTCCACTAACGGTATGTGTTCCTCCCATGATCCACCAAAATCCATTACAAAAGCCCAAAGCATGTCTTCCAATGTTTGCATGATCCATTCAGATTATCTATCTGTCTGTGGATGATACACTATACTCATAGTCAACTGAGTATTAAGGGATTGTTTCAATGATTTAGAGAAATGAGGAATAAACCTTGAATATCGATATGATATTATCAAAAATATTACATCACACCTCTTTACCACTTCTTGGATCTGGATTTTAGTTAAGTAATCCACCATATGAGATTCATTAATAGGAATTAAATGGGCCAACTTTGTGATATGATCCACTATCACCCATATGGAATCATGTTTTTTAGTTGTCCTTGGGTGACCTATCACAAAATCCATATCTATTCATTCCCATTTACAAATAAGAATAGGTAAATACTACAACATACCCATTGGTCACTAGTGTAATACCTTAACTTGCTAATAGGTGAGGTATCTCATCACAAACTTAGCCACTCACCTTTTCATTCCAACCCCCCAAAAGTTTTCGTTCATTACCTTATACATATTCCATATTCAAGGAAGAATATCCCCTATTAGATTATGGTAATCATGAAGAAGTTATTCTTAAAAAGACAAAGGTACAACTATCCAACCTATAAATTAAAAAGCTAAACTCCCATCTAGATTTTATCCTATAATGGTCTCCCCACCATTGACTTTTGACCTCATAGAAACACATTTTGAATCAGATGTTTTTGTCTCTTTATCCATCTCAACCAAATCAGGAATCAAATAAACTAGAAATAAAGCCACTAAAATACCATGGTCTTCACAATCCAAGTGCATGTCAGTTATCACTGATATCAACTGTCACTAATCTGAAGCCTCTCTTTCAAACTGTCCATATGACTTTCTTCTTAATGTATCTTCCACTGAATTTCATTTACCCTTTTTATACATAAAATCAAAGTAAAACATTTGGAGATACTTTATCCATTTTCTTTAACTCGTATTCAAATATCTTTGTGTAAAAATGTTTTTCAATATTTTATGATCTGTAAAAACCATAAATTTCTCTCAAAAGATGTAATGATGACATTTCTTTAAAGCATGGACTACAACATTTAGCTTTAAATTGTGTGTTTGGTAGTTATTCTTATTAAACATTAACTATCATAATCCATAATCAAAAGAATGATCTCCCTACATTATAACACATCCCAACCCGAATCCAGAAGCATCATAATACACCACATACCCTTGTCCTGATTCCAAAAAAATCAAGATCGATGATGATGTAATGTGAACTCTTTACTCCTGAAAATACATCTAACATTACTCATTCCATTTTAATGGAACATTTTTTTTCTTTTTGAAGCTATCAGTGGTCAATCCAATCATGAAAAATCACAAACAAAGCATCTATAATAACCACCCAATTTGAGAAAACTATGTATCTCAAAGACATTCTTTGGTGGTTTCCAAGAGATAAAAACCTCTATCTTTTCTATATCTGTAGAAACACCCTTTTCATAGCTAACATGGCCAAGTAAATGTACCTCTTATATCCAAAAATCACACTTTGATAATTTGGAATATAGATAACAACCTATATATTTTCTATATCCATAGAAACACCCTCTTCATAGCTAACATGGCCAAGGAGATGTACCTATTATATCCAAAAATCACACATTTATAATTTCAAATACAAATGATGATACCATAAAATTCCATACATTTTCCCTAAGTGTTGATCATGTTCATCCCTTTTCCTTGAATACACCAATATGTTATCCACAAAAACCACCAAAAAATAATCTAGATACCTAAAAAATATATTATTAATCAATTTCATAGATAATATTGTTGCATTAATAAGACGTAAAGGCATAACCACATATTCATAATGTTCATATATACTTATGAAATCTATTTTTGGAATATATACCTTTCGGAACCATAATTATTTATATCTTAATCATAAGTTAGTTTTAAAGAACCACTGGGATCTCCCCAATTTGTTGAATATATCATCAATTAGTGTAAGTGTATATTGATTCTTTATTATAACATGGTTAATCTTACCATAATCCACATAGAGACGAAGAGTTTCATCTTCATTTTTCATGAACAAAACTGGTACTTCGCATGAAGACGTGCTAGTATGAATAAACCCTTTGATTTACAAATCTTCCCACTATATGTTATATTCCATTAACTCTTTCAATTCCATCCAATAATATATATGTGATATAGGATTTGTCCCCGGTAATATATCAATCGTAGACTCCACTTCTCCTGTGGGTGGAAACCCTGAGAAATTTTTTGGAAACATATCCGTAATGTGATAAAAAAACTATTGGAAAATCATTATCCCTAATCTCTTCCTCTGATTCCAAAGTCAACCCTACCAATTAGTATGAGATATATCCAATCTCTAGTACAAAAAACCTTCTTCACCTGCCTTTACATTCCGGTCTCTTCTAAAAATATGATTAGATCCATACTTAATCATAAAACTAACTCTTTGGGTATAACAATCGATGTACACTTTGAACATTTTCAACTAATCCATTCCTAAGATTATGTCATATACATCCATCTCAATCACATTGAAATCTCATATCAATTTATCTCCATCAATTTTTATTAAACATTCTTTGTACATAAGGGATTGAAATTATCTTTGACCAAGAAGAGTTTGAAGATAAAAAATAAAAGGCATCATCGGAACATTTAAACACATGATATCAATAGAATGAGAATAAATAAATGAATGGGATGCACCTGTATCAAATAAATCTTTCTTAATGGGAGAATTAAAAAGAATCATATCTCTCAACATTGATGGTCTAGATTGATCATTCATAATAACTTGCTTATCTCCATGTAATTTCTTACTTTATTCACTTTGGTCTTTATTACCCTATTGAGATTTCCCTTATTAAGGAGTTATTGTATTATTATAATCACCATGGCTTCCTCAACTCTACTACTGAGAGGTATTTTGTTGCCCTTGCCCCATTGAATCATATGACGTCTATGACACATGAGATTATTCCCGAACACCCGACCTTGGAGCTCTAAAATAATTTTAATGAAGATACCACATATTTTTGAAGTTATGGCATGATCTATGTAGTTTCATACAATCTTTCTTCATGTCATCCAAATGACCACACTAAAATCATCCTGGATTGATCTTGGGTTTAGGAGGAAGAATAACGAATCCTTCCGTTTGATTTTGAGTCATCCCATTACATTGGAAATAGGTGTCCCTATTTCGATTATTACCAACATTGTATTTCCCACTATTTCCCATAGGTAACATCATGCTCCCTCCACACGTAACTCCTGATATGTCCCTTTCTTCCACCATCACTCTATCGACCATCTCTTTATAATAAATTATACCAATCATGGAGATCTTAGAGAGAATATTCAGCCTTCATCCCAATTCAAAAATTCATTCCATCAAGGATGCACTGGAATTATATTTCAGTGAAAAGGGGACTAAATTCATGAATTTTTTCTTTATACTCTATCACTATGAGGCTCTCCTACTTTAATATTCAAAATTCCATCATTCTAGAAATCCTGAACATGTGAGGATATAATTTTTTGTTAAAATATTATTCAAAATACTCTCATGTAATGACTTGGTCTAATTTATCCTAGACTATTAAATCACACCATTGGTGTGATAGATCTTTCATCATATACATCACTAACTTGACTTTCAACTATACTAGTGTGCTATGGAAATTGAAGATTCGATTCATCCTATTTTGCCAAACCACTTCTTTCTCTTGTTCCAAATAACCCTAAATGATGGGTGGATCCTACTTTTGAAACATAATGGAATGTTCCACTTGTCTTGATTAATAACTTCATTTCTCTCTCTCCAAGTCTTGAAAATCCTAGATAGTACTTTGAACCAGCTTTTGGTTCACCTGTGGCTAAGGTGTAACCAAATTCTCTACAGCTTATTCTGATTGGTTTCTACGACATCTAAGGGGTTCCATTTTCTATAACCAAAAAACTCTATACGTCTCACTCTTTATCAACATAAGTCTTAACAATTTCAAAATACATCAAAACATTTCATTCCAAAATTCAAAATTTGTTCACTTTAATCCCATTTTCGAAATTTCCACCATGATTTTAAAAATCCAACCATTTTTAAAATGCTCATATAATTCCTTTTCAAAATCCCTCAATTGAAAACAATTTAATTTTTTTTTCAAAAATCAACATTTTTTCACTAAATCAAAAATAATTACTCAAAATGAAATATATAATCCTTATAGGATGTTATTTATATCAATTCATGTCATGATATTCTCATTGTCTAAACCCATGATAATGAGGTAACACTCCTATAAGTTTCTCAAAACACTTATGTACCCAACTCCCTATTAATGTAATGTTTATCATAAATAGGTTAGATATTCTTTTTTATGATCCATATTTCATGTCCTAAAACCCCTACTCCATACTACCATCCCATCTCAAAGAATACTTAGAATGGATTTTCAACTCCAAGACCGAACAATACCATTTGTACCAAAACAAAATATGTCTCAGAAAATACTAATATCATTTGTAACATCTCACCCCTCCTCATTCTCTTGAGAAGGAAGGAGGATTTTACTTGGCCTTAGGCAACACCCCCAAGATGCCAAAGATTAGAAAAAAATTCCAAGGGATTTAATTCAATTAAGGGGTGATTCCCATTTGAAAATAAAACAACACAACCAATCATACCATAACCAAAACAAACAATATATGATGAATGAGAATAGAGTAATACAACTCAACATATTACCAAACTAAAAACAATAACAAACTACAACCATATACTATATCAAAGTACAAAGTTAAAGATAAAACCAACAAATCTCAAAGACATAAAACAAAAAACTCCACAGCTCCCAACATGCACCAAGATCCAACTCGATAATACATGCCCAATGTATCTTGATACATCACTAAATAAATGATATACTTTCCATTACCTATGTCTCAATAACCGAAATATGCAAACACACCAAAGTACCCAATCAGTGGATTATTATAAAACTCAGAAGGTTTTCCCCAAATGACTTACCTACTTAGGATACTAGGATAGAACATGATAGAATATTTATATAAAAAAATTATATAAAACACTTTAAAACAATTTTTATAAAAGATAAACCATTACTAAACAAAACAGTTTTCATACCAATATAGTTTTCCAATCAAACCAATTCCATGTAAATCAACCAAATAAGTTGTTCCAACCATTTCATGAATTCATTTTCCATTACCTATTTCCCTTCACACAATGACACACACACACACACTCTCAATATTGTTGTTATCATTTATGGTATAACTTCATGTCCATACTTCATCCCTTTTATGGTGGTACTTCATAACCATTATCCATCACATTCAACTCAAGCTTAACCATTTAAGAAAAAAACCATTCCAAACCAAATTGTTCCAAACCATTTCAATAAAACAATCCTTTTATTGAAAACACTTTTCTAACGAATTTCTATGAATCAAAACCAAACAACCAATTTAAAATCAACATTTTGAAATCATGTTACCAATTTCACTTTCCACCAAAACACCGAATTTTCATAATTCCATAAACTGTCTCCATAGAGGGTTTACATAAATAATTTCACATAAATTTCACAAATAAAACTAAGAAAATCAATAAATTTTAAATAAATCTTTCACGTTCTAATAATAGGAGTCGAGAGTGAAGCCACCTACCTCAGAAACTATGGTGGAAATTAAGAACAACACAAATCCTTCAACAAAACAGGTTGAAACTCCAAAAATACACCTTATATCTCATTCCCTAATATCAAAACAGGGAAATATAACCATTATTGGCATAAAATATTATATATATACATCACTAATAGGATATATATATGAATCCAGGAGAGGGAAGAGGAATAGATCTATGGAAAATGACCAAGAACGGATACTTACCAAGGAATTTGGGCTTCATTGCACCATGAATTTCCAACGAATCACTCCCACTTCAATAGGAATGGTATCCACATCCTTTGGGAATAGAGGAATTCAAGTTAGAGTTGACCTGGGGGAAAACCCATCCATTAATAAGCATAATTGAATTAGATCCACAATTTTTGGATCAAATTTTCTATTGTACATGGTTAGGCCACAATGTTAAGAAAAGCATAAATTGCCTATTTCCCCAAATTAATGGTTTATCCTTGGTGGTTTCATGTCTTGGACAAACCATGTGCCTAAATGTATGCCTAAACAGACCCCATTGTCTCACTTTACAAGGTTTTCTTTAGGATTTTCATGGTTTGTACAAACCATGCTCAAAATATGAACCTTCAAAAAATCCCCCACAACATTCCAAAAGTCCTTCAAACCTTCCCAAACCTCACCAAAACATTTCACATACTTAAAATAAATAAATATATGGATACCTACTTGAAACTTGGGGTGTTACACATAGCATTTACACCAGCTACAGGTTGTGTAATCCCTACCAAACCATATTCCAACTGGTGGTCAATATGTGATGTGTAATTACCCACCACGTACTAACCCTCAAACGGAATGTCATGATTCATACAACCCATGTTTTTGTGGATGAACAAGGGTACATGTTGTGTACTTTTTTGTTATATTCCATGTAACCATTTCTTGTAGCCAAAATCCCCAAAATGGTTAGATAGGACCTTTGAGAAATCTTTATTCTTGGCCTATTATTGGTCATATGAAATTAAAAAATCATGGTATCTTGATTTTTGGATTAAATAATGAAAATTTTAAATTAAAAAATAATAATAAATTAAATATTTCATAAAAAATAATAAATAATTATAAATTAATATGTGACCGGTCAAATAACACTTGAAATGATTCGGGGTATGGAAAAAGCAGGTAGTCCCATTCCTAATATTGTTTTCCATTAGTTTCCTTGGATAAAATCCTTATAAATAGAGAAATAAGTCCCATATCTTTCAGAGAGAGAATCTATTCAAAGATAATTTGTAATTTATTTAAAACAACAATTACCTTCTCTTGATAATTATATTGTCTTTAATCAATTTGGTAGCCACTCTCATAGTCTTGTCATTATGGTAAATAATCTAAAGCATAATTCCTCTAGTAGTATCCATACATGCTCTACAAATATCTGAACATCATCATTTGTATTTCAGGTACTAGTATAATGGAACCAAAAAAATCATGATTCTCCATTGATCACAATAAGAATTTTTTGGTCTTGAAAAAATTCTATCTAGATCTCTTGGTTTTAAGATGGATGAGGGGTGTTATCTCTTATTATTGAGAGAATTCTTGAGAAGCTATCTCTAGGTATTATAGATAATTATCTAGAGATAATATGTTATGAACACAATTATCTACACCCTCTAATATTATATAATCGAAATTATATACTTAAGGATAACAATTATTAATTATCCATAGTCCATTAAATAATTATCTATCCTAAATAAACCGCATGTAAAATAATAATAATATTATTATTATATTCCATGACATGTGTTAACTTGTTTATATTTAAATATTATTTACTAAATCAGTCAATCATTATTTATTTAAATGATATTAAATAAAATATATCATTTATATCAGACCATTAACTCATTCGGCATATCCTCCACTTCATTTATCGAATCTTGAATAATAAATATCTATTTAATTAAATAAATATCCTTATATTATTCATTAAATAATAAAATATTATTTTCACTAACTTGTGAATAAACATTTATTCAGTATTAAACTCACATATATTATGAAATTGAATAATTGGTGATTGAATTTATGTGATCATCCAAACCTATATAATTATTATTCCACAAATTGAGAATAATATTTATTCTTAATATTAAATTCAACTTTAATTTAACATAGATTTTGGATAATATTAGTTTGTAACCCTATAGGCCTCTTTAGAGGTGGCACTAAGTGAACTTTCTTAATGTCCATTATTAGTGTCTAGAAATACATTAAGGATTATATAGAGAAAGAAGTTAATTTTTCAACTTTAACAACCTCACATGAATTCCTTTTGTGTAATATAATATCTTTGTCTCAATATCTCATTAAGAAGGTTGTATACTACTCTAAACAACCTATAGAGTTGATATATTTTCTTTGACTACCTAAAATGAACTCATCAATAAACCATAATGTCCATGTACTTGATCAAATAATTCAATTTCAGTCAAAGGGCTGGAGATATATTCTTCCATTAACATAGAGGGGACAAATAATTTCTTAACTTATTAAATGAATGTCATATCACTTATGACTCATCCAACTTATCCTACCTCATTGTGAGTATACGTTGTCAGGGTTTTCATCAATATATCAAAGTACACAATTCATGAAATACATTAATAATAATCTAAATTGTAAAGACCAATAAAGGTGTCCACAAAAAAGAATATAGAAAGAAACATATAACATGTGGAGTTCTTATCATTGGGACTGTCCTCATAACCATCGCTCTTAAAGATTATCAAATAAAAAACTTTATTATAAGAAGCTTTATATGCTCATTACAATCTAGGACATTATATCCAAAATATCATAGGTATCTTATCAAATTATTTCATCTAGACTATACGACTCATATTTAATAATATTGTCATGGAATTTTGAAATTCTCATCTATTGAGAAATTGTTATGACCTTTCGATGTGACTAATTCTGTAAGGAAATTATCACAAAAATGTTACATAAAAAACACTCATCATGTGATAATATATTTATTAATATTATGATAATAGAAATATAATGTTAGTTGGTTTTAGGGAACCAAATCCATCAATATTTATAGGGTGAATGGAGGTTTTAATCAATGGTCTAGATTAATCCTTATCTACCATGTGATATCTAATGGTTTTAATACCAATGATTAGATAAAACTAATGGTTTTTCATATAAAGGGTTGGATATGAGAATGTAAAGTTATAATAATTTTAGGATTGAAAAATCCACATAATGAATATTACAAAATACTCCCCATTAGATGTCATAATTTTATTTAATTTTATGTAATTTTCAATTAAAATAAACTATGTAGGGAAAAACAAGTGAAAACAAAGTAATTGAATTTCATGTCATGCTACCTCATTAAATACATTATCAAGAAAACCCATTGGGAAAAACCCAACAAAGGGAAAAAAATATTTTAGTATTCCTAGCTCCCTCTAATATAATCATGATAGTCTTTGTAGTATTTTTTTCCAAATTTTATAAATTAATTTCTCAAAAGTTTTAGTTGTTATTTGTTTTGTGAAAAAATATACATTATTATCACAAGACCTTATTTTTTGTAAATTAACCACCCCATTCATTTAAATTTTTATCAGTGAAAAATATATTTTTTGGTAAGGTATGTTTTATATTATCACCTTTGATATACACACCCTTTAATTGCACTATACAAGAAACATTATCCTTATATAAGATGGTGAGTATATAATTACTCGTGTCTAACCCACAATTATTCACGATTTGATGAATAATTGATCCTATCCATAGATATTCACGACTTTCTTCAAGAATTATAATCAAATCAGAATGATTAGAGGAAGTCATAGAAGTATTTTGTTTCATAGACCACAATGAAATTGATGTTTGACTATATGTGAAAAAATATCCATTTAGAGATCTAGATTTATATGGTTTAGATAAATAATAATCATTAGTATAACCAACCAATTTTGATTCTAAATTTTGGAATACACAATTATTTATACCAGTTAAATCTCAATGAGTAGGAGAATAATATTACCATGCATAAAACTGATTGTAATAAGACCTCATATTATTTGTATGTTTTATATGCACATTTAAATTTATATCCTTCAGTGCTAAATAGAATATGAAATTATATTTATTTCATTTGGTATAAATAATTATTGCATCATATCCTCATGTAAGAATTACATCACTCTGGGAAACAAGTGATTTAATTATTTATTAAGCCTATTTTTTTGAATATGTAGAAAAATTACAAATTTTAATATTTCATCTTCTATATGATTAATTCAAAATAAAAATACATTCTTTTTAATTTGATGATCAAATATTAAATTGATTTTTTTAACTCTTCAAGAATTTTTATGCTATCCAAAACTTATTGATTAATATTTAATAATTGATTTATACAAACCACGTAATGAAAAGTTCTATTTTTTATTTTTCCTTATATGAATATATACTAATATAGATACATGAAATACATTGTATTCTGTTTACCTCATGGAATAAGTTATCGGATTGGGTGAAACTTATCGTGAACCAGATCGGTTACCCTGGTTATTCAATAACTGAGCTAGCACTGACATATCCTGTAGTGTGTTTCTGATCCCCTTAGGTTGGCGACTAACACCTGGACTTATAAATAATTAAAGTTGGAATGATTTTTTCCACCGCCATTGTGGAAACGAGACAAAAAAATAAGTATGCATACAAAATAAACATTATGGGTAGATGTGTACAAGAATTCAGACAGGTAAAAACAACCAAAAGTAAAAAAGAAAAGTACTAGAAAAATAGGATAAGAGACCAAGTCCCAATGGACGCAACTCTCCAATTCCACATATAAACATCTAGAACCACCTCCAAGTGGTGCTTTACCCACTCTCAAACTAATAAGGAGATAATATATAAACACTTGAAGGCCCAGGTAGGGCAAGAGATAAAATTCCATTAGGGTCTCACTAAGGATTCTATAACAGATGAAAAAATTTAATTAACCATAGAGATATTTTAATTTATAATGACCAGGTTTTTAATTTCAAGAGCACAATTAAATCAACTCATTATTTAAATTTCAAATGATGTAAATACTTTTAATCAAATGCATTTCAAAATCATATTTCAACAAATCATGCTTTACTTTTCAATTGATGGATCATTTCTAATCAATGTCTCAAATAAACACATTATGTAAAATAGTTTATGTAAATTCAAAGGGAATGTAAAATAGTTCACAAAAATGAAATAGAGTCATTTTTATCTCAAATATAAACAAGAGAGAAACATGGTTATCTTTTAAGAGGTATGATAGTTCCAGGTTATGGGATCCTCACACACTCATGTGATAATAACTGCAATGTGTACACACATCCGTCAGCACTGGAAAGAGTGGACTCATCGGTATCTTACTACGGAATATAATGTCCAAAATAATATTCATGTTAGAGTTATAAAGCATTAATCCAGTGCTAGGGAATTCCTATTCGAACATACTTATCCCAAATACTCACTAACTACCTAGGATTTCATTTTCTCTAGTATCAAACATGATGGGAAATTTATTTTAAAAACTGTTTAAAATACAATTAATCCCATTCTCCCATTTCAAATATGAAAATTTCCATTTAAAAAACTAAAACAGTTTTTTAATAAAAACATTCCTTTTTACACAGTAAAACCAATGGGGTTTAATCAAAATATTTTAATCTATTTTTTATATATAAGAATTTGAAATCAATTCACAATTAAATTTCACAATTCAATTCCCACAATTAAATTCAATAATTTAATTGAAACAATTTCCATTATTTTCAAAATTTAAATTAAATAATCCAAATCATCAAAATTTTCCAACAATTTCAAAATCACACACCAATTAAATGGAATTTGGGGTTTTCCCAATTTCATACAAAAATTAAATTTCCAAAAAAACTCAATTCAATAAAATTGGGGTTTTAATCAATCAATTGGAAGAAATTTCATTTATAATATCAATTAAATTTAAATCAATCAATTTAGGGTTAACAAAAATTGGTCATCACAATGGAACCACCTACCGTAGATCACTAGATATTGAATCCTCAAGCCCTACTTAGGATTCTCCAGTGCTGAACAAAGAATAAAAAAACGATGAATCAAAACTAGGTTTAAAATCCCAAAACATAGAGTATTAGATCCAAAAATCAACATGGGGATCCATAGAATCCTAGGTAAGAGGAGAGATATAGCAAGAGGTGGAGAACAAGAATAGGAGAGAAGATCGAATAGCATTCCTCAAGCTTCAACATTCTTTATATAGGGTTATAAGGTGATAAAAACCGCTCTTGTGAGCCTTAAAAGAATTATAAATCAGTTTGAGGTCATACCGGCCCATCGAGAATCTAAAAGGAGGGTTTGGTATCTTTAAAATTATATTCGGATTAAAAAAATCTAATATGCATGGTTTCCCCGAAAGAGCTACAGGATTTGGAAAAACAGTGCACCATAGTTGTATCCCCTCTTTTCTTCAAGTGCATGTTTTTTCAAACCATGTGCTAACCATAAAAAATCCCCATGGTATGGGTTTGCATGGATTATACTGAGAGGGCACACAGTTTGAGAAAACCATGAGTCAACGGTGCACTATCCCATAACTTCTAAAATTACTCAAATTTTCACAAGAAGAAACCCCAATCTAAACCCATCCAAATCACGGTAAAAATAGGGGTATAAAAATGCCTAAAAATAGTAACAAGATGTTACAAACTCCCCCACCATAGAAACGTTATGTCCCTAGAAAGCCTGCTTAGAATCTTCCATGTTAAAAAAAATGAGGTCATTAATATCTCATTAGTGCCCCCCCCCCCCCACGCCTCATGAGAATCAAACTGTGTTGACATAGAACATAAACCAAAGGTATCATCTTCCCATGAGGTACCTTGGTTTAAAAATCAACTATCCAGACTATCCGTTCAGTCATGGATAAATAATGTTCAACCTCAATATCACTCCAACTCAGAATGTGAGATGGATCAAACAAATACTTTCTCAGCTATGATACATGGAACACAATATTTATTGACATCAACTATAGTGTAAGTTCTAAATTATAATAAACATTTTACAACTTATCAAAAACCTTAAAAGGTCCCACAAAACAAGGATAAATTTTCTCTTACCTCCCATGTCTTAAATAACCCAACTGGGGAAAAACATTCAAGAACACCTTGTCACCAACTAATAATTCCAATGTTCTATGACAACAATCAGTATAAGACTTGTACCAGATCTTTTCCATCAACATCATCTGGAGAATCAACTAAATATTTCTCATTATCTCTTGAACCATTATTAGCCCAAACAATAAACATTCAGCAATATACAACCAAAAAAGGGATATCTACAAGGGTTGATATACAAGGTTTCAAAAGGAACCATTCTGATCACAGACTAGTAAATATATTTATAAGAAAACTCAACTAGCCTCAGATGGTAATCTCAATCCCCACCAAAGTAAAAAACTCATGAGAAAATCATATCATCAAGAATCTGTATATCTATTTCTTTCCATCATTTGACTAAGGATGGTATGTCGTACTCGAATGGACTTGAAATACTAGGGCCTCTTAAAGGACTCTACAAAATAAATAATTGAACTAAGTATCACTATAAGATACTATAGAATAAGTAACTCCATAAAACCAAACAATCTCATTCACATAGAGACTTCTCATCTCCTCGAATTTGGTTGTATCACGAATGGGTATAAAGTGAGATGATTTAGTCAGTCCATAAATCAAAACCCATATCACATTCTTATTTCATTGGATATGTGGAAACCCTAACAAAAATTCAATAGAGATCTCATCCCACTTCCATGTAGGCATTGGAAGTGGCTGAAGCAAACCTGAAGGTTTATTGTGATAATTCTTGACCTATTGTCATGTATAATAATGATAGATAAATTCAACAATGCCCCATCACATACCTGGACACTAGAACTGACATCGCATGTCATAAAACATCATCATGGTTCCTCGGTGCACAACCCACTAATAATTATGGAAATCCCCCACAGTAGTTTTCCTTACCGCTAACAGTGCAACAAAGTGATTCTAATAGCGTAGATTTCCCTCAGTGGAGAAAACCAATAAAGCATGGTTTTTTCACCAGTAAAAGAGTCTCTAATGCTATGAAACTCATCAGAAAGATATCATTCCTAAATAATTTTCTTGATAAGAGAAAAGGATAACTGAACACTGGTCCAGGAAACCTCTGCCCTGGATTCGTAGACTCCAATTTAAAATTGTGAAAAGAGTGTCATCAAGTTCCACTCTTCTAAAGATTCTTTCATGGACTATGATGGAAGTTTTATACTCAATGTATCTGTGGTGAAATTCCCAATCTATGGGTTATAAGTAATGTTTAATTCAATATTTTTCTGGTATTCTACCCAATGCCTATGGCGGAGATTCAAATTTTTTTGAGTGAATATATCACTCAATCTCTTATGGTTTGAAAATAAGGTAAAACTTTCTTTATAAAGGTAATTCAAACCACTCTTAATATCATGCATCACAGCTTCATGTTCAGGGTCATTAGTCATATAATTCTTCTTCTTTGGTCTAAACTAACGAGATTCCTAAGAAAGGACATGATCAACTTGCATAAGAACGCAGCCCAAACCTAAACCTGATGCATCGTAGAAGACCACATAGGCCTGCCTAGCTTCTGGAAGATTCAACACTAGAGAAGTATTCAAAAAAAATTTCATCTCAACAAAAGAACTCTGAAATTTTACATCCCAAGATAAATTTACCCCCTTCTGAGTAAAAGTAGTCATCGAAGAAGACAACTTTGAGAAGTCCTTTTTAAACTGGTGATAATAACCAGTTAATTCCAATAAGATATGAATATTGAAAACATTTTTTGGTTAATACCATGTCATAAAAACTTTCACCCTCTCAGGATCAACTTATATTCCATGTCCTGACACCATGTTTCCAAAGAACATCACTTCCCAAATCCAAAAATTTCATTTTGAACTCTTGGAATAGAGTTAGTCATTTCTCAACAAGCTCAGAACTATTATCAGATGATGTACATGATCCTCCTTAGACATAGTGTAAATAAGGATGACATCCAAAAAGACCACCATGGAAGTACCAAGATACTCATGGATAATCGTATTTGTTAAATCCATGAAATCTATAGGAGCATTGGTTAGAAAAAATGGAATGAAAAGGTAAGCATAATGGTTGTACCTGATCTGAAAAATGGTTTTCTAAATATCAGATTATTTTTTCCTCCACTGAGGGAAACCAAATTGAATATCAATCTTTGATAACCACTTTTCCCCTTTCAACTGATCAAACAGATCATCATTCTATGGCAACGAATACTTTTTATTAAATGTAACTCGATTTAGTTTTCAGTTATCAACACATAGGCCAAGTGAACCATCATCTTTCTTAGAAAATAGAACTTGTTCCGCCCAAGGTGACACACTAGGGAATATAAAGCCTTTCTCTAAAATATCATCCAAATGAGACTTCATATCTTTAATTTCAGCTGGTTCCATATGGTAATAGGGAATTGAAACTGGTTGAGTGCCAAGCACTAAATCAATAGAAATCTTTACCTCCCTTACCGGTGGAAAACCAGAGATGTCATAATGAAACCCATCGAGAAACTCGATGACAACTAGAGGGATATCATCACTAAAATATCCCCACATTATATCAAAGGAAAACATAGATATCACTTTCCAAAAATCGAGATAAGAAGGTCTGGATATACTCAACCTTGGGTCCCATTATCCTTGGAAGACATGACACACATCATCGAGTATATTAAAGGAGACACATTGAAGGTAGTAATCAATCTAGGATTTATTGTAAATTAGCTAATATATCCTGAAAATGATGTCAAACAGTTTCATTTCGAGAACCAGAAAGCTCCAAATACGATCAACATATGGTAGAGAGAAAAAACAAGCAGGACTATAGAGACTATACTCTCTCTCTCTCTCTCTACCAAGGGGGTAGTTATATCCATGACATAAGATAAAAGATCTATATGAAGATTTATTTGATTAATAATATAGGTTGAAATAAAAATAATGAGATGTATCTGTATCAAAGAGAGTAGTCACTGATGACAAATCTATATTAATGGTACCTCTCATGGTCGTTGGACCTATATCTGCTTCCTATGGAGACTCTTACACTACATGAAGAAGCTTCACTCTAGATTTATATGGTTCTAATCCTTGTATAAATGAATCGTCTGATTATTCCATAGTTTTATATGGTTTAAATGACCCCATTCCACTACATGGAGTGTTATTGATATAGATGAACTTCTACATGTGACTTGAGCATCCATAGGAGCCACATATTTTTGGTGCCTCAATGAAAACCCTCTACGAATTCCCTAGAATTCCACATTGGTAATAAATCAATTCTCCTCTTCTATGCACTGCAGGAGGTCTATAATGACCCTGCAGTCGAGATCCACCATGAGAATCATTGCACTTCTACTTTCCATTGAGGGGACTTACACCTCTACTATGAGAGAAAGAAACTCCCTATAACCATGAATTACCAGCCCGGTCCATTTAGACCATTAATGATCTATCTAGTATATCATCATATGAAGGATTATTCCACAAAAAATCATAGATTTAATATCTTATCAAAGTCTCAACTCGAACCATCGAACCTTCATCCTCCCATTTGATACTATCACAGGTGAAAACTGTATAGGCTCAGAAAAATGATTTACATAGTCTATCATGGTCCTTTCAGCCTACTCGGGTTTGAAAAAATATGTGGACTTAGCCAACACCATCAAATCTAGATAGAAATGATAATTAAAAATAACCTTTACTTCTTTCTAGTCAAATCTCTCATGCTTCATCATCTTCATCATCATGTCCCACCATCTCTTTCTTAGTACTTCCAATATGAAGGTAACACACTTCACCTTGATTTTTTTGGGAGTCTCCAAGAAACCCAAAAAATATCCATTCTACTCAACCATTCCTCATCCTCTTGAGGAACATTTGAGCCTTTTAATGGTGGTGGATTCTGGAGAAGTAACTCCTGATAATTTATCTTTAGTTCATACCTCAAGGGTTTTACAACTGGAGCGTGAATGGGAAATGGTGGTGGTGCCTATCCCAAAGATTGGATAGTATGCATGATCACCTAGACCAGTATCAGGTACACAACAGGATTCAATCATTGAGGTTCAACAGTATCTTACTGCTAGATCTGATTCACATGTCTTCTCGAAGGCATGTTCATACAAAACATCAGCAGACAAGAACGAATACATCATATTAAGACTCAAATAGAGCAATAAGGGAACATTAATCCCAAAAGATAGAAAAATGTGGTTTGGATTTAAATCTATCAAAATAAAAAACAAGGAAAATAGAAGAACTAGTCCTCAAGATGAACTTCCCAAACCACCCTTGGTGACTTAAGGTTCATTATGGTGAGAGATGGCCAGGCACTCAATCAAAACTACCTCCTAATTCCAAACAAGATTACACATTCCATACTGACTTCAAGAAAAAAAGCTCAACCTAGATATCTAATATCACTTTTCATGAACCATCCCAGGTACCCTGGTAACCCGATAACTGATTCAGCACTAATAGCGCTTGAATGGAATTCCTGATCCCCATGGTTTGGCGACTGGCACATGGCATCATATAGAAGAAACGTGGGAATTATTTTTACCACTAACATTACGGAAATAAGACAAAAAAATCAGTATGAATACAAAATAAACTCCACAGGGAGATGTGTACAAGAATTCAAACAAGTATAAATAACTCAATGTATTACAAAAAAGTACCATAAAAATATGTTAACATCCCATGTCCCAATGGACGCAACTCTCAAAGTCTATGGATCAATAGCTAAAACCACATCCAACTGGTTCTTTACCCCTACTCGAACTTGTAATGAGATAATATACAAACATACATATGTTTAGGTAGGGTGTGAGCTAAAATTCTAGTAGGGTCTCATAAAGGATTCCATAACCGATTCCAATATTTAATTAAAAAAAGATAACTTTCAATTTTAAATTAAATGGTTTTTCATATTAATTTCACAATTAAAATAATTCATGATTTTCATTTCAAATTATGGAAATACTTTTAAAAATTTAATTTTAAAATTGTATTTCCACAAATATTGATTTACTTTTCAATTGATGGAACATTTCTAAATATTGGCTTAAATAAACACTTTATATAAAATAATTTATATAAAATCACAAGGCACGTACAATATTTTACAATAATGTAATATATTGATTTATATCTCAAATATAAATAAGTGAGCGACATGGTCATCTTCCAAGAGGTACGATACTTCCATGTTATGGGATACTCACACACTCATGTGATAATAACAGCAATGTGTACACATATCCCTCAGAACTAGAAATAGAGGACTCATCAGCATTCTAGTGAGGAATAAGATATGCTAAATAATGTCATGTTAGAGTTGTAAAGTGTCAATCTGGTGCTAGGTAATTTCCATCCTAGCATGCCTATCAAAAATACTTATTAACTAACCAGGCTTTCATGTTCTCTAGTATCAAAAATTGATGGGAAATTTATTTTAAAAACAATTTAAAATATAATTCACCACATTATACTATTTCAAATATGCCAATTTTTATTTAAAAAACCAAAATTGATTTTTAATCAAAACATGAAATTTCCCACAATAAAACCAATGGGTTTTATACAAAAATGTTTAATACATTTTTCAGATATAATAATTATAAATAAATTCACAATTAAATTCCCAAAATTAAATTCAATAATTTAATTGAAACAATTTTCATCAATTTCAAAATTTAAATTCAATAATTCAAATTTCCAAAATTTTCCATCAATTTCACAATCACACCCCAATTTAATGAAATTGTGTGTTTTCCCAGTTCAATGGAATTGGGGGTTTCCCCAATTTCATTCAAAAATTAAATTTCTAAAAAATACCAATTCAATGGAATTGGGTTTTAAATATCTCAATTGAAATCAACTTCATTTATAATAGCAATTGAATTTAAAATAAAAATTTAATTTAAATAATGAAATTTAGGGTTAATGAAAATTTAGCATCACAAGGGAACCACCAACTGTAGATCACAGGATCTTGAATAACAAAGACCTAAATGAGATTATCAAAAAAATAATGAAGAAGATGTAAACTGGGAATCAAACCTAGTATTAGCACCCCCAAAAAAGAGGTTATTAAATCCATAAATCAACATGAGGATCCATGGAACCCTAGGGAGTATAATAAAGATAGCGGGAGGTAGATAAAGGGAAGAGGATACTAACTGGGAGAAGATTGGATGGCATTCCTCAAGTTTCAGTCTGCATTCAGGAGGGTTCTTAGGAGACAAGAAATGCTCTTGGGATCCTTCAAGGAGGGATAAATCAGTTTGGGGTCATACAGGATCATTAGGCATCTAAAAAGGAGGGTTCATGATTTTTAAAATTAGATTCGGATTAAAAAAATCATGCGTGCATGGTTTCCTAGGAAGAGTCGCACAGTTTGGAAAAATTGTGCTCCCTAGCCTTGTTCCCCCTTTTCTCAAGTTTTATGGTTTCTCCATGGTGGTGCATGGTTTTTCAAACCATGTGATAACCATGAAAAACCCCACTGTGTGGGTTTGTATAGTTTCTACTAAGAGCGTGCACAACTTTGGAAAATTGTGCGCGAATCGTGCACTAGCCCATAACTTCCAAAATTTCTCAAAATTTCACCCAAATCACACCAAATGAAACCCAACCAATGGATGTTAAAAATTGGGGTTTAGAAATTCTTAAAAATAGTAACTAGATGTTACAAAACTTCTATAATTTTGAATATTCTTCAATCATTTTGAACTCATCAAGGATCCATAAATATTGAAATCAATGTTAGCATATAAATAAACAATGAAAACATTAATTAAAAATAATAAAAATATATAAATACCCAAAATTATAAGGGAAAACATTTTTTCTAATGAGATCTTATAATTTCAATAACCATTATAGTTTAGATAATTAATCCAAAACTTTATATATGGAACATGTCACATGTTTTTTTAGTAATTTTAGTTAATTATTTTGATGTCAAAATATATCAAAATCCATTATCATTGATGAGTTTTGAAATCATTGAAAAATATAAATATACTATAGAAAACGTTTAATGAGATCTCATAATCTACCTGGTATAATTGTTACTTCAGTGGAAACACCTGACAATACATATTGGTGTTGATACATTCATTTTTTATCTATAAAAGAAAATTTATTTATTACTTTCTACTTATGATGAAAAATGATTTTATATAATCAGACCAAAAAAAATTCTGATGTGTGTAATAAACATGTCATAATACTGATTTGTAATACTTTATAATGGAATTATTCATTTAAGTGTTGTAAGCACCTTATCTATAGTTCTACTTGACCATTTAATATATGTTATATGATGATGAATATTTATTTTAATCAGTATGCATATCATGAGATGTATATTCACCTACAAATAATAGTACACGTGACAATTTAATAGATGAATATTTCATAAAATATTTAAATGGTTCATATGGTAGGTGGGTGTAGCGGCCCAAGATTTTCATACATAGATATTATATATTTTTATATGAATAATAGTATAATCTATGCTAAAACTGTAAAGAGTTTAGTGCCTTTGGAAACTTCGAAACATAAACAACTGGTTCATAAAATATCTATATAATCTCCTGATTATTCCTTCATAATAATAACCCTTTTTGACATATCATACATAATATCGTTCCTCGTATCTGGGGAAAAACATAAGAAAGGGTGAGCTCAGATCTGTAGTAATGGTAAAAAGGTAAAATTCCAGAAATACATGAGCATGAGGATATATAAATATGAAAATAACATTCGAAAATCATTCCATGTAAAATATATATCATAATATTGAGGAATGGAATAAATCTTGGTTTTTTATAAGACATAAATCATAATGTAACATGAACCATGAGAAAATAAGATTGGAATAAAACATGGAATGTGGCTTACATATAAAATTATAACATTATGAACATGTATAAATAGAAATGGGTTTTCTCATTAATATGGGACATGAAATTAGGGCCTTACATAAATTTATGTACATGAAACCAGCTCCATGCATAATGTTGTAGACATTAAAGTCAGGTCCATGCATAGAATTGTGAACAAGAAATTAGGTTCACACATAACATATTTACCTCATGGATTATTCATATTTACCTAATGCATTGGAAAAAGATATAGGTCCCACCCATTAAAAAATGAAAACCATACATATGTGTTCGACAAGAACATAATTCATTCATGAAATAAAAACCCATGAAAAGAAATTAGTTTCATAAACATTACATCATAACATAAATCATGTAATAGAAATTTTTTTCATAAACATCATGACAAAATAAACATAAACCAACCATAAAAATAATAAGAATAGTATCCTTGAATAATATCCCATGAAAATAAGAAGTTACATCAAATAATGTTATCTAAGATGGAAAATTATTTTGAAAGATCGCTTGAAATAATTAATGAAAACAAAATGGAATTTCCATTTTAAAATAATTTCTTTGTAAAGGGTCATGAAATTATAAAATAAAACATTTTATTTTAAAATAACCTTGTAATTTTGTAAAGTACGCTTCAATTCATCAAGGATTCATGATGGAGTGAAATTCTGTTCATTCTTTATAAGTTAAAAAACATTCCTTTCACACTTTTTTAATAAAAATAATTAAATGCCTTTTTGGAAAATGACTAGATGATTCCTTTTAATTTTTTTTTCAAAAAGTTAAAAAAGTATAAAAATGACATTTAAAAATAATTGAATAATAGTAAAATCATTTTTGAAAACATTTTAGAATACATAGACATGGGATAGAAATATTCCCCGACTGATACTTAAACATATATAATCTCTAATAATGATGAGATTGTTGAATAAACCCTTACCACGTTGTAATCAGTCAAATCGTATGCCCCATGAAATAAAGAAATTTATATAGATATTTAAATACCATATTATTCAGTGTAATTACCTTAAAATTCATTCATTGGTAGTACATACACCGCACAAAATAAACATGTAGTGTATAAGGCATGCGTCCCATAGAAATAAAAGTGAAACAAAAATATCATACCTCAAGTATTGAATTTATTTGTTCACATTGAAACATACTGTATAATAAATATGAATTTATTATAAATGTATTATATAACCATATATATATCACATCATTTATGATTTATTTTTATAATCTTATCAGCCATTTATTAATAATTTTTTATTAAAACATTGTTCTCGGTGATAACTGCTTCATTTTCCAAGCATGCTTTGGTTTGGGAGTCTTGATCCTTATAAATTGATCATGGTCCCATAATTTCTAAAATTTTAATCATGCCATGAAAATCATATATATTCATTATATAAATTTTTATAATCATTCATAAAAAAATATTGATTGAAAAATGAATTACACAGTTCATGGAGATGGTGGGTTGTACGTACGTATGAACGTTATTTCCATTTTTCATCTAATAGAATAAAAGAAAGGTAAATAATAATACAAATTTAAAACATAATTATTATGTTATATATATCATATATTTTCATAAAAATTCTCCCTATTACCATCCATGTGAAATATAAGTGAAAATGAATCACATCGCATTTTTTAGATGGTAGTCCATACATACGCACGACCGAGGATATCATTTTTAAAAAGATTAGATAATGATAAGGTAGAAATAATATTATCATTGTAGAGGTATAATTATATTATAAAATTCATATTTAATAACCAATCCCATCATATTAATCATCCATATAATTCGGTGATGAAAAATTAATTGCATCGCTACGTGGAGACGGTAAGTCGTACGTACGCACGAGTGATACTTTCACTTCTTATTTGATGAGAAGGAGGCTGTATAATGATATTTCCATAATCATAATAAAAATTAATAATTTTTATTATAATTAAATTATTATTTTATGATAAAAATCATAGATTTAGCTGAAATAACGAGAGTAGAAAATGAAAGTGATCTGTGAGAGCGATTGCCTCTTCTTCGAAACATCTCCTTTGGATCTCCTCTAAAGCGCTCTAGGGTTGGTCTTTTTAGAATACCAACACCTAAATAATATAACTATATAGGTTTATAAGATAATTTGAAATAGTCTGGTCAATCGATAAGGAAAAAAGTAATGTGAATAAGTGAGGGATGAGGTTCCCTTTTATAATTTAGGTGAGGCCACTTTTAGAATTTCTCAAAAGATAAAATTATAATAAATTCCTTTTCTATCCAAATTCCACCAAATAGACATGGATTAGAATAATAGATCATATAATGTTTTAATATAATTAACCAACATACTTTATAAAAGGTATCGTATTATTTTAAACCTTATCATTTTGATTAACCTTTAGTTAACCAATTTTAATTTTAACTATAGTAACAACTTTTTTAATATGAAAATGTTTAAATTTTTATTTATAAAGTGTCAATCGACCGATTTATGATATTTCAAACCATTAATTTTCTCCTTTATCCTTATTTAATATTTTTATAAATTTTAAATAATATAATAAAATATTATTTTCATAAAATACCATTAGTATCAATTTTGACACTATTCATTACTTTGACTTTAAGAAAATAAAGACAATAATATAACATTGAAAAAAAATCATTTAATACACCACTATTATTTCATACTCATCTATAAAATTCTTGGAGCAAATTAATTATTTAAATTTATATTTGTTTAATATTTTTAATATATTTTATTTGATGTTTCATTAATTGAATAATTTTTTCTTCATCATTGTGTAATTATTTAAGATACTTATTTCTTCACTAAAAATTAAAAATAAAATACCATGATATAGATAAATATTTTATATTTAAAAGGAATATTTATAGTCAAAGATATATTTTTTATAACTCTGTAATAAAAATGATATAGTTATTAATAACATGAATGCGATATCAGTTACTTTAAATTAAATTAAATATTATAAACATCATAATCTCATCCAAGTGGCCCCAAAATGCATAAATAAAGTTATATCAGAATAATAAATTTATTAAGTCAAAAATGGATACTTTTATTCATTCAAAACATACATTTTCCCCATGTGGACATATAGGCGATATTTAAGACAAAGAAAGTGACATTTGGTGACTTTCTTTGATTTAAATAATATATAAGTAATTTTCAGGAACAAGTGTCCATTAAACAACTCAATTTCGATACATAAGTGTTATGTTTTGAATTATATTCATCCAATAAAATTTGAAAAAAGTCTTACAATCATTTTATAGTCCTTATCACTTTACATTTAACCTAAATTACCAAATTTACCATTTATCACGGTTAAAAAATTTAGCATGGTTACTATTAATATTGGCCAAAAATAAAAGGAACCTATTTACTAATTTTATAAATTCTAAATCAAAATATGGAATTAATTTTTCAAAAATTCAAAACACAAAAATTCTATAATTTAATTTAAAATAAAACTAGAAAAACACCATGAAAAACAGTTTTTCAGAAAAATTCCCTTTTTAAACATAAAATGTTTTTAAAATAAATTCATGTATAAAATCATTTTAAAAAACCATAATTGGATTATTTTAAATAATAATTAACTAGTAAAAATTTATAACTAATCCAGAATGTAATTTTACCTTGTAAAGACTTTAAAATAAAACACAATTTTAAATAAAAAACGGCATTTTCACTATTCCTTAAAAAATAAATGTATTCATAAAATTATAAAGAAAATTAGGATAATTATTACATTATTAATTATAATATTAAATTAATTTCGTTGAATAAATTTTATATTACTTATAGTAATTAATATTCACTCATAAAAAGAAGAAAAATCATTTTTGAAGAAAATGTATTTTTGATGAATAAAATGACATGCTAAAAATTGTGTGATATTTTTTAAGCACATACCAATACATTCATATTGATTTGGACATTTATATTTATTTTATAATTTATTTATTCATATTTACTCCCACGAATTTAATGGATAGGTTATAATAGGCATATAATATTTCACAGTTCATCTAAACATGTTATTTTGTGCAATGAAAGCTATCAAAGAAATCAAATTATTTATTAAACAATTTCTTTAAAATATTAGGGTATTAAATTCTACCCCCATTAAAATGATTTTTTTCCTCTAAATTCATCTCGACCATTAATGGTTTTAACATTTGATAATTTATTCATAGAAACCCACATCATAAAACTGAATAATAAAACTTCCCATAAAAAGGGAAAGATGGAAACATAATGCTTGGTTGAAGTAACACATGACTATGTTTCCAAATAGTAAAAACATTAAAATATATATTTGGAAGGGAAAAATATTCCTCAAGAACTAATATAGAGTGATAGAGAACATGGTCAAGATAAGGTTAATAACCACTAAACCATAGATAAAATAGGTTTGAAAAGAGTCATTGATATAATCAGATTTGATGATAATAGGATAAAATTTTATTTAAAAATCCTTTGAGAATATATACATACTTGATTTCATTTTATAGTTACAAAATCACACTTTGGTTGTGACTTTATAAATTTCAATTTCATCTCTTACTCTAAGAAATGAAGTTGAAATTGTAATCTTTGAAGAACTAGTGGGATCATAGGATCCATAATGGGATGATAAATCATTACTTATGTCTCTAGTTATCATAATAACAAAAAGGTTAGTACAAGATATCCAATATGCTTAAATCTTCATATGGTGAAGTAATACATTAATCTCTAAAACCACATTCAAAGTTCAAGGTAAAAAATTTCATAATTGTTTACCCTTATGAACATTCCAAAAGATTAAAATCCAAAAATTTCGAAAGAAGGTAACTAAATTTGAAAAATAAACTTATCATCAATCCCCAAAAAACTTGAGATACCTCTTAATTGTCACACACAAAACATATGAATACCATTATCATGTATTCTATTGAAACATGGTAATAACCATAATTACCATAAAACCTTAGGTAAAACATCTGTGCTTTCAAAAATTGACTCTTTCCTCATACCATAAATCCAAAAGTTCTATAAACTCATTCCATAAACCAAATTTTCATAATATTACTAATTATTTCCAAGTTCATCAATATTATCCCCCAAACAAACATATCTTTCTTTCATTATTATCTCAACATCATGCACATATTAAGGGTTATCTTCCCTTATTCGCGTGTTCTCTAGAAATATCACCTTACCATTAAATCACTTTTCTGGTACATCATAATCATTCAACATATCTGTTCAAATCCTTAATTAAAAATTTATTTTAAACAATACATATATATTTCATTATTCATATGACATAATCTTTGAATTCCAGTACATAAAAACTTGATTCATCCTGCTTTCTTCTCAGTCAATTAACTAAGTTTCATCGTCATATTAATTAACACTTGTTTCCTTTCAACTATCATTTTTATTCTCAATATAAACATTATTTGTACCAACTTGTTGGTTTTCTTCACAAAAATTCCCCCAAGGAAATCGATTTTCATAGTTCCCATAATTTCCACATTTAAAGCATTCATCTATTGATAATACCTTAGGGAGACCAATATTATCATATGTTAGTTTAAATGAACTCTTCATTTTTCATTGGTAGTTACTTGATTTGTGTCCATCATTTCCATAGTCAAAATATCTTCATGTTCCTCTAAGGAGTCCACTTGGGTGTTTCATTCCAAATTGTCGACGTTTAAGAAACTGAATTTTCTTTTCTCTATGGTCTCCACTACATGAACTCTTAGCAAACTCTTTCCTTCTCTTCTTTGGTGAGTCTGAGAGTTTTTTAAGGTATACATTGTTAATCATGTTATATGAAGAATTATTAGCCATAATCACAACATCCTTCACTCAATTAATTATCCCATTTTATTTATCATCAACAAATTTTCCATCACATTCAATGTTTACCCAGTTTCTTCTGGTTCCCACTATTGACTAAAACCAGAAAGTATGGTGTGAGCAATATGTATCGTAGTGTTAAATCTCATAATCATGGGAAATTAATTATAAAATTTCAATCTAGGATACCTTATGATTAATCCAAGGTTATTCATGATCGCTACCAAAGATCTAGTATTTTAACCTAGACTTATACTTAGGGTTATTATTAAGGTTTTCTCATCATAGTTTCCAATGTTTAATGAATCCTTTCTCTAATACCAACTATAACAACCCAAGATTTTTATAAATTGATATTAAATCTTTTTAGGTTAACAACAATATAATTCATACCATAACTATAAATGGTTTAGTGCCTTTGAAATCTTGGAAACATAAACAAATGGTTCATAAAATATCTACATGGTCTCCTGATTATTCCATCATATCTAGAATCCTTTTTGACATATTGTACCTAATACTTTTCTACATATCTAGTAGAAAAGAAACATAAGAAAATGGTGATCTTAGATTCTCAATAAGGGTATGTATATGTCAAATAAAACATGAATAGAAGGATATAAAAATGTGAACATAACATTTAAAAATCATACCCTTCATAACATATATCATAATCTTGATTCATGGAATAAATCTTGGTAGTTCATAAGACATAAATCATAAAGACGCATGATCCATGAGAAAATAACATTGTCATAAGACTCGAAATGTAGTATACATATAATATTATAAAATTTTGTAATTATATAAATAGAAACAGGTTCACTCATTAAGTTAAGGACATGAAATTAGGACCCTGCATAAACTTATGGAAATAAAACCAGGTCTATACATAATCTTAAGGAAATGAAATATGAGTCCATAAAAAGAATTTTGAACATGAAATCAAGATCACACATAAAATATTTACCTCATGAGTTATCCATCTTTACCCAATTAATTAGAGGAAGATATATCTCCCATTTATCAGATAATGAAAACAATACATATGTGTTCCATAAGAACATAAGTTTATCATCATATCAAGAACCCGTGTAAGGAAATTAGTTTCATAAACTTTTCATCATAACATAAATCATGGAAAATTAATGGGTTTCATAAACATCATGTCATCATAAATATAAGCCAACAATAAAATGAGTAAGGATAATATCCTTGAATAATATCCCCAAAAAAATCATAAGTAATATCAAATAATGTTATCTTAGATAGAAAATTATTTTTAAAGATCACATACAATAATTCTTGAAAAAAATAACATTTCATTTTTAAAATCATTTATTTTAAAGAGATTATAAATTATAAAATAAAACATTTTATTTGAAAATAACATTGCAATATTGTTAATAATTCTTTAATGTATTATGTCGTCGTGATAGAGGGAAATTCCATTCATGTCATATAAGTTAAAAAAATATCCCTTTAACACTTTTGTAAGAAAAATCATAAAATACGTTTTTAGCAAAAGGCAAGAAGATTATTTTGAAAAAAAAATTAAAAATTCATAAAAAGAGTACAAATAAATTTAAAAAATCATTGAATAATAGTAAAAAAATTAAAAAACATGTACATAAAATAGAAATATTCCCGAGTAGATACTTAAACATAAACAATCTTGAATAATAATGAGATTGTGGAATAAACACTTAGCACTTTGTAATCAATAAAATCATATGCCCCATGAAAGAAAGAAAATTATATGGATATTTAGATACCATAATCTTTAGGATAATACTCTTAAAATATATTCATGTGCAGTATATAAAACATGTAAAATAAAAAAGTAGTGTATAAGGAATGTGTCCCAAAAAAATAAAAGTGTGGAAAAAATCTCTTACCTCAAGTCTTGAATTTCTTTGTTCGCATTGAAACCTCATATATAATGAATATGAATTTTTTTAATGTAATACATAACCATATATCTATAATATCATTTATGATTTGTTTATATAATCTTATCACCCATCTATTAATAATTTGTTATTAAAATCACTATACTAGGTGATAATTACTTCGTTTTCCAATCATGTTTCTATTTGGTATTCTTGGTCTTTATATATTGATCATGGTCCTATAATTTTCATAATATTAATAATGATTTAAACATCATATATATTCATTATATATATATTTATGATCATTCATAAAAAGTAGAGATAGAAAAATAAATAACATTGTTCATAGAGACGGTAGGTCGTACGTATGCATAAACGATAAAAATTAATTGTATCATATATAATCACAAATCCCATAATAATACTCATCCATATAATATAGTGATGAAAAATGAATTGTGTCACTATGTGGATACGGTATGTCGTATGTATACACGAACGATACTTTCTCATATTGTTTGATGAGAAAGAGGGTGTATAATGGTGTTTTCATAATCATACTAATATTTCATAATATTGAGGATACTGGAGTTATTATTTTATTATAAACATCATATATTTAGATGAGGTAAGGAAGAGTAGAAAAATAAAGTGATCGATTAGAGTGATTACCTCTTCTTCAAAACATCTCATTTGGACCCCCTCTAAAGGGCTCTAGGATCGGTCTTTTGAGAAGACCAGTACCTCTAGAATTTTTCTAGGGAATTTTATAAGAGAAATTGATAGAGGATGGTCGAGTTAGAAGGCTCAATGTGATTTGAATAAGTGGGGAAGGAGGTTCCCTTTTATAATTGAGGTGAGGAGCACTTTTGGAATTTTTCAAAAGATTTAATTATAATAAATTCATTTTTATACAAATGCCAACAAATAGACAAAGATTCAAAGATAATACAAGATAAGGTTGTTATATCATCATCCAAAAAATTTTAGACAAGTTTTACTATTATTTTATACCTTATTGGTTGAATAATCATGTATTAATCATGTTTTAAAGATAAAAAATCATGTATATTCTATAGAGCCTGATAATCCTGTGTAATATGTCTTAAATCATGTACAGATGATTAGTATCCTTTTGATTTAAGTGAACCTATCCAAGATATTAATTGATATACATTAAGTTTGATTACTACACACAATATTTGATTTACTTTATAATGATTTATTTGATTAATGGTTAATTTTAATCCATTCTATGAATATAACTACTTATGTCTGAATACAGATATTTGGCTAAGTCTGAGACACCATGAGTATACCACTAGTTTTGTATTTCTAGCTAAGGAACCAAACAATATGACAAAACACTGTAACCATCCAGACACCGTGACCATCTAGACACCATTTCCATCCAGACACCGTGACCATGAAGACACCATGACAAGACATCGGGACCAAACACCGGGACTGTCCAGACACCATGACCGTGAGACACCATTTCAAGAATACACTGGTTCATGGAGACACAATTTATATAGAAACTATGACACCATTTCTTAATAAGTTTTTTCTTTTCTCAATTTAATTTCTAACCATCATATTTGAAGCTTTCAAATACACTGACATAGTTAATATTTCTTTGTAGACATGTCATTTGATAGTACGAGATACGAGGTGCAAAATACATGCATCATGTCAGATCCAACACATGCACTCTAGAATAAAAGAGAAGTGTGGCCCCGAAACAACATACGTGAAGAAAAGGGTGTGATCACGAAAATGAAGAAATCGCTTAGAATATTTTCCAAAAGAGAATCGACACATGGAAATCGACACTGCTGAAGAACACACAATGAAAAGTCGAATCCCAGAGTTGAGGACATCTTTGCACTTTCAACACCATGAAGAACACACGCTGAATCTAGCTGACATGTGAATCTCTATTTTCCATGCGAGGACTCGATTCTTGCATCTGCTTTATCTCATAAGTCTGGAGCTGCATATACTAACACTCAGGGCACTTCAAACCTTATCTCAATACTTCTTCTCTGTTGTGTATAGTTTTTTTAGATTTTGAGCGGTGTGTGTGTATCTATATAAAAACGCACATTGTCTCATATATGAAACTGAAGGATACAACATATCCTTTCTCAAATATCTTATTACACTTGTGTATACCCACAAATAAGTGTGGATGAGGTTGTGTGTAGCCTGTTGTTCAGACCCACGAATAACTGTGGAAGAAGTCGTGTGACATGGACAGTCTTGTGTACTGTTGTAAAGCATGATACAGGCTGTGTATATAGTTTATTTATATAAACTTCTTGGTGGAGGGTTATTACCAAGTGTAGTGGATTAGATCTCATCTTGATACTGAACCACTTGTTTTATATCCTCTGTGCTGTTTAATTTAGTTTTCACTTTTTTACTATTTAATTCCGAATTCACTAAGTTTACATAGATAATTAATGATATAATGAATTTATAATTGTATTACCTTATTATAATAGCTTCAAAAGTAATGTTAATAACCAATATTAATATTACTGAGAATTAATCAATCTTTTAAGACGTTATTTAAATAGTCAAACTTTCATAACAGTATAACCTTGATTAACTGGGTTGTATTAAACAATTGGGGAAAATTTTAAGGATTATTTTTAAACAGAACTTTTTAATTAGTACTCAGTTCATGCCCCCCCCCCCCCTCAGTACACTACTTTGACCAACACTTTTCATTTTTATTAACACTTAGTTAACCGATTTTAAATTTAATTATAGTAACAACTTTTTTAGTATTAAAAGGTTATACTTTTTAATTATAGTGTCAATTGACCAATTTAGGATATTTTAGACCATGCCTTACCCCCTTTCTCATTATTTAATACTTATATGAATTTTAAATAATTTAATAAAATATTATTTTCATAAAGTATCATTAGTGTCAAGTTTGACACTATTCATTACTTTGAATTTAAGATAATCAAGACGACCAAATAACTTCAAAAAAAATCATTTAATACACCCCAAATATGTCATAATCATCTAAAAAATCATGGAGTATTTTAATTAATATAATTTATATTTATTTTAATATTTTTAATGTCATTTCTTTGATTGTTTCATTTATTGAATAATTATTATATCCTCGTTGTGTAATTATTTAAGATACATATTTCATCACTAAAAATTAAAAATAAAATACCATGATGTAGATAAATATTTTATCTTTTAATAGAATGTTTATAGTCAAAGATATCTTCTGAATAACACAATATTAAAAATGATATTTTTATTAATAATATGAATGTGTCATCATTGAATTTTTATTAAATAAAATACTATAAACATCATATTCTCATCCAAATGGCCCCAAAAGTCATAAATAAATTTATATCATTAAAATAAGTTTATTTTGTTTAAAATAGACACTTAGATTCATTCCTAACTTACCTTTTTCCTCATGTGGACACATAAGAGATATTTAAGGCAAAGAAAGTGACATTTTGTGACTTTCTTTGATTTAAATAATATATATGTCAATTTCAAGGATAAGTGTCTATTAAATAACACAATTTAGATTCTTAGGTGTTAAGGGTATAATTAACTTCATGCAATAAAATTTTGTCATGTGTTAGGATCATTTTCTAGTCCCTATCATTTTATTTTTATCCAAAAATACCAAATTTACCATTTATCATGGTAACAAAATTTACCAAGGTTACTCTTCATATTGGGAAAAAAATAGACATATCAAATAAATATGGACCATATAAATCCAAATATATAATATTTATTCAAAATCTCAAATATGAATATTTCTAAATTTAATTTAAAAAATCGGTAAAATGCCACGAAAAAATAGTTTTTCAGAAAAATGCCTTTTTAAAGATAAAATGTTATTATAATAAATTCATATATAAAATCCTTTTCAAAAACCATAATTGGATTATTTTAAATCAAAATGAACTAATTAAAATTTAAAACTAATCCCAAACATAATTTTACTTTTTAATGTCTTTAAAAGAAAACATAATTTATAATAAAAAATAGTATTTTCACTATTACTTCAAAAATAAAATTTCTCAGATAATTATCAAAAAAAATTCAGATAATTTTTACATTATGAATTCAAAAATGAAATTTATTTTGTTAAATAAATTTTATATAACTTATATAAATTAATATTCACTCATAAAAAGATGAAGAACTCATTTTTGAAAAAAAGTTATTTTTTAAATAATAAAGTGACTAACAAAAAATTTTGTGATCATTTTTCTAAATAATTACCAATACATTCATATTGAGTTTGAAATTTATATTTATTTTATAATTTAGTTATTCATATTTATTCCCATGAATTTAAAAGATAGGTTATAAATGACATAAAATATTCTTCTTTTCGTATAAACCGGCTATCGCGTGCAACACAAGCTATCAAAGAAATAAAATCATTTAAAAATTCATTCCATAAAAATCTTGGGGTGTTACAGTGGGTGCACCCATAAATATATTTCATAATTAATACATCATATAAATATTTGAAATTTACTTTCAATGTAGTTGGTGATGATGTAAATAGTTTACCTTAATAATAAGCAATCAATGGTAAATCATCATACAGGGGGAGATTCATGATAACATAACAAGAATGAATAATTATCTTATAAGTGATAGTTTAGTATCCATATATCCATTATAAAAATCATCATTCTCCTCTTGATTAATGTTTTCTATTTTATCAAGAAATTTATAATGTATACTTGTATCAATAATTTTCATTATAAATGATTAAAGATGAGCTAAAAAATCATATCATGCATTTAATGTGTCATGATCGGTGAACTTATAGTTTATCATAATTGAATTGACTATACATAGTAAAACATGGAATCTTTATAAATTCTTAAGAATCTATTTTTTCTCTATTATGAATATTTGTTATATATAGAGGTATTTGTAACCTCCTCTATCCAATTTCTCTATATGATATTTGTTTTCAAGAATATATTCACTCTTGCTAAGCATTTAATTAATTTATACTATCAATCAATGTACTTATGTGAACATATACTAATTTGAAAAAGTATTGATTAACATTAAACATATATGAGTTCTCCTAAATAATTTAATCCAAAGGATGTGTACAAAAATTCTGCTTCGAGATTGACATATATAAGATTTTCATGATCTTCTATAGTACACATTTAACATGTTCATGGTATGTAATGAAAAACTAAAATACACAATTTCCACTTATTATGGTTGATTATGAATTTATGAATTCATAATATAATAAAATTAGGTTCGGATCATCACCTAACAGATATGGTATTCTTTAAAAAAATTTCCCAAACATTTTTAAAACATATTTTCTAGGGAGAGGAGCCGCTATGCATTTTAATGATGATGGATGTGGTAATGAGAAGCAATGTGGGATAATCTTCTAAATTCAAAACATACACTTCATCACAACTCTAATAATAATTTATAGAATAATTTTTATTATAACCTGTACTTTAGAGAATGATAGAGAAATCATCAGATCAAATTACATAATTTCACAAATATTCATGAGTCAGAAAAATTATGGATAAAAATTCATGAATAATTCCATTCTAAAGAAATGAAATAACGTAATTAGAATTAAAATTACATCAAGAAATAAATTCATTCATTGGATTTCATTATTCATGAATGATAATTCATTACTTAAGTTGATATTGATAATTCATAATTACATGATTAATAATAACTTTTTCTCAATAATGATGCTACAAGGGAAAATTGGTAAATGAAAATATTCTTCAAAATAATATCAAAATACAGTATTTTAATTTCATACTTCAAGAGAAAAATATTTCATAAATATTAACAAAATTCATTATGTTTTTATATATTTATTTCCATCAAACCTCTTTGTGTGGTTATATTATTATTATTTGACAATTGTATTTATAAAAAAATAAAACAATGATTATCACAAAATATCATATTCACCCTAAGCATTATTTAAAATAAAATCACATAAATGTACATTCACTTTGAGAAATGAAATAGAATTTTTTTAATAAATGTACTCATTCATGTCAAATAATAAAATAAAATTGTTTGATCAAGTTTTATATTGTCTTCAAGACCATAAAATGAACATTTAATTTATCATTTTCATCCTCTTTGGGAATGAATATCAATAAAATAAATTTATGTTTCTCTTCATGAACACTTAATTTATTTCATATATTTTACATATAAGAGGAAAAATAGAAGATTAAGGTAATAAAACAATATAATATTTATTAAAAATATACAAAAAAAATATCTTCATAATGATTATTGATTCATAATAATCAAGATCAAGATGAACAAAGAAACAGGAGATATAAAATATTTGTACATCATCATCATGATTCATCACATGATCAACATAATTCACTTTATGATATTCATCATTAGACCATTTAGGATGGTGTTGTTCTATGTTTTCATTTAATGAATTATGTTCGTCTCGACATCATCCTCATCAATTATAAATACTATTGTGATAATATCCAATCACATTCACTTTAGTGAATGGAGTGAAATTTAATAATCATGAGTCACTATTGTTCTTTAAGATCTTATCATTTTTTTTATGACAAAAGAGTAAGAAAATAATTCATATATATTTTTTAATATAAACAAGGGGGAATAAATATATTAATATCTCACATAAAATAAGACCCAATTATTGATATAGCACTTTGAATGACTTGCATGGGAGAGCATGCCAAAAGTATGTCTAGAAAAACAAGACATATATTTTTCATGTCGGAATTAGTGGAGGTTGCATTGTCCCGATACATTCGAAAAAATTCATAGAATGATTATTTTAATGTGAAAAGAAATAAAAAAAATCATTAAAATACCTAAATGTTCCCCTCTCCTTGCACATCTACCCTCACTGATCAATCTTTATTACATAGATCCACCTAGGAAAGCACCTTCAACAATTTGAAAGAAACTTTCAGAACTCGCACTTCTCTGGATGTCACGAACAAAACCACCTATTGGAATCAATTTAGGAAAGATTTGTTGAGAAAACAATATGATGCCTAATCTTTGATAATGGAACTAAAATTAACAAAAATGGAATATGAATATCCTAACATGTCATGCCACTTCGATATATTCCTCAAAAAAGGATCAACCTATGACAAATTTTTTGATTTATGAAACTTGTTCATTGAAGCAACTCAAAAGGAGTCATTCAAAACCAACTACCATACAACACAATAAACTCTCAACGTGTCCTGGTGGTATAGATATTATTTCAATGACCTAGAAAAACAATATTGAAGGAAATTGAATGTTACCTGCAATGAACATCATTTCTATAGAGAACATGTATTACTGCCCTTCAATCCAAACAGATTCTCAAATAGAATTGGCACCATGGGCGGAAGTTTCATGGGCCTCAGTGCCATGAAACTCACAATATTCTCATCAACATGTTACCTACAATGAACTTTAATCACTTTAAACCAATTTTCTTAATTCTCCTGAAGCAATTCATTTTTTATTATTCTGTGAACCAAACAGAGTCTTAAATATTGATGACTTACCCGATCTTGCAACACTTTGAGTCTCTCTGATCAACCATCATTCTCTACTTCATTTAAAGCCTCTATAAATTGTAAAGTGAGGTTTCTGGGAACAAAAAAATCATTCACCATACAATGTTGCTCATTAAATTCAATCTCAAATCAAAACCAACAGTTTATACAAGTAAAAAATCAAAGAGAATAGAACTCCATAACTTAGTGTAATTTTCACCTAATGATATAGGATCAACGGTCTCAAAAAATTCCTTCAACGCCTGCTGATACAGCTCCCCGTCATCCAAAAGCTTTGAGTCACCATCCCCACCCATATCCTATTCAAAATACATCACAAAACAAACTTCTATGGTAAATAACACTGATAGTGAATGTCTTGCATAAATTTATGCCCATGTAAATGGAGTTACCTAAAAACTTACTACCCCAAATGTGTGAACCATTGACCAGCTTGGTTGCATGACCTTTATCATTCTAGTGGTATCTCGCATGTAAGAAGCAACTTGATCACTAATAATCTGTGGTCAATAAGTGCATTAGGGGATTGTGGTGGATAGACTGAGTCATCACAACTAAGTGGTGGATAAGAATATATAACCTGATTAAAAGCCTTCAACATTCCTTTCATGGTTTCAGCACCAGTTGTCACATGTTTCTTTCTCTTCCACTTGTCAACTTATTTGTCTTTGAAGGGAAAAATTCTACAGGCAGGAAAAACATGAAAAATTACTATGTTGGTTTGGATCATGGACCCTGTTTAGTTACAGGGAAGAAGGAAAGGAATGTAGATGGAAAATGGGGTATCCCTCCTTTTTGGAATGTTTGGTTCACACAAAAGGTTTCCCTTGGAAACCCTGGTTTACTTCATGCAAAACTAGGTCAAATGGGAAAAATATGGAAATTGGGAGGAGAAAAGGCTATGAAAAATAGCCAATATTGAGGTATGAAATCAGAGAAGATATAATATAACACAAAAAATTAAATTTTACATAATTCTTAACAAGTTCACTCTCTAAGGGAATCACTAACTATTGGTTGTTCTAGCCAAACAAGAGTATCTTGACACAGTAGTTAGGGTAGTAGACAGTTCAAAGAATGTTTATTACCAAAATAGTGGCTTTTACAATCTAAGGTAAGAAATAGAAAATGAGAAATAGAGCTCTGTATGTATCTATAGTTGAGATGGCTCCTGGAGAGACCTCCTCCAAGCTCTGCTTCCAGCTGTGAATAGATGACTTCTACAGGAGAGTCCTCTCCTCCCACTCCTGCTCCAGTAGGTACTGATAAAAAATATCCAGATTCCATTCCCTAATTCCCTCCAATAGATTTAAAGGTAAGAATTTGTGATGGAGTTAACTAACTCCACCTTCCACGTCATCAACACTAATGTTCTTTCCCCTCTAGTGGTAAGTATACAAGATGGGAGGCCTCCTATCTAGAACACCCAGCCCAGGCCCAACAGTGATAACAACTCACCCCTCCTCAAATTTCAGCTTGTCCTCAAAATGGAAATTTTTCAAGGATATAGGCAACATCCTCCCAAGTAGACACCTAGGTAGGACACCCTTTCCATATGATGAGACACAAGCCCCTAGAAGTCCCCAGTTGGGCCTTAATAGCCAAAATCTCAACTAGAGTAACCCGAGAGACCATACCATCATCAACAACATTAGGTAAATCCTCCTGAATAGGATGGCTCCCCATAGCCTGTTTATGTTTTTAGATATGAAAAATAGGGTGTATGTGAGTGCCAACAAGTAATAAAAGCCTATAGGCCATGGAACCCCGACAGGACAAAATTGGATAGGGCCCAAAATAACAACCAGTGAGCTTTGGATAAAACTTTTTTAACATCAGAGTATATACATTTGGTTGCAATATCACATAAAAAAGGTCTCCTTCAGCAAACCATTCAACTCGCCAATGCTTATAGTGAAGCATCAACTACTAAGCTCGAGAAGTATTTTGGATAAGGAATAATAGTGTTGCATCCCAATCAAGTAGAGATGTTTTTTCTGATTCAATAAGAGTTTATCTCGGTACATAAAAGAGTATTGTAGGTGGCTTCTGACCATAGATAGCCTAAAAAGGCGATATTCAAGTGGAAGAGTCAGAAGTTGTATTATTTCATTATTCAACCCAAGGAATCCAGCAAGTCCAAGAACGGGAGAGGCAAAATGATAGGAACCCACACCAAAAGAAGAAGATTGAAGACACTGTATAGAATATGATGGAAACTTACACCAGAATTACAGATGATGAGATAAGTAGAAGAAATGAGGAAGGAAGAACATGAGAGGCTTAGCATGCTCTCACGCCCATGCCAAGGCCATTTCCAAGCCAAATGGCCGATTATAAGAATATTCTATTCACCCCCCTCGAGGTCACCCCTTCTTTATTTATAATGGGTTTCCCCCCACCCATGTGGTCCCAAATCTTCTCCCCCTTAACCTTCTTACTATCTCCTCTCTTCCCGTATAAGAACCTACAATATCCCTTCCAAACATCTCACCACCAAATTACCCAAAATCCCTTTTTAGTAGGTCACTATCATTGCCACCATCCTAAAAAAACACCTTGTCCTCAAGGGGGTGGATCTCACAGACAAGACAAGAGATCTCCCATACCATTCGTGGTCTAAGGAGTGAAGGACAAAGGGAGCTGGATCCCCCCACTCTCCAAGAAATATCCTAGATGGTCTCGGACTGAGGACCAACCATGTGTGTTGGTTCCCAGGATGCTAATTGGTCATCCTTTGAGTGCTCTCATCTCGCATGAAATAGTAGATTGTACTTCCTACAGGACCCTCACCGCAAACCACTATTCAAGCCTCATCATGTTTCTCCTTCAAAAACCATTTCGCTTCTCGATCATCAAATTGAGAGGACCATTTGGCATGCACAATAACAACCAAAATCCCTAGCACTCTTGTATGCTAACTAGAAATCTTCAATTCTTCACCTTCCTTTGATAGTGTCGATGCTAGCTGATGCATTTCTAGCAGGGCCATCTCATCAGAAGGAGTCGTCGTCTGCAATTACTACAACACCTTGCTTTCCTTATCACCATAAGACTTTTCCAAACCTTTCCCGGGAAGTCGAAAGTGTATGTAGTAGTAGTTGCATGTTCCATGTGAAACCCCTTGGTGTTGTCACATTATTCCTCTAGGAGAAAAGTTGTCTAGTCATCTTCTCGGTACGGTTGTGGGTCATGGAATAACATAGTTTTGGTGAAGAGATTATAAAATTTCTTATGATCATTCACGATCTTAGCTATAGAATCTCTCAATTCTGGCATTTTCACGTCGATGTGGTACAAGCTTTACTCTACTCTATCCAGATGAGCATTGAATCTTGTTTCCGTCAAGAGAGAACCAATCCTCCAAGTGGTAAAATCAGAAATATGTATTCCTTACATGGAAAAAAAATTTTGTGACAGGTTTCATATCCAGATGCACACCTCTTAAGTGTTGAAACTGATTGCATATCCTTCCATATTTTTTGAGGCTTTATTTTGTCCATTTTTTTTGTTTTTTTTTTTGTTTTTTTTATTTCTATTTTTTTGGGGTTTTTTTTGTAACGTTGCTTACCTGTGGGGAATGATCCACCTCCTCCCATGTGAGTGGAAAAAAATCCCAGGCTTGTTCCCTCCCACTTGAGATCAAAGTCCAAGACTGGTCACCTCTAGCATGATCAGAAGGTTGAGGCACAAAGAGAGAAACAGACAAGGGCACTATCGGGAAGGTAAGGCGCATGACGTCCTGGCACTTGGAAGGCCTTGGGTCCGCAGCTGCGGAAAAATGGTGGTGGTGAAAATAGCCCGCAGCTTTGCTGGGAAAGAAAGGTGCACATCGTCCTGTCAAGTGGAAGATTGTGCATCCTCCATCACAGAAAACCCAATAGTAGTGGAAAGAAATGGTGTGTGCAGCATTGCGTCCAAGTGAGCACACCATTGGTGAATGGTGGCAGACGGTGCGCACTAGCAGGATGACCCATCACTGAGAATGTGATTCAATTGAGAAAGAAAAATTGTTCGTGGCAGAGGTTATGAAGAACTTATTGTACTAGCAGTAGTAAACAAGTGGGATCAAGGAGCGTGCATTGTCGATGAATGCCCTTTGTGCGTGCGTCAACTGCTTTAGAATGTGTTGGTAGTGTGGGGTGGAAGAAATGGAAGTGGGCGGTGTGATCTATTAGGAATCGAGGCTGAACCTGCAGTGTGTGCCTCACATTAAAGACAAGCCATTTGGGGGCATTGACTGAGTGAGGCCGGAAGCCTTATCATACTGGATGAAATTTGGTGGGAGAAGGTCAGCAGGTCAAACCAGATGATAGGAACCCACTCCAAAAGAAGAATATAATAGACACTATATGGAATATGATGTAAACTTACAATAGAATTACAAATGATAAGAGAATGAGAGGAATAAAGGAGGAAAGAAGAACTTGAGAGGCTTAGAAATGTCTCCTGTCTAAGATGAGGCTGTTTCCATTCCAAATGGATGAATACCAAAATATTCTCTTCACCCCCCTCGAGATCACCCCCTACTCTTTTATTTATATTGGGTATCCCCCCTCCCATGGGGTCCCAAACCTTCCCCCCCTTAATCGACTAACAAACTCCTCTCTCCCTTATAACCTATAATATCCCTTCCAAAAAAATCAACCCATAATTGCCAAAAATCAATTGTGATAGGTATCTATCACTAAACAATGCAAATGGTTTTTAAGGCATCTATTGACAACCTCTATTCGTCCATCCTTTTTAGGATGGTATGAACTCATTTTCAAGGTGGTGTCTTCTAAATGAAAAATTTTCTTCCAAAAATTGTTGACAAGCAAGGGGTCTCGGTCACTAAGGATGGATCTAGGGAAACCATGCAAACTGGGGATTTCCTTTACAAAGTGTGTTGCTAACACCTTCGTCATATAGGAGTGATGGAGTAAAACAAAATGAGAATACTTGGAATGTCTGTCCACAACCACCATAATCACATCAATCCCTTGAGAGGGAGGCAAGCCCAAAATAAAATCCATAGATATATCCTCCCAAACCTAATTGGTAATATGTAATGGTTGAAGCTATCTAGCTAGGAGGAAAGCTAGAAACTTTTGTCGCTAGAAACTATCATATTCTTGTACATATTTTAAAACACTCTGATTCATCCATATCCAGAATAAAACCCATGATAATCTTTAGTAGTTTTGTAGTGCCAGCATGGCCTCTTATAGCAGAAGATTCAAAATAATGTAAAAATTTCAGAATAAGGGTTGAGTGCTTCGAAAGAACCAAACAGCCCTGAAAATATAATATTCCCACACGAAGAAAATATCCAAGCTTAACTTGACTTGACACCTGGTTGATCCTCAATAGCTGAAATAATCTCCTTTAATACTGCATCCTATTGCTACTCTAATTTAATCTATTCAAACTCCATCCACAAGGGTTCTAACAATGTTGAAAATAGTTGTAGAAAAGGTAGTTCAATGGTATCTACTTCTTTGTTTTTATGAGATAAAAAGTTGGAAGTTGGGTTCACCCTCCCTAGTTTCCACACCACCTCAAAGTCTAGCCCAAACAACATAGATATGCAACACTATTGATTGATGTTACGAATGCACTGAGTGAGTAAATGTTTGAGCGCTTTATGATTAGAGTAAACAAAAAGTGTTGTCCCAACAAATAATGCCTCCAATGATTGAATTCTAACACAAGTGTCAGGATTTCTCTTTCCTAAATAGACTTAGAAAGATTAAATTCTCCTAAAGCCGTGCTGAAAAAATCGATTGGGCGGCCCCTGTGCATAAGAACTATACCCACCCCTGACTCGGATGCATCACATTCAATGAAAAAAGTTCAGGAAAAATTTGGGAGAGCCAACAACGGGGTAGAAACCATGTAATGCTTCAGTTCTTCAAAGGCCAGTTCCAAGTTGTCATTCCATAGAAAACCTTCCTTCCAAGTTAGCATTTTAAGGCTTCGCTATTTCCCCATATCCCGAAATAAACTTCCTATAGTATCCGGTGATCCCTAAGAAACCACACACACCCTTAACACAATGTGGCAGCACCAGCCCATCATACGGTCAACTTTCTTGGGGTCCGTTGCCCCTTTGTAAGAAATAATATGGCCGAAATATTACACCAAAGGCTGAGGAAAATAACACTTCTTCTGATTTGTTGACCACTAGTTTGGTAACAAAAGTTGAAACCCAGTTACCAATTGTTGGAGGTGCTCCACCCAAGTAAGACTCAGGTAAGAATCTAGATCAGAATATCATGAAAAAACACAAGAACAAACTTCCTCACTAATTTCCAGAACACTTGGTTCATGGTTGACTGGAATGTGGCTGGCGCATTCATCAACCCAAAAGGTATGATGAGGTACTCATAATACCCCTCGTATATCTCAATGGTTTCTTTCCTAATGTATTCCTCCTGGACCCTAACCTAATGAAAACTATAAGTATGATCCAGCATGGTAAAATAACTAGCTTCATGAAGCACATCTATCAGTTCCTTGATAACATGAATAGGGAATCGGTCAGGAATGGTTAATTTGTTCAAAATATCTATAGTCCACACATAATCTCTATTTCCCATTCTTTTTATTTACTAAAATAATTTGACTTGCATAAGCGTCAGTACTATTCCTAATGATTCCCCTATCTAGCATGTTAGAAACTGGTTTTTCTTCCACGTATTTCAAATAATGTGCTAATTTGTAGGGTAGTACGTTGACAGGATATGCTCCCTCGACCAAGGTAATTGCATGGTCAGTGGTTCTGCATGGATTAACCCTATATTTACATCAAAATGTGTCCAGAAATGCTCCATTAAGCTTCTTAACTACTGTTCTGTTCTCCCAACTCAGTCACAGTTTCTGAAAGCATTAATTCAGTTTTCCACAACCATCCCTCAACTACAATCTCTCTATCATATAGCACAAATCGAAAACTCTCTCGTATGTCTATAATTTCAGTAATACCATGAAGATTAATTTAATTTCCTTCCCAAAAGAATTTTATCATCTTGTGACTCCAATTTGGTAACACATACCCTAGATTTTTTAACCACTTTATTCCAAAAACGAGGTCTGGTCCTCCAATTTCAAAAACATAGGCCTCGAATTTGATAGCAAAGTCAATCAATTTAGCCTCAATATCCTTACAAACCCCTTGATACAATGCTCACTGATCATTCACTAAGTTTAATCCTGAATGGCTGAGTTAGGAAAACTTTCAGATCAGCAACTTCAATAAGATATTTGGATACAAAGTTGTGGCTTTCCCTACTATCCACAAGGATCTTGATAGGCATTTCAGAAATTTTCCTGATAAAAATTAGGGATTAAACCTTTCTCTCTCCCATGCTTATTAATTCCATTGTCTACCCTTCCTCAACAATACCCAAAACCTGTTTATCTTCCTCTAGACTCTTTTCTTCTCCAGACTCTTGATCTGGGACCAACTCTTCTATCTCCTAGACCAACAGCCACAAACTCTTATCGGGACACCGGTGTAGAGAACTAAAAGGATGTCCACATCTAAAACACAACCCCTTTAGCTTTTGTTCCTCTCTTTCTTGTCATCTGATTACATTTACGCTATTCCACTTGTCCTCAACCCCACCACACCTCAATTCCTCCTCCTTCATATTCTTGTCAGCAACAAGTCTGAGATAATGCGCCATTGGTGTAGGAGGTATCACCCTCTGAGGTAGTGGTTCTAACACCGATTTTCCTTGTTCAACATGAAGAAGTCCTTCCCCAATCAATTCCTACTCTATTTTCCTAGAAAAAGTAAGTAATATATTCTTGTTTTCCGATTCATGATTTGACACTCTATTTTTTTTTGTGGTCATAGACCTCCCATGAATAGGATCATAAACCACATTTATGGGATGTCTAGAATTATCAGTTCCACTTGTTCAAATTCTTCAACCTACTCGTCCACTGTTCTTATTTTCTATAAAGACTTAAGGAACCGAATGTGATATTCTTCGGTCACCTTGCCATACCGCTCCATTAGAATCAACCTCAATTGTTCCCACTTCAGTCTCAGACTAGAGAACTATCATAGAAATCAGTATAACATTGTTTCTTCCATACAGAGCTACGTCCAGGGATAATTCATATCTTTTGGGGTATAATTTATCTAGAAGTCAGTTTTATCTTAGGTTATCCATCCGAACGCATCATTTCTGGAAAACAAAGGCATCTCGACACGTTTAGTTACCCTCATGTTCTCGCTCAATGACACATCCTTCGAATCTGAGATCACTCCCTGTCTCAGATTGCGCTCATCTTCATCACCTCCTCGACTATAAGAAAACATCTTCATGTTTTCTTAATTTTCATATACTGAACTCCGATCAACCTGCATCGGCATCACCTTAATAATTTCGACTGTTTGTTTTTCCATGTCGCATATCCTACCTGAAGCCTTTTACTCATTCGTTCATATTTGATCCTATATCATTCTATAATTCTCCATCTGTCGGATGGGAACTTTCTTAATGTTAGCCTGAACAGTCATGATTATCAATTCTAAATCTCGATCCTTATGTTGCTATGTCTCTGGTGCTAATTCTTGCCTGGCCATCTTTCTTTCTATCTTTTTCTGCATTCAACTAGAACTCAGTACTAGACAATATCTCAATGAAAGTACCAAATTTTTAGGTTATCTATCCTAACAAGAGTTTTTCAATGAAGTAGTGAGGGTAGTAGACACTTCAACCAATGTTTATTACCAAAATAGTATCTTTTACGATCTATAGTAAGAAATGGAAAACATAAAATAGAGCTTTGTATGTATCTAGTGTTAAGCTAGTTCCTGGAGAGACCTCCTCCAAGCCCAACTTCTAGATCTGAAAAAATGAGTTCTACATGAGATTCCTCTCCTTCCACTCCCACTCCAGTACATACTAATCCAAAATGTCCAAAGTATATTTCCTAATTCCCTCCACCCGATTTAAAGGTCAGAAGTTTATAGGGAGTTAACTGACTCCCCCTGCCCCCCCCCCCCCCTTGCGGTAAGTATGAAACATGGGAGGCCTATTGTCCTGAACACCCTACCTAAGGCCAACAGTTCTCACACCCCCCAGAAATAATTTCCTAAAATGATACCCTAAAAAAGATGTCTCTATGGCCTGATAAAATGAAGTAATGATTGATGAACATTAAAATTATGAGCAATACCTTGAATGCATTTGATATACTTGTAGCCACTCTTCATCATGTTCTCCATTTGAAAATGCATCTGATTTCATAGATGTTAAATTGGAATTACCTTGAAAACATAAAGCATATTAAGAAAAGAATGTGATGATATGACTGTGTTGTACCTCTCGAACCCCTTGTGGTTTAATTTTCATGATCACAATCACTCTCTTATTTATCTAATATTGTTTTAAGTGTTTTTGGTTGATAGGCTTAATTTCAGATTGCCAAGGAATTGGGGCAAGAAGGCTGAAAGCAAAAGTGGACTGAAATTCAGTCCACCGGCCAACCGGTGGAAGACCACCGGCCCGCCGATGGAGGCCTGGACAGAAGGCATCCCTCTGTCCAGACCACCGGCCAACCGGTGTCACACCAGCGGTCAGCCGGTGGCACCCAGCCAGAATAGTGTTTGCTACTGCCTAAGCACCGGCCAACTGGTGGCCTCCTCACCGGCTAGCCGGTGGTGCCTGAGCCCGAAGGCCTCTCCTTTTTCAAAGCACCGGCCAACCGGTGGCACTGCACCGGTCAGCCGGTGGAGCCAGTCAAACTAGCCGTTGGGCCTTTGACCAGACCTGTCCCCTTGCCTCCCAACGGCTCCGAAGGCCTCTCCAACGGCTCCGAAGCCCCCCAAAGGCCATTTGAGGGTTCCCCCTCTATAAATAAAGGCCTAGGAAGCCCCGGAACACAAGTGAAACAAAAAGGAATCCCACAGACACATTGTTGATCATTTGGCAAACCTCCGGCGCATTCCTCCAAGGGAACCCCACTTGCTCCAACTCAATTCCACATCCAAGGAGTACCACCATAGAAGATTGGGAGCGCCCTCCATCATCTCCATCAATCCATTGGCACCCAAGACTTCCTCATTACGGTTTTTATTGTTTTATTTATTTTGAGCATCATTTTGGGTTTGTGCCTACAAACCCCATCACTTTCTCTCATCCTCTCTTTTGGGTTCTCACACCACCTTCAAGGTGTGAAGAGGTTATTCAAGCCTTCCCTTTTAAAAGGCTTGAATAAAAGGTGAGCTAGCCTTCACCTGTAAGAAGGCTAGTGGATTCTTGCTCAACCATTGAAAGCAAGTGGATTCTTGCATAACCATTAAAAGCAAGCTGTAATAGGTTCTAGACTAACCTTAAAGTCTAGTGGGTTTCTTGCTAAAACCATTAAAAATCAAGCGGTAGTAAATCTCTCAACGGTTGAGTTGGGAGCGGAGACGTAGGCTTGGGTTTAAGCCGAACTCCATTATCAAGTTGTGTGTTTTGCCTCTTTTATTTCCGCTGCACTTTCACTTTGATTTTAAATTGTTAATTCTTTTTTTAAAAGGAAATCCACCCCCCCTCTTGCCATCACTTCCTTTCTTTTTCCGCCCAACAATTGGTATCAGAGGCAAAATTTGAGTAATACCCTAACCGGTTTCAAATACAAGATCCATTGTGATGGCTCCAACCTCTTTCGCCCCCGAAGGATATTCTTTGGGTCGTGCTCCATTCTTTGATGGAACCGACTACACTTTTTGGAAAAATCGCATGATTACATTTCTTAAAAGTATTGGCTATCCTATATATAGAATTGTTATGCAAGGCTACACTTTATCCAAGAAGGATGAGTCCAAATGGACCCCCGAAGACATTGCTAATTTTGAGCTTGATGGAAAATCCATGAATTCTCTTCATTGTGGGCTAGACCGTAATGAATTTAATCGTCTTTCTACTTGCTCATCTTCTCATGATATTTGGAAACTTTTAGAAGTAACCCATGAAGCCACTAAAGGCCATTACAAGCTCGATTGCCCACTCAACAAGAAAAAGGCCAAGCAAAAGGAAAAGAAGAAGGCTTTCAAGGCCACATGGAGTGATAGCTCCACATCCTCCTCCTCCTCCTCCTCAAACGACAACGGTAACAAATGCCTAATGGAATTTCATGAGGTAACATCTTCCGACTCCTCATCCTCTAGTTCTTCAAATTCTTTTAATCATTTATCCTACGAGGATCTCCAACATGCAAGAGATCAATTGGAGGAAGGTTTTCACGAACTTTCTTCCAAATTTGTTGCTTTAAAAAAGAATTTCAAAAAACTCTCTTCCGAAAAAGAACAACTTCTCAAAGAGAAGGAAGAGTTGACCCTCAAAATCCAAAACCTTCCCGATGTTGATTCCATGGAATCAACCATCAAAGATTTAAGGGAATCCTTAGCTAAGTTCACCCAAGGAGAACAAAATTTGACCAAACTCCTTGGTTCCGAACGCATATCTAGAACCACCCAAGGGCTTGGCTATTCCAAGCAAGCTTCCTCTTCCCATGCTCCAACTGTTTTTGTAAGGGGGAGCTCTCAATTTAAATTTTTCAATTATTGTAAAAAATCCGGGCACTTGATTTATGAGTGAAATTGCAAAAATGCCCGGTATGGAAGGCCCAAAACTTTTTTATTCAATGATGAATTTTATAGGTGAAGACCCGCCACTAGACAAGTATGGATTGAAAAATCCATTCTAGCGAGTCTCACCGGACCAAAATTTGTCTCGGTTCCAAAAACCTCTCCCCGGTGATTTTTTGTTTTTATTTAGGGGGAGTTAGGATTGTTTAAGCTTTTTGCGATTTTCATTTCAAAACTTTCAATTCAAACTGTTATTCAATTTTCATTTCAAAACTTTCACTTCAAATTTCAATAATTTCAATTGGTTTAAAAAATATCTATCTTGCTTTTAAACTCTTTCCCTCAATCAAGTTTTATGCCCCGTGCTATTTTGATAATCACAAAGGGGGAGAAATTCCTGGTTGATTGGGGGCAAAATCTTTTAAAGCATGCCTCCCATTTCAATCTTTTACATTGTTTGTTTTGGTGATTGTGGTCATCAAAATAGGGGGAGATTGTTGTACCTCTAGAACCCCTCGTGGTTTTATTTTCATGATCACAATCACTCTCTTATTTATCTAATATTGTTTTAAGTGTTTTTGGTTGATAGGCTTAATTTCAGATTGCCAAGGAATTGGGGCAAGAAGGCTGAAAGAAAAAGTGGACTGAAATTCAGTCCACCGGCCAACCGGTGGAAGACCACCGGCCAGCCGATGGAGGCCTGGACAGAAGGCATCCCTCTGTCCAGACCACTGGCCAACTGGTGTCACACCAGCGGCCAGCCGGTGGCACCCAGCCAGAATAGTGTTTGCTACTGCCTAAGCACCGGCCAACCGGTGGCCTCCTCACCGGCCAGCCGGTGGTGCTTGAGCTCGAAGGCCTCTCCTTTTTCAAAGCACCGGCCAACCGGTGGCACTGCACCGGTCAGCCAGTGGAGCCAGTCAAACTAGTCGTTGGGCCTTTGACCAGACCTGTCCCCTTGCCTCCCAACGGCTCCGAAGGCCTCTCCAACGGCTCTGAAGCCCCCCAAAGGCCATTTGAGGGTTCCCCCTCTATAAATAAAGTCCTAGGAAGCCCCGGAACACAAGTGAAACAAAAAGGAAGCCCACGGACACATTGTTGATCATTTGGCAAACCTCCGGCGCATTCCTCCAAGGGAACCCCACTTGCTCCAACTCAATTCCACATCCAAGGAGCACCACCATAGAAGATTGGGAGCTCCCTCCATCATCTCCATCAATCCATTGGCGCCCAAGACTTCCTCATTACGGTTTTTATTGTTTTATTTATTTTGAGCATCATTTTGGGTTTGTGCCTACAAACCCCATCTCTTTCTCTCATCCTCTCTTTTGGGTTCTCACACCACCTTCAAGGTGTGAAGAGGTTAGTCAAGCCTTCCCTTTTAAAAGGCTTGAATCAAAGGTGAGCTAGCCTTCACCTGTAAGAAGGCTAGTGGGTTCTTGCTCAACCATTGAAAGCAAGTGGGTTCTTGCATAACCATTAAAAGCAAGCTGTAATAGGTTCTAGACTAACCTTAAAGTCTAGTGGGTTTCTTGCTAAAACCATTAAAAAGCAAGCGGTAGTAAATCTCTCAACGGTTGAGTTGGGAGCAGAGACGTAGGCTTGGGTTTAAGCCGAACTCCGTTATCAAGTTGTGTGTTTTGCCTCTTTTATTTCCGCTGCACTTTCACTTTGATTTTAAATTGTTAATTCTTTTTTTAAAAGGCAATTCACCCCCCCTCTTTCCATCACTTCCTTTCTTTTTCTGCCCAACAGACTGGTCTAAAGGCCAATGTTAAGCTAATGATAAGCCTTGCAAATAAATTTTTTACAATACCATTAGAATCAAACATAATTAATGGATTCTTCTCAAGTAGAACCTGCAAACATAATATTCAAATAGGAAAATAGATGAATTTAACATAGACATGAAATTAAAGTAGCCATGGAATCTAGTTCTTGATCTATAAATGATAAAAAATAAATATATTGTTTTACTTTATAAAAACAACAATACCTTCTGCAATTCAAATAAAGAGTGTAAAGTCATGATAGATGAAGAGGCCAGGTTTGTATATGCTACATTGACTTCCTTGTCTAAATCAAGAAACAAAGATATTATGGGATCCTATAGAGAATCATTTATTTCTGGACATTAATAAGTTGTAATGGATTCAAGTTTAATATAAAAAAACAAACCAGTGGTTGTCTATTGGAGTTTGAGAATGCCTCATGTAGGAGGAACCTAAACTTGTTTGTCTTGTCCCATGGACTTTGCATATAAAAAATGAGGGGGTTTAGTAGGGAATTTAGTAAAAAAATTAAAAAAAATTACTGTATTTCATGAGAAGTCCTGACAAATTGAAGCATCTCAGCAATTCCAAGTAAATAAACTAGAAAAAAGTAATATATTTATTGAAAACATGTTAATAGAAAGAAATTATAAGCAAATTATGGAAATAAGATGCAATTCAAATGTTAAGACAAATTATATCGAGAAACCAAGATCCATAAAACAAATAGTATATTATCAAATAAATGAAAAAAAGAAGAAGCTCGGAGTGATAATAAGCGAACTAAAATAATATTAAACTCTGAGAAGCTTGTTTTAGTATGAATGCTTGCACATATAGACTTGAGAAAAGATTTCTAATGGCAGCAGCTGACAGTAAAATCAAAAAAACATACTCTCTGGTTTTTCACTACTTTCCCTTTCAAAATGTCTTCATCCTTATAATGCTTTAAATTATTCAGAAGGTTCCTATATTGTAAATAGAGTAACCCAAAAAAAATTAAACACACAAAAATAATGAAAGGAAACAGAAAATTATAATTATGGATGAAGAAAAAACATTTGAAAAAAAACAATCCATAAAATTCAGATTTTTATTAAAACACTTAAAAATAGTTCATTTCTCGTATTGGAGCATGCTTGGAACAAAAAAAATAATAATCAATCCTGAATATGATTTCTCATGAAAATAAAATATGATGATAAAAAATGTTTCTTCATGAAAGAAACCATTCTAGTGAAGTATTCATGATCGAATAGTCGTGTTGAAATTCTAAATGAAATATCGAATCTCAGAATAATATTTATGAAAAATTATAATATAAAAATGATATTAAAAATTGTGTCTTCAATTAAAAAATGAATAAAAATGAGAACTTACTACTCCTGGTGATGAGGATCCATGTATTATTTTTCATGTTTTTCCATTTCATCATTATTTGTCCTAAAACAATCTCTCACACTTTCTTTCTCCTCTTCTCCACTGTTTAACACCTCATCATCATTTAAATCTAGTTCTTCCTCCCCCACCTCCTCCTCACCATCCACCAGTTCTTTTGGGTCTTCTTATTCTCCTCCCATCTCCTCGCCCTCTCCATCCACCTTTCCTCCCCCTCCACCTCTGTGATTATAGGCAGTTTCACTTAAAATGTCACTATCAACTTCTACATCACTGCCACAACCTTGAACACTTTTGTTGACTCTTTGATCGATTCATCGTCTTTTAAAATCCCTATAATAAAAATAAACAAGCATTCACTGGAGTTTCCCTGGAAAACTGAAATAGCGAGTGGAGAGACAGGAAACAACGTTAACTACAACAAAATCTTCACAGTGATATCTTGTGCATGATTTATCAAGAAATTATCAGATGCATTTTGAAAAATTGAATTAGGGAATAGAATATTATTTGTGGAAGATGAGAAAAAAACCCAAGAATCCCGAAGGGGAGAAATCAACCAAATATTCAAGGTCTCGATTTTTATTGCCCTAGTTTATATAGAGATTGATACCACCCAAAAATCAGTTCAAACAATCATAAATGTATTTTATGTAATAGATAACAAACATAGATAGTGTAAATATCAAGCAACGAGAATCAAAATAGTGGTATAAGTAGCATGAAAAATAAAAAATGCTGCCAACAAGAGATGGGTTAAAGAATGTGCACCTGGGATTGGAGAGAGTGGTGTGCGGTCAAGGAATGTCGTTAACTCCGGACCTCTTACTTCACTGCTAAAAACATCATTGGTGAGTGCTGGAGAACAGTGTAGCGGATGGCTTCCCTAGATGGGATTTTTTTAATTCCATTTTTAATTATTTGATTTTTGGTTTTAATTTTTTTATTATAAATAAAAATATAACTATACTAATAATAAAACTGCATTAATGATATTACTTACAAAAAATGTAATTATATTATATTTATAAAAAAAATATAAAAATATAATAAAATATTTTAAATATTAATTATTTAATCATGTTTATGACTAGTGTAACTCCCTACCCCAGGACTACTAATCAGTGCCTGGATCAGGGTTGTTACATTACCTCAAGTGCACCTCTTACTAGAGGTTTTCGACTACTGATGAAGACCGTATTTTTACAATTGAAAGACTATGCCTTTGAATCAAAGTCACATAATAGAGTAAAAATAACCAAGATTATTTGTAAAAAAACATCAAAGCACGTAAAAATAAATAAACACAATGGTGTAATAAATTTCATGCATAAGTCATACAAACATACATCCCTGATTACCACATGAGCCTTTCCTAAATAAAAAATAATACAATAATACAACACACACAAACTAGCCATACTATAATCCCTAGGCCTCACATACCCTATCTCCAAAACCCATCGACCTGCACTAATCCAATATATCGCACGCCTTATGCCAAACCTAGAAGTAGACATAAAGTAGGCACGTGCACCAGGATGCCCATGTAGAGTGTGGAGAATGAATCTCAGTAGGGTATCACCTTGTAACTTTTCTATATTTCCTTATGTTTTTGCATGCATAATAAAAAATGAGCATGTCACACAAAAGCCTTGGATGCTGAGTTCTAACCAAGCCACCTTGACTCCGTACGTTTTTAGTCACTGTGTGCTAACCAGGCCAACATGACCCTAGTCATACCTACATTGATTTCCAACCAAAATTCACTTTTTTTTTCTCTTCATTTCATTGCACCGATGATTAACCCATACCCAAGGACTCATGGTAGGACAATGTCCAATACGTCGACCCACTATAGGTAGACACTAGGCACAGTCAACATCAATAAGCCTCGACCCATCCCCTCTTACCCGAGGGAGGTCCATCGGTCTTGTCGTATCGAACCCCGACCCAGTCCCCAGGGCGGTCCTTGACCCAAGACTATGAAAGGAAAAGTCCAATTCACGTGCATTGGCCCATTCCTTGAATATTAAAGTCCTATGCCGACACTTGAATTAATAGGGAACAGGTTTTTGTCAACCCAAGGCACGTCTGGCAAGAACATGGACCCAATACCCTTATCAGGGCCCAAACATCCCACTAAACCATCCCATAGACAATGAGGAGGTCACAAATACCCCTCGCCCCCACATACTCTAGGGAGGCCATCAAGCACATCGGTCAATCCCCACAGTCTCTGAGGAGGCCACAAAACAAATACACACATGTAGGGATACAACCCATCACACTACTCACCAACCAATCCTTGGGAGCTAGTCACTCAAGACCTAGCCCCCTGTCGCATAACAGTTCAACTTGGCTGTCTAGACTATTTTCCTAAGGCATGATGGCAAATAAAATACAATAGGGGAGGTGAATTGTAATTTTAAAACAAACTTGCAATCTTCATCCTCTTCAAGTATTAAGCTACTTAGTTTTTCGAATTCCCGATCAAATCGTATGTTAGAGTAATAAAATTATAAATTGTATTAGATATTGCTAGCATAGTGGAAATAAAGTGATTGGTATTTTATATTATAACTTGAAGAGCTAACACAAAATAAATTCAAAAACAAAACATGGAGTATTGGTTAGAAAACCAAATACCCCTTTGAAAAGTAATTATTAAAACCACAATTTTAAACCAATGTGTAACGTGGATTTGTATACAAAATCCAATGTATCCATAAATTTAAACCTCTCATAAGGTATCCTTGATTTTATACCTATTAGAAGGTCCATTTTACTATCTTTGAAATCCTTCGACTAAACATTTCGGTTGCATATCTCTTCCATGCATCGAATGTACGAGCCTTGTCCTCCTTGCTAAGTAATCCCTTGACCAGAATATTAAAAATTCTTTTGTCATCATATCCCTAAAATCCCTTGATCATGCAGGATTAATAGAAGAACAAATACAATAGAAATTATTAAGAGGTTTATGATGAAAACCTTAAAAAAGAGTCTCTCAATAGAAAAAACTCAGAATGATAAAAGATTACATTAACTAAAAGATCTCTCAGTAATAAGAAATGGCAAAGCTTCAAAACAAACAACAAAATTCAGAATGCTCAATCCATATGTTCATGTGTACCTATGACCTTCAAGGTGTGGATTTATTTATAGGCAATGTTGTAACAAACTCTAATGGTTGAATTTTTCAAAACTCAATGTCAGTTGCAACTACATCAAAAAAAACTTATTCATCAATGATGAGTTCAATATTTTTCTTTATCTACAGATGAGTTAAATCAGTACCATTATAGTTCTTCTAAATATAATGGAAGTAATCTTATAGGAAACATCATATCATTAGATTTCTACAAACCAATTTCATTCTCAGGCATTTTTGTTGCCAAAATTACAATCTACAAAAGCATAATGACTTAAACAAAAACATAAAGTTAGATAATTTTCATATAAAGTGTATTGTGATTTCTAAAATAATGAAATAATTGGGTAACTAACATAACAATCTCCTCCTTTATAAAAACAAAATACATGTAAAAAAATTAAATAAAAAAACAATTTCTTTTAATAAAATATTCCTATAGTTTTCATGATGTATATTTTGTCCCCCTTTGTTTTGAAGTAAGAATTAAACAAACTTTATTAAAGAAAAAGACACCCCCCCTTTGAAAAATATTGGTCAAAGAAAAAAATTAAATAGGTGATCCTGAATGATAAACAAAAAACAAGAATTTTTATAAAATTTCTCCCCATTTTTGATTTTCAAAAAGCAATATAGATGAAATAAAAAATACAATCAAAAATTAGAAATTTAATTCCATTTGATAATTTCCCAATCATATTCTTTCATTACTTTCAAAACATTTTTACCTGTTCATATCTGAAATAAAAATCATTTTAGTATGGTTGATGTAATTGAATTTGTCTACATAAGTTTCATTTTGACTACATTATCTTATCAAACAAGATCTTTTTATAAAGAGTATTTATGTTGAACTTTACTTTCTCCACTAGTCTTAAAGATCATATTAGGAATATCCATATGATAAAATATATGATTTTTCATTATCAAACTTTGAGCTTTACTTTCTTCACCAATAATTAGATAGCGAGAGAGAGAGATTTGGATACAAATAATGCTTTATCTACTTTTGTAAGAAGAACTTTAAGCTTCATGGATGGTATTATAAGATTCTTTAGATAAACTCTTATAAAGTTTCTTCTAATGAAAATATTTCAGCAAATATAGAAAGAAAAACTAAATATGATAAATATTTGATATTGTAATACTTATACAAGAATTTAAGATTAATATCATCTAAAAAGTTTTCCTTTAATGTACTGGTGGATTATAAATAACTGCACAAAAAATTAAAGGCCAAAACATATGTCATACATATTCTTTTAAGATTTAAATTTAAAATTTCTCTAAATGGAGAAAAAGTTACCTTTTTCAGAGGTAAAAAAACTCCCCTTATAAAGATAATCAAACATATTTACAAATTTTGAGTAACCCCCCAATTTTAAACAATAATATCATGGGAATAGTAAAAAGACATGGTTGAAAAGATTAAACCTTCTTGAAGCTATCTTCAAAAAAATGGATGGTCTTCCTCTTTTAAGGATGGAACAAGAAAAATTTTAGCAGCAAAATTGTAAATCTTTTATAGACCAAAATGATTAACTGTAAAGATTGAAAAAATTATCTTCAATTATTACTAGAGGTGTTTTTAATTCAAGGAGATATATGAAATAATAAGTGGATTGAAGATCACTTGAAATTGATCATTCCTAACTTTTGTTTGATAAATTTGAATCTGTCAAAAGTAAGGGGTTTTGTAAAGATATCAACAAGATGATTTCCCATTATCATAAAGTCGAGAATAATATCTCTTTTTTAACTGTGTTTTAACACATTCACATGATATTTTTTTATTATATTGAACTCTTGTACATAAACATAATTGATGCATAATTTTTGGTCAACTTGTGGTAAGATATAGTAAACTTGTAATCATACTTCTATAATGTTTTCGATCTATTGATTTACAGATTTCATAAAGATAAAGTTTGATAAAAAAATTTACCAAAGTACTTATGTTTGATGAATTTTCAAAACCGAAAAGTTTGAGTAAATCTTTAATATATTTATGTTGAGATAAAATACTTCATTTCTATTTTTGAAAAATCTAAAAACCATGAAAAAATTTGATTTCATCCATCATGCTCATCTCAAACTCATTTTTCATAAGTTTAGAAAAAATATTTGAAATAGATTTTTGGTTTGGACCAAAAATAATGTCATTAATATATATTTGTACAACGGTGATGTTTTTGAATATTTTATTTATAAAAATGGTTGGATAAACACTTCCATTAACAAAATTATTTTGAAACAAATATCTGATAAGCCAATAATATCAAGATCTTGGGGCCTGATTAAGTCCATGGAGTTTTTTAATATATTTAATTAAATTTTCCAAAAAATTAATATCTTCAAAACTAGGAGGTTATTTAGCATAAACTTCCTCTGGAAAATAATCATTAAGGAAAAAACTTTTTTTATACATTTTAAATAAAGTAAAATTCAGATGAGTTTTAAAAGATAATAAGATCCTATAGATTCTAATCCAGTTACCAGTGCAAAAGTGTCACAATATTCTCTACCTACTTCTTGAAAATAGCCTTTAGCAACAAGTCATTATTTATTTCTAATAATAATTACACTGTCATCGCATTTTTTTCTAAACAAAACTCATTTTACTCCAATTATCAGTATATCTATAGGATGATCAAATGGGGTCCAAACTTGATTTCATTGAAATTGATTGAACTCTTCTTGTAGGAACCTTATCCAAGTTTCATCACATAAAGCATAATATGCTATTTATGGATCAAATTGTGATAGTAAGGCATGTTATTTACAATGATTTCTTAGAGAGCTTCTAGTTTTAACTGGTTTACTTACATCTCTAATAATATAATAAAATTTTTTAGTGCATAAAATTTATTGATTTTTGGATAATGTGGTAAGATGATCTTCAACTAATGAGTGTGCATATTCTGTTGAAGTAGCTTCTAGATATTGGAAATATAATGGTCTCACTACTAAAGGATTTATAATTGGTAGTTGTAAATTATCTTCTTGTAAAGTAGTAGATTGAATTTTGAAAACATCATCGGTATTATGAATTTCCAATGGATTTACAAAATTAAAAGGATTATATTCATCAAAATTTACATGACCAATCTTCTCAACAACATTATTTCTTTTATTAAAAACTCTATAAGCCTCACTAGTTTTAGAGTAACCCATAAAAATTCCTTTATCAATTTTTGAATCAAATATATAATAGTTCTTTTGTATTTTGGATGAATACTTTACATAAAAAAACTTTAAAGTAAGAATGATTTGAATTTATTCTAATCCACAAATTATAAAGAGTTTGGTTAAAAAAGGGTTTGAGTAAAAATTTATTTATAGTATAACAAGAAGTACTTACAGCCTCAACCCAAAAATGTCTAGCAACAAAATACCCATATAGAAAAGTTTGAGTAATTTTATAAAGAATTATATTTTTTGTTTTAACTAAAAAATTTCATTGTGGGTTTCTTGGTGTAGATAATTTATTACTAAGCCACTTTTACTCCAAAAAGTTTTAAATTCAGAGTTAATAAACCCACCACCATGATCACTTTAGATTGTAACCAAAGGTCATTTTTTTAATTTTTTATAGAATCATGAAATACATTAAAATTATTAAGTGATTAAAATTTTTGAGTGGGAAAATAGATCGAACTAAATCTAGTGTATTAATTTACCAAAACATATTCATAGTATTTTACTTTAATACTTTCAGTTTTGTAGGACTAAATAAATCCATGCACACTAGCTTTAAAGCTTTGATAATTGAGACTTCCCTTTTAGATTAAAAACTTGACTTATAATTCTTAGCAAATTAAAAAGGATAAAACACTCTATTTTAATTAATCTTATGTTTTGGAAGATCCCCATTATGACCTTTCTTAGAATGTTTAGTTATAGTCCAGAAGTTGCAGTGTCTTAATCTCTTATGTCATAACCAAGATAAGTCTTCAGTTTCGCTTCAACAAGGAAACTTTTTATCACATAATTCTTCTAAGTTGAGTGTGTAAACATTTTCATGCCTATTAGAAGATAAAATAAAATTAACTTCTGAAATTTAAATAATATATTTATCATTCATGAATTTCACAAGATATCACTCATCACATAATTGAATTATGCTGATAAGGTTGTGCTTACTTCCTAAAACATATAAAACATTTGAAATTAATGTTTTCAAAAGAAAAGAAACATCATCGATTTATATGATTTCACAATATGAATTGTCTCCAAAAGTGACTCGTCTGTTGTAAAAGTGGGTTCCCTAGACCCAACTTTATCAGAACTTTTCAATTACCATATCATGTATACAATGAGTTATGCGTGATGTACTCTTACCATGATAGTGTTGATATTTCTACATCTACTATTTACATGGTAATATCCATAGATTATTTTTCATATCAAAAGGATATATCTATTCCCATGCTATAATAAGAACCTCAAGATACTATGACATTAATCTTAAACTAATGTCATTTGGTCTAGATATATCATTCTATCTGGACACAAATGAAATCTTACTATCAGGTGTTGGGGGATCAAAAGCATTGAGAATTATTCTCATGACGTTCACACATGTTGATTTCTAGTTGATGAGATCATGATGATTGACTCACCAATAGAAACACCACATGTTTTAGGTTTCATTCGTTGTTCCTTTCTATGAACATGTGTAATGGTCTCCTGACTTGAGACTATTATCGATGAGTACTATTTGACCACATAATTTGATACAAGGAAAAATATATGGAAATGAATTCATAGTGAGGTATCTTGTGTTAGGTGCATCATTGGTAGTTTGAAATTCATTAAATAATCAAGATAGAATTTAACGCTTTCGATAGAAAAAGATATCTTCAGGCTTAGTTGATTAGGATGGTAGTACATTTAATAAATTCATGAACATGTTAGAAGAAGCTAAGTCCGTCCAGTAAGGTAAATGAATAATAAAGTAAGAAAGGATGATTACATAAAGTGTGTGATTTTATTTACAAGATATCAAGAGATAAAGAGATTATATTACACATGGTATGTTCTTAGAAAAGGTTTTCATTACTATGATTGCCTTTATCTCCTTATGGGACTTGATGAGTTGCTAGACTCTACTCTTGGTCGGTGAATTATATTCAATACTATCAAGATAAGAGCATAGAGGGTCACACATAATAGCATATTCAAAAATCTTCTCTATGGAAGTGAATAAGTTCATCAGACATGGTGTGCCCCACAATAGGATCTGGGATTTTTCCAAGTATTATCAATCACCAATGAATAAATAATTTCATTATTATTAAAGTACTAAATAATTTGAGTTAAATTTATATATTAAAAGTATTGATATGTATATACATAAGTACAAGGAAAAATATTATATGAACAAATATTATTTTAATATTCATGGTTTGTTTAATATTTTGGGAATTACAAGATGAGTTAATGAATTGGTTTTATCACAAGTATGTGATAAAAAATAAATAATGTTTATGACATAGTTACTTCATAATAAAGATTCATTTATATCTTATTTAGTGGGAGTTGGAAGTATGTGGTCTGAGGAACCCTTTCCAAGTATTTGAACACCCACTATATAGGTAGAAAAGTGATCTCATTCCAATTACTATTAATTCATTCATAATTGAGTGCTTCTATATCCTCCCCCATCCTAGAGAGAAAAGGGTTTTGTTTGAGTGATTGATCTGAGAATTCCATCATGGGTCGAGGGGATGATATCAAGGTGATTGTCGTGACATAAAAGGAATTGTCGGAGCTTCGTGCTAGCACCTTGAATTTGATGATCAATGTATGTGTGGATTCTTGAAGCGTTACGTGTTTGATTTTAGAATATTTAAGCAATTCTCACTGATGATAAGCTTCAGTCAAACACTGTAATGTCCCAACTCGAGTTCCACATACTAGTACCCTAAGACAATCAGTTATGGTACCTTATACATGCATCATCACACACCAGAGGCTGACGACTAGCAACAGGAGTCTAATATATATAACATGGGGAGACTATACCCTCTTTATCAAAGTAGTACAACAATTGAAATAATCAATCAAAAACCATAATACAAAAACCAACGACTAATATAATTCCATAACCAAAACAGAATAGTAAAACACGGTGAGTCATAACAAGAGACAATATCCAAAACTAAATAGTAAACAAGTCATGCTAAATAAGTGTCAAGTGTCAAAATGAAAACCCAAAATAAAGACACTGAAAACTCCCCAAGCAGGTCCTGACACCATGTTTGGTTTCCTCACCCACGCTCTATCTAAAATCAACCACCTAATATAGGGCTCTTGTCATTATCCTATCCCACAAACATGAAGTCTATTCAGGTACTGATCAGGAATCCCAAGTAGGGTATGAGTACAACTCAGTAGGCCACCATCAATGAGGACTAAAACAATATCCAATCAATAATAATTTATGCATTTGTATAAAGAATAAAGTACAATGCATAATGTAAACATTTATCAAATTTCATTATTATTTTAAATAACCTCATAATTTTTTGGGATCAAAAAGATACCCAACCCATCAATACCTACTTAGGCTCATGCTGGAGTCTAAACTATCTCCATGGAATATCTCATAACACATAGAGAATCAAAATTCATTTTCACATGGTCTTTCATTATCAATTTAATGCAAACTCATATCATGACTAATTGGAACCATAGTCCAATGCCAACATATTGGGCCTAGAACTCCATGGCTAAGACCCTATGGTTATTTGAAGCATCATTACATGTCCCACAACCTATTTATCAATCAATCACACATGGGATTTTGAAGCAACAATCTGTTTCTCACAATCATTTATCACATGCATGTATTTGGGCCTATAATAGCATGAATTGGAACTCATGGGTATTCTAAGAAACATTCTATGTCCCACAATCCATTTATTGATCAATAACACATTTAACATATATTACACATAACAAGTTTAATCATCATTAACCCTATTATCAACATTTCACATCATGGAATACCATTTCAATTATCAAAAAAATCATGGTTTAATACTTTAATCACATGGATTAATATGAATAATTCACCATTAAACCATTTATCAACATTTAATAATTTAATCCATTAACACCTTTAAGGTTAATCCAACCATCCCTTCATTATCATAATTAATCAATTCTATAATTCACGTTTATCAATCAAATAAACAATCAATTTAATCCACCATATTCATAACCCCAATATCCCATCAATTTATTAATCACATCATTCAATTAATTAATCCAATTCAAGATACGATTTCCAAATTAGGAAATTGATATTTCACAATTCCATACACATAATTATAATAAATACCTTTTTTATTTTCAATTTAGACCACCTACCTCAAGATCATTGGTGAGCGTTTTACCAAACAAAAACCCCCTAAATTGAAGTGGGACGGTCAATTGCACAACGAATAATGAATTCTAGATCTAAAACCTATATCCAATATTAAATGGTTTAAGATATATCAAAACTTAGATCTAAATACATCAAAAATTGAGGAAAAAATCCCTTCTAAATATGAAATAAATATAGTAGAGAGGGAGAAATCCTACCGGGATGAGAATCTCTTACTAGGAGAGGTGAATATTCTTTAATCCAGGCTTTGATTCATCAATAAAGGATTTCAGAAGGCCTTGGAATCCTCTCAGAGGATTCCAAAAATGTTGTAATGTGTTTAGGTGTGAGTGGGGTTGATTTAGGAGTTAATACCAATGGGCTTAGTTTTTTCTATTTTTTGAGGGATTAAAGTCCTGCATGCCTAGTTTCTTATATAGGGATGCATGGTTTGGAAAACTGTGTGCCCTAACCATTCACCCCTACTAGTGGGGTGCATGGATACTCCTAATAGGCTACATGGTTTAAAAAAACCATGCACCAACCATGAAAACCCCCCTCTGTCTGGTGTTTCACGGTTTTCTGGGTTGGGCACACAGTTTGGGAAAATTGTGCGCCAACCTTGCACTACCCAAAAACCCTCTAAAACCTTTCAAATTTATTCTAAACATACACACAACAAGACAAGACCAAAATATATCAAAACCGAGGTAAAAGAGTACCTGAAAAAAAAGCCTGATAAATCTCAAAAAAAGGTCAAGATATTACAATCTATCCACTTTATAACAGTTCATCCTCAAGCTATACTCCCAAGAATATCTAAGATTCAGAAGTAAAAAGAATCGTCCACTAAGCCTGAATATCTGTTTCCCTCTCCCATGTTTTCTCTTGAACATGACCATGTTTCCAAAATACATGAACTATCAACATTGTCCTTCCCCACAACATGTTCTCACTACGATCCATAACACATATCAGATGCTATTTAAAGGACACATCCGTATCAAGATCAACATCAACCACATAGATCACAAGATAAGGTTCGGGGTGATACCATCAAAGCTATGACACATAAAAGACATTGTGCATAGCACTGTACCTCTATTGAAGATCCAATTGGTACGCCACGGACCTGATTCTATCCACAACCTCAAAAGGTCGAAAAAACTGAGGCACCAACTTGTGTTACCTCCAAATCTTAAAATGAACCAATCTAGGTGACACCCAAAGGAAAACATGATCACTCACTGTAAAATCAAGGGGTCGTTAATGTCTATCAGCATATGACTTTTGCCTACTCTGATTTGTAGCCATACATTTCAAAATCAGATAAACCTGCTCGACTTCTCTAACACAATACTTGGTCCCAATAACTCTAAATCACCTACCTCTATCCAACATATAGGTGATCTAAATGGACTACCATAAAGAGCCTCATACGGCAACATCATCCCACTTTTGATGAATCCTCAGTAGACCCACCACAAAGTCCATGGCAGTGTCACCCCACTTCCATTCTGGAATGGGAAATGACTATAGTAAACCAATAAGTCATTGATGTTTTACATTCAATTGTTTATAGGTGTAACATCATGTCAAAAACCCTACAATTTCATTTTTCATGCCAGACCACCAGTATTTTCGAAATAGGTCACAATACATTTTGGTCAAACCCGGATGCACTGCCCACTTTGAGGCCTGAAATTTACGCATCAACTCCTCCTGCATGCATATTGGCACAACAACATGACCCAAAACATAGATGATATCATTATAATATATTGTATACTCATAACGTGACTCCCCACCTTTAAACCTTTCCCTCAAGTCCAAACACTCTTGATACTCATACTGTCTTTCCATGATCCAACTCAAAAGTGTAGACTCCGCTGAAATCGATATGAGAGTTATCTGCTCTAGTCCCTCATGAACCGCACCATGATTCTCATCCAAAAAATTCATCATCATCAATTCATAACTAGACTCCTAAATTTCATGAGTCTATGTTTTCCAGCTCAAATAGTATGTAACACTATTTTTCTTCCCAGGAATATATACTAGATAAAAATCAAACAATTGCATATACTCAACCCACCTCCACTACCAGAGATTAAAATATCACTATGAAAAGATATAATTGAAACTCTTATGATTATTATACATAATAAACTTTTCACCCAAGAGATAATGTCACCAACACTTCAAATCATAAACCACTGTAGCTAACTTGAGATCATGCGTAGGGTAATTCTATTCATGTTGCTTCAACTTTTGTGAATCATACGCCACAACTTGACCTCCCTGCAACAAAACTACTCCAATACCAATCCTAGATTTTTCATTGAACACTGTATACTCCTCCCCTGGATTAGGTAGGATCAAGATCGATATGGTATTCAAACACTTCTTTAGCTCTTGTAAATCATTCTCACATGATCCAAAACATTCAAACATAACTCCATTATTGTTCAAGAATGAAAGAGTTTCTTACAAGTGGGAAAAGTCCTAGATGAACCTCCAATAATATCTCGCAAATCCTAAAAAACTATGGATATCAAATTAATTATTAGGATACTCCCAAGAATCAACTTCCTTTACCTTCTCTACGTCCATTTACACACATTCTTCTATGATGATGTGACCCAAGAAATGTACCTGGTCAATCCAAAATTGACACTTTGATAGCTTGGTGTATAGATTATTCTCTCTCAGTGTTCTTAGGATGATGTCATTATATTTTTCATGATCATCATGGGTCTTAGAGTACACCAAGATTTCTTCCACAAACACTACCAAAAATTGATCTAAGAACAGATGGAATATTTGGTTCATCGGGGCCATGAACACTATAGGAGCATTCATTAGCCCGAACAAAATCACAACGAAATAATAAAGGCCATGCATGCTTATGAAAGTCATTTGTGGTGTACCAGAAGGTATAAATCTCAGTTGATGATACCCTGATCTCAGGTCAATCTTGGAGAAAACACAATCTCCTCCCAACTAGACAAAGACATAATCGATACACAAAAGAGGATATCGGTTCTTCACTATCATCTGGTTTAACTTCTGGTAATCAACACATAAGCATAAAGCCACATCGAAATTCTTTAAAAAAAACCAGAGATGCCTAAGGAGACGTACTTGGATGGATAAATACCTTATCAATCAATTCATCCAACTATGTCTTAAGCTCTGGAAGCTCTGTTGGTTCCATTCTATATGGTGGAATTGAAACTATCTCAACCTCAAGAAGGAGATCAATCATAAATTCCATATCTCTCTCTGTTGGGAGCCCTAAAAAGTCCTCTTGAAACACATCATGGAATCTTTCCTCCATGGGGGGAAAGATGTTGTGCTCCAAACCCCCATCATCCAGCATAAGACTGTCAACCTACACGGTGAGCTCCCCCGATTACTGATGAATTTTCCCTACATGGCCCACCTGGATATCCTATTCTCCACAATGAATATAATTTTCACCCTCATGAGACGTAAAGGTCACTTTCCTTAGGTAGAAATTAATGTGGAATTGATATGATACTAACTAGTCCATACTTATGATCAAGTCAAATCCTAGAATGTCCATAATATAACGATCCTAGAGAAAACGATACTCCCAAACTTCAAGAGAACACCATTTTCACTAAAAGATGTCTCTCAATAATACCCCCAAAGTTGTATCGATCTCCATAACCCCACTCATAAACTCCACTTCCAGACTCAACCCATTCACAAATTGTGTAGATATAAAAAACTGAGAGACACCAATATTAGATGGTATAAAAATAGTACCTTTAACCATTGATGGTCCAACCTCACTATCCACAAGTGTAGGCTGAATAACATGCAACTTTCCTACCCCCTCTTCCCTATGATACTGTTTGAGTCCCCTGAGATGCACCAGTCTACTGATATGGGAAATCTTTCCCAGAAGTACCACATCCACTACCTCGACCACCATGACCAGTAAAACTATAACTTCCAGATTGATATGGTGTAGAATACCCCCTTCCCGTACTTTGGATCTGTTTAGATACACAATCAATACCTATCTATCATGGGTTCCTACAAAACCACAATAGATGTCCCATATTGTCACCCAACCTACTGCTCTGGTGGTGGGTCACTCAGGCAAGGTCCAGAGTAACTGACCCTTCCCCATGGCCACTCTACTTGCTAACTCCTTAGTTGGAATTCTTATATAGATGCTTCCTACCATTAGAAGACATAACTCCTGATCATCCAATAAAAACCCACCTATTTCAACATGATTCCTCCATTAAGTTCCCCATAGATATGGGTGACTAATTTACCACTTCTTTTTTGGCCTAAAGATTTTAATCTGGGACTCGATCTCACATCTAAGACCATCTTGAAAATGATTTTCCACAGTAGCCTCATCCCCTTCTAAAACTATAAAAAAGAACTTTAAATCAGTAAAGCATATTTTATAGTCCATCATAGATATTCTCCCCTGGGTCAACCTCATAAAGTCAGCTTTCCTCTCCTACCTGAGCATCTTAGGGTAAAAGTGTTCCAATAACTTCTCCTAAAAGTCTGTCCACTACATATTTTCCAGCTTCCCATCCCATGTCTGGATGTCCCACTAATTATTCGCTTGATCACATAACATATAACCTTCCAGTTTGAATCTTTTCTCAGTAGGAGTCTCTAAGTGGTAAGGGGGTTTTTGGATAAATTCAATCTAGAACTCAACCACCTCGGGTCAACCCTCTCTGGTGAAAGTCAGAGGATGCTCCAACAAAAACTCCCTTGTTAGGTCTGGTATATTTTCACAACCCACCCTGGGTCTCTTTCCATAAACAACATAAACTAATAAAATTTCTCATGAAACTGCTCCCCAAATTCCTCTCTCGGAACTATCATAGCCTCAGGTTCTACTAATGGAGGATCATTTCTAGCCATGTCCTCTTGTCATTCTATCAACAATCATCGGCAAGGAAGCATATCTATACAATTCCAAACACACATCTTAGGAAACATTTCATAAAATTAACACATTTAACAAGATGGATTCACATAAATCCATAATAAGTCATCCCCCTTTCCCACCACATGGCCAAAACCGAGTAACTATCACTAACCATAACCATCCTACATCTAGTTTATGGTTTAAAATAGTAAACACATTCTCATATTCATGTTCTCATTAGACACACATTTATCTATTTCAAATTTCCACATTTTTATTCATTCAAGATTTTACATTTTCATGTTAGGAACCTTTTTCATTTAAATTACACAAGAAAAGAAAAGCATTCAAACTTCAACAACTAATCAAAAAATATGATTTTCTCATGCATGCCTAAAATGATGCATGTTACAATAAATCCTGACTGCCTATAATGATGCATGCTTACTCAACTCTCATGACATACTGGTCAATGATTCAAATCTCCTAAAATCTCAGAAACAATAATCATATCACATGATAGGCGCAACACTTGAGGTGAAATAACAATCAACTATAATAACACATATTAATAACATCAATTCCCACCCTAAGTACTTGGTTTTACCCCCCATACATGGGTTATCTACTCCTATGAATGAGCTATTAACCCAGGACCATCTCATTCTATTCTCATATCTACCATTCCCCAAATTTTAAGAAAAGAAAAATAAAAAAACCAGAAGCCTTTGATACCACTTTGTAATGTCCCAACCCAGGTGCCACATATCGGTACCTCGAGCTGGTCAGTTACATGACCTCAGGCGCACCTCCCCATATGCTAGAGGCTATCGACTAGCAGTGAGGGTCTAATATATATAGCATGGGGAGTCTATACCCTCTATATCAAAGAAGAATAATAGTAGTAATAACCAAGAAAAAACTAAAAGACAATAACCAAAAACCAATTTAATTCCATAACCTAAAGAGAATAGTAATACATGATGAGTCAGAACAAGAGAAAATATCAAATAATAAATTGCAGATATGTCATGAAAAATAAGTGTAATGTATCAAAATGAAAAACAAAAATAAATACTCTGATAACTCCCTTAAGCAGGTCCCATCACCAAGTCAGGTTCCCTCATCCATGCTCTATCCCAACTCAGCCATCAAACATAGGTCTCTTGCCATTATATTTTCTTAAAAACATGAATTCTATTTGGGTATCGATCATACAGCCTAATTAAGGTGTGAGTTCAACTCAGTAGTCCACCACCAATAGTTTCTAAAATAATATCCATTCAATAATAGTTTACGCAGTTGTATAAAGAATAAATTACAATGCATAAAGTAAATAATTATCACATTTAATTATTTTTTTAATTAACCACATAATTTCTCAGGTTCACGAAAACACCCAACCCATAAATACCTACTTCATCTCATGCCAGAGTCTGAACTATCCCCAAGGTATATCACATAACACATAGATAATCACCATTCATTTTCACAGGGTCTTTCATTATCCATTTAATTTAAACTCATATCATTGACAATTGGAACTATAGTATAATGACAACATTTTGGGCCTAGAACACCATGGATAGGACCTCATGGGTATTTGAAGCATCGGTCCCTAACCCAAAACCCATTTAAAAATCAATCACTCATGGTATTTTGAAGCACTAGTCTATGTCCCATTCTAATTTATCACATGAATGCATTTGGGCCTATAATGCCATGGCTATGACCCTATGGGTATTTAAATCATTAGTCTATGTCCCATGACCCATTTATCAATCAGTCACACATTTCAAATATATCACATTTAATAATTTTAATTATCATTATACCTCTTATCAACATTTCACATCATGGAATACCATTTAAATTATCAAAATAATCATGGTTCAACACTTTAATCACGTGGATTAATATGAACAATTCACCATTAAACCATTCATCAAAGTTTAATCATTTAATCCATTAACCCCTTTAAGGTTAAGCCAACCATCCCTTGATTCCAATAATTATTCAATTCCATAATTCATGTTTATCAATCAAATAAATAATCCATTTAATCCACCATATTCATAACCACAATGTCCCATCAATTTCATAATCACATCAATCCATTCATTAATTAATCAATTAACTAATCCAATTAAAAACGAGATTTAAAAAAATGAAAATTTCTATTTCACAATTCCATACACATAATTATAATCAACACTGTGATATTTTCAATTTATAACACCTACCTTAAGATTGTTGGTGAGCGTTTTCCGAACGAAAACCCCCAAATTGAAGTGGAACATTCAATTGCACAATAAATAAAAAGGTCTAGATCAAAAACATAGATCCAAGATTAAATAAATTAAGATCTATAAAAACCTATATAGAAATCCATCACTAATGGAGGAAAAAATTCCTTCAGAAATTGAGTGAAAGATGGGTGGGATAGAGGAAACCTGTCGGGATGAGAATCTCTTAACGGGAGAGGTGTAGATTCTTCAATATGGTCTTTTATTCATCAATAACAGAGTTAAAATGCCCTTGGAATCCTCTCAAAGGATTCAAAGAATGTTGGAATGAGTTTATATCAGAGTAGGGGAGATTATGGGCTAATACTAGGGGGTCTGATATTTTTTTATAATTTTTTGGGGGATTAAAATTCAGCATGCGAAAACTGTGCACTACCCAAACACCTAAAAAAACTTCCCAAATTTTCCTAAATGTATCCAAGACAAGAGTCAACCAAAATATATCAAAAACAATAAAATAATACCTAAAAATGATCCTGATACATCTCTAGAAAAGGTTAGGATATTACAAATGCATCACCGATACGAACATGGTAAATGTTAATTTACATTTTGTTCTTAATAAATTCATGTCAGATATTTATACCTGAATTGGATCTTAAATCATCAGAGACAAAAAATATTCATTTCTTCATTTATGTAAAATTTTAAATCTTCAGTACATCAGCTTCCATTGTGCCCCCTCGTATAAACAAATAGTATCAAATCAATCACAAGAGTTTTATGAGCCAAGAAATAATTAATTTCATTAAAATAAATACAGGAATTTCATTTTGTCCCTATGAATGTAACTACACTTTGATTCGATATCTGATGGATAAGTTATGGTCATCTAAAAATTATAATTCAGATTGTTTGTGGTTTTTTAGTAATTAGAAATTCTAGAACAATATATATATGTTCATATTTTATTTTGGAGGATTTTGGAAGACCATTTTTTAATTTAGCCACCTGATTCTGACCGGTACAGTATTTTCTGAAAGACATCCACATGCTTGGGGAAATTTAATCATATTTGTTTTTAAAAAATAAAAATCATAATCAATAGTTTGTTGAATTTTTTTAAACAAAATAATAATATTTGAATTAAAGGGGGAAACTGGATTTTGAAGGTATAGATTTAAAAAAAATTGAATGGGTTGGGTGGTATGACACCAGCTGATTCAAACCGAGAAAAAAATCCATGATAGATTTCATCATAGGATGGATAGAAAAAACAAAAAAAAACAATACATTTAATTTAAAAACAGGATGTCTTATTCCCCATGTGACACACACCCCTACCTTCTTCCCATTGTCGTCGTCTCCTTCCAGACACTATTGTCTCCCTGTCGACCCTTGTCAAACTCACCTCTTGCCTGTCACCATGGTATACTATGGTCGATGCTCTAAATGCCACCACTTCTGTGTCTGACATTACTAGTTTTTGCCTCCCTATGACACTGATTCATGTGACCACAATGACACCTCAGTCCACACCTCCTTTTCCTCGATCTCGTTGCCCACAGACCAGCTGTTGAAAAACGATGACCATCCATGTGAAGACCCAAAACACAATCTCCCACCTGATCAATGTTCCCTCTACTATGCATGACCTCTCATTTCCGTGACCCCCACCCTGATTGCGATATTGATGGGATCTCATGGATCTTGTTTGACCTGACCCACCCCACAACGGGCTTGAGTGAGTCTAAATGACCCTAAATGGGTCCGGGAAAGACTTTCCAACCCAAAAATTCCATTCATAGGGTCTTTCCAACCTAAAATGGGTCTTCATGGGTTTGTAACAACTTTCAATGGCCTTGCATAGGGTTCTGGGGCCTGGAAAGTTTTTTAATATTCAAAAATTAATTTATTAATTTTTGGAATTAAAAAAAGTAACATTCCAAATAAAATAATTACTTAATTTAATTTTGGGTGGAAAAGTATATTAATTTATGGGAATAATGAAATCAAATTATTTGAATTTAAATAATTCATTTAATTTAATAAATTATATTGAACTTAAATTTATTATATTTAAAATTTTATCAGGCTTTTATTTTTCACATCAACTAGTCTTGAGAAGTAACCAACCCTATTTTTTCTAGGTTAATTTATTTAATTATTTTTTATAACTACATGAAATATTTTTAATAATTATTTATTTTTTTCATTTTTTGCATCTTCATTTTCATTTTAATATGTATAAGGGACTATGTTTCCATCAATTTATCAGTATGTATTTTGTGCTTTCTGAGGCTCCTCTCCAGCATTTAAGTATATTTTTTATGATGATGCTATAAGATGTGGACCTCTCCAAGATGAGGTGGTATCCCATATGAGAGGTAAAAACACTAGACTAGGGGTGATCTAATAAATAAGTCAGGATGCAACTCGGGTATTATAACCTTAGGTCACGGTTGATCCACTGAGTTTAAATAGATCAACCATTTTTAGATTCTCAAGAATAATCAGGTAATTTATCTCCTTTATGAATTGTTTATTATTTTATGTATGTGCATGTTTACTGTGAGAACACATAAAATAATAAAAAGAAAAATGAATAAAGATTTAATGAATTTATTATATTAATGCATGTTCAGTTGTGAGAATGGAAATATATTATGAACACATTTAATATAAAAGTATTACATTCATTGAAAATATTAAAAACCCCCCAAAGAAATATTAACTCATGAATGTCTTTCATCGCTCAAATTTGAACAAAACCAGGTATACGTGGTGATCGTCAGCCAAAGTTGAGGGTGTTTGAAACCACCAAAGAGTTATTATGAGAGTGATTCTCTGACTTAACTGAAGTTGGAAATAAATAAGTAGTCAAAACTAGCTTGTTTAAACTTTAGAGGCAAATGTTAAGTAAATCATGTTTATGATTTTCAGAAGTTAGGACTTCACTCAATAGAGTTAGAAGCTATGAGTGAATGTGGTTGTCCAACTTAGTCCCTACCATAAAACACTCCAAGTAGTGGTATAGACAAAGATTTTATACCATGAGGAGAAGTTTTTAAAGATCATTTACACTAGAATACTCAAGAATCAAAGCATTGTGAGACTAGTAGTGAGGGATAATAGAGTTCGATAATATAGCGGGAGAAATTTCATTATTTGATTAATTAGTAATGTCTAATCAGTAATCAGGATAAAGTACAAATCTATTAGATTTGTTTTGTAGAAAATGACAATTAATACCATATACATGCTAAATATAATATTGGACAAATAAAATTTCCAAAATGGAATGAATTTCTAGAGTAGTATCGGTGCATGTGAAAAGTACAATGATATCATAAATTGATGGTGCTAGTGTCCTCAATACCTATTAAGCCTCTTCAGGAAGTGAAGGAGAAAAAAACAGTTTCAAGAGACTCATGTATGACACATAGGATGGTTACCTCATAATGCAATCATCAACACCTAATGTGAGTTATGGATAAAACATCAATACATGGATGATTTCACATGTTGTCTCATCTATGAGAATCTTGCGAGGAGAATGTGAAGTGAGATATAAATGGGTGATGATTACACAATAGATGTGTAAATAATGAATATGGATCATTATCTTTGAATATATACCATTATTATATATTTATCACCCATTTACTCTAGTTTCATTACATATTACAGAATGAGTAGTATGAAGAAAATGCTTCATTACCTTTTGAGTAATGTTTACCATGAAAACATGAACTTAACGAAGGTTTAATCTTTAATTCTTATGATGAACAAATTGAAAGAAATGTAAAGAATTACAACGGAAGACGTTACATTAAAGGATCCTTCACAATATCCTTCAAGTAAAATAGGTATTAAATAGGAGGTTATTTGCTTCCCATATCATGAAATATGTCCTTAAAAGTTTAAAAATAATGAACTGAATCGAAGAAGAAAGTAATCACTTTTTATTTAGGTATATTCATCGATTGTAAGTAATGTTCATGATTTACTTATTGGTTATTGAATAAAATATTCCTATCACATACATGTATTTAAATAAAGTAACCAAGTTAGTATATAAACATTATACGAAATAAGGTTTGTTATCAAATCAGCTAAGAAAGGGTGGTTCCTAAGTCAGAGGTGAGAAGTACCCAACTGCAAATTTCCATGTTTATTGATTCTAGATAAACTTTTGTTATGTATTACCAAAACATTTATCTCATGTTTCCTTTGGAAACAATTAGAAATTATTTCATTATAGGAATGAATGTTGTTTATGGTGTCATATAATCAATGAAATTTTCAATGATGCTTGAATCATTGGTAATAACTGATTAATATAAATGTAAGACTCTAATACCCAGTTATGGAAAGAATACTCTTTGTCAAGTAAAACTAAAAGTGGACATCAGGCATATTACTAGTATGGTATTTAGACTTTTTGGAGCTAAACACCTTAGGTATTATCAATGTATATACTTATTTATTTTGGATACATAAACCTTTAGAAAAAAAGGTAAGTCGCAAAGTTTTTAAAATTAGTTCATCTAAAGTGTGTGAACTATTCAAAGGCTAATTTAGTGGTAAATATACTCCATAATATTCCATTTAGGTTTTTTTAAGAAATGTGAAAGTGAGTTATAATACATACATAGTTAGATGATATGAGTAGCTTCAGACCCATGAGATAATGAATATCTTAACCAAATATTCATCGATCAATATAATACAACACGGAGTAATTCCTAAATTCAAATTACCTTATCCACATCAAATATATGATGTTAATAAGGAGGATAAATTATGAGTCTTATATGAAAACATTGAACATTAAAATGTAGTGTGGAGTAATTACTAAAGACACATTTTCTTATAAACATCAGAGTCATTATGTAAGTAAAAGGAAAATCAATGTTGAGACTAATAAGCATTGCAAAAAATTATATTATTTTTTGAGGAATACTTTGAAAATAATAAGATAATCCCATAATCATATTCCATATATTATGAAAAATAGATATCTTATGAGTTAAAGTATGATATAAATCCATCATATCATAAAAAAATTTGTTTTGATGCATAGAGTTTGTTATAGATATACACAAGCTAGCATTAAGTAAAACATTGTGTGCATATAATGTAATTATTCTAAAGTTTTCTAATGATTTTATAGAAATATTTGAGATATAAAAGTTATAGTCATGTGATAGACTATATTTCTATGTAAGGGTACACATCCCTATAAGAGATATTGGGGAGAACATTGACTTAGGTTTAGTAAATATTGTGGATGCACATATAGTTGGCATATGAACAAGTTCTACTAGAGTTAGTGGAAAAGAAATGTTCAAAAGACACATACTGTGTAGATAAAACCATGGTAATGGTTTTAAATTCACCGTGGCTAATATTTTCTGTAATAAAACCTACAAGTAAACAACATATAACATTTAGGTAAATTGACAAGATTAATTAAAATTCAGTAATGGGTTCCATGTATCAAAGTACATGTGCTTATTATTTTGAATACTATAGTGGGTATTCAAGTGAAACAATACATGGGTGGTACAAGTGTGGTACTAATAAGGTTTGACTGTTTGTACAAAGTTATTGTGCCTAAATTCATTAGAATTTTACTTATCATAGCTACATTTTATGATCATTAAAACTGGGAATTGGATGTCAAGACCACCAATCTTGGAAGGCGTCTATATGATGAAACCAAAAAGGGTTGGTGATACCATAAAATTTCAATACGGGGTGAAAGGTACTTAAATATAGTTTAGTATTAATGTAAAAAGATAAAATAATATTCATTTGTAATGATTTTTTCCTTTTTTCAATAAGAGATTAGTGATATTTCCACTGTTTTCCAAGTAAAATATGTTTCGTAACATATGGAAAACATCTATTGGTATTACAATCAGTTAAGAATAAAATGAAAGTAAATATCCATAGATTTAATTAAAGTAGGAGCCTATATTTTAGGGTAGGTGATCTATTGAGGTAGATGTAAAGGTTGCTTAAACCTAGTCAATAGTACATATACTGATAATATATTGAAAAATACAAGTTGGAACAATTCGAGATAGAATTGTTACTAGTGTCACATGCCATAAATCTCTCCAAGAAGACTTGCATAGGCATGGGAGGATATTAAAGAGGCGAGTAGAATTCCATATGTGACAATACCATGTTATGTACTATAAATGATATTGACAACATATATTTTATTGTAGTAATATATTTATATAATCCATGAGAACTACATGGGATGTAATCAAAACTATACGATTGTACTTGAGGCAATATAAGGGATTTATTCATGGTATATAGAGATAAATTGATATTAGTTAAAAAGGAACAAAAACTAGTAAACTTATAGATCAATGTGATCTAATATCATGGTTAGACTAAGGAAATGAGCAATAAAATGCCATTTAAGCTAGTGGTAGCTATATCTACAAATACCGAGTGTGTTGTGACTTCTAATACAACTAAGAAGTTGTGTAAACATATGTAATGATTTTTTCCAATTCATATATAATCAAGGTTTACAACTCTTAAGAAGTATTACACAGGGAGGTGAGGTCACAAATAGCAGAATATACATGAAACTGAAATGTGGAAGGCCTACAACTAAATCCTCAACTCAGTAGAAACATGATCTTATCATGTGAGATCTGATAAGGTTGGTTGACAATTTAGTTATAATGAAAGTGGGAGTATTGTAGAAGAGGGTTCCCTAGACCAAAATTTATTAATACTTTTCAATTACTATATCATGTATACATTGAGTTATGCATGATGTACTCTTACCATGATAGTGTTGATATTTCGACATCTATTATTTTAATGGGAATGTCACTAGATTATTTTTTGTATCAAACTTTTATAGCAGTTCTCAAGCTATAATGATAACTGCGAGATATTATGACATTAATCATAAAAAAAATGTATGGTCTAGATACATCATTATGACTTGACAAATTTGATTTCTAACTATCAGGTGTCGGGATATAAAAAGCATTGAGACTTCTTCTCATGATGTTCACACATGGTGATCTAGAGTTTATGATATCATGAGGACTGGCCTATCAATAGAAACACCACAATTTGTAGGTTTCATTGGTTGTTCCTATATGAAAACATGTGTAATGGTCTCTTGACTTGATAATATTATCAATGAGTTTTATTTGATCATGTACTTTGATAAAAGAAAAAAACTATGGAAATAAAGTCATAGCGAGGCAGCTTGCATTGGGTTCATCATTGTTAGTATGTCATTGATTGAATAATTAATATAGAAGTTGATTCTTCAGATAGGAAGAGATTTATTATAACAAATTGACTAGGATGACAATACCATTACTAAATTCAAGGCCATGGTAGAATAAGGAAATTCTATCTAGTAAGGTTAATGAATAATAAAGCAAAAAAAATGATAACACAAATTGTGAATCTTGCTTTATGAGATATCATGAGAAAAATATATTATATTAAAAATAATATGTTTATAAGAAATATTGCCATTGTTATGTATTTTCCTCATTCTTTAGGGGCCTAGATGGTTTTCCTGAATCCTCTATTAGTTTATGAATAATATTCACTACTATCGAGATAAGGGCATATAGGGTCACAAAGAATAACATATTCAAAAATCAACCTTATTGTAGTCAATAGGTTTATTGGACATGTTGGTCCCATCCATGGGGTACGAGAGTTGTATAAGTATTATTGACCACCAACGAATAAATAAATTCATTATTATTCAAGTACTGAATAATTGGAGTTGAATATATTTATTAAAAATATTTACAAGTATTTTATGTTAATACATGGGAAAAATTCTATGAATGAATATTGTATGAATATTCAAGGTTCTTTTAATATTGAGAAAATTAGGAGTCAAGTTAACGACATGGTTTTATCACAAGTATGTGATAAAATATAAATTATTTTTATGACACAATTAGTTCATCATAAAAATACATTTATATCTTATTTAGTGGGTGTTGGATTTATATGAGATGGGGAACCATTTTTGGGTATTTGGACATCCACTATATAAGAAGATAAGTGATCTCATTCCAATGACTATTCATTCCTTCCTAAATAATATATTTTCTCTCGTCCCATGTCCTAGAGAGAGAAATGCTATGTTTGAGTGATCAATGTAAGAATGCCTTCACATATTGAAGGGACGAGATTGTGGTGATCGTCATGACATCAAAGGAATTTTTAGAGCTTCGCACTAGCATGTGAAACTTGTTGATCAGTGTAAATGATGATTCTTGAAGCATGTGTGGAATATCTAGAGGGGTTTGAGTTTAGGTCCTTTAAGCAATTCTCATTGGTGATAAGCTACAGTCAAATTAACTACCAATTATAATGAGGTAAATTTTTGTATAAATTTTAGGCTTAAAACATTCATGTGAGATCCACGGTCCTCTACTGAGGCTTGGATCACTAAAGATGATGAAGTTTCATTACTTTGATTATGTACAATTTTAAGTCTCTAACCCACCATCTTTTTTCCACACCTTAGTACCAATATCCTGATCCATTCAATTTATTTATATTTCATAAGTTTGATTGTTCTCCATTCATATGTTAGGAATAAACATTATCCGTGTGCCATTTGTTTCTACTTCTTGTACTCAAATTATTTTCCAAAAAAAATATAAAATTAAGTTATGGGTACCCACACAAGTTTGGGTCCTATTGTTTTAGAAAATAAATTTTTAGGAAACCATATACACCCAACTCAATTATGTTGTACAACTGGTAGTTCTTATGAAATAAAAGTTTAGTAGAAACCAATAGAATGAAATTTTTTTAGAGAACACTACTTACTCTAGTGGCCTAATATTCATCATTTTTAACCAAGGGTTCACTTTTATGTACACAATAGTTTTATTGAACATAAGTTTTATTAAAAGTATAACCAATTACATTTTAATTTCTAGAGGGTTTTATTTGTTTATATATTTTATCAAATTTTTCATTACATAAAGAAAAGTTAGATAAAAGTTTATTTAAACATCAAACATTGGATTTATGTTAAATAATAAAATTATAATTATCTAAATTTTTATAAACAGATTTCCAATCAAATAAATCTCAATAAACACAATTTATATAATAATTAGTTTTTGAATTTAATATTTTTGAAAGTTTTGAAATTACAAAAGTTAATTTTGAAATTCCTTTATTATCCTTAATAATTTTTGATTCGGTAAACTCAAATGTAATTTTTAGTTATTTACATTCTATAATGAAGAGTTACATATCTAGCCATTTCAACTATAGTAGGAAAAGTTTCTCCATCTTCTGATGAATTGAATTTTACAACATCTAATATATTATCATTTTCATCTTCAAACGAAGGTAAATAATCATATTCAATATTATAAGTGAATTTAGAATATAGAATTAAATTTTTAAGGGATTCTATAGTTACCTTTTCCACGATTCATTTTAAATTTCTTATAATATTTAAATAGAAACCAATTATTTTATGGATTTCTATTACACTATCTTCTGATAAACTATCCAAAGATATATCACTTTCACTAGTTCTCTTGGTATCTAAAACTTTTATGTTTTTATTTTTGTTGATTTTATAATGCCTTCTAAAATTTATATTTTTCTTCTTCAATTTTGAATAATAAAGTATGATATGAACTTAATTCTTACATTAATGTCATATAACTTTAAAATACTACTTTTTATCTATTATGTCATTCTAATGAGCATTCCATACATTTACATATCGATAAGCTTATTTATTAATCTTGAAATTTGAGTAAGTTAATTGTATTTTTCATCTAAATCTCTTTAATCTAAATCTTTAATTTTCCTCATTAAAATAAGATATTTAGAAATGTTAGAAAAAGTATTAAATGTAACATAATTAGGGTTACCAGAAGTAGAAGTAAATTATACTATATTCTTCCTTTTCACTTTTTTAGAATCTCATCTGAGTCTACCATCATACTAAATTAATGTTCCAATTAAGTCTCTAAGACTAAATTTTTTCTAATGTTTAGTATCATTTATAACTATCCTCATAGAAGCCCATACTTTAGGCATAATATCAATAATCTTTTCAATGATTTAATCTTTTGATAACTATTCGGCACCCAAATATTGTATACTATTTACTTTAGTAATAATGCATTGATGCATCTATGTGATAGTTTCACAAGAAAAAAAATTCAAAGGATGGATAGTCAAATATTTGCATAGATCTATGAGTTTACAAGACTTGGTAATTTACAAAATGTATAATATCTATTTTTTCCAAATTTCATTTTCTATTTCACATGGAGATATCTGACTATATATATTCTTAGTCATAGAACACGATAAATTATTATGAGTTGTGTAGTTTAACTAATATTCTAGTTTTTAATCATGAAATAATTGAACTATATTATTCTCCAAAAAATTATATTTTCCCACCAACATGATAAAATTGTTGACTCAAGTATTAATGATATAGGATTTCATACAATCATTCTAGTAATCATAATCAAGCGACAAAAAATAGGTGGTCTAGTTAGATTTAATTTTTAGACTGTTCCAACCGGTACTCCTTTCATCACAAAATATCTTTACTCTACCAACACAAATTGTGTAAGGAAATCGAGTTGAAAATATGATAAACTAATGGGACTATAAGAAATAATTAAAATATTTCTAGTTAATCTCATAATCATGGTAAAAAACACCTCTGATACAAAATTTGTTCCCTAAGTATGATGATAAATATAATAAAATATGGGGGAGGTAAATTGTAGTTTTAAAACAAACATACATGTTTCATTATATTTAAGTATTAAGTTGATCAATTTTTCGAATTACCGATCAAATCAAAGATCTGAGTAATGAAATTATAAACCATATGAATTATAATTTGAATAATGGAAATAATGTGATTGATATTCTATATTACTAATAAAATAGTTAACACAACAGGGATTGAAAAATAAAACATAGAGTATTGGTTAGTGAACCAATTACTCTTTTAAAAAGATATTATTGAAACCACACTTTTAAATCAATGTGTAAGTTTGATCTGCATATCAAATATAAGGAATCCATGACATTAATCATATCATAAGTTATCCTTGATTTTATATCTATTAGAAGTTATGTCTTCATATCCTCAAAATCAATTAACTAAGCATGTTGGTAGCATCTCTATTCCATACTTTAGAAGTACTCGATCTATCTTCCCATCCACAGGATTCCTCGATTAGATGATAAACAATCACTCTGTATTCACATCCTTGGGATCTCTCGGTCACAAAAGATTGTTAGAAGAGTAATTACAATAAAAATTACAAATATCTTTATAATTAAAACCTTACAATGGAAGAAATTAATAGAAATAGTCATAACGACAAAATATTACACTAATCAGAAGAGATCTTAAAAACACAAAATCACAATGCTTCAAAATGAAAAACAACTTTCAGAATGCTCAGTCCATATGTTCATGTGTACTTATAACTCTCATGGAATAATTTTATTTATAGGAAACATTGTAAGAAACTCTAATTATTGAATTCCTTAAAACATAGAGTCAGTTTTAAATTCATTGACAATAACTTATTCATCTACTTATGAGTTCATCATGTTTCTTTATCAATTGAAGAGCTAAATTAACAACGCTATAGTGATTCTCTATAAGAACAATGACATAAACAAAAACATCATGTTATATCATTTTCATTTAAAGTTTATTTTTATTTATAAAATAAAGAAATAAGTGATTCATTGACTTAACAAGGGTGTCCAATGAGTCCTTTAGATCGGTCACAGTCTCTAGTCATCAATAGAAACTCATACCCATCATCCTATAGTGACACCATAGCCCATAATCGCATCCCAACCTTGAACTAATGGTCTGGTACACATCCCTGATAGGGACAATTAATGCACCTTGTCCTACTATCTCTATATCGTACAAAGTAAATGCACTCTAAGCCCCTGGAATCACGATGCTAAGTCCCAAACAATTTATATGAACCACACTTTGGTTTTGTCTCACATCTCTTTAGGTAGATACATAACACCACTATAGAAAGGAAACCCCTCTCTATCACACCTCATCCTATCCCAAAGGACTCTCTCCACACACAATGCTCCCCAAGCCCCAGACCACCCTCATAAGGGTGTCATTCTTCAAGCATGGTATGAAAAATCATCTCTATAAGACCCTATATTTTACCCAAACACTTCTCCCTTTATTTTTTCAATTGAGTCCATTTAAACTCTATTAAAAATCCATCTACCAAAGTTAAATTGGTGTTTTAGAGGTTCTCAAGGGGTTGTAGGATGTTAGGGAGCAGGAGATAATGGTGGTATACAATAAGGGAACTACTGTAGTGCCACTAAATAACCAGTGAATGGGGAAATATACCGGTAAGGCTATAAGAAACCCATAGACTAGCCGGTGAGACCCACTATCCAGTAGATGGCATCATGAAAAAAATTCATTCTATAGGAATCCCACTAGCCACCTATTTGGGTTTCAAGGGTTACATCTATTATAGCTGACATCAATGACTAGCCAATGGTACCATTTTGTGCTATGAATGCAAGGGGAAGAATCGTATTTTGACAACCTAAAAACCCTATTTAAATCCTTAATCCCACTCCTTATACCATAATATAGGATTAACATTGTGGAAGTGTTATTTAGGGCTTAGTTGACTTATCCAAAACCTTCCCTTGGTTCCTTTATCCATGGTTCAATCTGAATGTCTTGAATCAGTAAGTATTTCTTGGAATTGGTGAATTCTCTTACTTTCTTCATAGATCTTCTTCTTTTATCACTAACAGTATGAGCCTATCATTATCCATAGGGGATATTGGTTTTTTTAATTAATCTATAGATTTTATCTCTTGTTTTTATCTTCTCTTATTTTGAGGTTGGTGGTATAAAACATTCCCTCAAGGTCTTCTTTACTTTTCTAGTATCTGAAACACATGGTATCATGCTGGAATGTCATGTGTGTGACCTCTTATAATTGGAATCCACTTTTATGGTTTGAATCCTTATGATTATACACCTCACAGATCTCATTAGGTCTATTTTTAATGATACCATAGACTTTTGGCCACCTGAGAGGCGTGTCTGTCCTTGACCCTAAGTTAAAACATAAATTTTTTAACCTAGTGACCTTGTAATATAATTATCGAATTGTGGGTTGATCTTTTGATTGAACCTTATGAACCTTATTACCCTAGGGGTTTTAAATTGGAAATCCATACTTGGATTGACATGTGAAATGGTAATTAGGCATAAATAGAGTGTGAATTAGAATTGTTACAATTGTTATGTGAATTATTAAATTGGAATGAATTGGTTACTTGATGTGAAATAGGAAATGTTATTATCATTGGAATATTATAATGAAACTATTAAATTTAATTTGAGTATAATTGACCTGTAAATTGGTAAATTTTCATAATGTAATAAATTTAATGATAATTAGTAATTGGCATGATTTAACAAAGATAACATAATGCTAACATGTTTGGACTTTTTGGTAATTTAGTATTCCTTTTCACTTATTGATTTTTAAATTTGGAATGGGAAATTGGCCCTATCATGGGAATTTGCATTGGATATAATTTCCACTAAGCATGTTAGTGGCCCTAGCAAGGGAATTCACACTAGGTCCATTGATACTTGAAATATTTGATCCACCCTTGGTATGAGAATCCATCTTGTTTTGGATATGAACTGAATGTGTTATTGGTCCTTGGTATGGGAATTCGCTTGGACTCAATGGTAAGTATAGATAGAGGCATCCAACATCATTCCATTGTATGTTTGTCAAGATTAAGTTTCAACCTAAAGCTTGTGGGTTTGAAGGGTTATTCTGATGTGTTGAATTTATTTTATGAATTAATTATTGTGTATTTTATATTGTATCATTCACTATTACTCAAATGATATTTGTTTAGAAATCATTGGTGGTGGACTAATGAGTTTTACTCACAAACAATTTTAGCTGTCGTTTGGTACCCAAGTTGACTTCATAGATGTAGGTTTGGATAGGGGAATGAGGCTTGTGATTGATTGATTGATTGATTTTTCTGTTCAGATTGGATCATGGAGTGGGGGTCTATTATGGTATTTGGGACAAGTCTTGGTAGTATTTAATTTGGAGTGTTTATTTTTGTTGGATGATTGTATGAAATTTAGTACGACATTCAATATGACATTTCATGTTTCATTATATTGGATTATTTTGGGTTTTTCTTGTTTATCTAATACTTTGTTTTTCTTTCACTACCTAAGGGTATAGTCTCCAAACTTTATTTATTAGACGATCACTAATATTCGGCAACCTCTACTATATGAAGAGGCACAATTGAGGTCTCGTGATGACCTAACTCTATCACATGAGGAATAAATGGGCTAGAGACATTACAAAGTTGTATCAAAGGGAGTCTTTTCTTTTTCTTTACTATTTATGGTAAGGCATATTGAAGAATGATATAGGTTAGGGAATGTTAATGAGCTTGTTCATGGGAGTAACTAACTTATGTATGGGGTAAAATATAAGTTCGAAGGGATGAAATTGGAATTTATGATGTTCTCTTGTTATAGTTGTGATGTTATTTCACCTTGGTTGATGCATTGGTTGTGTAATATTATTTTTTATGAGATTTTACTAATGGTCTTGTGTCACATGAGGCATGTATGCATACATTATAATAGGTATATAGGAAATTATGTTATCATGCATTATTCATGATTGGGATTCATTTATTGAACATTAAAAATGCATGAAATTTCTAATAAAATGAAAAAAAATTAAACTTTTAAAATATGATTAATTAACTTGTTAATATAAAAATGAAGAGGCCATGTTTATATGGTTATCTATTAACTCATTGTCCATCTAGGTTTGATCATGTTGTGAACAATGTGATCTGAGAAATTTTTTGACACTTATAGAGAAATGAATTTGCATCATCCTCTGGTTGAACATTAGGAGAGTGGTAATGAACACACACCTAACATAGAAGAATAATGAATTCTAAAATATTCAATTAATCTAATGCATGATCATGTTCATGATAGTTTCATGTGATTCATGTGATCCATGTAAAGGGAGACTAATCGTGTCATCCCTTCTATGTCGGATCAGATGAGGGGGTTCCAAATAAAATATTCACCCATGTTCATTATGGAGGGAGGGCCTTAGGTAGTAGAGTACTTCATTGAATATATCTAGATAATATTTAGTCACTTTTAGAAACTCATAGAGAGGAGGGTGAATCTTATTGTCTATATTCCACGAGGACCAGCCAAACATTGGTGGGACATCATAGTATAGGTTGGACAACATGATTATCTAACTTGGAAAGGATTTGATAAGAAGTTCTTGAGCCACGTCTACTCAAAGATGTTGAGGGATGAAAGGGATTTTGAGTTCATACACCTGATGTAGGGGGGAATGTTTTTGAGGGACTACATTGATCAGTTTACCAACCTATAGTGTTTTTCTACATCACTAGTAGAAGATGAGATATCAAGGTCAAAGTGTTTCTAGGATGGGTTTTGATATGAAATAAAGTTGTAGGTGAATGGTTTCTACTTGAAAAAATTATATGAAGTAATGAATCATGATCTCATAAGTGAAGGGAACTAGAAGGAGACCCTAAGTGGTAGGAATATTGTCCTAGTTGGATGATTAGGGTGTTTCACTTCAGGCGACAATAAACACTGTTATGAAAAATATTTCCAAGTCCATGGTGGGTAGAGCAGCTAGAGGAGTGGACAACCATCTGAGGAACACAAGTAGGGAATGTTGTATCATAATGTTACGGATGTCCATAAACAAATTACTGTCATTTTCCTAGAGTGGAGTGCTGAGATTGTGGTAAGTTAGACCACCTATAGAGGTTCTAATTGAGCACTCAGTAATTGAGTAGTGTTAGAGGATCGTGGAAGACATTAGAGTCTGGGAGGGACTTGACTAACCCTCAGTAGTTAGGTATATGGAGTTCCACAAGTCACTTTGGATGGGTTTGGGGCATGAAAACACAATGTAGGAGTGATAATACCAGTAGGAAGGAGCATCACAGGGGAGTCAGGTTGGAGCTCAAGGTAGAGTGGTCCGTCAGTTGCATGTTATATAGCATACTCTTACAAGTTAGGATGTCAGACCTTCCATTTTTAGAGATATGATTCTTATGACATCATCCCTTTATTCTATGTTTTTTTATATAAGGGAATCACATTCTTTTATATCTAATCAATTTTCTAATGACTTGGGTTTGGATGTGGAAAGCATGGATGGGGTATTGACCATTGACACGCTGTTAGGGGTGCGATCATAGGGTATTAAATACAATGAGGAATTTATTCTTGATATTAGAGGTTATTATTTTCTATGGGATCTATTTACATTAGAAAATTATTGTTTTAAATTTGATTCTAGTTATGGATGGACAAGTTCGGTGCTAGGATCACATAGACCGTTATCTAAGGAGGGTGATTTTCTATCTCCGGAAGGGGGAAGCTATATCCTTCATGGGGAATTAGATCCTTAGGCTGGTCATCTGGGACCAATTCATAATAAGGCTGTCTCATGACCCATATAAAAAGAATTATCTTGGATAATGGTAATTCATAGCAGATTACATTTCCTCTAGTGGTGGACAACTTTCAGATTTTATTACCTAAAGAGTTCTTTGGCTTAACACCTCAGTAAAAGATTGAGTTCACTATCAAGTTAATGATAGGAGATGAACTTGTATCTATTCAACCCTATCTGATGACACTAATAGAGCTTTGGGAGTTGAAATTATTGTTATAGTATTTGTAAACTAAGGGATTTATGTGGCCTAGTACTTCACTGTAGGGTTCCCCCATTTTATTCTCCAAGAAGGCATATAGAAAATTGTGTCTATGAATTGATTACCGGAGTCTGAACTAGACGATAGTAAATAACTAGTATCATCTTCTATGCGTCGATGATTTATTTGATCAACTGATATGGGACTATATATTCTCAAAGATTGAATTGAGTTTAGGTTACCATCAATTGATGGTGATACCATTTGTCACACCTCGAACTACTTTTAAGAGAATTTATGGATTATATGAGTTCATGATAATGTCATTTGGTCTGATGAACACACCAACAATATCAATGTCCTTGATGAATTGTATCTTTAAACCACATCTAGACCAATTTTTGGTGCTCTTAATCAACAACATCTTGGTCTACTCCTAATATAGAGATAATCAGGCCCAACATGTTGACATCATCCCTAAGTATATTGAGAGATATTTGGCTGTATGCCAAGGTATCTAAATGTTATTTCTAGATTGACAAAGTGAACTTCTTGGGACATGTTATCTTAGAGGCTGGAGTGTTAGTAGACCTAGAGAAGGTGGATGCCATGGTGTCTCGTGAGTGACACTAGAATTTCTTTTATATTTATCGATTTCTAGTTTTATTAGGCTATTATTTGTGTTTCATATAGGAATTCTTCTATATGGAAGTGTTGATGTTTAGTATGACCAAGAAAGGTGTGAGGTATGTTTGGTTAGATGCTTGCAAGGATAATTCCAAGAATTAAATAGAAGGTTAACCTTATCACCAACCTTGACCTTACCTGAGTTGGGTAAGGATCATACCATGTATTGATATGCATCAAGAGTTGGTCTTGGAGTAGTTATGATGTAGTAGGATCAATTGGTTTCTTTTGTCTCCAGGTAGTTGACGTTTCAGGAGTTGAATTATCCCACTCACAACCAAGATTTAGCTTTAGTGATATATACTTCAAGATTTTGGTGACATTATCTATTGGGTAAGAGATTCATGATCTACACAAATCATAAGATATTGAATTATGTATTTTCACAAATGGACATGAATATTTTACAGAGTAGGTGGTTCAAGTATCTGCAGTCTTTTGACACTGATTTGGTGTATACTCCTAGATATGGAAAAAAATTTATCGATCCATTTATTTATAAGTTGTAGACTTAGGCAGTGCAATAATCAAGTGATGAGTGGATGCTGATAACACTTTTGTAGATATGAATTTAGATGTTCAAGAGTATGAGGGATAAATAACACTAACATCAACCTATTTTGTTCCCCCTCTTCTAAATCATATCGAGGGGTTTAACTTATATATTCCAAAGGGTTTCGACCTAAGGTACTACATATATTATGGGGATCCACCATCACACTTGTTCCTTGATAATGATGAGGTTATTTATGTCCATGGTCATATCCGGGTTTCTATGGGCATGTGTGATAAGAAAATGAGGGAATACAATGATTTTAAGTGGATGATACATCATGGGTTAAAACAATATATTGACATTAATATGTATTACTGGTTCCTAAGGATAAAAAAAGAGACATCGAGATTCATGGAATGATGCTACACTTATCAGTAGGTGAAGTTCAAGCATCAACATCCAACTAGGTTGTTGCAGCCTTTTACAATTATGGAAAGTAAATTAGACGATATCACCCCAGACTTCATGATTGGATTACTGAGGAAACTTTTGAAAAGTGATGTAGTGTGGGTGACTATGGTTCGACTAACAAAGGTAGCCCATTTATTGCCAATTAGGGAGACCTTCATCATTGGTGACTTGGGTAACCTCTATGTACATGGGATTTTTCGGTTTCATGGTGTTCTATAAAGTATCATCTCTAATGAAGATCCTCACTTTACATCATGTTTTTATAAGGGTCTTCAGAAGAAGTTTGTATCATAAGATCATCTAATAAAAACCTATTATACAAAGACTAACAACCTTTTGGAATGAACGATTTAGGTTCTAGAGGACATGTTTGTGAGCCCATGTTCTGTTATTTGGTAGTTCTTGGGAAAATAATTTGGATCTTGTGGAGTTAACCTATAATAATAGATTAAAATCATCGATCCAAATGGATCCTTTTGATGATTTATAAAGGAGGTCATGTTTTTCATCTTTGTGCAAGTTATAGGTGGATGAGTTAGTTTTCGCTGGACCCAGTCTCATCTAGGAGATATCTGAGTTGGTGTAGTTGATCAAAAATTAGTTTGAAACTAGACGGGTTAGGAAAAATTTTTATGCTGACCATCATAGACAAGCTATGGAGTTTCATGTTAGTCACTAGGCCTTTCTATGGGTGTCACCTAGGCTGGGGAAATTCCATATCTGGAAGCAAGGGAAGATATCACCCAGGTTTTTCAGAACATTTGAGATAGTAGAGAGGATCTATCCAGTGGTGTACTTATTAGCTCTTCTACAATGCTATAGTTCCATGAATGAAATGTTTCATGTGTTGCATCTATAGAGATATCACCCCAATCCTTCTCAAATGATAAATGTTAATGATGTTGATATTGATGTCAATGAATCCTTTGAGGAGAATATGATCCATATCATCAACCGTAGTGAGATGAATCTATGAGGAAAGATCATTCCCCTAGTGTGAGTGCATTTGTAGGATGGGTGTGTGTAAGAGGCGACCTAGAAGAAGGAGTTAAATATATGAGCACAGTGTCCTGAGTCATTCAGTGAAACCTCTTAGTGATGTGTGGTAGCATAGCTCTAGGATGATATATTATATGGTGAAGAGTTTGTATGACCCCATATTTTACTTAGGTGCTTCTACTTTTATGTTTTCAGATGAGTCCTTTTAATTTTTTTGAATGTGACTTGTACTCCAGTTTAATTACTATTTATAAAGTTATTGGGGGATTGAATGAGGTGATCTAGAAATATATATTGTTGAAATGTAGCAAGAAGAATATTTTAGTGCATCTTTCTAATTGGTGGATGGGGCGGTATCTTGGTAACACTATGGGAAGCCCACTAACCAGCTGGTGGCATCCTACCAGAAATGGATTCCTACAGTTTCCCACCAGTCAGATGATAGCTTATTGATATAAAGGGATTACTAAATGAATCCCATTGTCTATATAGTGGGCTTTCTAGGGGTTCAATTATTCTATATGGAACCACTAGATAGCTGGTGGAAGCTAGTGGGTAGCCTGTGAGAGCCAACAGATATCTGATGGTTCCATTCTAAGCTAAGAACACAAGGAGAGAAATTTTATTTATACCACATGGAACCCCCCATTTAACTCCTTAATCCCACTCGTTTGACCCTAATTTAGGATTTTTTTTGTAAGGATTTTACCTGGCTTCCTCGACTTATCCAACACCTTATCTTGGTTCCTTGATCTTTTGTTCGATCTGAACAACTTGAATCAGTAAGTCTTTCTTGAAATTAGTGAATTAGTCTTGTTTTATTCCTAGAAATTTTTCTTATAGGCCCAAATAGACAAGTATATCCCTTTATATAGGATATCATGATGTAAGTAGTGGATCAGAGTGTTCGATCTCTCAATTTCTTATTTTATACTTTTGAGGTTGTTGGTATAAAACATATCCTCAAGGTCTGCATTGGTTTTCCTATATGTGCAACATGTGTAATCACACTGACATGACATGCGTGCAACCTATTATAATTTTAATTCACTTTCATAACATGAATCCTCATACTTAGAACTCCCATAGATCCCATCAGATTCATTGATAATGAGACCCTAGACTTTTGACCACCTGAGAGAAATGTTTATCATCAACTCTAGGTTGGAACTTGAATTTTTGAACCTCATGCCCTTGTAATTGAGTTATATAATTGTGGGTTGATTTTTGAATCAAACCTTGTGAACCATGTCTCCCTAAGGATTTTAAATTGGAAATACAAACTTGGATTGACATGTTAAATGATATTTTGGAATAAATAGAAAGATAATTAGAATTGTTATAATTGTTATGTGAATTGGAAACTTAGTATGAAATTGGTAAATTGGAATGAAATTGGTAATTGATTTGTCATTGAAATATTGGCTTGAAGTGGATAATTGTAATTTGATCATAATTTACCTATAAACCGGTATTTTTGCATAATGGAATAAATGAAATGATAATTGGAAAATGGTAGGAGTTAACCAAGATGAAATAATGTTAAAATGCTGGGAATTTTTGCTGATTTGGTATGAATTGGGTCTTGTTGTTTTTTATAAAAATCATCCCTAGCATGGGAATTTACACTAGGTCCATTTATAGTTGAAATATTTGATTCACCCTTAGCATGATAATTTTCCTTGGGTCAGTTGTGAATTGAATGTATTGTTGATCCTTAGAATGAGAATCCTCTTAAAATTAATGGTGAGTATAGAAATAGATATCTGGCATTGTCTAGTATTAGGTATGGAAGACCCCGAGCGTCAACCTAGAGCTCAAGGGTCTGTAGGGTTATTTAATGTTGTGAATTTATTTTATAAATTAATTCCTATGCATATCATATTGTTTCATGAACTATTACAAAGATCAAATTTTATTAGACACTATTGGTTATGGCCTAGAACGTTTTACACACACCCTATTCTATCCGTCATTTGGTAGCTGAACAGACTTCATGAATCCAAGTCCAGACAAGGGTAAGGGGTTGATTGGTTGATTTGATTGCTAGGATTGGAGCTTTGTGTTAGGATCGAGTATGGGATTCATGGCTATTTTTGGTCTTCTTTACTTTAGATTCTTTCTTTCATTAAGATGATTGTATGATATTTAGTAGGACATTTCATGTTTGATTATACATGATTGTTTTGGTCATTTCCTATTTATCTACGGGATTTGATGTGTGTTGTTTTTTTATCATGCTTTCACTATGTTATTCTTTTGGTACCTGAGGGTATAGTTTTCCAAATTTAATTATTAGACCCTTGCTACTATTCAGTGTCCTTTGACATACTATGAGGTGCGTTAGAGGCCTTATAGTGACCTGATTGGATCATGTGAGGGAGAACTGGGCTAGGGATATTACTGTATCACCCACCATCACCAGGAATAAACCTTTAACACCCACCAACCATCCCCAGTGGAACCCATCATATGGCATACAAGTCTCACCTCAAAACTCGAGACTGCCAAAGGTCTCACATAAGCCCAACTGTCGCTCTCTCCCCTTGGCGACATAGTCGTCGGGAAGATCCAAATTATCAAAGTACTAGAGACCACTCATCATGAGAATAAGAGACACAAAAAAGACCTATATATTATCCTAGACCACTCTTAGTCTCTATAAATCTACACTATCCCATGAAATATGTGAAAAGGAAGACAATCATGCATAAAAACACATATGGATTTGTATTAAATGGACCACCTACCGCTGACAAGGAGTTACCATCTACGCCAGCCTTCATTGAGCCTCACCCAAACATGTTTATACCACAAAAGAGATTATACCACAACCTGAGATCCTACCTTGCATCATAAACTAAAAATAATTTATTATAAATAATTATAAATAATTATTTAATTTAATCCAATGTGTAAAATCATGATTTCTTTTAATTGGGTTGAAATCCTCTCCTTGTTTGAATTTTGGAATTTGTAGGTACGCCAAATTATTTATCGATCACCAGAACTCAATTATGATTCTTCCATCAACCCAATATAATTTTTGTCTATGGGTTTAGAGTCTTGGAGAGTGAGTCGGGTGTTCGTAAGGGTTTTGGGTGCATTGGAGGCCTAAAGGTCTGTTTTGGGAGTTGTAGGTCAAGGTGAATGGTTTGGGGAAAATAGTGTGGCCTCTTCTATCTAACTATGCACCTTGTTTTTTGTACTGAGCAAAATTTGGGTAAAATTTGTGGGGAAAGGTGAATGGATATGTATGAACCTCTACTGGTTTTACAGATGGATTCTTCGCAGTTTGCGCATAGTTAGGGAAAATCGTGCTTAAGACGCATGGGTTGTGCCACATAGGAAGTACCCATGCACTATAGCTCGTAAAGATTCCACACAGTTTGGATAACCATGTAAGATAACCACGAGGTCTCATTTAAGGGGAGAAATTAATGTTCTACCCCTCCCACTATTTTCTTTTTTCTCCTTGTTTTTCTCTTCTTCTCCTATAGGTCATGCACAACCTGAGGGTTTCTTCTATTTGTATTCCTTTTGTTTATTTTAATCCACCTCCTTCACTGGTGCTCTATTCTCCAAGATGTTTGTTGCATTGTAACTGTATTGGTAAGGCTATACTCACCCATGATTCTATTTAATTTTTCTTTTTCCTCATAGACTACTAAATTTGTGCAAGCTATTTTACCCTATTTTTAGGGAGTTTGATGGAAACATCAATTTATTCCAAATAACTTGGAATTAGAGGCTAATATCTAAGGCTCCTACAGCTATGGATTCAAGGTAGGTGGTTCTTACCATTCTCATTGTTTTTGCTGTCATTTGGGTGTGTGTATTTTAGCATGCCATTGGGTAATTGAGTGATTCCCTTTAAAATTTTATTTATTGATGTTAAATTGTCTGTGTGGACATATGGGGTCCCTTTAATAATTACTTATCCCAATTCATATGTGTGAGGTTAGGTTAGAGGTCATTGACCACCTTGGGTAGTTAGTTCAGGGTGTGATATTTATTTAGTTCACTTGTTTTGTGTAATTGGAATTATACAAATCAATTACATTGAATTTTTTATTTGATTTAAGTTGGATTATTTATGTATGATGCTTGTGATATATTGATGGATTTATATGGGATGTGATGGGAATGTATTCAGGATTGTGATAGAAATGGATATTTTTTGAGGTGATGTGATCATTAGGACAGACATGGTCCGAGACAGTTGGTGGCGTTGACCATCGGTTGGGTGACATTGTCATCAGTTTGAGGAGGTGAGACCATCAGGTTGAGGGTGTGACCCGTGATATTAGATGGCATGTCCATCAGTTTTGAGTGACATGGTCATAGGGTCATGAGGAGTTTGAGTTGATATGGATTAAGGAGTAATTTAGTGGTTGTCTCTCAACTGTGATGGACAAAGTGCTGATTGGAGTAGTGTGTATACAGGTTGACTCAGTGATGAGATGGTTTTTACAACTTGTGTAGGTAGAGGCCCTTGTTTCTGCATCTTATGAACTTTTGTTGGGGGTGCTTTCCATAGAAATCCATAGGGGAGTTGAGGAACCTTTAGATGACAATGTTGAGGCTATCGTTTGGGGGTTGAGGCCAGTCATGCTTGAGTCCATTGGGCCTGGATTTTTTTTGGAGAACAGATATCATAGTTTCTTAGGATGTCATGATATGAGACGATGGGGATTTTACTTTGAGGAAATATATCATTGTGCCCCCATAAATTAGGCTTACATCCCACATGTGCTTTTGAGCAGGGGTATGAGGGATTAGGTTTCTATTTGTTTGGGCATGCCTTCAGGGCATCAGTGAAATGTTTGGGACATGAGGTGTCAGTTTCCAAGATGTGTTAGTGACTTTTGGGGGTGGAACCTAAGGGTTCACCTAGACTTTTTGTATTATGGGATTCATTGGGCCATGTACTAAGGGTCCTCTCCTATTCAGGGATTCCGGCATTAGATGAAGCATGAGATAACTTCCCGGTGGCTATTGAGCACCCGATAGCTTGTATTTATTTAAATTTCATAACTTATTGACTTTAGTTATTATTATATTACACACCTACTTAAACACTTATATTGGGTATGCACATGTGGGTGGTATGCTACTGAGACTCATTCTCACACCATACATGGGCCCTTCGGGATGCATTCAGACTTCATGATTTTATTTTCATGTAAGGGTTCGGGCATAGGAGTTGAATCCTAGTAGAGTTTTTATGGGATATTTTCATGGGACCTTGAGGTTTTTCCTTAGTTGGATTTTTGTTTCCTTTTTTTTAACTTTCTATATCAACATGCTTTATATGTATGTATATACCATAGGTTTCCCATGGGAACCCCTTCTTGATATTATATTGTATGACATGTATTGAATGAGTTTTTTGTTTTAGTAGCTTAAAATGGTATGTTGACATGTTCATTTATTCAGTTGCTACTATTAACTTATGCTTTCTCTATTGCTTGTTATTGATTGTTCTTCTGCCATTGGTAGGTCTGGTTTGAGTCTACCAAGTCTTTTCGTATGTTTCATGTTATATATATATATAAATATATATACTCAAAAAATTATTATATGATTCCTTGATGGCATATCCTCCCCACATTTCACTCTTTACACCCTCATTACTAGTTGTCAACCTTTGGCATTTGGGGAGGTATGCCTAAGTTCAGTGGAACCCAGCTTGAATGCACTATTCAGGTGGCCAAATAGGTTGAGGACACTACACAATGTGCCATAATCACTGAACCAATCAATAAGAATCAATGTGTCATCAAAACCTCTACCAACTGTACCAAGAGGGTCTGAAACACACCCATGACATCAATATGAGAAAAATACTTAACCATCGACACCCAATCATTCACCTAGTTAATTTAATTTAAGAAACAATACCTTATAAAATCCACTATGGTGATAAGACCCATCAAAATAGAAAATAGAAAAATGTGGATGGAATCCTGTGATGGCCTTTAGTTAGGCTTCACTAAATCCCCATTCAAATCGGTCAATTCCACCATGATTCTTTTGAATTAGAGTTGATACCCTAAATAAAACACGCAAATAAATGAATATAAAAAACAAGGGATAATGAAAAGATCAGTGAAATTCATGTGGTTGGAATTACTAATAATAGTTTATAGGATCAAATGACCCTTAGATCCCGTAAGAAACAGGGGTGGATGATCTCTCAGAGGTCGATAATCATGAGTGAAAGGTAGAGTGGGAGAAACTAGGGGTCTCCCAAGAAATCCCCTTATTTTAAAACACCTGACACTATGTATTGGGGTCATTAATGTAATTAGACATGATTTCATTCCATAAATATTTGATCCAGCACCCCAAAACCAACTATCCCAGATAATTCATGGTGTGACATTCTTTTTAACACCTTGAATGCCTTCAGGCAGCTTCCAAGAGATGTAGGTCCCTACTAATCCCCCCCAAGCTCACTCTCAATGCCTCCAACGACACAGACCTTCCTTAAAACATCATTTAGAGGTGTTCAAATCTTTATATTCTAAACTAATTCTCCAGTTCTCAAAATAAACCATCCAGTGAATAGAAAAATCTAAATTCCATTCTAAAAAAATGATCTATAATTATTTAGGTCATTAAAAACTCCCCACTATTACACTTCTCATCCCTGAGAATCCATGGTGGTCCCCAAACATCATATTATAACCTACCTTGGTTCTTATTTCACCGAGATCTCTCCATGCTTCAACATTCAATTCTAACCGTGCTTCCACTGTACAACTTGACATTCTTTTCATAGGGTGGTGCAAAAGCTAAAAATTTTCCTAGTGCAGTACAATGAAAACTAGAGTCATCTCACTTGAAGATCTTTATAGTTTATCACACAATATTCCTACATAAAATATTTATTATTTTATTATTTTATGGAAAAAAGAATGATTATTTGAGAATGTGAATAAAAAACTAAACAAAATACATAGATGTAATGAAATATAATGAATGTAGGTTAGAGATGAAAGAAAATTCTCCCAAGAGATTCATCTAATGAGAACCTTCATCATCTATTTTATTATTCACTCAATGAAAACACTCTATCGTATGCATGAGCATCTTTTTACACCATGATTGTGAATATATAGTATACTAAGAATTATATAGGCTCACCATACACCCACCTCCTAGATCGATGGAGAATGGTTATAGAAGAAGAATATAACCCTTAGATAACCACAACGAAGATTACACCCACTACAAATCATCTTATTATTAACTTAAAACAAATATTAAACAAAAACATAGGTTCATCACTGGATTAGTCCCTTAAGATATTCCTTAGGTTAATTAATCATAATAATGAGTATAAGAGATCATGATGGATAAAAAAGAGATAGAGAGATAGATATGGAGATAGAGAGATGAAAGAAATTTTATTTAAACATGAGTATTAGTTATATAAAAGTAATGAAACTAAACTATAGTAGAAAACTAAAGAAACATGTCTAGATTGATTTCTCACTCTAGCGGATGATTCCCCTTACCATCAGTGTGGTATCTATATTTATATACATCAGCAGCCAAAGGTCATATCTTTTTAATCTCTAATATCCACCCTACAAATATCATTAATAATTTCCCAATCTATGAATTTTCCCAATTTTTTCCTTTTAAATCCTCATGAAGACCTCCATTTAAATTTCTGTCAATGATAGAGAACATGGATTTTATTATCCTATATTTTGGCAGCTTTAACATCGACCATATTTTAATTCAATTATATTTTATCCTCCTTTCACACTCTACCTGGTATCTAAATCAGTACATATTTAATCATATCGGCATAATCATTTATGGAGGTGAATTGAACTGAAGTTTCACGTCAATGTTATTTATGTATAAACTCGCATGTGCCTATGCCTTCAAAATAGTTTTAAAAATGTATGATGACATAGGCTCAACCATTTAATCTTCATATATCATGCATGAATCACCCATCCACGAGATTAAAAATGGGATTCAAGACTTTTTAGTGGACACTTAAAGATGTGACTTTTATTTTCAATTCCAAAGGCACAGGTGACATCGACCATTCTTCTCAAATGGGAGTTCTCATACTTGGATTGATGAAGGAATCTTTCCTAGACTGAAGAGAATAGAAACTAGCTAGTGGTGGTGGTAGTATAGGTAGGGTGATAATGGAGGTAGAATCCCATGGGGGTGGTAGTAGCCCATTGTGGTGGCAACACATTTCAATGCTAGAGACTCAATGGAAGTGGGCCACCTATGATAGTAGATCACCTATCGAAAGTGATGAAAGGAGGTTAGGTAAGGAATTGGCCACTTTTTTAACCTAAAAATAATTAAACACATTGTAAAAATTCAACCCAAAAATTATAATCACAAATAAACTTCAAATTCATCATTTTAATTCATTTTTATCCAAACTAATTATTCAAATATAAATTACCCACATTTTAATAAACAACAAATTATTTGGAAAATAATAAAAAAACCATTAAAATTTATTATCAAAATTTTAAAATATTAACTTGAAAAATAAGGGCATCAAATACCCCCACACTTGAACTATGATTGTCCTCAAGCATTGAATATCAACATAGAATCACAAAGGGTACCCATGATTACCAATATTCAAATTTCTAAGTAAAAAAATCAAATAATTATAAATGGGAAAATAAAAATTTCATGAATCACATAAAATAATAATCAGCATTCTCACATTTCAAAGAAACCAAGTCAATCATACATTTTACCTTCTCTAAATGGAAATTAGTGTATCTTATTTTTTCATTAATTCACATATCATAATTTATTATTATTAAGCATTCCAAGTTTTTACTTACCTCACAATAATTTTTCTCTCTCTCATCACTCAAGGTAACAATTGGAACTAGAGTTGTTCTCATACCTGGAATACATTCACCTTCCACAGGTTTGTAAAGGACATACATTCTTCACATTGTAAAGAAAAAAATCACATTAAATCATGAGGACTTTACAATTAAGATTAAAATGAGTCATAGGATCAGGGTTGGTGGGTAATGATGTTTAAAACATTAAGGATCAAAATATTATGTTTATCTCTAAATAATAATGCATGATATTAAAAAGTAAAATCTTTAATGAAATTATTCCTTGTTAAAGTTACTACTCCCACTTCCCCATAATCTCTAAGTAAAGGTCATGATGTAATTAATGTAGTGAATGATATACACCATCTTAATTCTTATCTATTTGTTTCACCATTTCCCTTTCAAACTATTTTTTTTATATTTTTTTTACTTTATTAAAATTATGTTTAAGACAAATCTCACATCCACCACCTAACCCCATATATAAATTCATTAGCCTGAAAATGGAGATTTTTTATTCTCCCAAGTCACAACCCATTTTCTCTTCTTTTTTTATCTTTATCTCAAGAGGGTTAGCAAGGGAATGTAGTAAATGAGCATGAATCTTTACTAATACCCAAAAGAGAACCCTCACACATATTCCTTTTAATGTAGTGCATCCCTTCCACCATGAATTATTTTACCCTCACAATTCAACTTTAAAATATCAAGCAGAATAAATAGAGTAGGGTAAGGATGGACATAATTGGATTGTAATGTGTCTCATTCCTAAAATGATCATTTTTTGACTCTATGTAAAAATAAGGATTAATTTGAGAGGTGGAATCAAGGATAAGGGTTAAATCAACAAAAATTCCTTAATTATATTAAATTTTACTTTGTACAATCATAGCATTGAAAAGTTTTGATGAAACCTTTAGTAGGTGGCATGACCCAAGATCTGTTAAGAAATATTCTCAAGATAGAAATAGGAAGTATTAGGTATATAAGTTTTTTAAGGAATGGAACATAAAATTTGGGGCAATCACTAATGGTATGTATTAATAATAACAAATCAATCATCATGAATTTCATAAATTCAATGTATGAAAATGATAAGGAAATTTTATTTACTTGAATCAATAGATTCCCTCAAATCACAATTCGTCAAATTACATCCTATGATTCACTCAAATCATTCAATACCCACTTTACTCATTCAATTCCATTAAATTAGTATTCTAAAACATTGAATCATGGGATTTATAAGAAACTCGTGTCTCCTAGAATAGTTAATTAAAGTAGAGTGTCTTTGGTGTGGTAATTATATTTCTCCATTAAATCTAAAAATAGATTTTCATAAACAAAAATACATGGACTTAAAATATAATGAGTGTTGTAGTGAACTACCTTAGCAGTGAATCTATAGTACGCTTCCTTCATCATGACCTTTCCTTGGGGATTCTTTATGCCATCATCACCATGGTCTTATAAAATAAAATAACTCATCAAATAATAAGTTCTATTGTAATGTAAGATTAGAATGAATGAGGGAGATTCGTCTATATCCTAATATATTTAAAAAACTAATTCCTAATAAAGAAATTGAAATATAAAAAACCTATAATGAAAATAAATACTAAATAAAAGAAGGATGAATCTTGTTTTTTTACCCCAAGCGGGCCCTATTCATTGACTACCTACAGATAGGTAGTACAAACAATTATATGAAATATGATGGTTGGTGTAGTTTCTTTTATTTGAACCACAAACACTACTTCCTTCCAATTTATATTCATTACTTTTTTGTTTCTAGGTAATCCATTGATCGAGTACACCAAATCCACTCGCTTAGTAATGAGATACAACTTTCATGGTGGGTGTATGAAAAATAATGGGTCATATTTCTTTTTGGTTTCTTCTTACACAACCAATTCTTTATTCTATAGTTCTTTATTAAGATACTCTGAATCAATGCACTAATCAAAGGTACAATCAAATTGTAATTAGATTTTAAAAAAATTAAAACATTATGAATCAATATCAAAATATTACCCTTTAATATAAGCAACTTAGGTCTCAGTTTTTCTATAGAAAAGCCACTTGTATCATCTCATGTACTTCATCTAATAGATGTCCAACATGTCTGGGGTGCTCTATGTGTTCCTCATTAGGTGTATATTATTTTTTATCATCTTCCTCCAAGGAAAAATAAAAGACGGAGAATTATAAAAATAAAAAACAATGATAGGTGATTCTAAATTCAGTATTAATAAAATTAGATGAGAATAAGTTCAAGATAAGAACATCTCCATGTTTCCATATGAATTCAATTTTTTCTTTATTGGAAAAATCCTCATGGAGTAGATTGGTATTCGATGGGGGTAGGTAGTAATTGTCTCCTAATATTTCTTCAAACTCTACCACTTGGGTGGTTTCTCTTTCTTATAAATTTAGAGAGAGATACAAAGGTGTTGATTCCTCTTCTTTAAAGGTGGGAGGATCATGCACTATTTCATCACTTGCATATTCACACAAAAATTCATCCATATCTTGCAGATATACTATATGTACATCAGTAAGAAAATATTCTTCATGTATATCCTCTAACAATGGATTAGAGAGGTGGAATTAATATTCATGTATTTCCTTATTTGCCTCCTCAGGTTTTTGATTTGAAAAAAAAAATGAGTGGGGAAATCTCTTCCATCACATGTTTTTATTCTTGTAGAGATTTGGGTTTAGGTTTTTCTAGGTGATACTCCTATGATGAAACAACATATTCAATGAACCATTAAATTCTTCTCTCTGGGTTTTTAAATTATATCTCTAATCTTTTTCAAGCAGGATTCAATATAATTGTTAACCACTTTTTCATATTGTTGCACTTGTGAATAACTAATTTCTGTTGAATAATTTTAATTATAATTCATCATGGAAAATGTTTTTTTTATTAAAACAATGAAAGTTATTTGTGAATTTTGAATAGAAATAGTGAGACAAAGAATTACTCAACTCCTTAGCAATGACACCAAGTTTTGATGTTCATGTCATAGGGTAGTACAAAAACTACAATTTTTCCTAGTATAGCAGAATGGATGACTAGGTTCATATCACTTGAGGATCTTTTTATTCTATCACACACTATTCTAAATTCATTTATTTATATTTGTTTATTTTTATTATTTTATGAAAATAATGAAATATGATATGATAATTTAAATGTAAAACCATAATAAACATGAAGATGTAATGCAGCATAATGAATGTAGGTTAGAGAAGAATGTAAATTATCCCAAGAGACTTATATAATTAGAAACTCCATTTTCTAGTTTAGTATCCGCATAATGATAACACTCCATTATATACATGAACATAGTTTTCTATCCTAGTTGTGAATATATAGTGAACTCATCATTAACTAAGTACACTGAACACCCAAATCCTCAATCAAGGGATAATGGTTATAGAAGAAGAATCTTACCCTTGGATAATTTCTATGAGTATACACCCATTGTAAATAATCCTCAAATTAACCCAAAGAAAATATTAAATACAAACATGGGTTCAACACCAGATTACTCCCTCAAGACATTCCTCGGGTCAGTTACTCATCATCGTCAGTACAAGTAACCATGATGGAGAAATATGAGATAGAGAGAGATGAATGAAATTTTATTAAAACATGAATACGAATTACATAAAATTTAAGAAAATATATTTTAGAAAACTAAATTAGAAGATCTAACTATATTTCTCACTCAAGTAGTTGATTCCCCTTCCTAGGACATTGTCTCTGTATTTATAGACATTGGTATCAAAAGTCCAAACCTTTTGAATCTCAAAAATTCATCCATAAAATCACATTTTTAATTTCCTAATATTTGAACCAGTCAAAGATTTACCTTTTTAAATCCTCACGAATATCTTCTTTTAAATTAATATTTAAGAGAGAGAACGTATATTTGACTTACCAATATTTCAATATATTTATCTTTGGCCATATTTTGATTCAATTTGCTTCCACCGTCCCTTTATACTCAATATTTAATCTTACTTAACACATCATTGATCATATTAGAATGAGTGTACATGGAGGTGACCCAACCTAAACATTAACTTTATTATTATTCGCGTGTAAACCATATCTCATGCCTTTTCCTTTAAAACAGGTTTAAAAATATACCATGGTGTAGGCTCTTCCATGTCATCTTTATATCTCAGGAATGCATCATCCACCCATTGGATGATAAATGTGCTTCATTCCTTTTTAGTGGATTCTTTGAGCTACACCTTCTCTCTTCAATTATAAAGGCTCGGGTGACAACGACCTTTCTTCTCAAATGGGATTCCTCGACCTTGACACAACATAGGCATCTTTTTGGAATCAAGGATCCTAGATATAGGCTAGTAGTGGTGGTGCTAGAGGTAGGGAGATGGTGGTGGTAGCAATCCATGGTGGTGGTAACAACCCACAGTGGTGGTAGCACATCCCAACGGTAGTGGATGAGTAGAATCATTACACCAGTATTAGAGAAGCACTAGTGACAAGTTATAGAAGGAGGCTCGATAAGGTGTTGGTCAGTTTTTTTAACTAAAAAAATTAAACACTTAGTAAAAATTTCAACCAAAATTTTATAATCACAAATAAACATCAAATTTAACATTTTTATTCATTTTTATCTAAATTAATACTTCAAATTCAAATTACACACATTTTAATAAAATAAATAATTATTTGGAAAATATAATAAAAAATCAATAAAATTTATCTTTAAAATATTAAAATTTTCACATGAGAAATAAGGGCATTGTTACTCCAAACACCAAAAGTTGAGCCACTCGCTCACTATCAATGTCAACACCAAGATAATGCTCACCTTCACCGGTCTCTATCAACATGCCATAGTGTTACAACTGATTCATCCTAGGGCTTATGGTGATCCCCTCTATAAGACTCCACTTTCCAAGGCTGATTCTAAATCATGGTGCTCCCCACTATAGGAATCGCCAACCAAAAATGCTCTTCCAGTGATCTACAAACTCGCTAACCACATTACACATGATACTTCCAGCACGGTTCCTATCTCACTATGTCCAATCTCAAGAAAGGATTCCAACCAACCATCTTTAGAAAACCTTTCCCAAAAAACTCAGCTTCACCTGCTGATGTGTCCTCAAAAGAAACACATGCCTCTAACTTGATATTTCCACTAATGAACCCTACATGAGGGCTCTCGCTCATACCCCAAGACAAAATATTACCTATCCTTGATTCCCAATCATTTTTACCAAAAATTAAACCTTAAACAATTTTTTTCACATGATTAACCTCTTGAACCATGAGATGAAACTGGGTTTCACTATTCAAATCACACGATGAAACATGTTCTCCCCTTGAATCACATTGAAAAACCAGGTTTCACCCCATGAACCATGTTATGAAACTATTTCACCCCTTACCAATGTCCTAAAATGTATTTTCACCACCTATAATATGCTATGAAACTAGTTCACCCCCAAACCATGTTTAAAATTATGGATCACCCCACAAATCACCCTTAGATTACACCGAAATCACCCCGAGCATGATTCCAACACACCGAATCTAACCAAAACTGCATCCACATCCCAAATATGGTATTTTAATAGGAACCATATATCATTGGAACTTACCATAGACATATATCTTGGTGTCATCATGATTAGACAACAACCAGTCTCATTATAACCACAAACCTTCCAACCTAAGGGTTATTCATTCATAACCAGTGCAATGTTCCCCACTATAGGAGTATCAGTATCATCACTTTAAGGACCCCAAAACCTATTTTCAATAACCTATGATCATACATTACCATAAAAATGACTAAAAATGGTCGTCTTGCTCCTCTCTGAGAACTAACACCAAACACCAATTCCTACTTATTCCTGACTCACCTAGAATTATATTCTCCACAGCCAGTGATTCACTCCCCATCATATAAATTATATTGCTCATCTTCTCAAGAACTAATCCCAAACATGTCCCAAAACCACTCTCACTCATCATATAAATATCTGAAAAGTGTTAAAACACTAAATCGACTTTACCATGGTACCCCAATCTATTTGCAATGTGACCTCCCACTATCGAGGGACAACTCCCATCACACCAAACCTTAGGATACCATGGACATGGTCATTCACCAAACACACCAGTCACCTCACTCTAAGAGTTACCCTAAATTGAAACCACCAAAATGAAACTACCACTACACCACAACACTACTTGGGTTCATCAATAACCCATACATTTCTCAATAGACCCACACAAAACCCATTCACTGATTCATAACCTAATCGACACTGCATTAAACCAACACACACCTACCCTAGAACATTGAGACTTTCCTAAATATTATTAACAATTCCTACTTTAATCCTCAGGTAGAGTAATTCAATGATAACCTTTTAACAGGTTCCCACTTCTTATCCCACTCAGTCTCACCTAAACCCAATGGATGCATGCTCCCATACAACCCAATCACTAATCATGAGGACCACAAGTGAATCTTTAAAGAATTAATGTTTTGTTCATTGTTAGTATATTATAAAGTAAATATATAAAGGAAAAATGACATGAGTAGGTGAAGAATCTTAGGGAAATGGATGTTAGGATTGATAAAGCATCCATGTATGTTCATTGGTTTCTTGAGGCTGCTAGCATGAAGAATTCAAGTGAAGATAAAATTTCAAGACTTAGTGGAAATATTAATTTTGATGATTATTGAACTAGTATAAAATCACAATGATATTTTTCAATATTATTGAAGAACTAACATATTGTTTGAAACAATGAAGAAGAAGTGAAAACCATCAAAATATTTATTTTAATTAAAATATATTTTGAGGATGGACATGTAATAAATCAATTTGATAAAGAACTGATAAATAATTTCTTTAAGGCCACGTAAAAAAATATTTTTGAATGAGGAGACTTGATGATTTTCAAGAAGAATTTAAATAATGTTGAATGAATATAAATACCATACAATATTAATATTTTGCATAATTATTGGTTTATAATATGACTTTTATGAAGGAAATTTATTTATATGAATATTTTTTAGGAGGCTTTCCATGTCGTAATTATTTTATTAATTTAATTTAAGCAAGCCTTTATCTAATAAATGTATTCAACCATACAAGCCATAAGGGATAACTAAATCGACATCATTATGAGAGATATATCAAACATAAGGTAGAGTTAGCCTAAGAAACGTACATGTTAACATGTATCAGTATTAAAATTCATAGATCCCATAAAGAGCGTAGATAAGAGAGTGGGAACATAACACTGACATGGATGTGCATGGGTGGTGGACAGGGGAATGCGATTGTGCATGCCCCATATGTGTGTGAAGGTGAATGTGGGGGTCAACCCTAGTGTCAACTTGAGAGCTTAGTGAAATGGTATCTTCTATATAGTAAAGCCCAAAAAATTTAAAGACTAATGTGATATGTGTCGAACATGGTGAACTATTCACACATTTTAAAATCTTATGTATATAATAAGACCATTCAATCAGATTTTGCTGGGATATCCAATTGATACCACATTTTCATCTTCTCCCTATAAATAATGAAGTGTTTCTATGGGAAATATTGAAACATCAGAAGAATGAAATATGCTATTCATGTAATTGTTGCCTTTCATGCATACGGTCATTTGAAGAACAATGGCATTATCAACTGGATTTGATGTTATAAAAGAGTTTAATCAATATTTTTTAAGAACATCTAACTATAAATAAAATCCATATTGATAGTCACTATGACATCATGTGAAGAAGAAAATATGAAAATGTATCCTACCTTAGAAAGCCTTGGTTTCATGAATGGTGTGTCTATTGAGGTGTCATATGATCAAGATAATCCAATCAATTGAAACTTTAACTTCGTATGAGCACGGAGAAGCCAAAATTTTCAACATTCAAAATCCCTGAGATATTCAGAGATATCTAGACATTTAAGGAATCTTTTAATTTCCATAGAAATAAGAGCATAGGTGGTGAATGCCTCACCTATAGATATAGAGCTAGATTCAAGGTATTGATGTTTCTACCATTTGATATTTGAGAAGATCTCTCATTTTCCTTCAAAAATAGAATCTACGAACTACCATATTCTCCTAAAGAAAAACGTGCATGATACCATCATGAAAAAGAGGAGAATCTAGGATCCACATTACTTGTTTATGTAGAGGCACTGACAATGTGATGAAAAGAAGAATTCCGTATGTTCTTCTAGTCATGTGAAGGAGTCTTTGATTAACCATTCATGAAAAGTATAAGGACTTGTAGGTGCTTTGATCAGGTGAAGGATAAGGATCCCATAGGCCATACTTTTTACATTAAGGAGTACTAGTAATCACACATAGTGATTACATATTATTTGAAAACAATGAGTCTAAACCAAACATGATATATCATAGATACACATATGTTACGTGAATTTGGTGAAGATCTTGTGTGTTCAATTATATGAAAATGGACACAAAATCATTGCATGGAGTACATGCATTCTATTCACCCTACATTTCAGTATTAAAACACTTTAATAACTTGGAATAAAAATCAAATAAAAATATTAAAGGGTGATTAAAGTATTTTGATATTAAATAATTGAATAAAATTGAGATGTAATATAAAATAATGAGAATAAAAAATAGTTATGTGCAATGTTAATGCACTATTAAGTATTACATGCATGCATGAATTAAGTTGAGAATCCAAAGATGAATCATTATGAGTTGTGAAATACCATTATTTCATAAAATAATATTAATTGTGTCCATCACTTTCAAACATTCAATTGAGTCTAGGGATTCATCTGAAAGAAGGGGGAATTATTTCCTAATAATTTGACTAACTGAGGATTATATGATCATTCACTAGAGATCAAAAGTTATTTAAATTTAAGACATAAAATGCTTGAAGGAGAAGATTTTTAGGTATAATTATTCAATGATCTAAAAAGAACCTAATCATTTTATATCTGGTGTGAACTAGTTTCATGACCATCATGCTTATTCAAAGAATCTATTAAATATCTTGAAGTTTTACACATGCAGATCAGATCCAGTATATTTGTGGTGGAAGATCATTCTAATAAAGGAAGTGGAATTTCTATAATAGAATCAACATAGAGAAGAATAAGGAGCTTGTGATTGGGGAATCTAACTAATTTCCAAGGAGGCTTGAGGCTAGGGTGTTTAACTAGTCAGGGAGAAGAGAAGATGGTTGGGGGGTATAACCAACCGAGGTATAAGAGTGGGATTATTGGGGGTAGAACCAGGATCAACTAGAGCATCAACTACTACAGTGTATAACAAATTGATGCCTTATCCATTATAATAATTTATCAAATTATAGTGGATAATCCATGTTGGGTTTTTAACCAACATGTAAAAGAGTAAGTATTTGTTCCAAACCTTTTAAATAATATTTTTTATGATTTATACTATTATTTCTATATAATAGGTGAGATTTTGAGATATCATTGAGTAGATAGAGAAACTTAACAAGTTCAAGAGGTTAAATTAAAAAGAAAAAAATTGTAAAATTAAACCACTAATTCACCCCCCCCCAGTGGTCAATCCAACTTGGCGATCTATATTGGTATTAGATCCATGTATCCCTATAAAGATCCATGTTCACTTTTATGAAGTTTAGATTTCAGTAAATGAGTGTGCTACTTCATATGGAGAAAATAGAAGTTACTCTTAAGGATAAAAATCTAGAGATTTATACCAAAAATCAGAAGAATAGAAATAAAAGACAATCAACGAAGCTAAATTATTATCTTATAATAAAAGTAGAGACACCAATAATTGAAAGTAATCAGAGTGGTATAAGTTACAATAATTCTTTTGATTATGATTCTATTAATGAATATAGTTTGTGATGTAATGATGTTGTAAAAATTAGTAATTTTCATTCTAAACTAAAATAAAATATGAATGATGTTCTAAAAGAAGTTGTAAATTGCACTTTTGGAGGTATCAAGGGTCTCTAGGATAAAAAAATACATCTAGAAGAAGAGCCTAATTCTATGGAAGAGGCATTGGCTAAAATGTTTGGAGTATGAAACACTCTCAAAAAATAAGTCAATGAAAAGGATAAAACAATATATATTTTAAATGAAGTATATGTTGAAGTTACATAAGAATTGCACAATAATGTTTTTGAGAAATATTTCTTTGAGATTGTTTTTGTAGAATATTTCTATGCTCTTAAAAAATTGCACAAAGTTTTTATGGATGTTAGAGCCACTAATTTAGGGGTTAAATAAGAAAGGGTAAAGAATCATGAAAATTATTTGAAATAATTAATAAAAATTTACGAATAATAAATAAATAATATGAATAAAATTGTTAATATGAGCCTATATCATTTGAGCATGAGAAGAACTCCATCAACATGAAGTGTTTTAAGTTGGAGGTGAGATTGAAGAATCCGGAATCACTAAAAGCTAGAACTTACCAAATTTATGGAAATAGAGATTATTCCACACAAGTTTTCATTGATATTCTTGACTATAAGAAGATGATGAGATCATCCTATAATAAAATGGAAATATCATTAAAGAAGAAGGTAACCCATAACCCAGAAATTGTATTATGTTCTAATGATGTTTCAATTTATGGAAAAGATTTTAAACCAAATTCTTAGAAAGTATCGATGGTTAAAAATACTGATAAACCCAACACATTAAGGGTGTATGAGAAATTATGTATGAGTAACTATTCACCAATAAGTTTCTAAAATAGTTGTGGTTCCACTCAAAATCAACAAGGTTCTAAATCAGTGAAATATGGACAAAAACACTATAAAAGAAGATAAGGAGATTCATAGGATATTATTGGTTCTACAATAATTCTAGGAATAAGGATTTATAATGTTTTCATAACATACAAATTAATTAAAATAATATATGTTTGGTATTTAAGGGGAGAAAAGCTAAATAAAATAGAATATTAGCACTGGAAAAGAAAAATTCTAAGAAAATGAATTTGTCTACAAGGAACAAATTTTAACTATTTGAAGATTTATAGGATTACTAAAATAGAAGTGGTCACTATTACAGTGAGTGATGGTATGAACCAATCATGAAAAAATCATCTATTAATTTTAATATAACAACTATTGACCAAAAGTATAAGAAAAAAATAAAAATAATGTAATACAGGAGAAAAAAATAAATCTAAACTTGCATGGACCAAGAAGAAATGTGAGAGATACTTTCCTATATTTAAGGTAGAGAGAAAAGTGCTAAGAAATTCATTACCCTTTGTGAAAAATAATTCTCAGTTTGAATAATTACAATAACAAAAAAGTTTCTGGATATAATAAATATCATGGTGGAAGATCTAAGTTCAAATATTTCTTATCAGTGATGTGAAATGTATAGACATAAATCTTACTCTTATTGGTACAACATGACATTTCTAGTAAACATGTTTAAATCAAGAGGATTCATGGTGAAAAAATGAGAACAAATTATCAAAGTGGAGAATTAGTAACCTTAAATCCATCCAAGCTTCCAATTCAAAACTTGTATCAATGCTTAGAAGAAGAATACAGAAGATGTGGATTAGAAGGTCATAGAGTTAAGGTATACATGACCAAATTACCTAGAGAGGTTCCCTATAATATAAAAGGTTAAAAAAATAAGAATAAAAATGATAATAAGTCGTGTATATATAAGAAGAAATTTGAGAATCCCAAAGAAGATGAGAACATCAAGAATGAGTTCCTTGTTATTTGGCCGAATCAATTGAAATTGGGTAAACAATTTGAAGCTGCCAAAAAACATTCTAAAACTAAAGGAAATAAAGTATCTTTAGAAAGTGAGTATAAAGTTGATGATAATTTTTCTACATCTAGAAGCATGATGTTCCAGAATATTGAGGTGGATAATGGTATTCCACATAGAGAATATGTTCAAGGGAAGAAAAAATTTATTAAAATAAATGATACTCAAAATAGAATGATGAGTCCAAAGAAATATCCCCATGATGGGATTGGAAGAAAAGAATGGCTTTATTTGAGAATAAGTTCTCATCCTAAATGATATTCCTAAGGAATAAAAAGGTCCCTTCACATTCTCTTATATATATGTGTGTGTGATTTTGTACTCACATGCATGTAATTGAAGAAATAGATTCATACCTTGAAGGGGGCATTGAAAAATTAAATATATTAAATATTCACTAAATAGTAAATGTGTAATTTAAAAAAAATAAAATTTAAAGATGAGGTATGAAAATCAATCCCTTATCCTTACTGTGGATAAATTGATAGTCATTATCAGGGGGTTGACATTGAGCTAATAAGGGAGAGTTTTATCATTTTTCACTTGATGTTTTTTATGTGTTTATTGATATGAGTGATTGAAAAATATATTTTTAAAAATTTGATTATTTTATAAACCCCAATATATGAATAATTGAGATACCTGAGTTTGGTATCACATACTATATTATTTATGTACAACATTTAACACATTGTCTATACACCATTTTTTTCTACAAATAGGTTTTCCCGCATATATTTAGAGTTATCTAGATAAAGGCTCTTTGCTAGAAAAAACATTTAATGCCATCCTTATCTTACAAGTCTCTAATTATAAGGATTGAAATGATAATGTATAAGAGGATAAGATTGGTGAAAATGATAAAATACTTACCTCACCTTTAAATTTATTATTAATAAGGTGGATAAAAATATTGAATTTATAAAGTGAACAAGTATCAACAAATAATACAAGGGGGGATTGAATAACACAATTGGATGTTCAAAGAATCAATGTTTTGTTTGTTGTTAGTATATTTTAAAGTCAATATATGAATAAATACTTACATGAGGAGATGATTATGGGGTATTGGATTTCCTGATTTATTTAGAATCTGTGTAGGCCCATAGGTTGTATGAGGCTAGTATCTGGAAAACTTCAAGTGAAGAGAGAGGTTTATGACTTAGTGAAAATATTATTTCTAACAGTTGTTGAACTAATATTAAAGATCAAATATATGTTTTAATGGTATTAAATAAATGATAAATTGTTTTCAAAAATGAATAATAAGTCAAGACCATGAAAATATTTATTTTTATAAATAAATTTTTTGAAGAAGTCTATGTAATAAATTAATTTCATTAGGATTTGATAAACAATTGATTAAAGGATAGGAAAAAATAATTTATTTTTTGCATAAGTATACTTGAATAATTCCTTGAGAATTTATGAAGATGAATTTAAAGAACCTCAAAGAAATATAAAGACCATGAAAAATAATATTTTACATAATGATTGGTTGAGAAAATGATTTTGAATAAGGCCTTTATTTTACAAAAATAATTTTGAGGATGCTTTATAGGTCATAATTATTTTACCATGTAGATTTAATGTGGAATTTGTGTAAACAAATTATCCAACCATACAATCCATAAGGGCCAAATTAATCAACATTATTGTGGGAGCTAGTTAAACTATAAGGTAAATCCTACCTAAGAAACCTGTATGGAAACAAGTATGAGTGTGAGGATGCATAGTTCCCATAGAGATCACATAAGAGAGAGTGGGAATAATGCTCCCATAGGTGTCTTCATGGGTGGTATGTTGGGAAATTAATGTGGGTGTTCCCCATATGGGTGTGTGAAGTTGTATCTAAGTATTGAACCTAGTTCTGGATTGGTCTCTTAGTGAAATGAGGTTTTCTATATAGCGAAGCCTAGTCATTTTCAAGATTGATGTTGGAATATTTATACATGGTGTAATGTTCATGCATTTTAAAATGTTATGGATATAACACAACCATTCATTCAAATTACATTGGGTTATCTAATTTCCACCATGTCATCATCTTATTCTTATGAATAATGAATAGTTTCTACCTAAAATCTTGAAACATTAGGTGATTGATACAAAACCATGCATGGAATCTTTGTCTTTAATGCATGAAACCATTCAAAGAAAAATGATGCTATCGAGATGATTTGATGTTACATAATAGTTCCACTGAAACATCATAAGAACAAGATATGATCATGTAAAGCTATACTTATATTCACTAAAACATCACATGAAGAAGAATGTATGTAAAAATATCCCACCTCAGACAACCTCAATTACATGAATGGTTCATCTACTAAGGAGTCACATGATCAAGATAATCTGATCAAGAAAATATTCTATGTCACATGAGCATGGATAATCTGAGATTTTTATCATTTAAAATCCATAATATATGCTGATATCTATTTCTATTTCAAGAATATTTGAATCTCTATAAAAATCAGAGGAAAGGTGGTGAATGCCTCACCTATAAATATAGAGCCAAATTCAAGAGATTTATGTTGCTTCCATTTGAGATTTGAGAATAGATATAATTATACTTATAAAAAGAGCATGTAAAAACTATAATAGTATCACAAAGAATAAAATCATGTGATACCTTCTTGTTAAAGAGAATAACCAATTATCCACCTTACTTGGTTATACAAACACACTAATAGTGTGAAGGAAAGAATAATTATGCATGTTTTTTGGGTCCTTGGAAGGAGTCTACACTTAACCATTCACATGAACGAGAATGCCTTCTATGTGATTTGATCACACAAAGGAGAAATATACTATGGACTATCCAATTCAAACAAAGGAATATTGGTTTTCACAAAAGTGATTACCTATTATTTGAAGATAGTGAGCCTAATGAAAACATGAAACATCATGTATAGAAAAATGATATGTGAAGGTAGTGAAGATCTCATGTGTTCCCTTATGAAAAGGAGGACACAAAATATTTTCATGTATTATACGCATGTTATACACCATACTTGTTAGAATTCAAACACTTTAATAATTTGTAAAGAAATGTTAAGAATAATATTTATGGGTTCTTTTGATATTTTGATACTAAATAATTGAATAAATTAGATAAGGCACCTAAAATAATGAAAATAATAAATGGTAATGGAAAATGTTCATACACTATGAATTACTGCATGCATACATGAATTAAGTTGATAATTAAAAGATGAATTATTATAATTTGTGCAAGTCTATTCTTTCATAAAAAAAATATTAATTGTGTGAATCACTTTCACACATTCTATTGGGGCCAAGTCTTTATCATTAGAAGGAATAATTCTTTCATAGGGGTTTGACCAATCGAGGAAGATATGATAATTCCCTAAAGATTAGAAGTTATTGAGACCAAAGTCAATATATACTTGTTGGATAATATTTTAAGGTATGATAATTCAGTGAGATAAGAAGAAGAAGATCATTTTAGATCTGGTATAAATGATTTTCAAGTCTAGAAAACTTATTCCAAGAAGCCTTTTAAGATCTTGACGCTATACATAATCAAAGTTGATCTAGTATGTTTTTGGAGGAAGATCACTCTAAATTAGTAATATGAATTTCTATTACAGTATCAGCATTGAGAAGAAGAAGGATTTTATGATAGGGGTGTTTAAATGGTTTCTGAAGAGGATCAAAGTCAGGGTGTATAACCAGTTGATGAGAAGAGAAGATAGTTAGGGGTCTAACCAACCGAGACCGAAGAGTTAGATTACTAGTTGGTAGAACCAAGATCAACTAGAGGATCAACTAATTGGGTGTATAACCATTTTCTACCTTATCCATTTCATCCATTGATCAAATTATAGTAGATAATCCATTTGTGGGGGGGGGTTCTAACTAACATGGAATAGAGTAAGACTTTATACCTAACCTTGTAAATACAATGTCTTGTGCTATATATTATTATTTATGTATATAAGGTGAGATTTTGAGATATTTTTTAATGGATTGAAAAACTTAACATGTTTGATAGCTTGAATTAAAAGAAAAAGTATTCATAAAAGTAAACTAATAATTCAACCCCTCTTAGTGGTCAATATGGCATGTGGATCTACAACACCAAATCATGCTCCCATGAGTCACATACCATTTAGCATAGGCTCACACGCCTAACTCGCTGACTATGCCCCACTGCATGTTAACTCAACCAACAACCCAAGGCATCTCCAATTCATAGGCTAACCCCAAATCACCCACCACATGGGAATCATCTCATGAACCATGAGCGTCCACCCAAGCCCCCACTAAACCACACAAAAGTGAATACCTATAACCATAGGTCTAGGTACTCATATGATCCCACCCTAAAAAGATCAACCTCAATACTAGAAATAGTACAAGTTCATTGCATCCCAAAATTCCCTGACATGTATCATACCTTTTTCAACAACCCCTTAGGGTTACATCACCAAGGCATTTAACGACTACACCGACCCACCAAGCCCCATGCAACACTTGAGGAAGGTATTGCATTTTTCATCATCACTAGAGAATGACTAGTGTTGGGATCCATATGACCTTCCATTATATAAAATAATATGGTTCATATAAATATAATTCCATAAACAATTTCTATAGGAAAAACCATATATGTGTTATTGGAAAATTTAAACAACTGAACCTTATCGTTAGGAAAACAAATCAAATAAAAGAAGGAACATGTTATGGGAGTCCTACATACCTAATCAAGATGTATTTCTATATTCCTCTTTATATTGGTCCAAGATCCAAAACAAAAAAAATAATATCTCTATTATACACTATGGATATAATAAAAATCTCATCTATAATAGTGCAAAGAAAGAATAATAATTCTGTACCCCTGTTAACTAGGACTTCCCACTAGAAAGGTATTCTTGAATCACCAGTATGAGGTCTATCACAAGCTAAAAACATTACTAACCCACCTATCTATCATATCCAAAAAATCATAAAAATAAAGAAATTCTCTGATACCACTTTGTAACACCCTACCCCAGGGCCACTCATAAGTGTCTAGACTAGGGTTGTTAGGTGACCTCATGTGCATCTCACCATTTGTCATACTCTACCAATTAGGGATGAGGGGATAATCCATATAACATTTAGACAATCACCTCGAATAAAAGTCATAAAATAGTGGTAAAATACAAAAAACTTCTACAACACTAACATTATAGTGAATAAAAACATAAAACCAAATGATATAATAAAAACCATGCTGAATTAATTAAGAATACATTAGTAAGAACTGTATGGGTAAGTTCCAAATACAAAATAAACCAAAAATACCATTCACCCACACTGAACCTGCTCCCATCCCAAGGACTCACACACCTTGTGTCCAAAACTTGTCAAACTACACCAACATGATCCACCAGACATCCTGTGCCAAACCTAAAAGTAGACATAAGGTCTACATGCACACTGGGGTTCCCATAAAAGGTGTGATAAATACATCTCATTAGGGTCTCACCAAGTTCTCCATGTATAATCCATCACATACATGTATTAATAACAAATAATAAAAATTTCACACAAGTACCTTGGATGTTAAGTGCTATCCAAGCTACCCCAAATCCCCACATGCTAGGTCACCATGTGTTAACCATAACACCATGGCACCTGATCATACCTGATTTAGAACCATATAGGAATCCACCTCATCATCTCATCATACTATCACAATGATAACCAACTCATACCTAAGGAATCTGGGTAGGGTGATGTCCAATACCTTGACCCATTACATCTAGAAATTGGGAACAATAAACTTATATAACCCTCAACCCATCCCCTATCACTCGAGGGAGGTACAATGATCTCATCATGTTGAACCATAAAAAACCCCTAGGGAAGTACTTTACCAAATCCTATATAAATAACGTTATAATTCACACACACCGACCTAATCCTTACATGGAAAGTCCCTCTACTAACACCCAAAAGAACAAGTAATGATCTTTACATTGACCCAACCCATGTCTGGAATGGTCCTAAACCCAATAACCTTTACATGGAATAATCATCCCACTGAATCATCCCCATAGAATTTTTTGAAGTCATAAGCACACTGACCCATCCACACAGACTCTCAGGAAGCCATCGACCACACTATCCCAACCCTATAAAAATTAAAGATGACATCAATCACATGCACACAAGAATGGTTGTAGCTCCTCACCCAACTCACCGATTGATCCTAGGGTCCTAAATGATTGAGAATTATCCCCTCATCACATAAAAAACCTCAACTCACATGTTTTGGAATCCACTAAGTCCTCCAAATCTATCACAGTTTTTTATCATCGATAACATCTCATACCCATCTCCCCCGTAGTGAAACCATATCCTGGAAGCTCATCCTAACCCAGACCTGAAGATCTAGTCCACATCCCTAAAAAGATCCCTCAATTCACATGGTCTTACTACCCATTGAGAATTATAAGTCAATGCATTCCAATCCCCTTAGAATCCTGATGCAAAATCTTGAAAAATTCCCATGACCCACACCTGGGTCCCATCTCACATATCCTAAGAGAGATCCCTAAAAACTCTATCTAGAGGAAACTCTTCTCTGTCGCACCTCATCTTATCCCAAAGGACTCATCCTGCTAACAAAATTCACCAAGCCCTATTTTACCCTTAGAAGGGTGTCATTATTTAGGTAGGAGATGAACAGTCATCTCACTCATCATCACCAAGCCTAATCCTTTGGAACCTACCAACCATCCCTAGAAAACCCCATCCTAGGATACCTAAGTCTCATCTCATAACACGAGACCACATAAGGTCTCACAATAGCCCAATTTTCACTCTATACCCTTGGAAACACATTCTTCATGTGAGTAAAAATTACTGAATTGAAGAAAACACTCATCCTGGGCATAAGAGACCCGATGGAATCCTATCTCTTCTACATGACCATTCAAATTCCCTAGACATCTACCCCTTCCCATGAAACATTCATGCATGTAGGTTATCAATCATAAACACAAATGAATTTATATTAAAGGGACCACTTACCTCTGTTAAGGAGTTACCGTCCATTCCAAGCTCTATCAAGCCACACTCATGCATGTCCATGACTTAATGAGTACAGTTGTGTCACTGAACCCTCGACCAACCACACCCGAAGGGTCCGCAACACACCCCCGACACCAACCTGAGAAAAATCCCTAACTAATAGAACCTGATAATTCGCCAATTTAATTTAATTTAATTAAAAAATATTATAAAATCCACCATGAAGAAAAAACTTATTGAAGTGAGAAATTATAGAATACAAATAACATCTCAGGACACCCATATCTAAGATATGCATTGGGTTAGGCTTGCCGAAAAGAATCCATAGGATTGCATAGTGCTTTGATCTGATAAGGGCTGAGGGAGGATGAAATCCTATAAGCCAAAAATTATAATAGGAAGGTGGATTTGGAGAAATGGGGGGGGGGTCTCCCAAGAGGCCCCCTATTTTAAAACACCAAAAATTCTTTTTGGGCGTCATCCACGACACGAAATATAATTTCATGATGTGAATATTTGATTCATCGCCCCAAAACCTACCAGTCATGATAATTCACGATGTGAAAACCCTTTAAATGTTGTGAATTCCACCCCAAAGTTCTTGAGAGCTACAGTTCCCTTCTGATACCCCCAAAATCACTCCCAACACCTATAACGACTCAAACTTCACCTAAAAACATCCTTTATAAAAATTCAAACCCTCAGATTCCCAACCAAAGTTCTGATTCTAAGAAAAACCATCCACCAAATGGGAAAAAATAAATTCTTTCTCAAAAAAGACCTATAATTTTTGAGTTATTATTGTTGATGAAATATGTGGGGCTGCAATCCTATATACATAATGGTGTTGTACAAGATGTAGGCATGGGTCTATTAGGCTAAGAATATAGGGTTGTTAGTCCATAAAATAGTGGGTCTTTGGGATTTAAATTTTTAGTAGAGTAGATATAAAGAGTTTCAACCCTTAGAGGGTATGTTATATGTAAAACTTCTCCCTTTTATGAGTTTTTATTTTCATTACAAATTAATTTTTTTAGAAATCTGGTGGATGGTTCATTTGGATAACTAAATTCAAATTAAAATTCTAAGAGTTGGAGTATCCTGATGAAAATTATTTAGATATGGTTTGAGGCCCAAAATGTGAGTTAAGTTCTAGGCTGAGTCTCAGGAGCATTAGGTAATTTTTTGGGAGTTTTTAAAGGAATATATCTTGAGAGCACAGTTTGGGTCACATTATTTAGGTCAAACCATGTAGTTACCCTTACATGGAAATTTTTATTGTTCATTTTGTATGATTCATGATTATCTTGAACAGTTAGTGAAAAATTTAGGGAAAAATATGGGGATACTAGGATAATCCATGTAGGGTGTATTGCACCTAGGGCCTAACACACATTTGGCATATAGTTATAGACAAAACATATAAAAAGTTTCAGATGATTCCAATGCCGATTTTGATGGTTTGTTCACATTTTAGTAAACTATAAAACCTAGTTAGGAGGAGGTCATAGACATGGATATTAAAGGACACACATTTTGGTAAAGGTTTATATATTATGTGTCCAACTATGTGGCTCATTAATATAAGAAAAATTAATATTTACTCCTCCCAATTTCTTAAGAGAGTAGCCCCTCTTTCTTTCCTCCTACTATGTGCCCAATTTGGCCAACCCCCACCCTTCCTATTTTATTTCCCCTTATTTTGGGATTATTTTATTGGCTTTATTCAGAGCTTAAAGGTGTCTTTTCTCATCCATTATCATTTTTTATTGATTTCTCTTGGTTTTCTCTTGATTCCATTTCTCTGATTTAGGGTTTTGGTATAATATCCCGGAACCTGTACACCTGGACTCAATAGTTAAATATATATTCTTTAAAGATTTTCTTTGATACCAATAAATGTGAAATATTTTTTTCCATTACAGCATCAAAGGTTATATCAAGTCACTAACATCCCAAAGTCCTTTTTAGGTATATATTTTTAAGGAATTGGAGAAAAAAATTCATAACAATACCCATATCTTAATGTGAGAATTTTTCTCATAATACCCAACTTTTCTTATTCCATGAAAATTCTTCAACATATATCATACAATACTCCACACACAACTTACTTGACATCATTATTTATAACTTATGGAAGTGTAAACATAAGAAGGGGTGAGATAAAATGCTCAGTAAGGGTAAAAATGGAAGATAACATTTGATAATCATAAGTAATCATAAGATAATCATAAGTAATCATAAGATAATAATAATGGTATAACATCATAATCTTATCCTTATAAAATCATACTCAACAATTCATATATCATAATCATGAACCATGGGACAAATATTTGGTAGTTTGTAATACAAGAATCGTAAGAGAATATAAGATCATGATCCATGAGAATATTTATTTGGTATAATAACATGCTTTCAGAGAGTTGAATAAAATGGGACATAAATAAATTCATAGAAACCATTTTTCAAGGATATCTACCAAGACATTCAATGCATGTTGGGCTTAGGATAACCACATATGTACCCTCTTTGGGATAGTGATAACCTCTTATGTACCATATTTTGGGCTTGGGATAACTGCCCATGTACCCTTTAATCTCATAAAAAATAAATATTACCTAATTCATTGGAGTGATATAACGTACCCACTCATCACATAATAATAAAACATTCATATTCATGCCATAATATAATGAAAACATTTATCAATTCATCATATCTTAACCTGTCGAAAAGAAAATGAATTTAATCAAGATTTCATCATCATAATCAATAACCATCTAGAGAAATAATAAGGATGGTATCATTAAATCACATCCCTAGTGACACATAAGTAACATCAATGGATGTTTTCATAGATGAAAATATCACTAAAAGGCCATTGGGACTTTTTTGGGGAAAATACACTTTTAATTTTGAAAAAAAAAACTTAGTTAAAATCTAAAAATTTCTATAATATTAGGGAAAAAAATTATTTTAAAAGAAACATGGAAAATATTAAAATAAGCTTTAAGTCAAAAAAATATTCATGATTATGAGAAAATCCATTCATGTGGTAAACTTTAAAACAAATATTTCATTCATCCCTTTGGTAAAAAGTACCTCATTCGAAAAATGACAGGAATACCTTTTTTAAACATTTTATAATATGTAAAATATGGTTTAAATTGAATTTAATAAATAATAAGATAATATTAAAAATATTATTGGAAACATTTTAGAAAACATAGATATAGAAGAGAAAATATTCCTAATCAAAAAGAAAAATAATGCTAGTTTTCCTTAAAAACATTCTTTTGATCTTAAGAGTACTTAGAGAGGGAAAAATAAAGGAAACATGTAATACAAAAAAATAACCATATAATAATAAAATAAATATTATTTATGAGAGATATATCATATAATTTCATTATCATAAATTTATGTATAAATAATCTTGGTAAATAGTGAGATTGTAACATAAAACCCATACCACTTTAGTAACTTTTGAATCATAACCCACATGAAATAAATAACTTAAAATGAAACTTTAAATAACATTAATATAAACATATTCATGATATATCTTATCAAATGGGTAGTATATACACCACATGAAAGAAAAATGTGGTTAATATAACACATGGCTCCCATAAAAAAAAGTGAGATGAGAAACCCTTATCTTAATTATGAATTGATTTTTAAGCACTATAAAATATATTATAATAAATTTATATTTATTATTATTATATAATAGAAACAAATAAATACTTATAATATCATATATGATCCATTTATAACATTTTAACACCTGTTTATTAATCATTATTTCTTAAAATCATTGTTTTCTAGTGTCAACTATTTTGTTTTTCATATAAGTTTCAATTCAATAGTTTTGATCCTTGTATATTGATTATAGTTTTAAAATTTAAATAATATTATCAATTTTATTAATATAAAATTTATTAATTGTATAAAATTTTATCATTTTTCTTGATAGGTGTTAATAGAGAAATTAAATACCCCATTCATAGAGATGGCAATCTGTACGTACACATGAATATTATTTTCATTTTCTAATGAAAATAAGACAAGAAAGGTAAAAAATACTTAATCATTATAGAATAATAATTAAATCATAAATAAAATAGATTTTTATTAGATATGTCATTATTTCAATCTATGTGAGGCAGTGATGGAAAATGAAACTCATCTCCATGTGGAGACGGTAGTCCGTACATACGCACTGGTGATACTTTTATTTTCATCTAGATGGAGTAATAAAAAGGTATATTATATATTATAATTATATAATATTAATTATAAAAATCATATATAAACACTGTATCCATAATAATAACCATCTTTGAATTGTGGTGATGAAAAATGAAATACATCACTATGTGGAGGTGGTAGTCCGCACATACCCATGAATGATGCTTCCGTTTATCATTTGATGGAAAATAAGTTTAATAAAGGTTGTGACATAAATATAAAAACGTCTCATTATATTTAATATACTTATTTTGTTATATTGTCATGTTTATGAAAAATTTTAATGAGGTCAAATAAGAAATAAGATGATGGAATTCTGTTAAGAGTTATACATCTTCTTTGTGAATCATACTTTGGATATCCCATTAAGGACACTTGGGATGGTATTTTAAGAATAAAATAACCTATATAATGTATTAATAGAAAATTAGAATATATTTTTTAGGTTTTGGTTGAGAGAAGTGGATCATGAAGTGTTAATAATAGAGGAAAAGTTGTGTTTATTAGTAAGAGGCAGAAAAGACACACTTCTAATTTTCAAGAACATTAAAATATAATAAATATCATAATCACGTAAAGTAGAATATAATGGGAGTAATTTTGAATATATGATTGGTAAATGTAAAATAATCTATAACTAATAAAATTTATACAGGTTTAAGTAGAATTTTAAACCTTATCTTTTGGTTTAACCCTCTCGTTGACCCTTTTTAAATTCAGTAATAGTGACAACATATTCAATTTATAAAGGTTAGAAATTTACTTATATGTTATAAAGTAACTCCAAAATGGTACATGTACGAATTTTCTAAAATTTATCATTCCATTTTTCCTCTTGGATTTTTTTTATGTTTTTTAAATCATTTAATAAAATACTATTTAACATAAAATATCATTAAAGTCATTTGTGGGACTATTCAAAAAAGGTGAATTTAAAGACATCAAGATAAAAATGGATTTATAATATTAACTATTTAACGATTAATAATAAATTTTTATTAACTAAAAAATTAATTCATACAATAATTCTTAAAAAAATACTTCTTCTAATGTTTTTAAAGTCATATACTTTGATTTTTTACTACCTGCACAAGCACTGTGTCAATGTTGTGTAAGTGTTTAAGGTAATTATACCAACAATACAATTAAAATTTAATTAAAATAATAAAAATAAATTATTTATTTTCAAAATAATATTTTATATTTATTCATAATATATTTTTATCCCAATAAAAACATATAAGTAAAATTAAAATCAAGAGAGTGATATTTTTGTATTTATCCTTTACTTAAAATAATTGAAAGGTTATAATAAAAGGAAAGAGGAAATAAATTGCCACATTTTTTAATATTGGATAATTTTGGTAAAACAACTCATAAAATAAAATAAATACATGTGATATAGATATTTTTAGGCCTTATCTTATAGTTTTAACCATGTTTTACCTATTTTACCATTACTGCAGTGGCAACATTTTTATTGTAGTTACTATACATAATGACGAAAACTAAAAGGGTAATATTTACCTATTTTGAAACTTCTAATTCCAAATATGGAATATATTTTTAAATTTTATGTTTGTTTAATTGGAATAATTAAATGTTAATATAAATTTTTAAAACACAACAAATAACATTTTTTGGAAAAAATTTGTTTTTATGCATAGAAATGAGATTATTCCAAAATAAAATAGGATTATAATTATTTTGTAATTAATTATATAATTTAAAATTAAAATATACAAATTTAAATTTAATATAAAATCAAAAACATAATGATACTTTAATATTTCTCCATTTAAATAAAATAAATAAAACTTTTTCAAAAATCAATATTTTTCCACTATTCACTCGAAATCAATCTTTTCAAAAAAAAATATTAAAAATTAACCCTAAGTTATTTTTTAGTTGATTATTTAAAAATAAAGTTTCATATAATCAAATAAAATTTCTAAAAGTGGTAGAAATTAATTATAATATTCATGCACAAAATGCAATAAAAACCCTAAAATATTATGAACTTATTTAAAATAAATTTTATCATTATTCTATATTGGTTTAATTATATATTAAATCTATTTATATTATATTATTATTAAAAATAGTGTAATATTTATTCCTAAAATAATTTAAATCATAAAATCACATACTAGGGAACATTGCATAATGTTCCCTAAAATATAATGAACTTTTTCAAACTAAATTTAATCATTATTCTTTATGGTTATTGGTACCAGTAAATATATGTATCAAAAAATGTAATAAAAATATTTTTCCATAATTAACTCATCATCAGATCACATAAAATCCCCCAAAGGTTATCTATGCCTCTATTGTGTATTCCTTCTTAAAATATATTTCCAAAAAATATCATTAATCACCTTAGAATAAGATCATATAGATTATCTATACCATAATCATGTATTATTCCAACATCACAATAAATAATATTAATATAAGTCATTAAAAATTAATCTATGACTATTAATCATATGGTAAACCTTAAACTTATGAACCCATAATGTAATTTATAACTCATATTTTATCCTCACGTGAAATAATCCTAACCACCAAAGTTATCTAAACCCTGCTCGGATACTAACTATAATAGCCCTGAATGTGTAAAACTAGATTCAGTGCAAAACATATATTATTTATATATTTTATTTGATACCAATAAACATGACCCATTTTTTTATTATAACATCAAATAGAATATTGATTCACTTATACCCCAAATACCTTTTTAGGTTTAGAGTTTTAGAGAATTAGTGCAAACTCTTTTATAACAATACCCATGTATTTAAGTGATAATTCACTACTAGAAATATGACCTTTCCCAACGCTTCTATACCAACGGTTCGTAAAAACCGTTGGTATAGGTTCCCTTTCCCAACGGTTTGGCTAAACTGTTGGGAAATCCCACTTTGAAGCCACCTTTCCCAACAGTTTGTCCAAACTGTTGGGAAAGGGTATAACTTTCCCAACGGTTTGACCAAACCGTTGGGAAATCCCACATTTTTTCCACCTTTCCCAATGGTTTTGGCAAACCGTTGGGATAGGTCCCCCACAAATCAACCTTTCCCCAGAATCAAAATCCATAATCAAAATCTATACCAACAGTTGTCAAAACCGTTGGTATAGGCCTATACCAACGGTTTTAACAACCATTGGTATATATCCTTTGATTTTTTATCATTTCTTCTTACCCAGAACATTATATAAATCAAAATTTTAAATCATTATGAGAATACATATATATATTTATGTAATTATATTTATAAAAGTCATGTTAGGTTAGTGGTTAAGTCATTGAATAATAAACTAGGGGTCATGGGATCAAATCTCAGTGAATGTTTTTTTTTGAAATACATATACCAACGGTTCCATAACCATTGGTATAGATTTTCATATTAATTATACCAATGGTTTCCAAAACTGTTGGGATAGGTCTATACCCACAGTTTTCCCAAAACCGTTGGTATAGACTTATCCCAACAGCTTACTTGGCAACGGTTCTCCAAACCGTTGGTATAGGCTATACAAACGGTTTGGAGGCCTATACCGACAGTTCCAAACTGTTGGTATAGGTTAGTTTTACAGTAGTGATTTTTATCATAATACCCTGATTTTATTATTCTGTAAAAATTCTTCAAAATAACCCATAAAAATCTCCACACATAACTTACTTAATGTCATTATTTATAACACGAGGAAATAAAAACATTAGATGGGTGAACTCAAATTTTCAGTAAGGATAAACATGTAATATAACTATTGATAATCATAAGTGATCATAAGATAAGTATAAGGGTGAGATAGAATGATCATAAAATTAGAAAATAATACCAATTAATTCATAGGTCATGATGATGAATTATGACATAAAGCACTGGTAGTTCATAAGACAAGAATCATAATACAATCAAAGATCATAATCCATGGGAATATAACTTTGGAATAAGAACATTTAATAAGAGGCTAACATAATTTGTGGTAAAATAATAATTATATAAATCATTTTTCAAGGCTATCTACTCATACATTCATCACAATTCAGGCTTGAGCTAACCACCCGTGTACCCTTTTTTGTTTGGGATAAACTCTATTGTGTCCTATTTTGGGATTTGGATATCCCCCCATAAACCGTTATATATCATAAAAATTAAACATTATCTAATCCATTGGAGGTCTATAACAGGCCCACCCATCAAATAATCACAATCCATTCAGATGTATGCCATAAAATCATGGAAACATTTACCACATCATTATACATTAACCCATGAAAAAATAAAATGAGTTTCATCAATATTTCATCATCAAAATAAATAACCATCTATAGGAATAATAAGTATTGTATAATTGGATCATATCCCCAGTGAATCATAAGTAACATCAATGGATGTTTTCACGGATGGAAATACCATTAAAAATCACCATAAAATTTCTTGAGGAAAAAATCATTTTCATTTTGAAAACATTTATTTAATATCTAAAAATTTCCAAAATATTTGGAAAAAAATTGTTTGAAATTAACAATGTAAAATTTTAAAAGAATATTTAAAGAAAAAAATAATCATTTCCTCGGGAAAATTCATTTGTGAGGTAAATGATAAAATAAATATTTTGTTATGACCTTTGTAAAAAGGACCTCATTTAGACAACAGAAATAATATTCATTTTAAAAAAAATTATAAAAATTAAAATACAAGTAATAATCACTTTAATTAATAATTTTATAATAGTGTATACAATCTTGAAATCATTTTATAAAACATGGATATAGAAGAGAAAATATTTCCAACCAAAGAGTGAAATTAAGTCAGTTTTCCTTAAAAACATTCTTTCAGACTTTTGAGTACATAAAGGGAGAAAAATTAAGAAAAAACATATAATATCTATAAATAACCTAAGGATAATAAAATAAATGATATTTATAAGAGATATATCACATAAATTCATCATTATAAATTTAACCATAAACAATCCTGTTAAATAGTGAGATCATAATATAAAACCCGTACTGCTTTGGTAACTTTTGAAACAAAACCTCCATTAAAGAAATAACTTAAAATAAAACTTTAATTACCATTAATATAAATATATTCATTATATATTATATCAATTGGGTATTATATACACTGGATGAAATAAATAAGTGGTGAATATGACATATGTCTCACAAAAACAAAAGTGAGACGAGAAACCCTTTCTTAAGTTTGACTTGATTCCAAATCACTATAAACTCAAGTATAATAAATTTATATTTACTATAATTATATAAAATAAATAAATTAATACTTATAATATCATATGCGTTCCAATTATACCATTTGAACACCCATTTATTGATAGTTCTTTATTAAAATCATTATTTCCGGGTGTTAAATATTTTGTTTTTCATGTGAGTTTTAGTTCATTTTTTTCCTTTCATATTGATCATAGTTTAATAATTTGTAAAATATTATAAAATTTATTAATATCATAATTTATCATTATATATAGTTTTATAACAATTCTTGATAGTTATTAATTGAAACATAAAATAAATTGTTCATGGAAATGATAGTCTATACATATGTATGAACGTTTTAATTTTCTAGTGAAAAGTTTAAAAGAAAGGAAAATAATATTTAATCATTAAAAAAAATAATTAAATCATAAATATAATATATTTTCATTATATACATAATTTTGTCCATCCATGTGAGGGAGTGATGGAAAATGAAACTCATCGCTACATGGAGATGATAGTTTATACGTACGCACGAGCGATAATTTAATTTTCCATTGAATGGAGTCATAAAAAAGTTTATTATATCTCTTAATTATGGACTAATAATTAAAAAAATTATATATATAAATATTATATCCATTATAATAACCATACATTATTTGTGGTGATGAAAAAATAAATAATCGCTATATGGAGGCGTTAGTCCGCACGTATGCACAAACAATGATTTCATTTCTCATTTGATGGAAAATGATATGTATATAGGTTGTGACATAAACATAATTAAATATAATTATATATAATATAATAATGTTATTATATCATCATTGTTATAACATAATTTAATGAGGTAAAAGAAGAAATATGATGACATAACTTGGTTAAGAGGTATTCCACTTCTTTGAGAATCCTCATTTGGATATCCCCTTAAGGACACTTGGGTTGGTATTTTAAGAAAATAAAAACATATATAATTTATTATAAGAAGTTTATAAGAAATTTTTAGAGTTTTTTTTTGAGATAATTAGTTCAATATGTGTGAATAATAGATGATATTTGGTGTTCTTTTATAAGAATGGGACAAGACACACTTGTAATTTTTAAGAACGTTAAAATATAATAAATACCATAATCATGTAAATTGGATACAAATGAAGATAAATTTGAATATATCATAGTTAAATAAAAAATAACTACAAAAAATAAAAAAATTATAGGAATAAGTGGAATTTTAAACATCATATTTTGGTTTAACCCCCTCATTAACCCTTTTTAACTTTAGCTATGTCAACAACTTCTTCAATATTTTAGGGTTATAAATTAAATTATAAGGTGTAAATTAAATCAAAAATGGAAAATGGATGAAATTGTAGACAATTCTTCATTCCAATAGTACTATTCAAATATTTTTGTGATTTTTATATCATTTAATAAAATATTATTTAACATAAAATATCATTATTCATTTTTGGGACTATTCACCAAATTTGACTTTAAAAACATCAAAATAACAATGGATTTAGAATATAAACTATTAAAATCTAAATAATACATTATTATTAACTATAAAATTTTATTAAAACTATAATTTATACAAAAATATTACTTTTAATGTTTCTAAATCCATTTACTTTGATTTTTCTACTACTTACCCAAGCACTGTGTTAGTGTCGCGTAAGCATTAAAGGTAATTATACAATTAATAAAAATTAAAATTAAATTAACATCATAATAATAACTTATTTATGTAAAAAATAATCTTTTATATTTGTTCATATCATCTTTTTATCCCACTGAAAACATATAATAGAAGTTAAAACCAAGAGAGTGATATTTTTATATTTATCCTTTACTTAAAATAATATAAAGGTTTTAAGGAAAGTGGAAAGAAATTGTTTTTTTCAAAAATTGATGTTCAAGGTTTAAAAAACTCAAAAAATAAAACAATTATATGTTTTAGAGAGATTTTTAGGCCTTATATTATAGTTTTAAACATATTTTACAGAATTTACCCTTAAAGCGGTGACAACATTTTTACCAGTTACTATTCATAATAACAAAATATAAAAGGTACCTATTTACAAAATTTGAATATACTAATTCAAAATATGGAATTAATTTTTCAATATTAAAATTTTATAAGTCTAAAAATTATATTTTAATATAAATTTGTAAAATGAAACAAAAAACAGTTTTTAGAAAAAATGCGTTTTTAAGAAAAAAAATGAGCTTACAACAAAATAAAATATGATTCTAATTATTTTGTAATTAACTATATTTTTTATAATTAAAAATATAAATTTATTACTTTAATAAAAAACGATATTTAACTTTTAAATTAATTTATTTAAAGAAAACAAGTAACAGTGTTGGAAAAAATCAGTATTTTTCCACTATTCACTCAAAATCAATCCTTACATAAAAATCCAAAAAATTAATCCTAATCTATTTTTAACATGATAATTTTCAAAAGGATTTTAATTTAATAAAATAATATTTCTAAAATTTAAATAAATAAATTATAATATTCATGCCAAAAATACAATAAAAACCCATTTTTAAAGATAATGTATTTTTGAAACATAAAATGACTTTACTATAAATTGAGTGCTAATTTTCTATGAATCAATCAATACATTTTAATTATGTGAGAAATTTATATATATATAAATATATTTCATAATACAGTTACTCTTATTCATACGCTGTAATCCAATGAGTATTATATAATAAATTAGGGTTTGTTTAAGTTCAGTGTTGCGTGTCAAGCAAGATATCAAACGCATTAAATTTATTAATGAGAAATATATTCTAAAATCATATTTTATAACATCACCCCATTAATGAAACTATTTCATAAAAAATTCATACTTAAAAAGTGTATCTTTTCATAATATAATATGTAATATTCATCAGGACTATAAATTCCTAAGTTTTGACAATGAAATATATCATTTCTAAAATAAGGGTTTCTTAGACTATGATTTTATAATACTGATATAGTAAGTGAGTTTCTAAACACATACCTTTTTAGTTGAGTGATGTTTCTTACATAGGAATCTATATATTTTTCTTCCTCTCATTTGATTCTTATGAATTAATTTATCATTGAGAAGGAGAACATAAGATGTTATACTTATTTGATATACAATCTCATCATTCAATTGTGTTTCAATCTATTCTGTCCTATAACTCATCTCACATTACAATGATGAATGAACAAGAATATTTTCCATACCTAATGCTATAAAATAAAATTTTAATAAGTTTTTTTGATCTATAAAAGTATTAAATGTTATTCAACCTCTTCATATCAATTTATAAAAACCAAAATGGTTAGTTCAAGATAAGATAATACTCAATAATCCTTCATATGATAAAGTAAAATATTAATATCTAAAACTTCTTCAATAGACCCCATGGATAAATATAGATCATTGAAAAAATAAATAAACCAAAAAAAACTTAAAATTATGCTTAAAAATCATTGAAACCCTAAAATTTAGGAATATTTGATCATATAATAATAATGTCAAAAATGAATATACAATAATCATATATTCTGAAAAATATGATAATATTTTCCATAAAACAACATGAATCACCCAATATAAAACTATAATATTATTATATATGATTCCCAAAATTAACCTAATTTTTATTCATAAAATAGTTTAAATAATAAAATAACATACAAGGCAATAATGCACAATTTTTCCCAAAATATAATAAAATTGTTTAAAATAAATTTAATTATTATTCTCCAATGTTTTTAGTACCATTTAACACATGTCTCAAATAATATAATAGTCATTTTCCCCTAATTATCTCATCATAAAATCACATTAAAACCAAAATTGTTCTAAATTCCTTTATATTGTATTCTTCTTAACATATTTCCAAAAATTTAATTTGTCACCATAGAATAAGATCATACTGAGTATCTATTCCTTAATCATTTATTATTCTTAAATAACCTTAAATAATAATCGTATAGGACTTTAAAAATGGATCTAAGTATTTTAATCATATGTCCAACCTTAAACTTATTAACCCATGATATAATTCATAACTCTTATGTTATCCTCATATAAAAGCATCCTAACCTCCAAATTTATCTAAACCATACACTGATACCAACTACAAAAACCATGATCTTGTGCACCAAAATTCAATGATGAAACATATATTCTGTACATATTATCTTTGATACTAATAAACATGTCCCATTTTTTTCCATTATAACATCAAGGGAAATATAGAGTCACTTATATCCCAAATACCTTTTTAGGTTTAAATTATTAGAGAATTAGGAAAAAATATTTCATAACAATACCTAGGTATTAAAGTGAGATTTTTTCTCATAATACCAAATTTTTCTTATTCTATGAAATGTATTTAACAAATACCATAAAATTATACACACATAACTTACTTAACATCATCATTCATAACTCGGGGAAATGGAAACACAAGAAGCAGTCACAACAAATGCTCAGTAAGGGTAAACATGGAAGATAACATTTGATATTTATATGTGAGAATAAAATAAGAATAAGGGTATTAGAGCATGATATTAAAATAAGAAAATAACACCGACTATTTTTTAGATAATAATAATGAATAGTGGCATAAATATTTTAAATTTCACTTGATAAGAATTATAAGAAATTAAAATATCATGATCCATGAGAATATAAATTTGGCATAAGAAAATTCAATAATAGTGTGACATAAAGTGTGGAATAATCATAATAATATAAATAATTTGTCAAATATATCTACCAAGACATTCATCACATGCTAGGTTTAGGCTAACTACCCATATACCCTCTTTGAGCTTGGGACAACCTCCTGTGTACCCTCTTTTAGGCTTGGGATAAACTCCCATAAACCCTTTGAGCTCATAAACATTAAACATTTATGAATTCATTGGAGGACTATATTGGAACCACCCATAAAAAAATCAAAATCTATTAATATGTATGCCACATGATTATGAAAACATTTATCACTTCTTCATTGATTAACCCATGGAAAAGAAAATAAATTTCATCAATATTTCATCATCATAATAAATAACCATCTATAGAGTGAATAAGAATTGTATCATTGGATCATAACCCCAATGAGGCATAATTATCATCAATGGATGGTATTATATATAAAAATCCATTTAAGAGATCACCAAAACATTTCTTGAAGAAATTACACTTTTCATTTTGAAAAAACTTATTTAAAATCTATTAATTTCTAGAATATTAGGAGAAAAAATTATTTTAAAAAACCATGAAAACATGTAAAATAATATTCAAGGAAAATAATATCCATGTTAATAAGAAAATTCATACATTCAGTAAATGTAAAAACCAAGATTTCATTCACACCTTTGGTAAAATGTACCTCATAGAGAAAATTACTAAAATATTATTTTAAAAAACATTATATAAGTAAAATATAGGGAAAACATTAATAAATAACTGTAGAAAATAAAAACTTTCTTGAAAATGTTTTAGAAAACATGGATATAGAATAGAAAATATTCCAGACTTAATAGATAAATAAATTCAGTTTTACTAAAAAACATTCTTTCAATATTATTAGTACATAGAGAGATTAAAATGAAATTAAATCATATAATATCTAGAAATAACTAGATTATAATGAAATAAAAAATATTTATGAGAGCTAGATAATATAATTTTATCATCATAAATTTAAGTATAAATAATCTTGGTAGATAGTGAGATTGAAACATAAAACCCTCAATGCTTTGATAACTTTTGAATCATAACCCCATGAAAGAAATAACTTCAAATGAAACATTAAATACTACTAATATAAATATATTCATGATATATCATATCAAAGGGGTAGTATATGTACCACATGAAAGAAACAACTGTGTAATATGAAACATGTCTCACAAAAAAAAGTTAGACAAGAAGCCCACACCTTAAGTACATATTTATTCAAAAGCACTATTAAATCCAATATAATAAACACTACTGGAAAAAAGATCAGTACCAACGGTTTTAGGAAAACTATTGGTATAGTTCACTTGTATGGACCTATACCAACAGTTTGGCCAAAAATGTTGGTATAGGTCACTAATGTGGACATATACCAATGGTTTTGGAAAAACCTTTGATATAAGTCCCAAAATCAATGAATTTATACCAACAGTTCTCAAAACCGTTGGTATAGGTCTATACCAATGGTTTTGAGAACCGTAGGTATAGTTACATGTATTTTTTATGGAATCTTCTTATATAGAACATTAAATAAATCAAAATTTAAAATATTTATGATAATAAAAATATATATTTATGAAATTATGTTCACAAAAGTCAAGTTAGGTTAGTGTTTAGTTCGTTTAATCATAAACTGGAGGTACTATGATCAAAACCAACCGAATCCTTCTTTTTTGAAATACATATACCAACAGTTTTATGGAACAGTTGGTATAGATTTTTTATATTACTTATACCAACAGTTTTGAAAACCATTGCTATAGGTCTATACCAATGGTTTTGGGAAAACTATTGGTATAGACCTATCCCCACAGCTTACTTTTCCATGGTTCTCCAAACTGTTGGTATAGGATATACCAACGGTTTGGAGGCATATACCAACGGTTTCAAACCGTTGGTATAGGGTATTTTTCTACTATTAAAATTTATATTTATTATATTTATATTTGAAAACCTTATACATACTTATAATATCATGTATTATCCACTTATATCATTTAAACACCCATTTATTGATATTTATTTATTAAAATCATCATTTCCGGGTGCTAACTATTTCTTTTTTAATGTAAATTTCAATTCTGTAGTTTCGATCCTTAAATATTTTTCAAAGTTGAATAATTTCAATAATATTATAAAATTTATAAAAGTCATATTTATTTATTATATAAATTTTTATAATCATTTATGACAGGTGGTAATATAAAAATGAAATACACTGTTCAAGGAGATGATAGTTCGTACGTACGCATGAAAGTTGTTCTCATTTCCTAATAAAATGAATAAAATAATGTTAAAATATATTTATTTATTATAAATTAATAATTAAATCATTAATATCATATATTTTCATTAAATCCATCATTATATCCAACCATGTGAGGCAGTGATGGAAAATGAGACTCATTGCTATGTAGAGACGGTAGTCCATACATATGTACAATCAATACTTTCTATTTTCTATTGGATGAAGTCATAAAAAGTTAAGTTATATATTTAAATTCTAGAAGTATAATTATAAAAAATAATATATAAATATTATATATATCTTAATAACCATCCATGGATGGCGGTGATGAAAAATGAAATACATCGTTATGTAGAGGCGGTAGTCCATGTGTACACATGAACGATGATTTCATTTCTAATTTGATATAAAAGGAGATGAATATATTTTTTAAATCAAAATAATAGAATATAAATATATATAAGATACTTGTTTTTTTTATCAACATGGTTACAATATAATTTAAGTTGGTAAAAGAAGAAATAAAGTGATATAACTCGGTTAGGAATTATACATATTCTTTGAGAATCCTCCTTTGGATCTCCCCTTAAAGAAACTCGGGTTGGTATTTTAAGAATAAAAAAACCTAGAATGTATTTAGATAATTTTAAAATATATTTTTGTAGGTTTTGGTAAATATAAGATTCTCATGAAGTGTGGGGAATAGTGGAGAGGTTGTGTCCCTTTATAAGAGGGATAAAGGACACACTTGTAATTTTTAAGAACATTTAAATTTAATAAATATCATAATCATGTTAAGAGGCACCAAATATACATAAATTGGAATTTATTATAGTTATATATAAAAAACAAAACAAATTATTGTTTTAATTGATATTTTATACCTTATCGTTTGGTTTAACCCCCTAATTAACCCCTTTTAACTTTAGTCGTGCTAACAACTTCATCAGTATTTAAGGGTTATAAATTTTATTCTTTAGTAAAAAGTAGCTTAAAATTGGTGCATGGATAAAATTTTAGACCATTTTAAATTATAATTTTCTTATTTAAATATTTTTATGATTTTTAAATCATTTAATAAAATATTATTTAACAGAAAATGCCATTATAGTTATTTTTTGTGACTATTCATAGAATTTGAATTTAAATACATAAATATAGAAATGTATTTCAAATATAAACTCTTTAAAAATAAATTATACAACATTATTAACCATAAAATTTATGTAACAACATAATTCATCCAAATATAATACTTTTATGGTTTTTAAAGTCATTTACTCGGATTTTTCTCTTGCTTTCATAAGCACCGTGTTGGCGTTGCATTAGTATTTAAGGTAATTGTATCATCAATGTAAATTAAAATTTAATTATTATAATAAAACAACTTATTTATGTACGAAATAATCTTTTATATTCATTTATAACATCTTTTTATCCAAAATTCAACATATAAGAGATATTAAAAGCAAGAGAGTGAGATTTTTGTATTTATCCTTTACTTAAATTAATATAAATGTTATAATCAAAAAAAAGTGTCATGAAATTTCTATATTTTCAAATAAATGAAGTTTATGGTTCAAAGAAACTTATTAAATAAAATAAATACACGTTTTGTGGATATTTTTAGGCATTATCTCATTGTTTTAACCATATTTTACCTGTTATACCCATACCATGGTGACTGTATTTTTACCAAGGTCACTATTCCTAATGACCTAAAATAAAAGGGACCTATTTACCAAATTTGAACCTCATAATTACAAACATGGATTCCATTTTTCATGATTCAATTTATATAAGTAGTAGAAATCCATTTTAAGATAAATGTGTAAAACATAAATATGGGCACTGCCCCAATAATTTAAATAATCCAGGCTCAATGAATATTTTGAGGCTCTAAATTCGTGAAATTTTTTCATGAAGTTGTTTATTGTTTGAATCATTCATGAAAAAAATCATTGTGTGAAGAAAATACTTGTGTTAGTTTGACCAAGCGAGTTTCACAAATGCATTCACATAGAAATCAGTTGTTAAAAGAAAAGATTCTTATGGGATTTGGTAATTTTATCATTAGTTTTGTAAAGAAATAACCATTTTATATAAGTCCAAGGGATATTTTTTAAAGATTTAAAATTTCATGATTGTTAAGAGGTTTTAAATACAATTAAAGTTTCATGAAACTTGGGAGTTTCATAGCACAATGAAATTTATTCACAAGTGTGGAGTTTTATGATTCAATGAAATTTGTGTAAAAAATGAAGAGTTACATGAAAATTTAAGAGTTTCAAAAAAATAGTTATGATTTTCATGAAAAATATTATTGGGAATTAGTATCAATAGAATAGTATAGAAATTGTTTGGCACTCATTGCAGGACATACCAAAGGAATTCGGTATTCATTGAAGACAAGTTCAATTGGGAAAGTGAAGATTATTCAATGGTGATGTTCATAGTCATTTTTCGAAATAGAGGTGTGAAGGTATATAATACCCTAATATTTTATAATATATTTCTATTTAAAAAAATTATTTCGTTGATATAATCTGTCACGCCTAACACCGAGTTTTAACAAACCACATCGTACTACGAAAATATTGTTATTTAAATATGAAAAATAACCTAGCCATTAAATTGGTGGGTATAAATAATATTAAATATGTAATGAAATATATATAAAGTAAATACTCAATATAAATTAGTTGATAAATTCTTATTAAATAATCCCTCAATTTTTAGTAAAGTCCTTTTATAGATCAAAAAAATGTTTTCTTTAAAAATTATTTTCATTACTTTTTGTGAGAAAATATTATAATTATAATTTAGAGAATGTATTTAATAGAAATATATGGTTTTTTAAATAATAATACTCACATTAACTTATTGTGATATTTTGGGATTTTTCTCAAATAATTGATTTTTTAGTGAATAATGAAAATTACCCATTTCTCAAATACTATCATCAATTTTCATTAAATAACGTAATTTAAAATCCCCATTATATTTTTCATTTGGTATTAATGACACAAAATGTCTATTTTATATATAATAATTTAATTAATTTCATTTTAATCTATAGTTTTCATGATTTTGGTATAAATCTACTTTTAAGCGTGAAAACACATTTTTTTAAAACTATTTTTTAGTGCATAATTTTTTTCATTTTAATTAACTAAAATAAACCCTAAATAGGAATGATTTAAATTAAATTTATATTTTATATATCTACCTATATGAATTTAAATTCATATAATGAAGGGTATTAGTCATAGATTTAATGTAAATTCATCTTTTCCTCGAAAAATACATTTTCCTAAAAACCATTTTTCATTTTGTTTTTCCCACTAATTTTTGAAATATGTTTCAATAAATTTTGAAAATCTATTTGAAAAAATGGAATTAATTTTTGAAATTAACATGTAAAATTATCTTACATTTAATTTTTTGAGAATTTTCTAAAGAGATTAATTTTTCAATAAAGAGCGAAAATACTTAATTTTTTATTTTTCCTTTTCATTTAAGGAATATTAAATGTTGATATTTTAAAAAAAATATAAGTAAAAATGGTTTAGTTATATTATAATTAATCTAATTTAGGTTATTTTAATCACTTTTATTTTCAATTTTGATTTTAAAATAAATTTTTTATGAAAACTTTTCTTTGGAAAACCTATTTTTCATCGAATCAGTAGGTTTAATTTTAAATTAAATTATGTCACTTATATGAATTTAATTTGGTAAAATAGATTTCATATTTTTAATCATGATAATTTATATTTTAAAATAATTTCAACTTAATTTTATTTCATAATGAATAGTAAAATCTAATAAAAATTAATTATTATGGTTAAGGTTTAAATGGGTTTACTAAGTTTTAAACGAAATGATAAGGTTATTATTTATAATTCAACTTGTCCAAATACTATTTTATGGAATTATTTAGACCTTATCTTATCCAAAATTTTAATATTTATCCATTTGGAAGCATTTTTCTTGGGAATTATTTTATCATTTTGGATTCTTCTAACAATTTTTCAAGTGGGTTTTCTCCCCCACTTATGAAAGGAAACCTCCTCTCTTATTCTATCCGAACTTCAAGATCATTATTTTAGAAAATAATTTCCCAAAACTCTTCCTTAAATACATACCCATCACCTATTGTTCCTTTATTTATCATAAAACCATCCGAGGAACGTGTTAGGTATAATCCGAAAGAGGTTCTCTGAGAAAAGAGGTGTAGTTCTTAACCATGCATTTTCATTTTATTTCTTCTTTTACATCATTAATATATTCTACAAATATAGTGAAATAATAACACCATTATATTAAATATAATAATATTTTATTATGTTAATTTTATAACCTATATCCATCTCCTCATCAATCTAATGGGTAACGAAACTGTCGAGCGTGTGTATGGAGGACTACCACCTCACGAACCAATTTAATTTTTTTTCATAGCCACCTAACATGGATGGATATAATGATAGATTTAATGTATATATATTATATTCATGAAATAATTATACTTATTTAATTATAATATAACATCTGCCTTATTACCTTCTATTTTTTTGAAAAATGATAATGTCGGTCGGCGTACGTGTGGACTTCCGCCTCCATGAAGCGATGTGATGAGTCTTTTATTTTATTTGGAGATGGATGGTAATAAAGAAATATTTAATTAATATATATTATATATATTATATAAAAAAAATTTAAAGTTGAATTAATATTTACCTTTCTTTCATTCCATCTATTGAGAAATTGGAAACAGTGTTTATGCGTACGTACGACCTACCATCTTCATTAATAGTGTAATTCATTTTTATATATATAAATTTTATGGATTATAATAATTATGTATATAAAATATATATATGATATTTATATAATTATTAACATTATTTATATTATTTAATGTTGATCACAGTTCAAGGGCCAAAAATATCAAATAAAAACATACATGAAAAACGAAGTAGTTATCACATAGAATGGTGATTTTAATAATGAATTTTTAATAAATCGGTGATAAAATGTTATAATTAAATAATATATGGTATAATATATATGTTTATGGTTCTATAATATATTTATAATAAACCTATATTTATTATATAGGTGGTTATGTCATGTATTAAGGAATTCAAGATTTGAGGTGAGAGATTTTTGTCTCACTTTTATTTCCATGGGACACATGCCATATTCACAAATCTTTTATTTTTTGTGGTGTATATACTACCGAATTTACATTTTATATTTTGAACTAATTTTTTTAATAATATTTAAAGTTATTCTTGTATGAGTCTTACGATTCAAAAGTTACCAATGTGGTAAGGGTTTATGTTATAATCTCATTGTTTATCAGGATTATTTATGATCTAGTTTATAATGATGAAATATTGTGATATTTATCTCAATAAAATCATGTTATTTATTATCCTATGGTTATTTTTTTATAATACATGTTTTCCTTTAATTTTACTCACTTTATGTACTTATTAGTGTGAAATAAAGTTTTTAAGTAAACCTGACTTTATTTCTCTCTTCGATCAAAAATCATTTCTCCTCCATGTCCATATTTTCTAAAATAGGTAAAATAATGGTTTTTAATATTCTCAAAATATTTTTTGAATTAATTTTTACCCTTTTTTACTTTAAAAAACTTAAAAGGAATATTTTAATCTTTTTCCGAACAATGTACTTTTTACTTTTTATCGAAAATGTGAAAGGAATATTTTTTTAACATGTACGAAATGGATAGTATTTTCTACCATCATGAATACTCAATGAATTAAATGTTCCTTTACATGTTTCCAATTATTTTTTAAAATAAATTTTTTTATTTAATATTTGATAAATTTTTAGATTTTTGAATTGTGATTTTTAAATTAGAAAGGTTATTTTACTCAATAATTTTTTTAATGATATTTTAATGTTATTTATATTCATCGATGACAACAACCCTTGATTATACTTATTATATAATGGGGATATTATCCAATGATACCAACCCTGTTCTTTTTTTTATGGATTATGATTATGATGATAATATTTTTATGAAATCCATTTCTTTTCCATGAGTTATTTTTTGATTAAATGATGAAATATTTATGAAACCCATTTATTTTCCACAGGTTATGTTCTGATGAAATATTTATAAAAAAATTACTTTATATGTGTTATTATTTGACGAATGGTTTATGATCTTATGGCACACATATGTATGATATTCATTTTATGATGGGTGTGCTTGGAATTATATATCTCTCCAATGTATTTGGTAAATATGGATAACTCGAGAGGTAAATATTTTATGTGTGAACATGATTTCATGCTCAAAATATAATGTGTGAACCTAGATTTATTGTATATAAGATTAAGTATAGACCTAGATTCCATGTCCATAAGTTTATGGGTGGATCTGGCTTTCATGTCTATAAGATTATGTATGGACTGAGTTTTAATGTTTATAAGTTTATGAGAGGGCCTAAGTTCAAGTATTTAACTTAATGAGTGAACTTTTTTCTATTTATATATGTTCTCAATGTTATAATCTTATGTTTTTATACATTATTATGTCTATGTTATGTTCTCATGACTCATTTTCATTGATTTCCTTTATGATTCATGTGTTATGAACATTAAATCTTTATTCCATGACTCATGATTATGATCTCTGATATGCAGTGTATGGTTTTAAGATGTTAATATCATTTTCTCATAACCATATTCTCATGTTAGGCATATGTTATCATTTATATTACTATTTTTTACCCATACTGAGCATCTGAGATATCCCTTTCTTATGTTTCCTTTCCCCAGGTTAGGAAGAAGACTTTAAGTAGGGTATTTATAAGAATATTAATATATGAGAAGATATTTATGGGAGATATTGAAGATATATAAAGAAATAAGAAGATTTTTCATCAAGTATCCAAAGACACTAAACATTTACGATCCTTGATCATGTATTTTAGAAATGTATTGAATATTTATCTAAAATATGAAGTATTTATGTATGGAAAGACTAGGACGCAATATTTTGTATTATAGGATAGGTTAATTCAACCTTTGGAACTATAATGATAAAATTTTCATGAGAAGACTATGGATAAGTATAAGTATATGTATAGGAAAATATACTGAAATTTTGGTGATGGATATAATGAGTGGTTTATAAGAGATATATCTATGTCTACATACTATAAGTGGATGTGGATCTAGAATAATTGAAACTATGGGTAATAACTCTAAAAATGGCACATTGGGATTTAACATAATATCCACCTACTGAATGACAATGGACCTTGTTTCTCACCTAGTTTGACTCTCTAAGGTGATATTTTTTTGAAATTCAAAAACTCTTTACAAACCATAATGAAGTATTAAGATGGATTATAACCATAAATGACCTTGGTTAAACCTAATGTGTAATAAATTTAAAATAAGGTGTCATGATTTATACATCCTATAAATTATTTTTTATGATTATGTGGTTTCCAATGTGATTATTGTTTCTTGCACTATTCCTTTTGATTTTAGTCAGTGAATCTAACCTAAAGGAATCATGTGAACAAAAAATGTTATGTCTGATGAAATTACTATCCTTTTGAGAAATAAAATTTATTATAAGCCAAGATGAAATATTTTATTACTATTATCACTCAAATATCTCAAGTTATAAGTGGTAACATAGGTTATGCTGAACTTTTGAATTTACCAAGGAGGGAGAAACAAGCCATTGAATCATTTATGTGACAACATTCACCCTCCTTATATGGGACTTATAATCCATTTCTTATTGAGAAATGTATCAATGTGATGGGAATGATATTTTCCAATCTCCAATACTCAGACTATGAAAAATGTGTCCTAACCATTTATCATTTGGAAGGTGAAGCAGATCGATGGTGGAATATTATTAACAATATGATGCAATAAAATAAAATTGACTACATAAAATTGGATGAGTTTAAGAAAATATATTTCAGTAAGTACTTCCCTCAAATTTTACACACAATAATTTAGAAGGAATTCCATGAGCATAAGTAGAAGGAAGATGAATCCATTTGTAATTTTGAATAAAATTATATATGAATTTCAAGGTATGATTTTGGTTTAATCCTCATCCCTGAAAGAAAAATTTATTGAAAAATTAGTGGTTTTAAAAAGAGTCTTAAGATTTCATTAGCAATAAGGGAATCTAGAAGCTATAGAGATATCATTATATGTGCACTCAAAGTTTTAATATAATATTTAAAACCTCGTGGTTTTGGTGATAAGAAAATGAATAAATATTTTCATGGAAGCTATAATGGAATATCGCATAGAGAGAAGAAAACATTTCAACCTCCCACTTTCAAAAAATTAGGGAACACTCAAGTGAATACATTAAGAGAATAGGAATATGTTTGAAGTGTGGGAAATATGACCATCGAGTAAAATACTATTGAAGTAATATAAAGAAGGTAGTAAATAAAGGGAATAAATTGGGGGATCGACAGAACACAACACCCACACATTAGGGATATAGATGAATGGAGTTTGGGAATTTTTAAATTCAATTACCTAATCCAAGGTATAATAAGGATATTAATCCACAACAACCTCTGAAGATAAAGGAAAAAATGAAAAGTTTATATAACCACAACAACTCATTTCAATAATGATAATTAGAGAACACATATACTCTACTTCAGAGTTCAGAATTTCATGCTGGAGTTTGTATGAATAAGCCCTATTAAAAGTCTTATTATTCATCCTTTAGTTAAATTTGATGTAATTCCTAACATTGACTATCTCCCACTATATAAATTATAGAATATTGAAATCACATTTGATATTTATAATCAACCTATGATCATCTATCAGTGCAAGGATGAACCCAAGATTCTTATGGAATTATTTTTTGTATAAGATATGATATTACTTAAGAAATGAAGGGTGAATTATATTTTTGAAGCATGTATAATTTTAAAGTGATATTATTTTTGAAAAGGGTTAGGGTATATACATTTTGGTATGAGAATTTATGAGTTATTAAAATTATTTCAAGATAATTTTGAAGTTGATCATGGAATAATATTAGATCAAAATATTCCAATATTTATAGTTAAAATTTGGTCAAATGTATTTTGGAGGAGCCTTAAGGTTAAATATTTATGAAATGGTTTAATTTGAACTTTGGGTGTTATTGTTGAATTTTTATAACATAATTATTTTTAATTATTCATATTTGATAACTTATGTTAACTATTTTGGTTTTGTTAAATTGATAGTAGGAATAACCATACATAATTTTATGGAATTAATGATCCCTTAAAAGTTCATTTTAGTTTTTATGGAATTAAAAATTCATCTTTAATATTCATTTCTTAGAGTAAGATTTTATGTTGAAATTTATCGAAGCACAATCAAAGGATGAGATTGTGCTTATAAAATAGAATGAAATCAAGTAAGTATATCTTCACATTAAAATTACTCATCTTTAGGAAAATGATCCTGAAATAAAAAATTTATACATTTACCTTCATTTCTGATGAATTAATGGTCTTTTCACCAATCATAGATTTACATCTTTTTGGTCGCTAACATTCTCATAATAAAGTTCTCTATCACTCTATATTAGTACTTAGGGATTATTTGTCACTTCTATGTACATATTTTCACTTCCCACCAATGTTATCTTATTTTTAAACCTAGTCATTTTTTATTCCATGGAACCTTCATATTTTCCCTTTCGCTATTTTTAAGAGGAAGTTTCAGCAACACTTTACAATGTGGATTTTCCGCAAAGAAATTTTCAAATTTCAAACCCTTGATTACTAAGATCAAGTTCAAATTGTGAGGATAAAATTTACTTAATGGGGTATAATGTAACACCCTAATATTTTATAATATATTTCTCTTTAAATAAATTTCATTTCTTTTTATAGCATTCATTACATGCAACATTGGGTTTTAACAAACCACATTGTACTATTGAAATTATATTATATAAACATATTTGTTATAACCTAGCCATTAAATTGGTAGGTATTAATAAGATTAAATAATTTTTGAAATATATATAAATTTCCAACTCAATATAAATGAGTTGATAAATTCTTATTAAATAATCACTCAAATTTTAGTAAGGTTGTTTTCTTCATCAAAAATATGTTTTCTTCAAAAATGATTTTTATTGATTTTTAAGAGAAAATATTATAATTAAATTATAGAACATTTAAAAAAGGCATTTGACAAAAATATCTTTAATTTTAAATCATCATATCAAAATTCACTTAGGGTGAAATTTTGATATTTTTCTAAAATGATTGATTTTTTAAAGAATAGTAAAAAATACAGATTTTTCAAATACTGTCATTTATTTTCATTAAATAGAGTGATTTAAAAGTACCATTATATTTTTAATTTATACTTAAAGTTACAAATTATCCATTTTATTTATAATAATTTAATTAATTTCATTTTAATCATCAATTTTCTGGATTTTGGAATAAATCTAATTTTATGCTTGAAGATGCATTTTTTTCTAAAAACTATTTTTAAGTGCATAATGTATTCCCATTTTTAATTAAAAAGGTAAACCATAATGATAAATAATTAAAATAAAATGTATAAATTTTATATCTCTATATATTAATTTAAATTCAAATAATTAATTGTATTGGTCATAGAGTTGATTAAAAATCATCTTTTCCTTGAATAATGTGTTTTCCATAAAATCGTTTTGCATCGCATTTTGCACACTTATTTTTCAATTAATTTTTTTCAAATTTTAGAAAATTTATTTGAAAATATGAACTTTATTTTTTACATCAAAATTCCAAAATTATCTTATAGTGAATTTTTTATAATTTTCTAAAGAGATTAATTTTTTGATGAATATTGAAAATGCTTATTTTTTTAAACTGCCTTTTCATTTAAGGATTTTACAATATTACATTTTGTTTTAAAACTATTTAAAAAAGTAAAATTAGTTAAATTATATTATAATTAGTCTAATTTAGGTAATTTTAATTAATTTTATGTTGAATTTTTATTTAAAAACTTTTTATACTTAAGAAAACCTTTCCTTGGAAAACTAATTACCATCATGTCAACATGTTTGATTTTAAATTAAATTATGACACCTATATGAATTTAATTTATTAAAATAGGTTCAATATTTGTAATTAGAATAATTAATGTTATATAATTAGTTCAAATTAATTTTTCTCATAATGATTAGTAAAAACCGTAAAAATTATTTATCATAGTTAATGTTTAAATTGGTTTACCATGGGAAACAATCAAAAGATAAGGGTAAGTTTTCCAAATATAATTTTACAAATTCTATTACTATAATGTCTCATATTTTCCATGTATTATTTTTTGATATTATATTGATTTTTCTTAAGACCTGGTGCTGATACGACGTGTGATTCCGAGGCCCGGTTTTCCTAGAATAAATGTTTCAAAAATATTAAAATATTTAATAGCGCACGCACATAGTTTCCCTAAAGAAGATTAATTACTCTTAAACGGGTGCCCAAATCATAAATAAGAGGGAAACATTGAGTTTAGAATATCTTCTTTACACTAGGTGTGACCTAACATTAGTCGATATAGGTTGATTGTGAAAAAGTTGTTGCGAGACGTAAAAGGAGTAAAATAATTTAATAAAAAATATTTTTGACATAGGGAATTAGAAAACATTAAATGTATCCTTATATCATAATTCTTGGGTTTTCCATATAACCATGAAACCTCTAGAGGGTCTTTGGAGAGATATATGAGAATCCTTTCTAATGAACAACAACAAATTAAGGATCAACGACGATGCAGTTATCGTTCTCCGTCAACAACCGATCCAAATCAAGGTAGGACTTTTGATTCAATATGTTATTCCACTTTCTTGATTCCTATGATGAAATTAGACTAATCCACGAATATATTAGCATGCATATCAATGGTATTTACATGATGGGATTGTTTTGCAGGTTTATCAGGATTTCTTTAATCTCTTTTCTAACCCAAATCCCCAGATCTAGATCGTTAGCTGAGAAAACATGGGTAATAATGATTAAACCATTTCTCTTGTGATTTCCTCCCCCTATTCTCCACATTCTTCACTGTTGTAACCCTAATATTCTGGTATCGACATTTTTGTTTGGTTCCAAGCTCGAGCGTACCACCAGATTTAAGGTGAATCGACAACTGAGGCTGGATATGTATACATCGTGACCCAAGGAGCTCGGATCAGTGATCGTTTAATTTTTTGGGAATTAGAGGAGGATTGGTGGTCCATGTAAGGTACTATTTTCATAGAGGTGGTAGCCTACATAGGAATAAGAATGTGACAGTGGCAGTAGTGGACGACAATGGTGGCGGCGTGCGGTGGCGACGGCGGTGGGATATAGCGGCAACGTGGGGATGGTGGTGGTGGAAATTGTGGTAGATGCAGTGGTGGGGGATGCAGAGTGGTAGAGATAGACATGAAGAGGGTCAATCCAGTAGGCTAGGTTAGGTCGGCTAGCTGGGTTGAGTCAGTGACTCAGGTCTAGTCAGTGGTTCAGGTCGGACAAGGTATGAATCTAGGGTAACCGAGGCGGAGCCTGATTGTGGTGGACCGAGAGGTGAAGCCGCATGTGGAATAATTGTGATGGTCCTTCCATGGGCATCTAGTCTATGTGGTATGTGTACTAAACGCATAGTTTGAATATGATGTTCGACTAGGGCGGTAGGTGGACCTACCGCGGTGGTAGGTCAGTGGTAGATGCGGTGGGGGGGATGCGGAGTGGTCACGATGGACACGGAGAGGGTTAGACCAGTATGCTAGGTTAGGTCGGAATGCCGGGTTGAGTCGGCCGATCGGTTCTGGTTAGTGGTTTAGGCTGAACTAGGTTTGAATCAAGGATAACTAGGGTGTAGCCTGATTATGGTTGACCGAGAGGTGAAGCGGCCAGTGGAATAATTGTGAAGAACCTACCATGGGCAACAAGTCCATGTTGTATGTAGACCGACTGCAGAATTTAACTACGATGTTCAACCACATAAGTAGGTGGACCTACTGATGTGGTAGATCTGCAACCCCTGATAGGCCTATAAGTGGCTTTGTTCAGATGATCATATCTCCTAAATGGAGCATCCAATCAACGAGTCTTCTATGATGTTGAGACCCTAACGTTGGTATAGTCATTTTGAGACAAATTTTGGGTTTTTAGTTTGGACCAGTATAGGTTTAGAGTTTTCCCTTATTCCTTTCATTGGGGGTTCAATATAACATTACATCCACATCACTAGATGGTAATCCCATCCAAAGGCCAAGTATCAGATAGAGTTGAAGTATCCCTTCGAATGACTAGAGTAAAATCCTCTATCACTACTAGTGGAGTTTTTTGGAATCAGAATGACCTCCGTGAGTAGGGTGTTCATCCCCCATCTAGTGGGCCACTTCTATAGCGTTTGCGGGATCATTGGAATATGATCCCCTATGTAATAGGTTTATCTAGATTGGGTTTGTGGCATCTCCCCAGTGTATCTAGGAATGATCCCATATCTTTGTATCATAGTCTTCACTAACCAATGCATTCTCTTTGGGTGGGGCCCCAATGAGCTATAGCTCTTTGTTGAGTATCTCTGGTGATATCATGGCTTGTGAAGTTAGTTCTCCCAGAATGAGTGTGCTTTGAGCAGAATCTTATGGCTAGAAAGTTGGTTATGAATTCCTGATGGTATTGTGTCTAACTTGAGTATATCTAGATGTTCTTGTTATATGTGTTATAAACATATACCTATGTAGGGATTACTATACATTCTATTATTGTATTACATTGTGGTTTCAGTGTGTCCTACTGAGTATTGTTATACTCACTCCTACATGGGTTTTTCTCGCACATGTCATGTCTTGTGAAAATGATCGACCTTTTGATGGAGCCCTAGGAGGACCAGGACCTGATGGTGCTTAGTGAGACCGGATAGAACAATTTATGTTCCTGTGACTTTCATAGATCACTTCCAGTACCCTTTAATTTCAGGTTGGACTTGACGTTAAAGACTCTTTATGGTGGGCTTGTTTTTGGCCTTGTTTACTTTTTAGTACTTTCATTATTGTACTCTTTTCTGTGATATTATATGTATGAATTAATCCTTTCATTTATTTTCCATTTCATCACTTTTTGGCTTGGATATGTGCTTGTGGGTACAAGTACTCTCGGATAATTCCTCCAATTTTGGGATATGCTTACTCAGTGCTAGTCACCAGCCCTTGGCCTATTGGAGGCAGGCTTGGGGTATTCATAATACGAGACCATCCGGTATGGGTCATGACAATTATTTGTCCGTATTTAAAACTTATATTATCCCAAATTTAAATATAATTCCATTTGGGATCATTTTTATTTGGAATTACTTCATAATTTTTGATTCTTTTAGTAAATTTCAATGAAGGTTCTCACCACCACTTATAAAAGGACACATGTTCTCCTCTCCTATCCACACTTCAAGATCCTTCTGGTTTAGAAAACACATATCCAATATCCTTAATTAAATTACTCTCCATTATATATAGTCCCTTTATTTATCATTAAATCATCCTAGGAAGAAACTAGTTATAAACCTAAAGTGGTTCTCTGAAGATGTGGTATAATTCATAAAAAATGAATTTTAATTTTATTTATTTTTCCATATCCTTCAAATATTCTCAAAATATGATGAAATAATAAAAATAATATATTAAATAAACTTATATTCTATTATGTTAATGTAATAACCTATACACATATTCCAATCCATCAAATGGGAAATGAAATCGTCGATCGTGTGTACAGTAGACAATCGCCTCGTGAACCGATGTAATTTGTTTCTATCACCACCTCTCATGGGTTGATATAATTATGGATTTAAACTATATATATAATATTAATTAAATACATATAATTAAAGAATTATAATATCACATCTACCTTCTTATATTCAAATCTATTGAAAATTAATAATTCCCTTCGTGTGTATGTGTGGACTACCCCCTCCACAAAGTTATGTTATAAATATTTCATTTTATTTTGAAATTTATGGTAATAAGGATATATTTAATGAATATATATGATATATATTATATAAAAATTATTATTTACATATTAATTAATATTTACCGTTCTTTCATTTTGTCTTTAGAGAAAATGGAAATAGTGTCGATGCATATGTCCGACTTACCATTTCCCTGAAGGGTGTAATTTATTTTTCTATATTTAAATTTTATGGATGACTCTAAATATATATAGTTAATGAATATATATTATATTTATATAATTATTAAAATTTTATATATCATGTAAACATGGTCAAATTACAAGCACGAAAACTACAGAACCAAAATATACATGAAAATGAAGTTGTTATCACCCAGAAAAATGATTTTAATAACGAATTGTACATAAATGGGTGATAAATGGTTATAAGTATATCATATATATGATAAGATATATATTTTTATATTTATTTAATATATTTATAATAAAACTTTATTTATTATACATGAGGTTTGAATATGTATGTATGAAGTCGAGACTTGTGGTAAAGGATTTTTGTCTCTCATTAATTTTTGTGGGACACATGCCAAATTAACCACTTGTTTCTTTTGTATGGGGTATATACTACCATGTTTGAAATTTTATATCATGAAATTATCTATTTTCATTGTATTTAAAGTTTCGTTTTAATGTATTCTTTTATGGGGATTATGATTCAAAAGTTATCAAAGCAGTAAGGGTTTATGTTATAATCTCATTGTTTATTAGGATTGTTTATGATTAAGTTTCTGATGATGAAATATTATGCTCAAAATCTCAAGAAACTTATTTATTTTTTACCCTTTGTTAATTTATTTATAATACATGACTTACTTTGGTTTTACTCACTTTATGTACTTATTAGTTTAAAAGAATGTTTTTAAGTAAGACAAAATTTATTTCTCTCTTATGTCAGAAATATTTTCTCCTCCACATACATGTATTTTAATAATGTTTTAAAGAAAATTATATTTTAAAAATATTGGTTAAATTCATTTTTAAACTTGTTTTAATTTATAAATAAAAAATTAAAATTAATTCTTTTTTCATTTTATAAGAGAGGTACTTTTAAATTTTTACCAAAAATGTGAATGGAATCAATGTTTTAACGTGGGTGTAATGAATATTATTTCCCACTATCTAGACATATCAATGTATTAAATCTTAATATAAAAATTTCCAAGGTCATTTTAAATTAAAAATTTTTATTTAATATTTAGAAAAAAAATTAAATTTTAAAAAGTGATTTTTAAATTGAAAATGCTATTTTCATCAAGAATGTTTTTAATGGTATTTCTATTCGACAACAACCCTTGATTATACTTATGCTATATTGTGGATATGATGCATTGATACCATCCTAATTATTTTTCTAGATGGTTTATGATTATGATGACAAGATATTTATGAACCCTATTTCCTTCCCATGGGTTATGATTTGATGAAATGAAGAAATGTTTATAAAACCCATTTATTTTCCACAAGTTATGTTATGATGAAATGATTATAAAACCCATTTACATTATATAGGTTATGAAATGATTAATTATTTATGATCTTATGGAACACATCTTTATGATTTTCATTATGTGATAGGTGGGTCCAAAATTATATTTCCCTCCATTGCATTTGGTAATTCTGGATAAATAATGAGGTAAATATGATATGCGTGAACCCGATTTCATGTTCACAATTTCATGCGTGGACCTGGATTTCATGTCAATGTGATTAAGTTTGGACATATTTTTCATGTTCATTAGTTTATAGGTGGATGTAGATTTTGTGTCTACAAGATTATGCATGGATTAGGTATTACTGTCTATAAGTTTATTTGTGGGACTGATTTAATGACCTTAACATAATGAATGAACATGTTTTCATTTATACATGTTCACAATGTTATAATTTTATGTTTTATCACATTTTTATGTCTATTTTATGCACTCATGGATCATGTTTATTGAATTCTTTTATAATTCTTGTATTATAAATTTCCCAGATGTATTTCACGATTCATGACTATGATCTATGTAATGTAGGGTATGGTTTTTAACAGTTAGGATCATGTTTTCATACTCTTATTCTCATATTATTCCTAAGTGACCATTTATATCACCCTTGTTTACCCTTGCTGATCATCTGAGCTGACCATTTCTTCTATTTCCTTTCCCCATGTTATGAATAATTTTTTAAGTAGGGTATGTCTAAGAAGAGTATTATATTGGAAGATCATTATGGTGTATATTGAAGATATTTCAAGAAATTATAAGAATGTATATCTATTCTCTAAATAAACTAAACCTTTACGGTCCTCGTGGTGTGTATTTGTGAAATTTGTTGAATATTCATCTAAAAGATGAAGTTTTTATGTTTTAAAAGCCTATTATTATATATGATCAATGAGAAATAAATAGTAAAACATCAAAATGATAGTGTATATGTTGATTTGAATGTGTTCTAATAATATTTCCCTTCTAAAGTAATGAGGGGAGAGGAAAAGGGGAGACCCTTAGGTGGCAGTGATCTAACCCTAAATCTTATAAATGTGGTGATCCTAGAATAGAGTGGCCTATAACTAAAACATTATATCCATAAAACTAATAAATATTATTTTATTTTGGTACATCAACACAACGCTAGTGTGTAATCCGTGGATATAGCCTAGTACGGGTGAACTAAGTAAAATTCTTGTGTCTTGTATGGTTGTTTTTCTTATATTATATAGGATAATAATCAGTACATGTGGATTGAGTGATCATTGATCTTATATAAAATAGGTTATGATAAGTGTATTAATTAATCAGAACATGACTTAAAAGGTGAAAACAAGAGTGGACCTTCTATCAAGTGATTTCAAGATCATTTAGGATAGTGCTATTTTCATGGGTATGTGCGGGGAAACATTAATGAGTTCCCTACCCTAATTCACCCCCACCCCCACCCCACTAAAAGAATATCTCACTAAATTCCCTTTTCGATACAATGGAAATTAAATTTAATAAAATATACACTTTAATTTTAATCATCATATCCAAATTTGGTAATGATATCACTTTCATTTTTTGTCATTATGAATAGTAACTTAGTAAAAATTCAATTACTATATTAAGATTTAAAATAGAATGAAAGGGTTAAAACTAAAATGATAAGCAAAAAAATGACATAAAAAGTTTTTTAAATTCTATTTTTTGGTCATATTTTGACCGTATATTATATTTTCATTAAATATGATTCATTTTAGAGTTATTTTTCTTGAGTAAGACATTGATAAATTTTAATATTTTGAAAACTTCTAAGTGTGTCTTCTACCTCACTTATAAAAGGGAACCACCATTGCTCTATTATCCACGCTTCTAGAGGCTCTTATCTTCGAAAATACCTACCCAAATACTTTTCTAAAATTCCTCCACATTTTATAGAGTTTTTATTATTAGAATACCACCCTAATAAGGATTTGGGTATAAACCTAAGGATGTTGTCTAAAGAAGAGGTATAGTTATTAACCAGTTGTTTTCTTTTTATTTCCTCTTTTACCTCCTACCAACATCTCTTAAACATTTTGATATAATAATATTAGTATATTAAATATTCTTAAATGTCATTATGTTTATGTTATAACCCTTTTTCATCTACTTATCCATTTAATTTAAAATGGAAACATCTTTTGTACGTACATGCAGACTACCGCCTTGCGAAGATGATGTAATTCATTTTTCATCACTACCTATTATGATTGGACATGATTATGGATCAATATGAAATAGTATGATATATATGATATTTATAAAATCATTATGATTTTTTATATATAATATATCATTTACCATCTTACCCTTCCACCCATTAAAAAATGATATTGTTGTTTGTGAATATGTGTGGACTAACACCACCACGAAGTGATGTGATTCCTTTTTTATGTATGTGTTTCAATAATGATTCTAATTATGTATATAATGAATAAATGTGATATTTTTATCAATATTAAAAAAGTATTTAATTAGATTATGATAAATATGCAGGAACTAAAACTACCAAATCGAAACTTATATGAAAAACGAAATTTTTAACACTTAGAAACAATGATTTTAAAAAGAAATTATTAATAAAATAGTGTTAAAATGTTATAAGTGGATAATATATGATGTTATATATATTTATATAGTGATTTTTTATATGTATAATAAATTTAATTTTTTTATACAAGAGGTTAAAATCACTTACGAAGTAAGTCAAACCTATGGTATGGGTTTATTTTACAATATCATTCTTTTTCAAGATTGTTTGTGTTTAAGTTTCTATTGGGGGAATTATATGATAATTCTATATTAAACCTAATATATTTTATTATCCTATAGTTATTTCTATACATTATAAGTTTTCCTTTCATTTTCCTTTCTCTATATACTAAAAAATCTAAAAAAAATATTTTTAAGGAGAACCGATTTTGTTTTTCTATCCAGTTGGGAATTTTTTTTATTCAATGTCTACATTTTATTTAAAAAGATCAAGAATTTTTTTACTATTATATAATTATTTATTAAATATTTTTTTAACCTTGTTTAATTTCAATAAAATATTAATGGAATCTTATTATCATCTTCCGAAAAAAATAATTCTTTATTGAAAGTGTGAACATAATCATTATTTTAAGGTATATTGTATGAAAAGATTCACCCAATAGAATGATTGTTATTTGGATTAAATATTCCTTTAAAAGTTTTTATTGTTATTTAAAATAAAATATTTTCCTAATATTCTAGAAATTTTGATATTTTAAATAATTGATTTCCAAATGAAAATGGAATTTTTCATCAAGAAATGTTCTAATGGTATTTTAAATGTATTTTCATCTATGCCAATATTATTTCAAGAATATTATGATTTGTTAGGGATAAAATCTAATGATATCATCCACCATATTTATAAGGACCCAGCCTTAAACATTACATAATATTTAATTAAATGAATAATTCAAATTGAGGATCTTTTCAGGTTTAGAGTTTTAGGGAATTAGGACATAACTATTACATCTCAAAATATTACAAAGTTGGCACTTCTACCCAGAATCCACTTTTTTTAAAAATAAAAACTCTTGAAAAAAAGTCATGTTTAATTCCATGTTAAAGAGATCATGGATTTTCCTTGATCCCATCCTTGACCCTATTCATCTTTAAGTCCTGTGAAAAACATCTCAAAACATGGGATGAGCATAAAAGGCTCAGTAAGGATTATAAAACAGTGAATGAAAAACATTTGTTCATAAATACATAAAAAACATGAAATCTTTTACTTACCTCATGAAATCATAAGATTTATGAAAGACACATAGAAATCATAAATCATAAATGTAACTTGTGACATCCATACCATACTTACATTATAGTTATCACAGCTACATAGGGAGTTACTTTGGAATACCCATCATAGTATATTTCCTAAATATCTTAGGAGAAACATTCATGTTTACCTCCATCAAGTTGCCCAATTCATTGGAGAGCTATCTCGGGCTCACCCTCCCTAGGTTTATCACGGAACCACCTGTATACGTAAATAATGCCCAAGAACCATAACATGATCTTAACACATAACATAAGCATAAAGGAAAGATAACATTTCCACATTAAAATAATAAAATATCATTTCAAGATATTGAAATAATAAATCCATTCTCAAAATCATTTTCAATACCAAAATACGTAAAAAGAGTATTTGGTATTTATTTTTCCTTTTAAAAACATTCCGGCTTGTTAAGGAAGCCAAAGATCAAATAATACTCGTGGCGGCGGAATGGTCATTGTCACCACTTAAAAAAACATTCCATTTTGTCATTTAGTAAAATGCTTCATATAAAAAGATTCCCTTTGGATAAAATGAAAATTCAAAGGGGTTTATACACCGTATAAAATAAAGTCGTGTATAAGAAATGCATCAATGAAAAGAGATTGAGACAAAGTCCCTTACCTCGTGTCCAACTTGACCCGTTTGTTCTTTAATCTTCGGAATAATAAACTAAAGTTAATTTATACTTGCTTAAGAACCTTTTTCAAGTTTATTATTCCTTTTATATCACTTATTACCATGTTATAATCATTATGTAATCATTTTAGTTAATAATGTTCATTTTGTCGATATTTGGTTCTTGAGTCAAAAATGGACTTCTTATAATTACATGTTGTTCACGTGGTAAAAGGTTCATTATATCCAGAATGATATTCATGATTTGGGTGTCATATATATCATATATATCCAGCATGTACATATAAGTCCCCAGCCTTAAACCTTACTTAATATTGAATTAAATGAATAATTCACGTCGATGATCTTTTCAGGTTTAGAGTTTTAGAGAATTAGAACATAACTATTACATCTCAAAAGATTACAAAGTAGTCACTTCTACTAAGTTTCCATAAATAAAAAAAACACTTAAAAAGAAACGTGTCTAGTTCCATGTTTTATATAGGATGACATTCCCTTGATCCCATCCTTGACCTTATTCCACATTAAGTCCTGTGATAACATTTCAAAAAAAACTCGGGATGAGCATAAAAAGCTCAGTAAGGGATACAGAAAGAATGAAAACTGTTAGTTTTTCAAACATCAAATAAACCATATATACTCTATCAAAGTAATACCTTCACCTTCATGAAGTAGTAAAAACTCTTCACTGAATAAATTATCATTACTTACCTTTTTGTAACCAAAGGATTACCATAAAATACATAAAAAGAACACATAACATATATAAAGGTAACTTGGGACATAAACATACTTAAGTGGAATAACCATACGGTCGACTTCCACACATATCACTTAATGGAATAGCCATACGGACAATTTCCATACATACTTAATGGAATATCCATACGGCCAACTTCTATACCCAATGCATTGGAGGTTATAACGTAACCACCCGTCCTGGTATTCACGGCACCACCCGTCATATGGTTTATCACGTAACCACCCGTCAAATGTCCAAGTACCAATATAAAATCATAAAACATAAAACCAATATAAAGGAATGATAACATTTCCACATTTCAATCACAATATATCATAATAGAATCCTTTATCAAAACCATTTTCAATACCAAAATACATAAAAGAGTATATGGTATTTATTTTATTTTAAAAACATTACGGCTTGTTGAGGAAGCCAAAGACCAAATAATACACGCAACGGCAGAAAAGTTCGTTGTCACCACGTACATTAAAAAAACATTCCTTTTTGTCGTTTAGTAAAATGCTTCGTAGAAAAAGATTCCTTTTGTATAAAAGTAAAAGTCAAAGGGGTTTATACACCGTATAAAAGAAAGTTGTGTATAAAACGAAATATGCCTCAATGAAAGGAGATTGAGACGAAGTCTTTAAAAAGATCATTTTTAAAATAAAATAGATCTATTATGTTTATTCAATATAGGTACACATAAAGAAAGTAAAAATACAAAATAATACATAATAATATCATGACATAATTTGAAAGTAGGAGATTAACCCAAAGAATGGAAATTGGGTTAAGAAGTTCCCTTACCTCGGGTCCGACTTGACTCGATCGTTCTTTAACGTCCTGAATAATAAACTTGAGTTAATTTATTCTTGATTAAGAAACTTTTTAAAGTTCATTATTCCTTTTATATCACTTATTTCCATGTTATAAACATTATGAAACCATTTAAGTTAATAATGTTTGTTTTGTCAATATTTGGTTCTTAAGTCGAAAGTGGACTTCTTACAATTACATGTTGTTCGTGTGGTCAAAGGTTCTTTATATCCAGAATGAAATTCCCGATTTGGATATAATATGTATGATATATATCCATCATATACATGTATTTATAATATTACATAATCATTTAGAGGTAAGAAATGAAATGCACCGTTCATGGAGACGGTAAGCCGTACGTACGCATGAACGCTACTTTCATTTCTTTGTCATATTAATGGAATTAAAACTAAATGAGAGGTATGTTTATTTTAATTCCATAATTATATTCATAATTTAGATATATCATTAATTATATATATCCATTATATACATGTACTTTTAATAGTACATTACATTTGGGGATAAGAAATGAAATGCACCGTTCATGGAGACGGTAAGCCGTACGTACGCATGAACGCTACTTTCATTTCTATCTCATACTTTAATGGAAAGAAATAATAATGATATAGAGGTATATTATAATTCCAGTATAACATCATATATAAAAACATTAAATCTATCCTTTACACGTCCCACATATGGCATTATGGAATCACATCACTTTGAGGGGGCGGTAGTCCGCACTTCCTTAAATGAAGATATCGTGTTTACCCATAATGGAAACCATAAAGGTATGCCCAAAATGAAAAATACAGAAGCTTAAAGAAAACATAAACATATTATATATCATATATAAATATAGTGACATCTTAATGGACACCTTTGAAGGTGTTAAATGAGTATTGAACAATCATCGTTTCGGGAGGCAGAATTTCGCCATCCACAGAAACCGTATGTTCTTTAACCATTTGATGTAGTTGTGTGAGAGTGTAGCTCCAATAAATCTTATAACAACATCCTAGTATATTGAATATACTGGTGTTGTTACAAAAGAAGTAAATAAAAAGAGTTTAGAGGGTTGGAGAAGCAAAATAAAACAATGAACAAGAGAGAATGAATTACCTTTAAAAGTGTAACTCCTTTTGATTTGAGCCTAAAGGCTTCCTTTAAAAGGATTATGCCCAATGGGAATCCACTAGGATGAGGAGAGGGATGTGGGGAGAGTAATTGGGCAGGTTTTGGCCGAGCCAAAGGCTTGAGGGGTGTGTGTAAGGTGGTAGAGGTGGGGGCCTTTTATAAGAGGAGAGGAGGGGCACTTTTGGAAAGTAAAGAAATATTACATTATTTGAAAATGTGTTTCGGTTTTAAAAGGTCCCACATTGATATAATTAGTGTATAAGGTGATAAGGTTTCGAAATACACCCATCCAATAAGTTTTGGACATGTGTAGTTCATATATTTTACATTATCTTTCCATTTTATTTAAATCGTCAAATAATGATGTCATCACTACATCATTATTATGTCATAAATAATTTAACATATTTAATGTCTAAAAATTATAAAAAAAAATAATATGATGTATTAAATCTTTTTATCTTTCCAATGACTATTTATAATCAAAATTTGTACTTTCGTAACCCTACTTAAAAATTGTTTTAGTAAAACAACTCATGTTTGTGTCAATTTAATTTTAACATTAAATAAAAATATATTATTGTCATTTTCCAACTAAAGTGGCTCCATGGGGTCCCCAAGTTGGCCCATGGCTTGTCTTGGTCGGCCATGACTCACCCAATAGGTGTAGGACAAGTTTCATGGTGTTTTCACATTCTTATAATATCATTTTTACCTTAAATTACACTAATTACCTCTAATCGCGATTAAGAACTTAATAAGTTACTATTCATCAAAAAAAATTATTATAATCTCATTGAACCACATTTTACTTCTTAATGACAACCATGTATGTCTTATTTTTGAAATTCAAAACACAATGATGGCAAAATTTCATTTAAACGGAAAATCAGTCTTTATAAGTACCACTTAGTGGTTTCACTATTCATCAAAAATTGATGTTTTTCAGAAAATTACCAAAAATTCACCCTAAGCTATATTTGATATTCTGAATTCAAAAATAAAGTCTATTTTAAAAAATTCAAAACATATAATTCACATTAATTAATTTAATAATTAATTCCCGCTGTCAGAGCAAATAACGTGTTTTTATGAAACAATAACTATCAAAAGATTGACACTAGTTTAAGTCCAATTTCAAAGTGAAATTGATTCCAATGACCACCATTGGATTAAATGGTAAAAATATATTCATATTAAACATTAAGACCAATTCAAAAGATAATCTAATCATATAAATAAATTTGATTAAAAGGAAATTTTGATGTAAAATGCAGAATTTTTCACTATTCATTAAAAAATGAACATTGTCAGAAAAATACCAAAAAATCACACAAAGTAAATTTTGATGTCCCAATCATAAAGAATAAGTTTATTTTGACAAACATAGTTTATAAAATTGTCAAAAGATATATTTAAAAAGGGTTTTCCATCATAAGGCAGTAAAACAATCTTTTAAGAATATTAGTGTATTCCATGCTTAAGATTGGATTTATTATCATTTTAAGCCTCTAAAACAATATCTTAATCATTAATAGACATAGATAAAATATCTATTATTCATTACTTACTTGGGATGTTACATCCTTCCCCTCTTTAGAAAATTGCTTCCCCGTAATTTATTTACTTATCGAATAAATGGGGGTACTTATCCCTCATTGCATTTTCAGATTCCCATGTTGCCTCTTCAATCATGTGGTTTTTTCACAAAACCTTTACCTGGTGAATCACCTTATTCCGTAACACTTTCTCCCTGTGGTCAAGAATCTGGACCGGTTGTTCCTCGTAAGATAGGTTCTCTTCCAGCTGAACTACCTCTGGCCTCAAAATATGAGATGGATCTGGCATATATTTTCTCAACAATGAAACATGAAAAACATTGTGTACCTGAGATAAACTCGGAGGTAAAGCCACCCGGTATGCAACTGATCCAACTCTCTCTCCAGAATTTTATATGGTCCAATAAACCTTGGACACAGCTTTCCTTTCTTACCAAATCTCATCACACTTTTCCAAGGAGAAACCTTGAGAAAAACATGATCACCTACCTCGAAAGGTAGATCCTTCCTCCGGTTATCCGCATAACTCTTCTTCCTGCTCTGAGCTATTCTCATGTGCTTCTGAATCAACTGAACTTTTTCTGCCATCTCTTCTACCAATTCTGGTCCCATCAGCTTCCTTTCACCCACTTCATTCCAAAATGCTAGAGTTCGACACCGCTTCCCATATAATGCCTCAAATGGTGCCATATGTATACTGGAATGAAAACTGTTATTATAAGAAAACTCAACCAAAGAAAGATGTTGGTCCCAACTTCCCTGATAATCCATAGAACAAGCTCGTAGCATATCCTCCAAGGTCCGAATTGTTCGTTCTGACTGCCCATCTGATTGAGGATGAAAAGCTGTACTAAAATTTAATTTCGTACCCAACGACTTCTGAAGGCCTTTCCAAAAGTTAGATGTGAACCTAGGATCATGATCAGATACAATAGAGAGAGGAACTCCATGTAACCTGACTATCTCTTTAAGATACAAACGGGAAAGTTGATCTAGAGAGAAATTATCTCGTATAGAATGGAAATGAGCAGATTTGGTCAAGAGATCAACAATAACCCATATTGCATTATTACCTCAAGATGTCCTCAGTAATCCCACAACAAAGTCCATGGATATGTTCTCCCATTTCCACTCTGGCACTGGTAAAGGCTGAAGCATCCCTTTCGGTAACTGCCGCTCTGCTTTAACCTGTTGACATGTCAAACACTTCACAGTAAAATCAGCAATGTCTCTTTTCATTCCATCCCACCAGTAATACTCCCGCAGATCTCTGTACATCATAGTACTGTCAGGATGAACTGAAAACGGGGAACTATGAGCCTCACATAACAACTCATTCTTCAACTGTGAATCACAAGGCACACATAACCTCTTCCCAAACTTCAAAACACAAACACAAACTTATCCAAGAACTCATGTAAAATTTTATTTATAAGGTCCATGAATACAGCAGGTGCATTGGTTAACCCAAAAGGAATAACTACAAATTCATAATGGCCATATCTAGTACGGAACGCAGTCTTCGGAACATCTTCTTCTTTTACATTCAACTGATGGTACCCCAACCTCAAGTCAATCTTCGAAAAATACTGAGCTCTCTGGAGCTGATACCACTTCATTCGATGGCCCAACATCTACTGAAGTTGTTGCAAAGGATTTCACCACCCCTTTCTGCTTGTATTCTGGCTGCATTCCCCCAGTTGAGTTCTTCGTTGGACACTCATTTTCATAATGACCCATTTCATTACACTTACAACATCTTACCGTTGGCTTTTCGTTTCCTGCTTGATCATCTTCCTTACAGTTACGAGCAATATGACCAGACTTACCACACCGAAAGCACTTACCAGACTTGGATAAACATTCTCTAGGATGCATTTTACCACACTTCTCATAGGATGGATATTTTCTTTTCTTACCTCCTTGCTTCTTTGATGAATTCTTCCCCTTTTCCTGCCAACTAGACCTCTTATTCTGTTGTTTGTCAGAGAACACATGATCATCGGCAAACTCCATTTCCACATTCTCCGCACATCGAACAAGTTTTTCATAACTTTTGAACTCACTAAAAGCTAAAGCCCTTCGATACTTTGGCTTTAACCCTGAGTAAAAATGGTTTACTTTACTATCAAGATCTCGTATGAAGTTTGGAGCATACCTTGCCAATCGAGTGAACTTTTCTTCATAAGCAGCCACTGAATCATCCTCCTGTCTCAATTCTAGGAACTGTTTTTCCATCCTAAGACGAACCACCTTAGGAAAATATTTCTCAAGAAACATACCTTTGAATTCGTCCTAGTGAAGATCCTCAATCTCATCACTATCCCTTATATTTTTCACCATCGACCACCACTGGTCAGCTTCACCTTCAAAACGGTAAATAGCAAGACTATCCTTCTGATGTTCTGAACACCCCATGACATCAAAAATCTTTTCCAGTGCCTTAATCCACCCTTCAGCTTGCACAGGGTCATATGATCCTCTGAATGATGGGGGATGTTGCCTCATGAAATGTTCCACCACTGACATGTTCCTCTGCGGTTGATCTGGTTGATCTCGTGCATGGATACCACCACAATTTATATCCTGAGTCAACTGTGCCATCACTGCAACAAACTGTTCAGTTCCGATTCCGACCATCTCAGGTTGCTGATTTGGAAGGTTATCTTCCTCCTGATGTCGTCCCAACATAGCTGCTTTGTTTCCTCTGCGGAAAACCATTCTGAACACAGAAATATCTTAGGCGAAGCAACATGGTAATCCGTAAATGCTATATCATTTCAATCATATTATAATTTAACACTTTTCTAACTCCTAAAGTTGTCTAAACCGACCTTTGATACCAACTATAAGGCCCCAGCCTTAAACCTTACTTAATATTGAATTAAATGAATAATTCACGTCGAGGATCTTTTCAGGTTTAGAGTTTTAGAGAATTAGAACATAACTATTACATCTCAAAAGATTACAAAGTAGTCCCTTCTACTAAGTTTCCATAAATAAAAAAACTCTTAAAAAGAAACGTGTCTAGTTCCATGTTTTATATAGGATGACATTCCCTTGATCCCATCCTTGACCTTATTCCACATTAAGTCCTGTGAAAACATTTCAAAAAAAACTTGGGGTGAGCATAAAAAGCTCAGTAAGGGATACTGAAAGAATGAAAACTGTTAGTTTTTCAAACATCAAATAAACCATATATACTCTATCAAAGTAATACCTTCACCTTCATGAAGTAGTAAAAACTCTTCACTGAATAAAGTATCATTACTTACCTTTTTGTAACCAAAGGATTACCATAAAATCCATAAAAAGAACACATAACATATATAAAGGTAACTTGGGACATAAACATACTTAAGTGGAATAACCATACGGTCGACTTCCAAACATATCACTTAATGGAATAGCCATACGGACAATTTCCATACATACTTAATGGAATATCCATACGGCCGACTTCCATACCCAATGCATTGGAGGTTATAACCTAACCACCCGTCCTGGTATTCACGGCACCACCCGTCATATGGTTTATCACGTAACCACCCGTCAAATGTCCAAGTACCAATATAAAATCATAAAACATAAAACCAATATAAAGGAATGATAACATTTCCACATTTCAATCACAATAAATCATAATATAATCCTTTATCAAAACCATTTTCAATACCAAAATACATAAAAGAGTATATGGTATTTATTTTATTTTAAAAACATTACGGCTTGTTGAGGAAGCCAAAGACCAAATAATACTCGCGGTGGTAGAAAAGGTCGTTGTCACCGCGTACGTTAAAAAAACATTCCTTTTTGTTGTTTAGTAAAATGCTTCGTAGAAAAAGATTCCTTTTGTATAAAAGTAAAAGTCAAAGGGGTTTATAAACCGTATAAAAGAAAGTTGTGTATAAAACGAAATATGCCTCAATGAAAGGATTGAGACGAAGTCTTTAAAAAGATCATTTTTAAAATAAAATAGATCTATTATGTGTATTCACTCTAGGTACAAATAAAGAAAGTAAAAATACAAAATAAGACATAATAATATCATGACATAATTTTAAAGTAGGATATTAACCCAAAGAATGGAAATTGGGTTAAGAAGTTCCCTTACCTCGGGTCCGACTTGACTCGATCGTTCTTTAACGTCCTGAATAATAAACTTGAGTTAATTTATACTTGATTAAGAACCTTTTTAAAGTTCATTATTCCTTTTATATCACTTATTTCCATGTTATAAACATTATGTAACCATTTAAGTTAATAATGTTTGTTTTGTAAATATTTGGTTCTTAAGTCGAAAGTGGACTTCTTACAATTACATGTTGTTCGTGTGGTCAAAAGTTCTTTATATCCAAAATGAAATTCCCGATTTGGATATAATATGTATCATATATATCCAGCATATACATGTATTTATAATATTACATAATCATTTAGAGGTAAGAAATTAAATGCACTGTTCATGGAGATGGTAAGCCGTACGTACGCATGAACGCTACTTTAATTTCTTTGTCATATTAATGGAATTAAAACTAAATGAGAGGTATGTATATTTTAATTCCAGAATTATATTCATCATTTAGATATATCATTAATTATATATATCCATTATATACATGTACTTTTAATAGTACATTACATTTGGGGATAATAAATGAAATGCACCGTTCATGGAGACGGTAAGCCGTACGTACGCATGAACGCTACTTTCATTTCTATCTCATACTTTAATGGAAAGAAATAATAATGATATAGAGGTATATTATAATTCCAGTATAACATCATATATAATAACTTTAAATCCATCCTTTACACGTCCCACATATGGCATTAACGAATCACATCACTTTGAGGGGGCGGTAGTCCGCACTTCCTTAAATGAAGATATCGTGTTTACCCATAATGGAAACCATAAAGGTATTCCCAAAATGAAAAATACAGAAGCTTAAAGAAAACATAAACATATTATATATCATATATAAATATAGTGACATCTTAATGGCCACATTTTAAGGTGTTAAATGAGTATTGAACAATCATCGTTTCAGGAGGTAGAATTTCGCCATCCACAGAAACTGTATGTTCTTTAACCATTTTATGTAGTTGTGTGAGAGTGTAGCTTAAATAAATCTTATAACAACATCCTAGTATATTGAAGATACTGATGTTGTTACAAAAGAAGTAAATAAAAAGATTTTAGAGGGTTGGAGAAGCAAAATAAAACAAATGAACAAGAGAGAATGAATTACCTTTAAAAGTGTAACTCCTTTTGATTTGAGCCTAAAGGATTCCTTTGAAAGGATTCTACCCAAATGGAATACACTAGGATGAGGATAGGGATGTTGAGAGAGTAATTGGGCAGGGGATGGCCGAGCCAAAGGCTTGAGGCGTGTGTGTAAGGTGGTAGATGTGGGGGCCTTTTATAAGAGGAGAGGAGGGGCACTTTTGGAAAGTAAAGAAATATTACATTATTTGAAAATGTGTTTCGGTTTTAAAAGGTCCCACATTGATATAATTCGTGGATAAGGTGATAAGGGTTTGAAATCCACACATCCAATAAGTTTTGGACATGTGTAGTTCATAGATTTTACATTATCATTCCATTTTATTTAAATCGTCAAATAATGATGTCATCGCTGCATCATTATTATGTCATAAATAATTTAATTTATTTAATGTCTAAAAATTATAAAACAAATACTATGATGTAGAAAATCTTTTTATCTTTCCACTTACTATTTATAATCAAAATTTGGACTTGCGTAACCCTACTTAAAAATTGTTTTAGTAAAACAACTCATGTTTGTGTCAATTTAATTTTAACATTAAATAAAAATATATTATTGTCATTTTCCAACTAAAGTGGCTCCATGGGGTCCCCAAGTTGGCCCATGGCTTGTCTTGGTCGTCCATGACTCACCCAATAGTTGTAGGACAAGTGTAATGGTGTTTTCACATTCTTATAATATCATTTTTACCTTAAATTACACTAATTACCTCTAATCGCGATTAAGAACTTAATAAGTTACTATTCACCAAAAAATTAGTATAATCTCATTGAACCATATTTTACTTCTTAATGACAACCATGTATGTCGGATTTTTGAAATTCAAAACACAATGACGGCAAAATTTCATTTAAACGGAAAATCAGTCTTTATAAGTACCACTTAGTGGTTTCACTATTCATCAAAAATTGAAGTTTTTCAGAAAATTACCAAGAATTCACCCTAAACTATATTTGATATTCCGAATTCAAAAATGAAGTCTATTTTACAAAATTCAAAACATATAATTCACATTAATTAATTTAATAATTAATTCCCGATGTCAGAGCAAATAGTGTGTTTTTATGAAACAATAAGTATCAAAAGATTGACACTAGTTTAAGTCCAATTTCAAAGTGAAATTTATTCCAATGACCACCATTGGATTAAATGGTAAAAATATATTCATATTACACATTAAGACCAATTCATAAGATAATCTAATCATATAAATAAATTAGATTAAAAAGCAGTTTTGATGTAAAATGCAGTATTTTTCACTATTCATTAAAAAATGAACATTGTCAGAAAAATACCAAAAATTCACACAAAGTAAATTTTGATATCCCAATCATAAAGAATAAGTTTATTTTGACAAACATAGTTTATAAAGTTGTTAAATGATATATTTAAAAATGGTTTTCCATCATAAGGCAGTAAAACAATCTTTTAAGAATATTAGTGTATTCCATGCTTAAGATTGGATTTATTTTCATTTTACGCCTCTAAAACACTATCTTAATCATTAATAGAAATAGATAAAAATATCTATTATTCATTACTTACTTGGGATGTTACAGTACATGTATTTATAATAATACATAACATTTGGAGGTACGAAATGAAATGCACCGTTCATGGAGACGGTAAGCCGTACGTACGCATGAAGACTAATTTCATTTCTATTTATTATTTTAGTGGAATTAAAACATAATGATAAATAGGTATATTATAATTCCAGTATAATATCATATAAAATATCATTAACTCTATCCTTTATAGATCCCACATAGGGCATTACCGAGTCACATCACTTTGAGGGGGCGGTAGTCCGCACTTCCTCAGATTAGATTATCGTATTTACCCACCATGGAAACCATAAATGTTTTTATATAATTGGGAAGTAAAAAAGCATAAAGAAGTAATAAACATAATATATATCATATATAAATAAAGTTCCATCATAAAGGCCACCATGAGAGGCGGTAAGATGTAATTGAACAATCATCATTTCATGAGGCGTTAGTTTTCCATCCACAGAAAAATTATTTTCTTCATCCATTCGATGGAGGTGTGTGTAAGTTTAGTTTTATTCATTATCATAAAAAAATCCTAGTATATTGAGGATATTGTTATTGTTATAAAAGAAAGGAAATAAAAAGAGTTTATGGGTTGGAGAAGAAAAATAAAAGAAAACAATTTAAGATAAATTGTTACCTTTAATTTAGGCAACTTCCTTTGGTTTAAAACAAAAGGATTTCTTAAGTGCCTTGTTTCTAAGGTAAGGCTTCTAGGAGGAGGAGAGGGATGTAGGAAAATTAATTGGGCAGAGTTTGGATGAGCCAAATTGCTTGAGAGGTGTGAGGAATTGAATAAGGGAGAGGAGGGGCTCTTTAGGAAAGAGTGAAAATATTATTTTATAATATAATGATATTCGGTTTCTAATGGTCCAAAAATCATTATGGTCGAAGATAAGATGACTCATAATCGAAATTAAATAATCCAATAAGAATTGGACATGTTTTGGATAATATTGTAATCAATATAATCTTATTTAATTAAATCATCTATTAATGAGGTAAATACTGCATCATTATTCTGTCATAAGTAATTTAATTTATTTGATGTCTAAAAATTATAAAAAAAATACCATTATTTAGGAAATCTTTTTATATTTCCAATGAATATTTATAGTTGAATAGATAATTTATATAACCCCTTTGAAAAATTAATTTACTAAAAGATTTTTGCTTTTGTCATTTTTCTCTTTTCTTTATGTTAATTATTCTAAATTGTCATTATCACACCCAAGTGGCTTAAAGGGGTCACAAAATCGACCCAAAGATGTTAATGGTCTTAAATGACTCAACCAATAATATTTGGACAAGTTTTAAGGTAATTTTGAGTTATTATAAAATTCTTTTAACCTTCAATTATCCTATTTACCTTTAACCGTGGTAAATAAAACATAAAAGTTACTATTCACCAAAAATTATTTTAATCTTATTGAACCACATTTTACTTCTTGATAACAACCATGTATGTAGGATTTTTTAAATTCAATTCATAGAAGTGGTAAAATTGCATTTAAATGAAAAATTCAGTTTTTTTAACTACCACTAAGTGGTGTCACTATTCATCAAAAATTGATGTTTTTCAGAAAAATAACAAAAAATCAGCCTAAGCTATATTTGATATTCTGAATTCAAAACTGATGTCTATTTTTCCAAATTGAAAACATGGAAGTGGCATTAATTAATTTAGAAATTAATCACCGTTGTTAAAACAAATAGCGTGTTTTTAAGAAACAATAACTAGCAAAAGATTGATACTTGTTTATGTCTAATTTCAAAGTAAAATTAAATCCAATGACCAACATTGGATTAAATAGTAAAAATATATTTTAATTCCACTTTGAAACCAATTAAAAAGATTATCTAACCATATTAATAAATTAGATTAAAAAGAACTTTTGATTTAAAATACAATATTTTTCACTATTCATTAAAAAATGAACTTTATCAGAAAAATACCAAAAATTTACCCAAAGTAAAATTTGACGTCCCAATTCTAAAGAAGGATTTTATTTGGTCAATTATAATGTTTTAAAGTAACCAATACTATATTTAATTAGGGTTCTCCATTAAAAGGCGATAAATCGGCATTTTAATAAAAATTATGCTTAAAATTAGATTCATTCACTTTTTAAGACTCTAACTTTTATTTGATAAATGTAAATATATTTAATAAACATGTATAATCATATTGTTGTTATTTTTGTTCATTCCCTCCAATACAATGGCTAGGAGTTAAATACCGTTCAAAATAATAATATTATATTATTAGTGTGCAACGTAAGATTCTAAAGAAACCCGTTGTTGCGTATCTGGTACGCTATCGAACATAGAAACCCTTTTAAGCTAAAATTAATATTTAATTCAAAAATATTAATAAATATAAAAATCTCTTATTCTTCATTTACTAGGGATGTTACATCCTTCCCCCCTTTTGGAAATTGCTTCCTTGTAATTTATTCACTTATCAAAATAAGTGGGGGTATTTATCCCTCATAGCATTTTCAAATTCCCATGTTGCCTCTTAAACCATATGGTTTTTCCACAAAACCTTTACCTAGTGAATTACCTTATTTCACAACACTTTCTCTCTTCGGTCAAGAATCCGGACTGGTTGTTCTTCATAAGAGGGAGTCTCTTCTAACTGAACTACCTCTGGGCTCAAAACATGAGATGGATCTGGCATATACTTTCTCAACATCGAAACATGAAAAACATTGTGTACCTGAGATAAACATGGAGGTAAATCCACTCGGTATGAAACTGATCTAACTCTCTCTAGAATTTCATATGGTCTAATGATCCTCGGACTCAACATTCCCTTCCTACCAAAACTCATCACACTTTTCCAAGGAGAAAATTTGAGAAAGACATGATCACCTACCTCAAAAGAAAGATCCTTCCTCCGGTTATCCGAATAACTTTTCTGTCTGCTCGGAGTTGTTCTCATGTGATCTTGAATCAACTGAGCTTTCTCTTACATCTCTTCTACCAATTATGGTCCCATCATCTTTCTTTCACCTACTTCATCCCAAAAAGATGGAGTTCGACAACACTTTCCATACAATGCCTCAAATGGAGCCATCTGTATACTGGAATGAAAACTGTTATTATAAGAAAATTTAACCAAAGAAAGATGTTGGTCCCAACTTCCCTGGTAGTCCATCGAGCAAGCACGTAACATATCCTCCAAGTTTTGAATTGTTCGTTCTGACTGCCCATCTGATTGAGGATGAAAAGTTGTACTAAAGTTTAATTTAGTACCCAATGACTTCTGAAGGCATTTCCAAAAGTTAGAAGTGAACCTAAGATCACGATCAGATACACTGGAGAGGGGAACTCCATTCAACCTGACTATCTCTTTAACATACAACCAAGCAAGTTGATCTAGAGACAAAGTATCTCTAATAGGAAGGAAATGAGCAGATTTAGTCAACCGGTCAACTATAACCCAGATTGAATTATAACCTCGAGATGTCTTTGATAATCCCACAACGAATACCATGGATATATTTTCCCATTTCCACTCTGGCACCGATAAAGGCTGAAGCATTCCTTTCAGTAACTGTCACTCTACTTTAACCTGCTGACAAGTCAAACACTTCACAGTAAAATCAGCAATATCTCTTTTCATTCCATCCCACCAGTAATACTCTTGAAGATCTCTGTACATCTTAGTACTGCCAGGATGAACTGAAAACGGAGAACTATGAGCTTCACATAACAACTCATTCTTCAACTGTGAATCACGAGGCACACATAATCTCTTTCCAAACCTCAAAACAAAATCATTATCAATGTTAAATTCAGGAAACTTACCCTTCTGAACAAGCTCTAATTTTTACGAAACTCACTGTCTTGCTTCTATGCTTGCTTGAATCTATTTGATAGAGAAGATTTCACTGATATCTGAAACAAAACAGAAGGACTTCTTGCACAAACAACTTCCATACCAAAGTTCATCAAATCAAAAACCAAAGAATCTCGTTCCAAACATAGCATAGTTAATGAAGAATTACTTTTTGGACTCAAAGCATCAGCCACTTTATTTGCTTTTCCCAGATAGTAATGAATTGTAAAATCATAATCCTTGATTAATTCCAGCCATCTATTATGTCTCATGTTCAATTATTTATGAGTGAATATATACTTTAAACTTTTGTGATCAGTATATATTTTACACTTTACTCCATACAAATGATTCCTCCAAATTTTTAGAGGAAAAAGAATAGCAGCTAATTCCAAATCATGTGTAGGGTAATTTAGCTCATTAGTTTTCAACTGATGTGAAGCATATGCAATTACCTGATCATTTTTCATAAGGACACAGCCAAGTCCATTCAATAAAGCATCACTGTAGATAACAAACTCACCATTTCTAGAAGGTAGTGCCAAAACTGGAGCATTCAGCAATCTTTTTTTCAGTTCCTGAAAACAATCATCACATTCTTTTTTCCAGATAAACTTAACACCCTTCCGAGTTAGCTTAGCCATTGGACTAGATAACTGGGAAAATTTCGAACAAACCTTCATTAATAGACTTCCAAACCATGGAAGCTACGAATCTCAGTTACATTTGTGGGTCTTGGCCATTCTTCAACAACCTTTGTTTTTGCAGGATCAATAGTTATCCCATCTATAGAAACAATATGACCAAGGAAAGAAATTTGTTGCAACCAAAACTCACACTTGATGAATTTTCCATACAATTTCTTTTATTTTAAGGTTTGCAAAATAACCCTTAAATTTCTGTAATACTCCTCTTTACTTTTAGAAAACACCAATATATCATCAGTAAACACAACCACAATTTACCGCCTGAGTCAACTGAGACATCACTACAGAAAACAGTTTAGTTCTGATTCTGACCATCTCAGGATACTGTTTTGAAAGGTCATTTCCCTCTGTATGCCTTCCCAGAAAATCTATTCTGTTTCCTGTACGAAAAACATTCTTAACACAAAAATATCTTAGGAGAAGCAACATGGTAATATTCAAATTCTATATCATTTCAATCATACCATAAATTAATTTATAATTTAACAATTTCTTAACTCCTAAAGTTTTCTAAACCGACCTCTGATACCAACTATATGGACTGGGCCTTAAACATTACATAATATTGAATTAAATTAATAATTCACATTGAAGATCTTTTTAGGTTTAGAGTTTTAGGGAATTAGGACATAACTATTACATCTCAAAATATTACAAAGTCGGCACTTCTACCCAGAATCCACTTTTTTTTGAAAATAAAAACTCTTGAAAAAAAAGTCATGTCTAATTCCATGTTAAAGAGAGCATGGTTTTTACTTGATCCCATCCTTGACCCTATTCATCTTAAGTCCGGTGCAAAACATTTCAAAACATGGTATTAGCATAAAAGGATCAGTAATGGTTATAAAACAGTGAATGAAAAACATTTGTTCATAAATACATAAAAAACATATACTATTTTACTTACCTCATGAAATCATAAGATTTATGGAAGACACATAGAAATCATAAATCATAAAGGTAACTTGTGACATCCATACCATACTTACATTGTAGCTATCACAACTACATAGAGAGTTACTTTGGAATACCCATCATAGTATATTCCCTAAATATCTTAGGAGAAACATTCATGTTTACCTCCGTCACGTTACCCAATGCATTGGAGAGCTATCTCGGGCTCGCCCACCCTAGGTTTATCACGGAACCACCCATATACATAAATAATTCCCAAGAACCATAACATGATATTAACACATAACATAAGCATAAAGGAAAGATAACATTTCAACATTTCAATAATAAAATATCATTTCAAGATATTGAAATAATAAATCCATTCTCAAAATCATTTTCAATACCAAAATACGTAAAAAGAGTATTTGGTATTTATTTTTCGTTTTAAAAACATTCCGGCTTGTTAAGGAATCCAAAGATCAAATAATACTCGCGGCAGCGGAATGGTCATTTTCACCGCTTAAAATATACATTCCTTTTTTTCATTTAGTAAAACCCTTCATATAAAAATATTCCCTTTGGATAAAATGAAAAGTCAAATGGGTTTATACACCATATAAAATAAAGTCGTGTATAAGAAATGCCTCAAGGAAAAGAGATTGATACGAAGTCCCTTACCTCGTGTCCGACTTGACCCGTTCGTTCTTTAATCTCTAGAATAATAAAATAAATTTAATGTCTACTTGCTTAAGAACCTTTTTCAAGTTTATTATTCCTTTTATATCACTTATTACCATGTTATAATCACTATGTAATCATTTAAGTTAATAACGTTCATTTTGTCGATATTTGGTTCTTGAGTCAAAAATGGACTTCTTATAATTACATGTTATTCACATGGTAAAAGGTTCATTATATCCAGAATGATATTCATGATTTGGGTATCATATATATCATATATATCCAGCATGTACATTTATTTATAATAGTACACAACATTTGGAGGTATGAAATGAAATGCACCGTTCATGGAGACGGTAAGCCGTATGTACGCATGAACGCTACTCTCATTTCTATTTCTTATTTTAATGGAATTAAAACATAATGATACATAGGTATATTATAATTCCAGTATAATATCATATACAATATCATTAACTCCATCCTTTATAAATCCCACATAGGGCATTAACGAGTCACATCACTTTGAGGAGGCGGTAGTCCGCACTTCCTCAAATGAGATTATCGTATTTACCCACCATGAAAACCATAAAGGTTTGATATAATTAGAAAGTACAGAAGCATAAAGAAATCATAAACATAATATATATCATATATAAATATAGTTCCATCATAATGGCCACCATGAGAGGTGGTATGATGTAATTGATCAATCATCGTTTCATGAGGCGTTAGTTTTCCATCCACAGAAACATTATGTTCTTCATCCATTAGATGGAGGTCTGTGTAAGTGTAGATTGAATCCTTATCATAACAACATTCTAGTATATTGAGGATAATTTTTTTTACAAAATAAAGTAAATAATAAGAGTTTAGGGGTTGGAGAAGCAAAATACAAGAAAACAATTTAAGAGAAACTGTTACCTTTAATTTAGTCAACTTCGTTTGGTTTAAACCAAAAGGGCTTCTTAAGTGCCTTCTGCCTAAGGTAAGGCTTCTAGGAGGAGTACAGGGATGTAGGGAGATTAATTGGGCAGAGTTTGGATGAGCCAAATGGCTTGAGAGTTGTGAGTAATTGCATATAAGTGGTCCCTTTTTATAATGGAGAGGAGGGGCTCTTTAGTAAAGAGTGAAAATATTATTTTATAATATAATGATATTCGGTTTTTAATGGTCCAAAAATAATTATGGTCAAAGATAAGATTAATGATAATCGAAATAAAATAATCCAATCAGAATTGGATATGTGTTGGATAATATTTTAATCATTATAATCTTATTTAATTAAATCATCTATTAATAAGGTAAATACTGCATCATTAATGTGTCATAAGTAATTTAATTTATTTGTTGTCTAAAAATTATAAATAAAATACCATGATGTAGGAAATATTTTTAGATTTCCAATTAATATTTATAGTCGAACAGATAATTTATATAACCCCTTCTAACAACTTAATTTACTAAAAGATATTTGCTTTTGTCATTTTTGTCTTTTCTTTAAGATAATTATTCTAAATTGTCATTGTCACACCCAAGTGGCATAAAGGGGTCCCAAAATCGACCCAAAGATGTTAATGGTCGTAAATGACTCAACCAATAATATTTGGACAAGTATTAAGGTAATTTTGAATTATTATAATACTCTTTTAACCTTGAATTATCCTATTTACCTTTAACCGCGGTAAATAAAAGTCAAATGTTACTATTCACCAAAAATTATTTTAATATTATTGAACCACATTTTACTTCTTGATAACAACCATGTATGTCGGATTTTTGAAATTCAATTCATAGAAGTGGTTAAATTCCATTTAAATGAAAAAGTCCGTTTTTTTAACTACCACTAAATGGTGTCAGTATTCATCAAAAATTGATGTTTTTCCGAAAAATACCAAAAATTCAGCCTAAGCTATATTTGATATTCCAAATTCAAAAATGATGTCTATTTTTTCAAATTCAAAACATGGAAGTGGAATTAATTAATTTAAAAATAAATTCCCGTTGTTAAAACAAATTGCGTGTTTTTAAGAAATAATAACTATCAAAAGATTGATACTTGTTTATGTCTAATTTCAAAGTGAAATTAAATCCAATGACCAAAATTGGATTAAATAGTAAAAATATATTTTAATTCCACTTTAAAACCAATTAAAAAGATAATTTAACCATATAAATAAATTAGATTAAAAAGAACTTTTGAATTAAAATACAATATTTTTCATTATTCATTAAAAATGAACTTTATCAGAAAATACCAAAAATTTACCTAAAGTTAAATTTGATGTCCCCATTATAAACAAGGATTTTATTTTGTCAATTATAATGTATTAAAGTAACCAATACTATATTTAAAGAGGTTTCGCCATTAAAAGGCGATAAATCGGCATTTTAATGAAAATTATGCTTAAAATTAGATTCATTCACTTCTTAAGCCTCTAACTTTTATTTGATAAATGTAAATATATTTAACAAACATGTATAATCATATTGTAGATAGTTTTATTCATTCCCTTAAATACAACGTCTAGGAGTTAATTACCGTTTAAAATAATAATATTATATTATTAGTGTGCAACGTAAGATTCCAAAGAAACTCATTCTTGCGTATCAGGTACGCTATCGAACATAGCAACCATTTTAAGCTAAAATTAATATTTAATTCAAAAATATTAATAAATATAAAAATCTCTTATTATTCATTTACCAGGGATGTTACAATATTATTCTAGATAGATTATGATTATATTTAATTAGTAATTGATTGGGGGAAATTTTAACATTTCATATGCTAGTTTTCTAATATGAATGTTTGTGGTGATTATATAGTAAATTTTTTTTCATTTATTTCATATGATGAATGTATTGGATTAATTAATTGGTTTTAATGTCCCATTATAACCCATATATTCATCTATAGGTCTCTTGAGACAAACTAGTTTAGGTATTTGTCATACTCCTTACCTATTTATGCATGATATCTTGGAACAAGGCCTTGAAGACAAGATTATGATGTCCAGTATTACGCATTATATTATTATGAAACTAGTTTTTGTTTCCCATGTTATTATTTATGTTTCTATGTTATGAGTGTATTTATCCCACATTTATAATATTAGTTATATTTAATATTTGATTATTGTTCAACTCTGTTATATTATTCATACTTTATTTATCCTATAATAGCTTATGTTGTACTATTTTCTCTTACTGATCATCTTAGATCACCCTTAATTATGTTATCCTTCACCCAAGATACCAAGAATGTATTTATGAATGATTTTTTGAATTTATTAGAAGAAATAATAAAGTTATCATAAGAATATATTAAGCTGTATTTTATATTTTCAAATGTAATGTGAGAATTTTGGGTACTGTGCAGGGCTGTAGCAGCGTAGGGTACTGTAGCAGTACTATTCACATAACGGGCTTTTGGCAAAAAAAATGGGCCTACGGGCCATGTAATGGGCTAAATTCCCCCCCTGGGCCTTCGGGCTATGTAATGGGTCTCCCTCTACCCAGTTAAAAAATAGGTCCTTGCTTTGCTTTAATAATAAATGAGGCTTCGACCCCAACTTTAAAAAAAAGATGTAATGTGAGAATCATATATGTATCTATTCTCCCAAATCTATTAAAATATTTGATCCTTCATGGTTTAGTCCCTTATATTTTGTTCCAATGTAGTAAAATAACCAAAGACTTTGGGTTAAATATATTTGGGGTATTAAATTTAGTATCAAATAAAGTTTAGTATAAACCTTCAGAACTAGATTTAGGAAAACATAGCTTAGAGAACATAACTATATGATAGACTCATAGGATAAGGCTAAGTATAGGATAATATCTTAATTTTTTTGTGAACTAGAGATTTTGATGTTTTCATAGAAAATAAATTCATATCTAGATACTAGAAATTAAATTCCATTGTGGAAAATATTCACCTAGAGGTAACAACCCTAAAATGTTTAGATTCGGTATTAATAAGATTTTCAATAGTCCTTGATGAGTGGTCCTAAGACTGCACACTTAGATGGAAACTCCCAGGGGATATCGTTTGGTTTATTTTCATGATCATTAAAAACCATTATGAAATATTTTAAAATATTATTATGATTTGAAGATATTACCAAATACATTAAGAATATGATATTGAGATTGGCTATGCATAAATTATTCAAGTTATGTTAAGTGTTAAGCTAGATTTATAATCATATACTATGACTTAAAATTCATAATTTTATGAGACAATTTATTATATGTCATTATTTATAAATGGAACTTATCATTGTGAATGGAAATTATATCAATGCATGTAATATATATAGGGATTTTCCACTTCGTAAATAAAATTATGTTGGAGGTGAAGATGGAGCTGAAAAAATTATAACTATATCAGGGAATCTAACTCAGGTTATGTAATGACCCTACCCAAGTAACCATCAAACCTGGAACCTGACACATTCCATCACATACCCAAAGGGAATTCTTGATACACATGGGTTGGTGACAAGTGCATGGGCATCGAACCGAAAACCAAAGGGAATGATTTCTCCCAACTTGAACAACTACATGGCATAAATATACATGAATTGTGAAAGGATAGTGTAATGATAATAAATATATTCCATAATTATAAGATTACGGTAGAAAAAATTACTATAAAAGTATCCAAAATATCTAAGAGACAAGTCCAACTGCAAATGACCAAACCCCAAAAACTACTCCATGTGATGGCCGAGATGAACTCTCTAGATCTTACCACCAGATTCCCAACTCTGCTTACATGAAACCTCACTACCTAATTATGACTCCTTTTTTCCCCTACATTGGAATACATACATAGGTATGCAAAACACTGAAGAGGTGCATAGGGTTTATGCTAACAAGCTCAACAGGATCCCACATAGGTGTTCCATAACAAGTCTCTATATAAAAATCCATGTATGGTCGTTTTATATAAAACATGGAATGATATGTAGTAAGGTAGTTTTATTGAAAACATGGTAAATATTTCCCTTTTTCATAGCTCTAAAACAAAATCATGTATATAAACTTCAAAGAACATTCATCATACCATCTTTCACAAGAATCATCATGCATATCAAGGATAAAATAGAAATACAATAAATAAAAAATAGAATCATAGATCTCAACACCAAGGATCACTATAGCTCATACTAAAAGACTACTCATGCCACAATCAATCAAATGCACAATCTGGTTCCTAGAACTCATGACTAAGAAGCATAGGAATACCCCATAAGTAACCCCCCCTAAAAACATCAATATCAGTCCCCTAGAACAACGGGCCTAGGAAATAGAGGAAATCCCCATTAGAAAACCTCCTGATAAATCAAAAAACATAGATGATGGCCTCAAGATAAACCTTCCACCTAAGTACCCAAGGTAACCCATTTTCTCATTTTCACAATTCATTCCATTACATTGAAAACCATTTCAAAACCATTTCACAAATCCATTTCAATGATTCGAAAATACCCCTTTGCTTTATATTTTTAAATAACAAGGGAAAACCATTTTTATTTAAAAATTATTTTCAATACACACAAAACAATCATGCCAATTCCATGTATGAATCAGTTTAAAAGAATGAATAATAAGGTTCATCAACATAGGATAGAGATAGAACCACATACCTTGAAACTCAGGTCACACACACTCGTAACAAGATCCACCAACAATTAAAACTCAACGTCATTAACAAAGGAACTAGATTCCAATCCACATCTCAAGATAGGTTAAATTTATAAAAAGGGGTTGGTGTAAATGTGGAAATCCACATACCTTAAGAACGAACATCCACCACACCCCAAATAATAATGGAACGACCATCATAATAAGATAACACAATGTATAAAGAATAATAAATGAAGAAACACCAATTTAAGTCCAATGAGTTTGATAATGAAACTCAAGGGTATTACCGTGATCAATGGAAACAAAGAATCAGGAAGTCCACTCGCCCTGAGAGATGTGCCGCAATCGCAACAAAGATAAAACGTCGAACGGATCAATCTGAAAGGAACGGTGTCTCCAAAAATCATCAAAGATAAACCCTTGGTCAAGAGAATAGGATATATGGTGGCCAAAATGGTCACTCATACCCATAAAGCACCCTTAAAATCTCTTCTCATTAATTTACATGATGTGTAATTTTTTTACACATCGTTAAATCTACAGTGTTCAAGTACGCTGAAAAACATGTCACCTAATATTAAAAATCCAATATTTAATTAACTCTTGATATGTAAACATTAATCACATCATGTAACATTTTAAAGCATGAGTCCCTTTCATAACTTTCTCCCAGTAACGCTTACACGTCATGTAACCTAATTACAAGGCATAAAATCATTCTACAGCCTGTGAAAACCACTAGTTAATGCGGAGAGTCCAAAAAATATATGAATTCACCAATATAGGTATCCTTCTAATTCCTTCAAATCCCTATATAGACAACGAATAAAAATTAAAACCATAATGAGGTTAAATACGTACCTAAAATATTGTTAATGTTATGTTATAGTTTATGACTAATAACCTTACCTATGTAAAGTAGCCTACTATTCCCCAAAATAGTGTAACAATTTTGAGCCATTTCATGCATCAGCAACCTCCATAATTCAAAGCTACTTGTAATCCATTATTATCTATGTATTGGATCAAATTACTAGAGAATATATTTCTTTCATTGGGAAGTATGGAAAGAGAGAAGGTTATCATGGAAGTTTATCATCTTAAAGAAGACACTAGTCAATGATGATCATTGATCTATAACACTAAGGAGTCAGAAGAAATAAATGGAAGGGTTTGGAAGACATTCAAAGATATGTTCTTAGAAAAATACTTTCCTCATGAGAAATAAACCTATATAGAGGGAAAATTCCTCTATATAAGGAAAAATTAAGAAGAAAGTATTGATAAATATGAAGTTAGATTTAGAGGGTTAACAACTCATTTTGCGGATTATGTTCATAATCTGAGTAATATTGATCATTTATTTTTAAGGTTAAATAATATACTTTGAAGGGAATTAGTCTCTTAAAAAAATTTCATATATTTGGACATTGTATCTAGTGCTATCAATACCTAGAAATAATTCTCCAAGTATTATATTTTCTAAAGAATACAAGAAAATAATAAAGATGATTAGAACTCTAAAAAACAAAATATGGAAAACAAGGGAAGAAGGTAAGGGTGTAATTTCAAACTTGTAATAATTGTGGAAAGAAACACCAGATAATATGATTACTGGTAATGGAAGTTTTCATGAAGTGTGGAGAGAAAGGCCATTAGGCTCATGATTACAATGGATATAAAGAATCTGGTAATGTTCAATGATTTAACTGTAAGGAGAAGGGGCACTATTAGAATGCATTCGACAAGTGTCAAGGGATTTTTCCTAGGAAAATATCAAAATAGAAAGGCCAAGCTTATGAGATCACTATAGCAAAGATTGAAGTTCCTAGATATGTGGTGGTAAGTACATTGATTATAGACTCAAATTTATTTAATTATTTTTTTTATTCTAGGTCTTTATAATTTTTTATATCTTTCAAGTTTACCGAGAAAATTATATATTTACCTAGAACCTAAGGAGGGAATTTTAAATCATAAATCATTGTGGAAATCTTATTGTAATGAGGATATATTGGTCAGTTCCCATTATGACACATAGACTTACCCTATTTTCAAACATAATAATTATAAATGTGATTTAATTTTATATAATACTCGGTATGGATTATCTTTCAAATTATAATGTGAAATTTAATTTCTAAGCGAAGTAGATTACAATTTTTGATAAAGATTTAAAATTTATCATCTTTAAAGGGGGGAATACATCACAGGAATCATATATGAATCCTCCCCTTGTAGATCTCCTTAACAAAATTCTTGGATAATAAGTGAATAAAAACCCTAAGAATGGAAAATGTATCCTTAGAATAAATGATGTACCTGTTGTGTAGGAATATATTAATGTTTTTATTAAAGAACTACTTGGACACCCACATGAGCATGAATTTGTGTATTAAATTAATCTCATTCTTAAAGTAAAACCTATATCAAAGAATCCTTATAGGATTTATATAGTGGAATTAGTGGAACTAATGAAAAAACAACATGAGTTTCATGAGAAGATATTTTTACACCCTAGCATTTCACTATGGGGATCAATTTTTATTTTTATTAATAAGAAATATGGGTCTATATGGTTGTGCATTTATTGTAGGTAAATCAATGTCATTACTATAAATACTAAGTATTTTATACTCCAAATTGGTGAATTATTTGATCAACTTCAAGGATCTCAATATTTTTCAAATATTGATCATCATTATGGGTATCATCGACTATGAGTAAAGAAGGATATTACAAATATGGAATTTCATAGGAGTTATATACATTATGAATTTAAAATAATTACTTATGTATTGACTTAAACCCTCAATTTTTATGGATCTGATGAATATATTTTTCAAGGATTAACTCAATAATTTCATTGTTGTATTTATTAATGATTTCATGATATAATATAAAATATATGATGAGCATAAGAGTAATTTGTGATTTATTCTTAAGAGTCATAGAGAAAATGAGTTATATTGAAAATATAGTAAGTGTGAATTCTAGATTTAGGATGTTTATTTTCTTGGACATATTGTCTCTAAGGATGAAATATTTGTTGATCCTTTACAGAAAAATGTAGTAATGGAATATCCAATACCAATGAATATAACTGAGGTATGTATTTTCCTTTTATTATAGGGTTATTATCAATTAATCGTTTAAAAAAATTGGATATCTAACCCATTAACCAAGTTGTCACATAAAGGGGTTATTCTTATATAGTCAGAATAACATAAGGAAAGTTTTGAATAAATAAAGAGGATATTGGTCAATGCATTGATGTTGACTTTACCATCATGAAGGGATAGACTTGTGATATATAGTGACATATAAAAGAAAGTACTTGTATGTGAACTTATATAGAATGATAGGGTTATTTCCTATGCATCAAGGCAGTAAAAGATTCATAAATAAAATTATACAACCCATGTTCTGGAGTTAGCAGTTGCAATCTTTTCATTTAAAATATGGATAAATTATATTTATGGTAAAAGATATGAAATATATACTAATCAAATAAATTAAATACAAATTCTCATAGAAATTGATCAACATGAGTTAAATTTGGTGGTTAGAACTACTCATGGATTATGATTTCTCAATACACTACCACTCTTGGAAGTAAAAGAAATTGGTTGATGTGTTTAGAATGAAATATCATAGATTTTTCACTAAAATGGTGATTAAAAAATATCTTATATTCATGGATATAGTAAAGTTGAATATGGGAATCATTATGTAAGGGGAAATATCACATCTATTTCAAATAATTTAAAAACAATCCTTTCTAAAGAAAATAAAAAAAAAATTAACTTGATGATGAGAATATTCAAAATAAAATTAAAACCATAAATGATGGAAAGCTAGAAGAGTTCATATATATATATGGGTTATTAAAATTTTCAAAGAGGTTGTTTGTTCCATCCATACCTGAGATGAAGATATAATTATTTTATAAATCGCATAGCTCGAATTTATCTATACACCCCAGTAGCAACTAAATGTATCTGGATTTGAAGGAACTTTTTTGGTGTGATAATATTAAATATAAAACTTTAGAAAATGTATCAATATGCTTCGGTTTTTAATAGGAAAAGACTAATATACAACATCCAAAACGATTCATGTAACCTCTACCTATTCCCATATGTAAATGGGATGATATTACTATTGAATTTGTCGGTATATTTCCAAATACTATGAGAAAGAATGATTATATATGGGTTGTTTTTTTCTCCTCTTAACAAGTCCACACATTTCCATAGTATAATATAATATCCACCTCCCAAATGACTCATGATACTCTCTATTAATTCATTATGAGAATTTGTGGTGCACTTATTTTGATTGTATATGATCATGTTTTTAGTTTACATTGAAATTATAGAAGACTCATTAGAAGGCTCTCGACACTAATCTATATTTAAGAATACTTTATCATCCTCAGATAGATGGGTAGTATGAAATGAATATTCAAACACTAGAAGAATTTTTTATTTCATTCTCAATTGATAATCAAGTTACATGGGATCAGTATTTACCTTTGATAGATTACTCATATAATAATAGCTTTCATTCAAGAATTCAAATGAAAACATATGAGTCACTATACAGAAAGAGGTTTCATAACCCAAATTTTAGGCTTGAATTTGGTGAAATTAATCTTGTAGTCATAGATCTTTTTGTGGATATAATGATGAAAATAAACACTATTTAGAATCATATTAAGGTCGCCCAATGTAGAAAAATAGTTATGTTGATAACTAAAGAAATGATTTACAATTTAAAGTGAGAGATCATGTTTTATTGAAGTCATGTTCATAAAAAGGTCTTATAATGTTTTACAATAAATAGAAACAAAGTCCTAGGTACATTAATCCTTTTGAAATTATGTAAATAATAAGATTTATGGATTTCTATTTGGAAATTCCACCTATCCTCTCTAATGTTCATGATGTGCTCCATGTATCTTTATTAAGAAAGTACATGCTAGACCCAATATATTTGTTCACCTATAAAGAAATATAATTGGAAGTAGATTTATCTTACTATGAAAATCCTATCCATATTATCGACACTAGAGAATAAGTGTTTCAGAATCAGGTGACTTAATTAGTAAAGGTAATTTGAAAAAATAATTAGAATAGAAGAGTTAAAATGGGAACCTTAAGTAATTATGATGAAGAAATACCCACATATATTCATGATGTGATGTTTTATAATTTTTAGGATGAAATTTTTTTAGGGAAGAATGTAACACCGGAGATTCAATTATAGTAAGTAAGCTTTTCTTCTAAAAGAAACTATATCATAATGCACATATATTAATTCAAGAATTTGATTAATACCTAGATTATAAAATTTTATAAATTTAATTTGAATAAATTTATTTCATATTTTAATTTGTCATGTCAAAATTATCTTAGGATGAATTTTTTAGATTTTTCAAAAATAGTTGATTTTTAGGTGAATAATGAAAATACAGATTTTAAAAAATTGTCACTTTTATAACATTATAATGATATTAGAATAAATATAAGTTTTATGAAACCCTTTTATAGAAAAAATATATATTTTAAAATTTTTATAATTCATATAAAAATATAAATTTTTACTTCTAAATATATGTTTACTATTTTTGAAATCCAGGAATTTTTTTGTTCAAATAAAAATTATTTTTAGTTCTTCTATTTTAAATCATGTATTAATAAGGTTACATTCAATTTTTTTGTTTTCAAATAAAAATAATTATTTTTTTATTTAATATTATACAATTAATTCCATTTTAATTAAAATTATAATTTATTTTTCCCTAATATCATTTTTATATATAAAAGGCATTTTTCTGAAAAAAACTATTTTTCATCTTGTTTTGTGGGTTCATTTCTAAATTAATTTTTTGAAATTATAGAAATTAAATTTGATAAAACATTATCCATATTTTAAATCATCATGTCCAAATTTCATAATTGTGACACTTTTATTTTTTTCAGTTTGAATAGTAACTTTGGTAAAAAGTCAGTTACCATGGTATGAATAAAAATGAGTTAAACGGATTCAAACTAAAATGATAAGGGTTAAAATATCCTAAAAAATGTTTAAATATTATTTTATGGTTATATTTAAACCATATATCATCTCCTATTCATATATGAGCCATTTTAGTGCTATTTGGACTGAGTAATACATTAATATATTTTAATCTTTTGAAAAATTCCAAGTGTGTCAGCTCCCTCACTTATAAAAGGACAATGTCTCTCCTCTATTATCTACCCATAAAGATCCTATTATCTCATAAAATACCAAAAACAATTTCTAACATCCTTCCCCATCTTATATAGGTCTTGGTTTGATCAAAATATCATCCTAAGAAGGCTTTAGGTATAATCCTAAGGAGGTTTTCAGAATAAGATATATAGTTCATAACCAGCAGTTTTCTTTTTATTTCTTCTTTTACCTCCTTAAAAAATATCCAAACTATTATGATATAATAACATCAGTACTTACTATATAATTAAATTTTATTATATTTATGTAATATCCCTCTCCATATACTTATCCATCTAATGGAAAATGAAAACATCTTTTTTCCGTACATGCAGACTACCGCCTCACAAAGACAATGTATTTAATTTTTCATTACCACCTCTTATGGTTGGTCATAAAGATGGATCAAAATTAAATAATATGATATTTATATATATATATATATATATATATATAATTTAGGAAATAATTATGATTCTTTAAATAGAATATTTCATTTACTTTATTATCCTTCAACCTGTTAAAAAATGATAATGACACTCGTGTGTACGTGTGGACTACCACCTCCATGAAGCGATGTGATTAAGTTTTCATATATACCCTTAAATAATGATTATAAATATGTATTTAATAAATATATATTATATTTATATCAATATTAACATTCTGATGATGTTGCAACCATGATAAAGACACAAGGACAGAAATTATCAAACCAAAACTTATATGAAAAACGAAATAGTTAACACTCAGAAATGATTATTTTAATAATAAATTATTAACAAATGGGTATTTAAATGTTATAAATGGAAAATATATGATATTATAATTATGTATATGGATCTTTTATATAATTATAATAAATTTAAATTTATTATATAGGAGTTTAAACATAATAATGAAGCAACTCTGTACTGAGGTGAGGGTTTCTTTCACAAAATCATCCTTATTTGGGATTATTTATGTTCAATATTCCAATGGGGGAATTATATGACCCTCCTATATTAAACCCAATTTATTTTTTTCCTGTGTTTATTTTTATAAATTGTAATTTTTTCATTCATTTTTCTCTAAGTACTAAAAAGTTTGAAATAATATTTTTAAGGAAAACTGAATTTTTTTATATTCAATCAGGAGTATTTTTATTTCATAACCATAATTTCTTTAAAATGTTTCCAATAATATTTTTAATATTCTTAAATGGTTTATTAAATTTATTTTTACCTTTATTTTATTACTATAAAATGGTTTAAAATTAATCATCTTGTTTTTTTCAAACAAGGTTCATTTTTACCAAAAGTGTGAATTGAATCTTTGTTTTAACTTTTATCGCACAAATGAATTCTTCCACCATAAAAGCTATTTTTTTCCTTGAATATTACTACATAAATTTTTAAGGCTAATTTAAATGAAAAAAATTCCCAATATTATGTATGTTTTTATATTTTAAATAATTGATTTCAAAATGAAAAGAATATTTTCCTCCATAAATGTTCATGTGATCTTTTTAAAATATTTTAATCTATTTAAATATACTTTGATGAATATTATGATTTAATAGGGATATAATATAATGATAACATCCCCCATATTACATTGTATGTCTTATTATCATATCAGTCTAGTGAATAACCGGGAAATTATTAACATTTCATATGCAAGTTTCTTAATATCAATATTTATGTTGATTTTATATTGAATTATTATTCATTTATTTCATATGATGAATGAACTAGACTTAATAACTGATAGGTGGGTCCCATTATATCCCCATGATTCATCTATGGGTCTCATGAGACAAGAAAGTTTGGGTATTTGATTTATGCCTTACCTATTTACATAGGATGTCTTGCCACAAGGCAATGATTGTAAACTTATGATGTACGACATTATAAATTATATCATTAGGAAGCCATTTTTTTATCCTTGTGATTAATTATATTAAAATAGCATCCACGTATTTAGTCCCATTTTATCATATTATTTATATATCATATTTTATTATTTTGTATCACTTCCATATTATTCATTCTTTATTTATTCTATAATAGATTATGTTGTACATTTTCCCTTAATGAGCATCTGATCTCACCTATTATTATATTTTACTTTTCCCGAGATACCAAGAAGGTATATATAAATGATTTTAAACATTTACTATAATAAATAATAAAGTTATCATAAGTATTTTATAAGTTTTATTTAATTTTTTCTAATTTAATGTGAGGTTCATTTATGTTTCTAGTCTCTCAATACTACTAAATTATTCGATCCTTCATGTTTTTATCCCTCATATTATGTGCTAATGTAGTAAAATAAATAAAAATATGGGTTAATAGAGTTAGGCTGTTACATACTCCTTCTAACCTTGAAATCTCATCATAAACTATAATACTCCATGGTAAACTATGATTAGGGATAAACTCATAGTCATACATTGAGAGGTTAATTATCATTACACTTCATTAAATTTATATCAGTATATACATTTACAAAACCAATGTGAAATAATGATAAAGTGGAGATTTCATTTTAATATGATACATTTCATAATCTTAAAATCTTTTAATAATATTTAACAAACCCAAAACAAGAACCGGTTTATCATATCATGTATGATAAACTATCAGATTATCCTTATGTTTGTTTCACTTTAGGGGTTTTGTTAAATCAGTATATCATATGTAATTCCTATCACATATCTATGTGACCATCTGATAAAACCCTCCCACTAAATTATTTTTTGAGAAACATTTATTAGGTAATCTAGTTTGAAAAATGGTGAGACTTAGTGATAATATTCCTAACTATTCAACTTCCTGAAAATATTCAAACTTTTTAACTTCACAATAATAAATTTTATGATGTAAAATTATTTTTTCTACTTATAAATATTTCTATGTTCATCGTCATCATCCTCGGAACCCTATTCCATGAAAATTTTTCATTTAAATATTTTAACTAATTACATTATTGTTTATCGGCCCACCAAAACTCTTTTAAGAAAAAGTGAAGATTACTTTAATATGTTAACTAAATGAAACTCTTATATTTATCTTTACCTCCATATCCTAAACTATTTTAGGATAAATTTTTAACTAATTTGTTATGTTAACTAATATAAATATTTACATTTCTCTTTATCTTCATACCCTAAACTCTTTTAAGTTATCTGGTGTAATTTGCTTTTTATTTTAATGGGTTTAATCATTTAGGAATTTGTGTCTTTAATTTTTTCATGATAAATGTATATACCTATTTAAAGCGTTAAATTTCTTAAACTATTAAGGATATTAATTAAATAAAACATTAATCAAGGACTGGTATGATCTTTTAGGAAATAGTGATATTTACTTTCTAAATGGTAAATAAATATAACACATTATGTTTTTCATTACTGTAACATATCCTCGATATTTTTGAATTTTAAGTGTAAAAACATTAAATTAGGGTTGGTTTTATCATTTATTTATTAATTTTGAACTTATCTTGGTTCTAACATACTCCTACTATCATCTTAGATATTATATTCTTTTTAAAATATCATATTAAGAAACAACACAAACATTTTGTGTTAAGAAATAACTTTTATTTACTTTCAATGGAAATATTAAACAAATAAATAGTTTTTTTCATATCATATATGGTGTTATATGTGTTTAGATCATTTTTTCATTCGATAATAATCCTTTGGTAAAATATACTACTAATGGGTGGGGGGAACACATTCCCACATATTTTAACAAAAATATGGATAAACATTTTTATCCATGTCTTTTTATATAAACATGTTATATAAACTAATGAATTATAAACCATGTTTATATAACTAATAATCTCATTTTGTTCATAAAAACTCTTTTTTATTGAACATATTCTCTTATTACATAATAGAAATGAGATGAATTTACACACATTTTACTTATATTTATTTTATCTTCATAAAATCTGTTAAATTTAAATCCAAATGTAGAAACTATTGACTTCATATTATAGATATAAACTATAATATCAATTAATTAATCCTTTTATTTTGAATTAAGTTATATTTAAAACACTCTGTAAAATACACATTCAATATCTCAAACCTTTCAAAATGGAATAATAAATTTCTATAACATCCATACCTGACATGGTTATTCCATTCTGTTTTATAAACTTCTTTGGGTATTTCTTGGATAATCTAATCATATTGAATTGTTACTCTACCTTAATAAAAACCCTAGGTTTTAATGACCATGATTTGATTATTGAAGAAACATTTTTGAAATTTTTGATCAACTTTTATTCTTTTAATTTTTACTTTAACCTACTTGTACTATCCGTAAAGTACTTTACAATCTAGACATCATATGCTTAGTTTATATATGTTCCCAAAACTCTGAGAATGTCTAGTAAACATTATTTTAATTTTTTTATATTATCATAGCACTTCTATAGATGATTATAGTATAAATTACCTCACTAGAATAATCTATTTTTAGTCTCCCCTTAAATTATTTTATAAAATTAAAAAATCAAAAATCATGTTTCTTAAAAACACTGATCTCATTTAATTTAAATAAATATTGTTTACATGATCTTCTCAAGAGGTAAATGAGATAAAAATACACATCTTATGGCAGGTTTATCCAAGATTAAAGTATCTAATTTATCAAGGAACAAAATCATTTTCTCCTTTACTTAAAAGAAACCTCCAATATCTAATCTTTAATTATTTTCTCTTTTTGACCTTCTACATATTTACAACACTTTTTAAATCATACAATCGGTATCATATATCTGTTATAACAATAAAATTGAATTATATGACCAATAAATAATTAAGTAAACCATCAGTATCACCAATTAATTTAAAATATTCAATCATATTGAATATTTTACATACCCAATCACATTGAGTATATGAGACTAAAATTCCTTAAATCATCGATATTCCCTAACATATTGAGTATATGAGTAGAGGATAATATTATTTTGGTCATTTTTTCATCTAATTCCTTTAAAACCATGAATAAATCACTCTACGCTTTAATAAAAATCTAGATTCACTAGTTGAACAAATTAAACACTTAATTACTTAGGATGGAACCGTTCTATCACCTAGAATTTTCCTTAATAATTTTTCTTAAATATCCAATCTTTCTTATGAACTTTTCTTAAGTTACTGGTCTTAAGATTTACTTGTATTAAGATTATCCTTATCAAGGATTTATCACAAGGTTTATCTTTATGATGTTAATGATATTATCTACAAAAGAAGCTTTTATCATATGAGTATCATGTATAATTAACCATTTAATAAGGAATTTTATTAAATGTTATCCCACTAAAATGATGATCCCTTTTGAGTATAATCATTATTAATATGAAAAGATCCATATTTCACCAATTAAATGACCCTACATTGGCGTGAAACAAACTACATAGTTAATTATGTAGGTCGTAATCCTGATCATATTATATATGAATCTTGCATAGTTGAGTGGAAAAATATTTTTCCAATCCATCAATGGATAAAACCAACCCTATTTCTCTTATATCCCATCCCTTTTGGTGTCCCTGCTAGTGTAACCCAAATAAAACATCAAAAATGATCTAATCACAAGATAATATAAGGACACCCCAATTTGGTGTGAAACTTACCAATGATGATCTAATATTACTCATTACTATCTTTACTTACTTACGACAATCCATAAGAACCCCACATTAATGTGAAACAACTCATTTGGATGATCTAGGTCATGATAAGGTCCTCTTGGAAGGAATATTACACTAATTATTTGACGGGGGTTTAATCTCACCATATTATCTCATGTTATTCCCTTTGTATATGAATTCTTCTAGTAATTTAGTTTTTAATCTTATTTATTCCACCAAATCAATATGTTCAAACCATATTAAGGTGTAACCCTTTACATAACCCACAAGTTTGTGTTAATCACCCAAAAATAAAATTAAATTATATTGATAAATATATAAATTCAATATATTCATAATGTACTTGAACACTTCATGTAAATTTCTAAAGTTATATGATATTGACAATATCTACGTGAGTAAACCCAGAGTGACAGTTAGTCAACCCATTCACCAACCTAGCCAAGGAATAAGCCTCCAGGTAGGTAGGTAGTTCATCCCTAAGTCACCCTACCCTCGGACACTTTACTCAATAATGATTCCAATTCATCATAACTAAAACACCTAATATACACAAACTATATTCAATAATTAAATTCAAGTTCATAACTTCAATTAGAAACGGACGTCAAGGTATATGAAAAACTTAATTCATTATCATTCCTAGCATGTAATACAAGGATTTATCTAGAAGAAGTTTAACATTTTAAACTAAAATGTACAACATTAATCATATAAAAAAATACGAATAAAAATAGGGAATAACCATAAATAAACGAATAATTCAAATATATAAACATGATATAACCCTTTATGAAAAATTCCTAAATAAAATCTAATTATAAACATTTTATAATTTTTCTCTATATTATATACATTCTATAATTTTGAATATAAACACTTTATATTCAATCCAATATAAAAAAATTTATATTTATCATTATACGACATTTTAATTTTAAATATATTCTATTTTATGAATTATAAAATATTTATAATCCAACAATCTAATATCATATACTTAATATTTATTTAAACCTTGACCATATCATTCATCAAAACACTTTTTGTTATTGTTTAACTAATATCCAAAAAATTCTCCTTTAATTTGAACAATTCAAATTAATTAATTATGAAAAATTCAAAATTTAAATATAAAAACGTTTATGCTTTGGCCTTATTTCATAATATATAACCCTTTATAAATCATCACATATAATTTATAAATAGTAATTTTATTTTAGATCATAATTTATTTTATTTAATATCTAGGAATAAAATGATTCATAAAAATTCATTTAATTAATTATAAACCTTTTATAATTAATTAATAAATTTACAAATTTTTTATAAATTAAAATATCCCAAAAATCCTTTTTCAAGGATTTATAAACATTTTATAAACCATTCAGAAAATTTAAATGTCAAAAAAAAATTAAAACATTTTTTCTTACCCTTACAAAGAATCTCTATTCTATATAAGGGTAACCTCCCACCACCTATATAAAAAAACTCTTGTAATGGTAAGAGGATTTCTATCTTCATGTAGATCTTGTGGAACCCTCATGTCAAGGTTGAATAAATTTTATAAATGTATCAAGAGGGTAGATCTCCTGCTGCATCAAGGTAATACATCAGTTACCTTTATATTGGCCTTTAAAATGTAGCTATATCTTTACATACAATATCTACAAAATGGAAAGACATACATAACCCTTACATAGACCTTAGGAGATGTTATTATGACCCTTATATAGGATGAATTTTGTAAGGGTAGAATTTATAGACCATTAAGAAAACCATGTCTATGCAAAGGTAGGTTGTGAATGGATTTTTTCATAATGGTAAAAAACATCATACCTTTACATAATTCCTTTATGAAAATAATTTACTTAAGGGTTACAATATCGACTACCTTTATGTGAACCCTTCATGTAATGATAATCCACAGGTTTCTTTGCTTGCATAAGGGTAATCGAGGGTGACTTTTATGTATGTAGTGATATCTCTGTATTGGTGAATCCTTGGTTGTCTTTACGTATCCTAGTTACAAAAGTGTAATCCATTTTTTAATCTGAATTTACAAAAACAAAAAACTCTACTCTAGTTTTGGTATCTTCTTCATTTCAATCAATATTTAATGCATTTAAATCACGGGATCTCTTTGATACCCCTGATGGGATTTGAATGAGTCAGATAAGAATAATCAAAACATGATAAAGAGATTAAAACCCTTGTTTGAGGATCTCCCATGCAAGATAAATAAAAACATGATAATACCATACATGAAAATTATTATAAATGGAATACCTTACACAAAAGATAATCTACAATCTTTGATCTTCATTTAATATTATTGATAAATATCACTATAATAGAAACCAAAATACATCCTCTCTCCACAAGTATATATGTGTTGCGGTAGAATCATCCATCATATGGAATAGATCCATCCTTCCTCTATGGCCTACTAGATCCTCTAATTTGAAGGAGAAATATGATGTGATCGTCAAGTGGGGAGGAGTCTCAACCTAGCATTAAGAAATCACCCACTAACATTTCTATCACATTGAAGTGATTTATATAATACCTGAGGATGCTCCTAAGGTGTTGTTTCATTTATTTATTCATTGTAATGAAAGAATAAATCTTATTTTCAATACATGTATCATATGCATGAATGAAACTCCACTCTTTTATTACATCCCATGTAACACATTATTAAAGGATAGATTTACTAATTTGAACTATTCGAATATTAACACACTTAATATTAGGTTGTTTGTATGATCAAATGTAGTATCATACATGAAATCTTATTTTATACATGAATCTCGGTGTCCCATATATATGTATCATGGTTTAATTTATCCCATTCATTCTGATTTAGGGCATATACCTTCTTTATAAACAAGTCTATGGATAGGAATATTTAATGACACAAATATCATGTGGGATTTCTATAAATTGGGTTGTCCTTATAAACTCCTCTATTGGATATTTTCAAGTAATAAACTTCGTGATAAGATTCCTTGTATTCTTATAAGAATCGAGTCCCTGATAGTCAAAACATAGTTTATGTCTTATTCGAGAAATGACATCTAGACTATAGGATGTTTTTTTAAGAATATTATCATGTAATTTATAGGTTTTAATCATATTGCGTAAGTATTATAATATTTAGATGACACAAATACTTTAAGTACATAATCACATAAATTTTACATAAAATAACACTCATCATGTGATAATATATTTATTAGTATTCTGTTAATAAAAATTCTAAAGTATTTTGGTTCTAGGGAACTAACTGCAGTAGACTCTCACTTAAACAAGATAAAACTTCTAAAAATAGTTTATTAGTTGTCACAAAATATTAATTCTTCTACTAAGATAATTATTTAGTCAATATATCTTCCACATTTTATTCTATTATTACATTGTTTACTAAATCCTCATCCATTTATGAAAAATCCCTCAATAGGTGATGCCTCCAAATTATCTATTTTTCCCATTAATGTGACTTTGTCATCTTTACTTCTTGGAACCATGTCATGATCTTGGACAAATTTTTGTATCCAAACTGCTTCATTATATGCATAAAAAGTAGCTCTATAATCAGACTCTACTATAGAATTGTAAACCAATGATTACATAGAACTATTTTTTCTTATATATCCTCCATTAAAATAGAACACATATCTAGATTATGATTTTAAATCATTCTTGTTTTACTAGAAACTAGAATTTGTGTATCCCTTGATAATTAGTTCTACATTTACTTTATACACTAGAAACATATCCTTTATACACCTTAGTTAATTTAGGATATTCTTTATAACTATTCAATGTATCTCACCTTGGTCTGTATGATATATTTCTTTCATGCTTAAGGAGCAGACAAAATCAATTTTGGTAAATATCATGACATATATTATATAACCTATCTTATAAGTGTAAGGGATTTAACTCATTCTCTGTCTTTTATCTTGTGTTTGAGAACATGTTTTCTTTGAAAATTCTATTACATGTGACATTATCAATAATACCTTTTTAGACTATTATATACTAAATCTCTTCAATACCTTGTCAATGTATGCACCTTGGATTAGTCTTAGAAGCCTCCTAGATCTATCAAAAATGATATTTATCCCTAGAATGTATGATACATCACCTAATTATTTCATAGAGAATCATTTGTTTAACCATGTTTAATTGCTTGTAAGACTAAAATCTCATTTACCAATAATAATATATCATCAACATGTACTACTACTAAAATTCTTTCACTCTCCCTAATCCTCTTATAGATTCAAAGCTCACATTCATTCTTTATGGGACTAACTTTTTTTAAGGATTCATCAAAATGAATGTTCCACTATATTTATACTTACTTCACCCCATAAAATATATATTTGTAACTTCTATATATTATTATCATTCTTTGGAGCCATAAACACTTCTGATTTTTTCATATATACATCTTCCATAAGGATTCTATTATAGAAGGTTGTATTGATATCCATTTTAAAAATCGCATAATCATGGTAAGATGTTATGGAAAGTAGAATTCTAATGGATTTCGACATAGAGAGTGGTGAAAGTTTTTATCATAGTATATGATTGGATGTTTATTAAACCCTTTAGTAATGAGTTATACTTTATAGATACTGACTTTACCATCCATGTATAGCTTTTTCTTGAATACCCATTTTCACCCAATAGGATTTACATCAACTAGAGGATCTACTAAAATGCAGACTTGGTTATGTTAAATGGAATCCATTTTATAATTCATAGATTCTTTCTACTTTGTAATTTATGAGATTTTTACTACTTCCTTATAGGACATAGGTTTTTATCTTCAACTAATAATGTGTCACTAGACTTAATAACTATAAAACCATATATATCTAGTTTTCAAAGTTCTCTAGTGTTCATACAAAGAACATCATTTATCCTTTGGGCATTATAGAATTATTTATTATGCCAACTCTTGTGTATTGATTCATATTGATTTTTCTACAATCCATGGTTAATATTTTATTTATCTAAGCATACAATATAGTGCACACTTGGGGGTTAGTCTCGAGGAGGTAGCTCACACAACATAAAATTTCTATTATCACTATTTATATTCAAACTAATATAAAGATAAATAAAATAAATTGGAAGGTTTTAAAGATGAATGTTATATAAATATATATCTATATATATAAATTTAATGAAAAAAAGAATGATTGTAGATAAAATGATGTTATATAGAAAGGAGATCCTCCTATGAGAACACCCAGAGTGAACCTTCATCGTCCCATTATTAGTTCCAAATTCAGTTAATGTAAACACTATGTAGTATGTGTAAAAGACCTCTCATACCCATGTTTTGAATATATGGTACACTTAATGATCACTGGGTACACCATACAACACCTCCTCAATCGAGGGAAAATATTGTAGAAGATAAAGCTATGCCTCAGGTGGTAAGTGGGGACACAAATACACCTTTACCACTAAGATCTATCTTGGCCTAACTATAAGAAAATAATTAACATTAATAATGAATGTTTAAATATTTTATTTCAACATTGTATTTCACCCTTGGTAACTTTCTTGGGTTAGTTACTCATGATCATGGTTATTAAAGATCATAGTGGAGAAGAACGGCGTGCAAACACAAAATATAAAAATAAAGGAATGAGAGGAAGAAGAAAAATATTATATATTAAAAATTAATAATACTATTAAATAAAAATAAAACACTAAAAATATTCTAAAAATGGACAACTAATGTTTTCAACCCTTTGAAATGATGAGGTGATACATTTTTATAGGTAAAAGTAGTAAACATTTTGGCTCTTAATATATCCGCTAGAAGATTCTACTTAGTATCCCCATTCAATGACAGAAGTTGGAAAATGAAACTTATTGAAAACAAATCTTGTCTATAATATGTATAATAACGAAATTTAAACTTATTTTATACATATTTAAGTATTTATAGTCCATTTACTCATAAAAAAGTTTTTGGCTTGTATGATTGTTTGTATTCCCATTACCTATCTTCTAATGCATTTATAACCTTGAAAGTGTAAAAATCACATGTGGAAACCTAAATAAAAAATATTCCTTTTTTTCCATGATTTATATAAAATTTATTATCTATTGGGATTGTATTTTGGGTCATATTTATCTATTTACAAAATTCTCTAGATCTAGGAATAGATTACAAGTCCTGAATTATGAGGTTTCTTTGGCCTTGAATATTTAGATTCAACTCTTATGTTAGTTGAATGAAATGTATCCCAGTAATCCTATAATCCTATAATCCTAAAAATTTATTTTTTCAATTTGGATCAATACAAAGTATGTTATTCCAGAAGAATGAAAGTAAATTCAAACTGTTAAAAATACAAAATTAGGTAAAAAATTAATGAAAGTCAAAATACATCTAAAACAATAAAATGTAAAAATTTACCTTAAAATAACACATTTTTGGGATTAAATCATTGGTATTAAAATTATAATTATTTAAAATATTGGATCCTTAAGTTCCACTATATTTAAACATTTCACTCTTGGTCAATCATCTAATAAATAAGGTTAAAAAAACTTCTTAAAATAGAAATGAAAACACTTGTCAATTATCACATCTAAGAAAATATCTTTCCTTATACATGGATGAAAATTACACAAATCTTTAAAAACCATAAAAATACATTAAATATCATTTTAATACTCATATACATGTCATACCTACCTCCACATAAAAATATTTATCCCTTGCTTAATATTTTTTTAATGTGGATTTTTTTTATTCTCTAGAACATGTGTGATCTCCATAGGATTTCTATCCTACTAGTATATCAACTTAAAATGGTCATAAATGTACCAATAAGGAGGTATTTTACATGGGTTTCTCTAGGGATGAGGTTTTGTAGGTTTTAAATGTAAAAACATCAGAGTGGGAATGATGAGGGTTAAGCTCTAAAGTTAAGTAAATGGGTGAAAACAATTTTTCTCAAGAATGATGTGCTCCACAATCAACATGATAATGAATCACCTCCAAACACATATTTATGTTTTTTGGAAGTTTGAAATTGTAATTTCAGAATAAATGATAAATTTGTTCTTTCTTTCCAATATTTGTAGTATTGTTTCATCTTGATTTCAAATCTAGAATTTCTATTCAGAATTATATTTTTTAGGAAAAGACAGTAAAATTTTGAACTTCAAGTATTAGGGAACTACTAGACCATATTTTTAATGATATTTTCGTTCACCCAACCATATTTTCATCAAAAAATTTCTTCCAAAAAATTAGTAATAAATATGGCTTCACATTCGATTCAACTCAAACAAATTATTTAAATTAGCATAACACAACTAATACCCCCCACACACACTTGAGTTCAAAAATAATAATGAATTTAATTTCTATAGAATGTATTAAAGGGATAAATTTCTTAAAATTTGGCTTCATAAAAATTTAGTTCATGGATGTTTTGGAATTAATAAACATTATATGTAATGGTGGGACAAAATAAGAGTTGAATGTAAAAAAGGGATTTCAAAATGGTGTCGTAGTCATACTTGAAACATTCCATGAACTCTAAAAGCTTCTAAAAGGAGAAAAAAAAGTAAATTATGGATCACACAACATGTCTCAAGACTCTCAAGAAAAATATAAATGTATAAAATATGTCAAAAAGGTTTATAAACCTCACGGTTTGGGAATGATTTTCAATTTTGATAGCACTATTATACATTAGTTTCGTAATAAGTGAAAATTAATTAAATAAAAAGATTTGAAATAATGAAACTAAATCCATAAATTATCCATTTAAATCCTAAAATATTCTAATCAATTAATGTTCCAAAAATACCACGATGTTTTAAATTTTTAAAATCATTTTATTCAGCTTAATAATTCTAAAAATGCACCAAAAACAAAAATAAAAACATGAAAAAAACACAAAAAACATGAAAAATGAATTGGAAACACACACAAAATTTTTAAAAATATATTGAAATCCCACCCCAAAATTGAATTTAGCTACATTTAATTTCATCTCAACAAAATAAAAAGATAAGGGTATAAAAACCAAATAGAAGGAAAGATTATACAACAGTTGAATCCTTGAGTTAAACTCCAAACTTATACAACTTTAAAACTAAAATAAAAAAATAAAAAAAATGAAACATAAGAAAAATAAATAAAAATAAATACAATGGGTAAATAAAAGGGATAATTCTTAGTTTAACCCCCACCCCCCAAGTTATGGTTAGGTTTTTACATCCCCTAGTCAAGCAGTTGTAGTGGATTATCCCCAATCGGAAGGTGGATCTGGTTTCTTTGAGATGAACCACCACATATGAATTTTTTCCAATTTTCATGTGTATACACAGATAATATAGACCCCCAAAGAATAGAAGAAAATTAAAAACCCCTAATAAATAATAAATAGATAATTTGAGGTCCAAATTGGGAGGGAAAAGAATATAGGGGTACTCCTTGTTCATTTATGTGATGTCCTCATCCATATGGTATGCATGTTGTTATAAAGAAGGTAGTTTCATCACGACATGATTCTTAAGATCTTATTCTTTTTTTATCACCACCAATGGGGTGATATCTTCCTTGACATCCAATACCTTCTCTATTTATATTGTGTCAATAATTTCAAAAAAGGAGAAGTCAAAAAGTAGTTCATCTTGAGTAAGATTAAAACATGAAGAATCAATAAAGAAATAATCTATTTCAAGTAAGTCATATTAGAAATTGATATATTTTTGTAGAAACATTGACAAATCAAAATCAATATGTGCATATTCATTTTCATTTTACATTATAATATATTTTTAGAGAGGTGTCAATGTTACATTTTAATATATGGGATAATCACTTACCTTTTCATCTTATACAAAGTATGACCAATACTTGACTTATTAATTTTGATCTCCCACAATTACATTGGCAATAATTTATTTTTCAAACACCTCCTCAATAAATGGTTTATAAAAGATGAATATATCTTCATTTAATTACATTGAGGATTATTTAGGTTCTTTAACTTGAAAAACAATTGGAGTTACTTCTTCCACCATCGGTTATAGTTATTTCTCCATGATGCGCGTACATATTTTACTATCCATTACATATTTCCATCTAGGTTTTCCATTTTTACAATAATACTTTCCAACTAGGCATCAAGATCATTGTAAAGTTCTTCTTTAACCTAAATTTGTCATTCTATGTATAATTATTTCATGTTGAATATATCATGGATAATGTGGGTTTTTTTAGTTTTTTGAAATTTATGTTTTTTTGTGTTTTTTGGAAAAACTGTGTGTGAAATTATTATGACTCCCCATAAACAGCACCAAATAGATTAACATGGATTGTTCATGTATCCTTGATCAATATTTTATTTACCTAATCATGCAATATAGTGCACACCCAGGGGTCGGTCTCAAGGGGGCAGCTCACACAACACCAAATTTCTATTTTCATTATTTATATTATAACTAATATACAGATAAATAATATAAATAGGTATATTTTAATTATGAATATAATATTAATATATCTATATATATATGCAATAAAAATAAAATGGATTCGGATAGAATGATGTTAGATAGAAAAGTGATACTCCCAAGAGAACACCCAAAGTGAACCATCATCTTCTTGTTATTTGTTTCAAATTTACTTAATTAACACACTCAATAGTATGTTTGAAAATCCTATACTACCCATTTTTTTAATATATGGTTCACTCAATTATAATCATTTACACTATGCACCACCTCTTCGATCGATGGAAAATATTACAGAAGAGAAAGCTAAGCTTCGAGTGGCAAGTGGAGACATAGAGGTACCTTTCCAACTAAGACAACTCTTGGAATAACTATAGGAAAATAAGAAATATTATGTATAAAAGTTCAAAGTCTTGGGTTCATCACTAAATTTATTACCTATTAACTTTCTAGGGTTATTTACTTGTGATCATGAGTAATAAATATCAAAGAGAAGGAGAACAGGGTAGAAGTAAAAAAGATAAAAATGAAGGAATGAGAGGAAGAAGAAAACTACTATATATTAAAAATTAATTATATTATTAAATGAAAATAAAACCCTAAAAATATGTTTAAAATGTTCAACTAAAGTTTTCAAACCTTTAAAATGAATAGGAGATTCATTTTTATAGGTGAAATTGGTGAAAAAAAATTCAATTAATTTGTCTTCCATAAGATTTTGTCTATTATACCCATTTAATGGACTAATTTGGAAATATTTTATGGTTGAAATTTTATAAAACTTATCTTCTATGTCTGATCACAAAATTTACTCTCATGTTTCCACATATTGAATTATTTATGAGAAATTTACTCCAAAAAACTTTTCTATCTAGGATGCCTATTTGTATTCTAATTACCCATGTCACAATTCACTTATTACCTTTAAAGTATAGGAATCATGCATGGATTCCTAAATAAAAAGTATTTCTCTGTATTTCCTCTTTCTCTATGTAAACTTTCATCTCTATTTAAATTTTACATGGTGAGATATGGATCCATCTTCAAAATTATCAAGATCTGGGAACATATTCAAAAGTCCAAATTTTGAGCTTATTTTGGGCCTCCAATATATGGATTAAATTGTTAGTCCATTGGAATTAAATGTATAGATGTAATCCTTTAATACTAAAAAGAAGTAATTTTTTATTTTAGATTAATATATAATTTTTTTTTTTGGAAATACAAAAAAAAATTGTTAAAAAACCCAAATTATTCAATTTTTTCAATTAAGCTCTAAATACATATAAAACCATAAAATGTGAAAATTTCCCTTAAAATAACAATTTTGTGAGATTAAATAATTATAATTAAAAGTAATATTATTGGAAGTATTGGATCTATCATGTATCTTCAGACTCAACTCCATTAAATTCTATCTTTCTCCCACTATCTCTTTTGATGATATTCTCCCTCTCAGGTTATATGGCATGTATAGATATTGTTACCTTTTTAGAGAAGGATAAATATATATAATATCTTTTTATTTCCAAGATATATCCTATAAATATACATTGAGTGTTTCAGGGTAAAATTATGTTTCCCATGATAACCTTAACAAATGTCCTGCATCTTCACAGTCATAAATTTAATAACACATATTTCCTCCAACACCATAACTCATATGGGATTCAATTTACCACTTTTTTTATCACTTGTTTTAGTATTTGTTTAGTTTTTAATGTGTATCCCTAAAAGGATAGATGAATACTCACACGAATCATCATCAATCGCACAATGTCTAATAAGGTGTGTCTTCTCTTTACACTAACACCATTCCACTATGTTGTATAAGGAGGAGATAATTGTGATAGTATACTAAACTCCCATAGATAATTGATTAAATATTTTTTAATATATTCCCTACCTTGGTATGATTATAGTTTATTTATCATATTACCAAGATGATTCTATAATTCATTATTTTATTCCTGAAATTTCTCACATGAATCAAACATATACCTCATTAAGAGGATATATTCATATTTTATAACATCATCAGTAAAAGTTATGAAGTAAGAGTATCCACCTCTATGTTCAACTAAAAAAGTTCCACACATATCTATATAAACTAATTCTAGAATCTTTTTATCCCTTTCACTAATTCAATTGAATGGGTATTGGGCCATTTTTTCTTTCAAACAAGTGTGACATATATTCAAGGGTTTTAGTTGAAAATAATCTAAATATAATTCTTAATATATATTTGTCAAACACCTCTCATTTAAATGACCAAACTAGTGATACCACAATTGGGTGTGATATAAATCATGTGAAATTGATTTTTTATCGATTTCTAGCACTTGATTTTCATATTCTAGTACGCAAAAACAATTATTCAAATGTGAAATCACATTACATATATTATATTTATAAAATTAGAAACATTAATTTCTGAACTTGAATATAAATTCATCCATATCTAAACCATTGATAGATATTTTGGTTTTGGTTAAACTAGGAACATAATAACAATTATTCAAAACTAAAATCAATCTCCCATGTAATGTGATATGGTAGTCTTAAATAGCTAGTGCATCCAGTCTTATTTTGTTGGAAAGTCAATGATTTACCTCACCTATATAAACCTTATGGGATCTACATGGTTCCTACATTTGGATACAAATTTTAGCACTAAAATCTATATATAATAACTAATTTATAGAATATAGAGGTTACATTCGATAAAAAATGCACCTGAAGCTACCCCTTTCTTCTTCACTAAGGCGCAATTCTTATTATAGTGGCCTTTATTTCCATATGAAAACACACTACATCCATATCCTTATCCTACCTTGTAATCATTCCCATCATGATAGGGTAGTGTGAAGGTTCCATATACTTTTAATTGGTCTTAGGTCTTTTCTCCTTGAATTTCCTCTTATTCACCATATGGACTGAAGGTTTGTCATATTTCATGTCCTTGTGATACTGGTGAATCAGATCCAGGATATTCATAAAAATATTCTATATATATTTCATATTAAAATTCAAAATAAAATTAAATAATATTTTATGAAGTTAAGAGATCATGAGGTATGTGCATAATTATTTAGTTCGCTTGAAACATAAAATTTATTAATTCTCGATACATCTAATCATCTTGAATACATGAGGTCCAGTTGGTGCCCCTTCTCAAAGACTATAGAGTGCCTTATAGATATCATAACTCTCTTGTCTTTCTTTCTTCTAATAAATTTCAAAAATATGAGACAACATTGTGTATTCATACATGTATGAGAAAAGATTTCGGATATCGCTGGTCATAGTGGATAACATGAGGCATTGGAAATATAATGTATCTTTCATGTTTTTTTTTAATATAGAATTCCCCTCCTCACTTGCCTCCTTAAAAAGATCAGTAGGTACTGGGGAATCTAACACATAAAACTTCTAATATTTTCATATTATTATGTGTAATCACATGTACCACTCTTAGAAGTTAGAATTTGTTAGAATAGTGTATTTATCTAATATATATTGCTCATATAATTTCATGGTCGTATAACATTCTATTTTTATAGTAAATAAAATTAGATTTTTGTACTTTATCTTGATTACCATGTGTGATGTGATAAATTTATTTTATTATTCTCCTATTGTTTTATCAAATCATAATATCCCTCACCATTAGATTCAGAATATCTTGTCACATGGACATTCTAGAGGAAAGGATCCATATTTCTCTTTTGATAATCAAGAAAAGGGCCTTGTCAAACTACTATAATGTATTTAGGTAGGAATTATTTTGAATTGTATTAACTCACAATTCTATGATCCATTGATTAGACTCTTCGATCCTAAAATATTGGACTCGTATTTCCTCAACACTTACTTCTAAGTTGCACAAAGTCTTTTAATGGAAATTACCCTTGATACTAACTTGGTTATGTCAATTAAAAATAGTTATTATAATCCCTCAATAAATTGAGGTATCTTTACAAGGTCCAGACCAATAATTTTATTTATGGTTTCATTCTAACTTAATTAATGGAGAGTTATTTCTAACATGATATTTTCTTTGATGGATTTCGTTTATATTTATGCTTAAATATTCTTTATTTTATACTTTACATGATTGTAACTATTATTTGGATTTTATATAATTAATTAACCATGTCTGGTAAATTAATTTATGAATAATATATTTTTTTATTTATTCTTACATTCTTATTAATTTATTTACATTAGTTTATCTTGTTTAAACACCAAATAAACTATGAATCACATAAATAAATAAATAATAATAAAATTAAAAAAAATACACATTTGATGTGATCATGTGATTTTAAATTTCAGTTGGTTTATAAAATGAAAGATACACTAACCCATGACCCTAAGTGAATAGCTCCTTGAGTTGATACTTGGAACGAGTTACAACATTCCTCCTTTAAACTATGTATCTCCTGGGTTGGTTTCACCTCAGCTTGGTCATGAATTGTCTCTACTCACCTAGATCTCCTTTATTTACATATGAATACTCACTCGCATGTAAGGGTGGTTAGGTATTTTGGGTTACATAAATAAAAAATGGAAACACGAGCCCATACATAATAAAGAGGAATGAATGATTCACAGGTCATCATATTTAATTTAATAATAAATTAATCTCAAAAAATCATGTAATAAATAATTTAACTAAATAGAAATGAAACAATTGAATAGGTCATTCAAGCTCATGATCATCCACAACATGCAATGAATACACATTTAAATTACATAACATTCATTTAAATTCATTATTTATAAAGATAAATTTCTCAAATTAATAATTAATTATCTTATTAATTTTTTAGTTATTTTATCTTGATTATTTATCCAAACAGTCTTTGGGATTATTGTCCTCTATAATTTTAAATAAGTTATATAAATTAATTTTAATTTAAAATTAAATAATGTGTGATGTGTAATGACAAGGCACATGGTGTCTTCCCATCTGGTCAGAAATTTAATTCAATCTATAATTTAATATACCTGACATGTACTAGAGGAAACATAATGTGTACCTTTATACATTACACAACATGTAATATCACTCACTCAGCATGTGAATTACATTGTTTATGGTCTTTTTGTGTATTCTGTACTTACATGAAATTTATTCTTATGTGGAATGTCATGATATTACACAACATTTTATTCCATGGGTCAGTACATGTAGTTGTGCAACATGTATGACCACATGGCATACCATGAATATACATGGTTCGTATCACTGGGGATGCCTGTGAAGTACGCAATATGTAAAACAACCATACACATCATGTATTTATAGAAATAGTGTGAAAAATAATTATTTAAAGCATTAAATTCCTTATGACTAACCGAAAATCACTCAGTGTGTAATTTTTTTGGGAAACCCTATGAAACTGCATGTATATATTGATACATTCCATATAGTTTAGTTTTTATTTAATTAATTTTTCATTCAATGTGTTTGACTCACCCAACACATCTATCTCAATGTGTACCTTGTATGAGTTGTCCTGAGTTACATGGTGTGTATAGCCTACTACACATCCTATGCTCTATTTCTGGCCAATTACACAACATGTATAGGGAATAAGTGTTTATTCTACATGGTATATTATTTGTTACATAACATGTACACCAGATAAAATATATGTAATCACATCTATCTTGTGTCACTTGGCTGATAGTTAGTATATGGTGTGTAGTAACTAACTATTACATACTTTTACCACACGACTTGATCAATTTATACAGAGTCCAAGTCGTTTGGATTTATATAGTGTATCATCCCTCTCCTCCTCATTGAATTAAGAAGGAATGATCATATTACTTAGCCTTAATAGATATCCCCAAGATTCCAAAGGATGGAAATAAATTCCAATGTCTTCAATGAAATTGGGGGACACTTTTCCCTTTGAAAATAAAACAACACAACCAAGCATACCATAACCAAAACAACCACTATATAATGTATGAGAAAAAATAAATACAATTGAACATATTACTAAAATGAAAATAGTATAAAACTATAACCAAATACTGTATCAGAGTATAAAGCAGAAGATAAAACAAATAAAGCTCAAAGACTCCAAAGACATAACTTTATAGCTCCCAAAATGATAAAATCTCTAACTCAACAATCCATTCCCAATGTATCATAATGAATCACTATATAAATGAGATACCTTTCCTTTATAGGTGTCTCGATAAAAAATATCTACAAACTTACCAAAGTTTCCAAGAAGGGGGTGAGTATAAAACTCAGTACGATTTCCCCAAATGACTTATCTACTCATTCCACTAGAATCAAAAAAGTTAGTAAATTTTTATAAAAAATTATATAAATCACTTTATAATAGTTTATATCAAATCCAAACCATTTCTAAACAAAACAACATTCATTCCAAAACAATTTTCCATTCAAACCAATTCCAAGGAAAGAAACCAAACAAGTCGATCCAACCATTTCATGAATTAATTTGGAATTACCCATTTCATTTCACACAACCCCACACACAAACTCAATCTTGGTATTGCCATTGCTGGTGGAACTTCACGTTCATACTCTATCCCTTTGATGGTGGAACTTCATGACCATTATCCATCCTATACAACTCATACTTAACCATTTAATACAATAATAATGCCAAACCAAATTGTGTCAACACATTTCAATAAAACCATCCTTTTATTGAAAAACAATCTAACCAATTTACATGAAAAAAAACCAAACAACCTTTTTAAAATCATATTACCAATTTCACTTTCAACAAAAACAACCAATTTTCACAATTCCATAAACTGTCACCAAAGAGGGTTTCCATTAAGAATTACACATATATTTAAAAAAAATTAACTATGTAAATAAATAAACTTGATATCAATACATTAATTTATAATAAAGGGAGTCTAGAGTGAATCTATGTACCTCAAAAACTATGGCAGAAATGAAGAATGGTACAAATCCTTCCATAAAACAGGTTAAAACTCAAAAAACCCACCTTAGATATTGTTCCCTAACATCAATACTACCAAATATCCTCATTATTGGCATAAAATATCATATATATATATATATATCTCCAATTAACTACATATATGAATCCAATATAGGGAAGAAGAATATATCTATGGAAAATTACAAAGATCAGAGACTTTCCATGGAATTTGGGCTTCAACGCACCATGAATTGCTAACAAATCTCTCTTGAATCAAGAGGAATGTTCTCTATAGCCTGTGGGAAGATAGGAATTAGATTTAGGGTCTAAATAGATGTGAAACTAGCCATTAAAGAGAAAAACCAAATTATATAAACAATTTTCAGACCTAATTTTATATTGTGTATGGTTAAGGTGCACTGTTAGGAAAACTATGTGTTAACCATAAAAATCCATCAGTCCCCAAATTCACAGTTTCTCCTAAGTGTCTGCATGGTATGTAAAAAAATTTCAACTAACTGTGTGCCTATTCAAATCCCACTACCTCACTTTTCATGGTTTTCTATAGGAGTTTCATGGTTTGTACTAACTGTTCTCAAACCACTCACCGCCAAAAAATCCTAAAAACATTCCAAAATTCCTATAAACCTTCCCAAACATCACCCAAATGTTTAAAATACTTAAAATAAATAAATAACGGTATAATTAATAGAAACTTTGGGTGATAAATTCTCCCTCCATTAGCCTTTCCATCTTCTAAAAGTAGAAAACCATCAGTTTCTCAAAATATTTTAGGCTATTGCTCGACCATTTTCTTTTCCTATGCCCATGTTTCTTTCTGAATCTGAACTTGTTGCCAAAAAATCCACACTAGACCGATGATATTACCATGAAAAACTTTAACTTTCATATCCACAATATGTACTATCATATGAACCAATGAAGCATCCAGAGCTAGGTGAATGTGATCCCATAGAATAACATGGTCAGGATCAGGATGATTTTTTTTCAACTGAAATACATAAAACACACTGTGCACTACACTAAAATGTGGTGGAAAATCCAACTTATATTCCTCTTCACCAACCCATTCAAGTATCTCAAAAGGTCCTCTGTATCGAGAAGATATCTTTCCCTTCTTTGCAAATTGACGATGCCCAAGCCTTGGAGAGATTCTCAAGAACACATAATCACTCGCCTTGAATGAAAATAGATGTAACTGATGGTCAACATATTATTTCTAATGAATATAGGTCACCTTTATCCTTTTCCTGATTAATTGAATCTTCTATTTTGTATCTTGGACAAGGCTTGGTATAGCTAGTGAAGTCTCACATGTTTCCACCCAACAGAGTGGATAATGATAAGGATTCTCATACAATTCTTCAAAAGGATCCATATATATCAAGTCTTGATATTTTTTTTAATATGATAACTCCACTAAAGATATGTGTTCCTCCCATGACCCATCAAAATCCATTACACAAACCTGAAGCATGTATTCCAATGTTTTCATCGTCCATTCAGATTATCTATCTGTATGATGATGATACACCATACACATAGTCAACTGAGTATCAGGGGATTGTTTCAAGGATTTCGAGAAATGAGAAATAAACCATGAATCTCAATATGATACTATCAAAACTGGTACATCATTCCTCATTACCACTTCTTGGATTATGATTTATACAAGTAATCCATCATATGATATTCATTAATAGGAATTAAATGGGCCAACTTTGTGAGTTGATCCACTATCATCCATATGGAATCATGTTTTTTCACTATCCTTGGGAGACTTGTCACAAAATCCATAGCTATTAATTCCTATTTCTAAATAGGAATATTTAAATACTACAACATACCCATTGGTCACTATGTTCTACCTTAAATTGTTGATAGGTGATGTATCACGTCACAAACTCAGCCACTCTCATTTTCATTCCAACCCACAAAAAGTTTTCTTTTAGTGCCTTATACATCTTTCATATTATAGGATGAACATCCCCTATCGGATTATGTTAATCATGAATAAGTTGTTCCTAAAAAGCCAAAGGTATAACCATCCAACCTATAAATTACAATGTTGAACTCCCATCTAGATTTTATCCCTCAATGGTCTCCCCACCATTGACTTTTAACCTCATAAAAACACATTTTGAATCAGATGTTTTTATCTCTTTAACCATATCCACCAAATCATGAATCAAATAAAATAGAAAGAAAACTGCTAAAATACCTTGGCCTTCACAATCCAGTTGCATGTTAGTTATCACCGATATCAACAACCACTTATCTGAAGACTCTTTTTCCAACTGACTATATGACTTTCTGCTTATTGCATCTTCCACTAAATTTCCTTTACCCATTGTATACATCAAATCAAATTAAAACATTTCGAGACACTCTATCCATTTTCTTTGACTTGTATTCAAATATCTTTGTGTTAAAATGTGTTTCAAGCTCGTATGATCAGTAAAAACTGTAAATTTCTCACCAAAGAGGTAATGATGCCAAGTCTTCAAATCATGGACTACAACAACTAACTTTAAATTGTGTATTGGGTATTTATTCTTATGAAATTGTAACTGTCATAATTTATAACAAAAAACATGATCTTGCTACATGTCAACACATCCCAACCCTGATCCCAAAGCATTATAATACACCACATACCCTTGTCTTGATTCTGAAAAAATCAAGATTGGTGCTGGTGTGGGGTGGAATTTTTAATCCATAAAATACATCTAACATTCCTCGTTCCATTTTAATGGAACATTATTTTTCTTTTCAAAGATATCAGTGGTGAATCCAGTTAAGAAAAAACACAAACAAAGCATCTGTAAAAAAAATCCAATCTGAGAAAACTATGTATCTCAAAGACATTATTTGGTCGTTTCCAAGATATTAAAAAATCTATCTTTTCTATGTCCTTAGAAACACCCTTTTCATAGCTAACATGGCCAAGGAAATTTACATCTTATATCCAAAAATCACACTTAAAATTTCGAATACAAATGATGATATCATAAAATTCCCAAAATTTTCACCAAGTGTTGATCATTCCCATCCCTTGTCCTTGAATACACCAATATGTCATCCACAAACACCACCAAAAAATAATCTAGATACCTAAAAAATATAGGATTTTTCAATTTAATAGATACTATTTTTGTATTCATAAGACCTAAAGGCATAACCACATACTCATGATGTCCATATATACTTCTTGAAATCTATTTTTGGAATATCCTCTTTTCAGAACCATAATTAATAATATCTTAATTCTTAGTCAGTTTTAGAGAACCACTAGGATCCCCTCAATTGATTGAATATATCATCAATGCATGTAAGTGTATATTGATTCTTTATCATAACTTGGTTAATCTTAGGATAATCCACATAGAGACGAAGAGTTCCATATTCATTTTTTACAAACAAAATTGGTACTTCCCATGTAGATGTGCTAGTCTGAATAAACCCTTTGATTTACAACTCTTCCAACTTGAATTTAAATTCCCTTAACTCTTTTGATTCCATCCAATAATACAGAAGTAATATAGGATTGGTCCCCAGTAAGATATCAATCGTAAACTCCACTTCACTTTTGGGTGGAAACCCTGAGAAATATTTAGGAAACATATTCGTAAAGTGATCAACAACTATTGGAAAATCATTATCCCTGATCTCTTCCCCTAATTCCAAAGTCAACCCTACCAACTAGTATGAGATAGATCCATCCACTAGTACGAACAAGCCTTCCTCACCTACCTTTACATTCCGGTCTCCTCTAAAGATATGATCGTAGCCATCCTTAATCATAAAACTAACTCTTCGAGTATAACAATCGATGTAAGCTTTGATAATTTTCAACTAATCCAAACCTAGGATTATGTCATATACATCCATCTCAATCACATAGAAATCCCATATCAATTTATCTCCATCAATTGTTATTAAACATTCTTTGCACATAAAGGATTGACATTATCTTTGAGAAAGAGGAGTTTGAAGTTTCAAAATAGAAGGCATCATCTCAATAGATAAACACATAATATCAATAGAATGGGAATAAATAAATTAGTGGGATGCGCCTATATCAAATAAATCTTTCATAATGGTATAATTTAAAAGAATCATACCTCTCAACATCAATGGTCTATATTGATTATCCATAATAACTTGCTAAGCTCCATGTAATTTATTACTTTCTCCACTTTGGTCTTTATTACCCTATTGAGATTTCCCTTATTAAAAAGTTATGGTATTACTATAATCACCAAGTCTTCCTCAACTCTACTAATGAGAGTTTATTTGTTTCCCTTTCCCCATCAACTCATATGACGTCTATGACACATGAGATGTGTCCCGAACACCAAACCTTGGAGAACTGCAACAATATCACTGAAGATACCACATATTGTTGAAGTTATGACATTATCTATGTGGTTTCATACAATATTACTTCATGTCATCCAAATAACCACACAAAAATCATCCTGGCTTGATCTTGGGTTTAGGAGAAAGATTCACTAATCCATCTAACTGATTCTAAGTCATCTGACTACCTTGGAAATAGGTGTCCCTATTTAGATTATTCCCAAAATTTTATTTCTCACCATTTCCCATAGGTATCATCATGCTCCCTCCACCAATAACTCATGATATATCCCATTATTCCAACAACACTCTACTGACCATCTCGGTATAATCTGTTATACCAAGCATGGAAATATTCGAGAGAATATTTAGCCTTATCCTCAATTAAAAAATTCATTCCTTCAAGGATTACCTAGCATCAAATTTTGGTGAAAAGAGGACTAAATTAATGAATTTAGCCTTATAATCTATCACTATGAGCCTCTCCTTCTGCAATATTCAGAATTCCATCATTGTAGAAATCCTGAATGTGTGAGGATAGAATTTTTTGTTGAAAAATTATTCAAAACACACTCATGTAATGACATGGTCTAATTTAACCTACACTATTAAATCCCACCATTGGTGTGCTATATCTTCCATGATATATGTCAGTAACTTGACTTCCAACTATACTGGTCTGATAAGGAAATTGAAGATTTGATTCGTTCTATTCAGCCTCACCTCTTCTTTCTCATTTTCCAAATCACCCCAAAAGATGGGTGGATTCTACTTTTGAAACTAAATGGAATGCTCCCCTTTTCTTGATTCATAGCTTCTTGTCCCTCTATCCATGTCTTGAAAATCCTAGATAGTACTTTGAACTAGCTAATGTTTCACGTGTGGCTCAGGTGGAACCACATTCTCAACAGCTTCTTCTGATTGGTTTCTACGAAATCTATAGGGTTCCATTTTCTATAACAAAAAAACTCCATATGCCTCACTCTTTATCAATTTATGTCTTAATAATTTCAAATTCATTCACAACATTGCTTTCCACAATTCAACATTTGTTCACTTTCATCCTATTTCTGATGTTTCCACCATGATTTTAAAAAACAAACCATTTTCAAAATTCCTATATCATGCCCTTTAAAAATCTCACATTTGAAAACAATTTCAATATTTTTTTCAAAAATCAACATTTTTTACTAAATCATAAATAATTACTCAAAATTAAATATACCCTCCTAGTGGGAAATTATGTTTATCAATTAATTTCATGCTCTTATCATTGTTTAAACCCATGACAATGAGGTAACACTCTTTTAAGTGTATCAAAACACTTCTATACCCAACTCCCTGTTAAATTTAAGTTTATCATAAATAGGTTAGATATGCATTTTTTATGCTTTATATTTAAAGTCCTGAAACCCCTAATCCTTACTACCATTCCAACTCAAAGATTACACAGAATAAATTTTCACCTCCAAGACCAAACAATACCATTTGTACCAAAAAAATATGTCTCAGACAAGACTAATATCATTTATAACATCTCACCTCACCTCATTGTCGTGATAAGGTAGGAAGATATTACTTGTCCTTAAGCTATATCCCCAAGATGCCAAAGACTAGAAATAAATACCAAGGGATTTAATTCAAATAAGGGATGATTTTTATTTAAAAATAAAACAACACAACCAATCATAACATAACCAAAACAACCAATATATGATGAATGAGAACAAAGTAATACAACTCAACATATTACCAAATAGATAACAATAAAAAACTACAACCATATACTGTATTAGAGTACAAATTGGAAGATTAAACCAAAAAATCTCAAAGACTTAAAATATATAACTCCACAGCTACCGACATGCACCAAGCTCCAACTCGATAATACATTCCCAAGGTATCATGATGCATCAGTAAATAAATGAGATACTTTCCTTTACCAATGTCTCAATAAACAAAATATGAAAACACACCAATGTGCCCAATCAGGGTATGAGTATAAAACTCAGTAGGTTTTCCTCAAATGACTTACCTACTCATACTACATGGATAGAACATGTTAGCATATTTATATAAAATAATTATATAAAAAACTTTTAAACAATTTATATCAAAGATAAAACATTTCTAAACAAAACAGTTTTCATACCAAAATAGTTTTCCAATCAAACTAATTCCATGTAAATCAACCAAACTAGTTGTTCCAACCATTTCATGAATTTATTTTCCATTACATGTTTACTTTCACAGAACCAGACACACACATTCAATATTGGTGTTACCATTTATGGTATAACTTCATTTCCATACTTCATCCCTTTGATGGTGGTACTTCATGACCATTATCCATCCCATTTAACTCATGCTTAACCATTTAAGACAAAAACCATTCCAAACCAAATTGCTCCAAACCATTTCAATAAAACCATCCTTTTATTTAAAACACTTTTCCAGCTAATTTATATGAATTAAAACCAAACAACCAATTTAAAATCAACATTTTAATATCATGTTGCCAATTTCACTTTCCACCAAAACACCCAATTTTCATAATTCAATAAACCATCACCAAAGAGGGTTTACATAGAGAATTTCACATAAAGTTTACTAATAAAACTAATAAAATCAATAAAATTTTAATAAATCCTTAAAGATATAATAAAAGGAGTTGACAGTGAAGCCTCGTACCTCATAAACTATAGTGGAAATGAAGAATATCAGAAATCCTTCATCAAAATAGGTTAAAAATCCAAAAACCCACCTTAGATCTCATTCACTAACATCAACACAGGGAAATATCACCATTATTGGCATCAACTATCAATATATATATATATATATATTTATATATATATCATTAATAGACTAGATCTATGGATCCAACAGAGCGAAGAGGAATAGATCTAAGGAAAACGACGAAGAATAGATACTTACCAAGGAATCTGGGCTTTAACGCACCATGAATTGCCAAATAATCGCTCACAGTTCAATAGGAATGTTCTCCATAGCCGTTGGGAAGAGAGGAATTAAATTTAGGGTTGACTTGAGTGAAACCCCATCCATTAAGAAGCAAAATAGAATTGGATCCACAATTTTTTTGATCTAATTTTATATTGTACATGGTTAGGGCACACAGTTATAAAAACCAAAAAATTCATATTTCCCCAAATTAATGGTTTATCCAAGGTGGTTTCATGGTTTGTAAAAGCCATTATTCTAAATTTATGCCTACCCAGATCCCATTATCTCACTTTATAGGGTTTTTTGTAGGATTTTCTTGGTTTGTACTAACCATGCTCTAACTATGCACCTCCAAAAAATCCCCAAAAAACATTCCAAAAGTCCTTCAAACATTCCCAAACCTTACCCAAACATTTCACATACTTAAAATAAATAAATATAGGGATACCTAATTAAAAATTGGGATGTTACTCATAGCATGTACACCCACTACATATTGTTTAATCCCCACCAATCCATGAACCAACTGGTGTTCAATAAGTGGTGTGTAATTACACACCACGTACTAACCCCCACACGGAATGTCATGATTAATACAACCCATGTTTGTGTAGTTGAACAAGGGTACACATTGTGTACTTTTTTGTTATATTCTATGTAACCATTTCTTGTAGCCAAAATCCCCAAAATCGTTGGATAAGACCTTTGATCATTGTTTATTCTTGGCCTGTTATTGGTCATATGAAACTAAAAAATCATTGTATCTTGATTTTTGGATTAAATAATGAAAATTTTAAATTAAAAACTAATAATAAAATACATAATTTATAAAAAAAGAATAAATAATTATAAATTAATATGTGACCACTCTAATATCACTTGAAAGGATTCGGGGTATGGAAAAAGCGGGTAGGCCCATTCTTAATATTGTTTCTATATTAGTTTCATTGGATAAAATCTAGATAAATAGAGGAAGAAGCCCCATATTTTTCATAAAGATCATCTTTTCAAAGATAATTTATAATTTATTTAAAACATCAATTACCTTGTCTTGAAAATTCTATTATCATTATTCAATTTGGTAGCCACTATCATAGTCTCGTCATTGTGGTAAATAGTATAAAGGATAATTTTTCTAGTAGTATCCATAAATGCTCTAAAAATATCATAATATCATCATTGGTATTTCAGGTACTATTATGAAGGAGCCAAAAAATCATCATTTTCCATTGATCACAACAAGAATTCTTTTGGTCTTGAAAAATTTATATCTGTTTCACTTGGTCTTTAGATGGACGAGGGGGGTAATCTATCTTTATTGAGAGAATTCTTGAGAAATTATATCTAGGTATTAGAGATAATTATCTAGAGATAATCTTTTATGAACACAATTATCTGCACTCTCTAAAAGTATATAATCCAAATTATATACTTAAGGATAAAAATTATTAATTTTGCATAGTCCATTGAGTAATTATTTATCCTAAATAAACCCCATGTAAAATAATAATAATATTATTATTATATTCCATGACATGTGTTAACTTTCATATATTTAAATATCATTTAATAAATAAATGAATCAATATTTATTTAAATGATATTAAATAAAATATATCATTTATATCAGACCCTTAACTCATTTGGTCTATCCTATTCTTCATTTATAAAATCTTGAATAATAAATATTTATTTATATAAATAAATATCCTTATATTATTCATTCAATAATAAAATATTATATTCACTAACTTTTGAATAAACATTTATTCAATATTAAACTCACCTATATTATGAACTTGAGTATTTGGTGATTGAATTTATGTGATCATACAAACCTAAATAATAATTATTCTACAAATTGAGAATAATATTTATTCTTAATATTAAATTAAACTTGAATTTAACATATATTTTGGATACTATTAGTGTGTGACCGTCTAGGCCTCTTTAGCGGTGGAATTAAGTGAACTTTCTTAAAGTCCAAGATTGGTGTCTAGAAATACATTAAGAATATTATAGAGAAAGAAGTTATTTTTTCAACCTCAACAACCTCAAATGAATTATTTTTGTGTAATATAATATCTTTGTATCAATATCTCATTAATAAGGTTGTATACTTGTGTCAACAACCTATATAGTTGATATATTTTCTTTGATTACCTAAAATGAACTCATCAATAAACCATCATGTCCATGTACTTAATCAAATAATTCCATTTTAGTAAAAGGGCCTAAGATATCTTCTTTCATTAACTTAGAAGGTACAAATACTTTCTTGACTTATTAAATTAATTTCATATCACTTATGACTCACCCAACATATCCTACCTAATTTTGAGTATATGTTTCCATGGTTTTCATCAATACATCAAACTACACAATTCATGAAATACATTAATAATAATATCAAGTTGAAAGACTAATAAAGATGTCCACAAAGAAGAATATACAATGAAACATATAACATGTTTAATTACTATCATTGGGACTGTCCTCATAACCTTATATCTTATAGATTATCAAATACAAAACATTATTATAATAAGCTTTATATACTCATGACCATCTAAAACCAGATATCCAAAATATCATATGTATCATATCAAATGATGTCATCCAGACTATAGAACATATGTTTAGTAATATTGTCATGGAATTTTTATCTTCTCATTATAGTGGGTAATTGTTATGACCATTAGATGTGACAAATTCTCTAAAGACATTATAAATAAAATGTTACATAGAAGAACACTCATCATGTGATAATATATTTATTAATATTCTGGTAATTTAAAGTATATAGTTAGTTGGTTTTAGGGAACCAACTCCACCAATATTTATAGGGTGAATGGAGGTTTTAATCAATGGTCTAGATTAATCCTTATCTCCCATCTGATATCCAATGGTTTGAATACCAATGATTAGAGAAAATTAAAGGTTTTTTATATAAAGTGTTGGAGATGATAATGTGATGTAATAATAATTTTAGGATTGCAAAATCCACATAATGAATATTACATAACACTCCCCCTTGGATGTCATAATTTTATATAACTTTATGTAAGATTCACTTAAAATAAACTATGTGGGGAAAAACCAGTGAAACCAAAGTAATTGAATTTCATTTCATACTACCTCATTAAATACCTTACTAAGAAAACCCATTGTGTAAAACCCAATGAAGGAAAAAATATTGTAGCATTCTTAGCTCCCTCTCGAAAAATCATGATAAACATTTTTGTATTTGTATCCTAATTTTATAAATAAATTTTTCAAAAGTTATAGTGGGTTATTTCTTTGTGAAAAAATATAAAATATTATCAAAAGACCTTATTTTTTTATATCAATATAACCATTCATTTAAATTTTTTTAAGGGAAAATATTTTTTTTGGTAAAATATGTTTTATATTATCACATTTGATATAACCACACTTTAATTTCACCATATAAGAAACATTATCATTATTTAAGATTTTGAGTATATAATTACTCATGTCTAATCAATAATTATTTTTTATATGATGAATAATTGGTCTGATCAAAACATATTCACAATTTTCTTCAATAATTTGAATCAAATCAGAATGATTGGAAGAAGTCATAGAAATATTTTTTTTATAGACCACCATGAAATTGTTGTTCGACCATATGTGAACGAATATCCATTTTGAGATCTAGATTTATATGGTTTAGATAAAAAATAATCATCAATATAACCAACCATTTTTTATTCTAAATTTTGGAATATACAGTTATTTATACCAGTTAAATCTCAAAGAGCAAGAGAATAATATTACCATGCAACAAACTCATTATAATAAGACCTCATATTATTTTTAAGGTTCATATGAACATGTCAATTTTTATCCTTCTGTGGTAAATTGAATATGAATTTATATTTATTTCATTAGGGATAAATAAGTTCTTCATCATCTTCTAATGTTTGAATTACATCACTCTTGGAAACAAGTGATTTAATTGTTTATTAAGCCTATTTTCATAAATATGTAGAAACATTAAACAAATTTAATATTTCATCTTCTATATTATTATTTCAAAATAAAAATAAATTCCTGTTAATTTGATGATAAAATTTTCCATTGATTTTTTAAACTCTTACAAAAAAAATTTGTTATCTAAAACATATGGATTAATATATAAACATTGATTTATACATACAACGTAATGAAAATATTTATTTTTTATTTTTCCTTATATGAATATATACTAATATGGATACATGAAATACATTTTATTTGGTTCACCCCATGGAATAAGTTATCGGATTGGGTGAAACTTATCGTGAACCAGACCAGCTACCCCAGTAATTGAATAACTAAGGTGGCACTGACATATCGTAAAGGGTGTTTTTGATCCTCATGGGTTGGCGACTAACACCTCACATCATACATAATTAAAGAGGGAATTATTTTTCCACCACCATTGTGGAAACGAGACAAAAAAATAAGTATAAATGCAAAAGAAACTTAATGGGGAGATGTGTACTAGAATTCAAACAGGTATAAACAACCCAAAGTACTATAGAAAAGTACTAGAAAAATAGGATAGTAGACCAAGTCCCAATGGATGAAACTCTCCAAGTCCACAGATCAAAAACTAGAACCACCTCTAAGTGGTGCTTTACCCATTCTCAAACTTATAAGGAGATAATATATAAACACTTGAAGGCATAGGTAGGGTTCAAGATAAAATCCCATTAGGGTCTCACTAAGGAATCCATAACAGATGTAAACATTTAATTAAACAAAGAGATCTTTTAATTTTAAATAAAAATGTTTTTAATTTCAAGAGAACAATTAAATCAACTCATTCTTTACATTTAAAATTATGGAAATACTTTTAAACAAACACATTTCAAAAGCATATATCAACAAATCATTCTTTACTTTACAATTTTTTTAAAAAATAATAAAAAATGGCTAAAATAAACACTTTATATAAAATAGTTTATATAAATTCACAAGGCATGTAAAATAGTTCACAACAATGGAATATAGTCATTTATATCTCAAATATAAACAAGAGAGAAACATGTTTATCTTTTAAGAGGTACGATAGTTCCAGGTTATGGGATCCTCAAACACTCATGTGATAATAATGGCAATGTGTACACACATCCCTCAACACTGGCAAGAGTGGACTCATCGGTATCCTACTAAGGAATATGATGTGAAAAATAATGTTCATGTTAGAGTTATAAAGCATCAATCCAGTTCTAGGGAATTCAGATCCTAACAAACATGTCCCAAATACTCACAAACTACTTAGGATTGCATGTTCTCTAGTATCAAACATGGATGGGAAATTTATTTTAAAAATATTTTAAAATACAATTCATCCCATTTTCTCATTTCAAATATGAAAATTTACATTTAAAAACCCAAAATAGGTTTTTAATCAAAACATTCCTTTTTTCAGAATAAACCCAATGGGTTTTAAACAAAATAGTTTAATATAATTTTTATATATAATAATTTGAAATCAATTCACAATTCAATTCCCACAATTAAATTCAATAATTTAATTGAAACAATTTCCATTATTTTCAAAATTTAAATTCAATAATCCAAATCTCCAAAAAAAATCAACAATTTCAAAATCACACCCTAATTCAATGGAATTGGGGGTTTTCCCAATTTCATGCAAAAAAATAAATTTCCAAAAAAACTCAATTCAATACAATTGGGTTTTTAATCAAACAATTGAAAGAAATTTCATTTACAATAGCAATTGAATTTAAATCAATCAATTTAGGGTTAATAAAAATTGGGCATCACAACGGAACCACCAACTATAGATCATTGGATATCGAATCACCAAGACCTTCTTGGGATTGGCCAATGAAGAACAAAGAAGACAAAAACTGGGAATCAAACCTAGGTTTAAGATCCTAAATAATTGTGTATTAGATATAAAAATCGACATGGGGATCCATTGAACCCTAGGTAAGAGGAGAGATATAGCAGGAGGTGGAGAACGAGAATAGGAAACTAACCAGGAGAAGATTGAAATGCATTCCTCAAGATTCAATATGCTTTTTAGAGGGTTATGAAGGGATAAAAAATGCTCTTGTGAGCCTTAAAAGAAGTATAAATTAGTTTGGGATCATACCGGCCCACAGGGAATCTAAAAAAGAGTTTTTAGTATTTTTAAAATTATATTCGGCTTAAAAAAATATCGTATGCATGGTTTCCTGGGTAGAGCTTCACAGTTTCGAAAAATGGTGCTCCCTAGTTGTATCCCCCCTTTTCTCCAGGTGCATGTTTTCTCTTTATTTGTGCATTGTTTTTCAAACCATGTGCTAACCATAAAAACCCCATGGTCTGGGTTTGCACAGATTCTACTAAGAGGGCACACGGTTTGGGAAAACCATGCACCAATCGTGCACTAGCCCATAACTTCTAAACATTCTCAAAATTTCACCAGAAGAAACCCCAAACAAAACCCAACCAAATCATGGTAAAAATAAGGGTATAGGAATACCAAAAAATAGTAACAAGATGTTACAAACTCCCCACCATAGAAACTTTCTATCCCTAGAAAGCCTGCTTTGAAGCATCCATGTTAAAAATATGAGGTCATTACTTTCTCATCAGTTCCCCCCTCTCCCACGTCTCATGAGAATAAAAACTGTGTTTCCATATAACATGAACCAAATGTATCATCCTCCCATTAAGTACATTGGTTTAAAAATCAACTATACATTCTTGTCATTCAGTGATCGATAAATCAGGTTTAACCACAATATCACTCCAACTCAGAATTCGAGATGGATCATACAGATACATTCTCAGTTGCGATACATGGAACACATTATGTATTTACAGCAGCTATAGTGTATGTTCTAAATGATAATAAAATTTTCCCACCTTCTCAATAACCTTAAAAGGTCCCATATAAAAAGGATAATTTTTCTCTTACCTCCCAAGTCATAGATAACCCAACCAGGGTGAAACTTTCAAGAACACCTTGTCACCAACTGAAAATTCCAAAGTACTATGATGAAAATCTGTATAATAATTGTACCAGATCTTTTCTATCAATATTCTCTATAGAACCAACTAAATCATTCTCATAATCTCTTGAACCAGGATTAGTCCAAACAAGGAACTTTCACCAATATCCGACCAACAAAATAGAGATCTACACGGGTTGCTATACAAGGTTTCAAAAGGATCCATTCTGATCACATACTAGTAAATATTGTTATAAGAAAATTCAAGTAGCCCCAGATGGTCATCTCAATCCACACCAAAGTAAAGAACTCCAGAGAAAATAATATCATCAAGAATCTATAAATCTCTTTCAGTATAGTCATTTTACTGAGGATGGTATGTCGTACTGAAATGGACTTGAAATACTAGGGCCTCTTGAAGGCCTCTTCAAAAGAGAGAAGTGAACTAAATATCACCATTAGATACTATAGAATAAGTAACTCCATACAACCAAACAATCTCTTTCACATAGAGATTTCCCAACTCCTCTAATTCGGTTGTATCACAAATGGATATAAAGTGAGTTGATTTATTAAGGTGATCGATCAATAACGATATCACATTCTTATTTCATTGGGTATGTAGAAACCCAACCAAAAAGTCAATAGATATCTCATCCCACATCCAAGTATGCATTGGAAGTGGCTGAAGAAAACCTAAAAGTTTTTTGTGCTAATTCATGACCTATTGTCATGTATAATAATGAGAGATAAATTAAATAATTCCCCATCACATACCTGGACACTAGAACTGACATCGCATGTCATAGAACATCTTCATGGTTCCTGGGTGCAAAACACACTAGAAATAATGGCAATCCCCCATAACAGTTTTTCATACCGCTAATTGTGTAAAAAAGAGATTCTGATAGCATAGAGTGTCCTTGCTGGAGAAAACCAATCAAGAATGTTCTTTGCACCATTAAGAGAGTCTCCAATGCTACGAAACACATAATAAAGATATTGTTCCCAAAGAATTTTCTGTAGAATATAGTGGGCAACTGAACACTGGTCAAGGAAAACTCAGCCCATGATTCTTAGACTCCAATTTGCAATTGTGAAAAGAGTGCAATCAAGTTCCAATATTCTAAATATTATTTCATGACCTAGATTAGAATTTTTCTACTCAAAGCATCTGTGATGACATTCCCTTTCTCTTTATTATAAGTAATGTTAAATTAAAAATATTTTAGGTATTCCACCCAATGCCTCTGGTGAAAAATCAAATTTTATTGAGAGAATATATAACTCAATATCTTATGGTCTGAAAACAAGGTAAAACTTTATTTATAAAGGTAATGCTAGCAACTCTTAAGTGAGTGCATCACAACTAAAAGTTCTAGGTCATGAGTCATATAATTCTTCTTTCATGGCCTAAGTTAACGATATTCATAAGAAATGACATGATCAAATTTCATAGGAACGCAGCCCAAACCTGAACCCGATGCATCATAGAAGATCACATAGCCCTACCTCGATTCTGGAAGATTAAACACTAGAGCAGTATTCAAAATACATTTCATCTCAAAAAAAGAACTCTGACATTTAACATCCCTAGAAAATTTTACCCCCTTCTGAGTAAAAGTAGTCATCGAATAAGCTAACTTTGAGAAGTCCTTTACAAACTGGTGATAATAACAAGCTAATCCCAAGAAGATCTGAATCTTTAAATCATGTTTGGGCTAATCCTATGTCATAACAGCTTTCACCCTCTCAGGATCAACTTATATTCCATGTTCTGACACCAGGTTTCTCAAGAAAATTACTTCTCGAATCAAAAAGATACATTTTTAACTCTTGGAAAAAATTCAGTGATTTCTTAATAAGCTCAAAACTATTCTCAGATGATGCACATGATCCTCCTCAGACATAGAGTAAATGAGGATGACATCCACAAAGACCACCATTAAGGTATTATGATACGCATGTAAAATCCTATTCCTTAAATCCATGAAATCTATAGGATAATTGGTTAGAACAAAGGGCATGACAAGATACTCATAATGGTTATACCTGCTCTGAAAGGTGGTTTTATAAATGTCAGATTCCTTTATCCTCAAGTGATGGAAACCAGATCTAATATCAATCATTGATAACAACTTTTCCCCTTTCAACCGATCAAACAGATCATAAATCTATGCCAATGAATAGTTTTTATTTATCGTAACTCGATTTAGTTTTCGGTAATCAACACATAGGAAAAGTGATCAATCATCTATTTTAGAAAATAGAACGAGTTCCACCCAAGGTGACACACTAGGGAATATAAATCCTTTCTCTAGAATATCATCCAACTGAGACTTCATCTATTTTATTTTAGTTGGTTCCATACGGTAATAGGGAATATAAATTGGTTGAGTACCAGGCACTAAATCAATATAAAAATCTTCCTCCCTTACTGGTGTAAAACTAGAGAAGTCATAATGAAACACATAGAGAAACTCGAAAACAACTAGAGGGAGATCACCACTCAAATATTCCTACTTTAGATCAAAGGAAAACATAAATATCACTTTCCCAAACTATAGATAAGAAGGTCCATATCTAATCGACCTTGGGCCCCACTCTCCTTGGAATACATGACACGCATCATATATTGTAGTGAAGGAGACAAATTTAAGGTAATGATAAATCCAGGCCTTATTGGAAATTAGATAATCCATCCCAAAAATGATGTCAAACAGCTTCATGTCGAGAACCAGAAAACACTTATCATGATCAACATCTGGCAGAGAGAAAAAACAAGTAGGACTATAGAGACCCTACTATCTCTTTATACCGAGGGGTGTAGTAATATCCATGAAATAAGATAAAAGATCTGTAGGAATATTTACTAGATTAATAATACAAGTTGAAATAAATTAATGAGACACATCATTATAAAATAGAGTAGTCACTGATGACAAATCTATAGTAATGGTACCTCTCATGGTCGTTGGACCTATATCTGCTTCCTATGAAGACTCTTCCACTACGTGAAGAAGCTTCACTCTAGATTTCTATGGCTGGAACCCTTTTATACATGAATCATATGATTTTTCCATAGTTTTATATTGTTCTAATGACCCCATGCCACTATGCGGAGTGTGATAGATATGGAAGAACTTCTACAAGTGACCTAAGCATCCATATGAGTCTCATATTTTGGGTGCCTCAATGAAAACCCTCTTTGAATTCCATAGCTTTCTACACTGGTAATAAATCAAAGGTCCTATTACAAGCACTACAGGAGGTCTAGAATGACCCTACTGTCAAGATCCACCATGAGAATCATTGCACTTCTACTTTTCATTAAAGGGACTTGCACCTCTACTATGAGAGAAAGAAACTCCCTATAACCATGACTTACCAGCCAGGTCCATTTCGACCATTAATGACTTATCTAGTATATCATCATAAGAAGTAATATTCCACAAAAATATCATATAATTAATATATTATCAAATTCTTAACTCGAACCATCAATCCTTCATCCTCCCATTTGATACTATCTCAGGTGAGAATTTCACAAGCTCAGAAAAATGATTTGCATAGTCTGTCATGATCCTGTCAGCCTACTCGAGTTTGAAAAACTCTGTGAACTTAGCCATCACCATTGAATCTGGATAGAAATTATCATTAAAAATAACCTTTATGTCTTTCCACTCTAATATCTCATGATTCATCATCATCATCATTATGTCCCACCATCTCCTACTCAATCCTTCCAATACGAAGGTAACACACTTCAACTTGATTTCATCGGGAGTCTCCCAGAACCCCAAAAAAATCTCCATTCTAATCAACCATTCCTCATCCTCTTGAGGATAATATGAGCCTTTTAATGGTTGTGGATTATGGAGAAGGAACTCTTGATAACTTATCTTGATAACAACCTTCTAATGTTCCACAACTAAAGCCTGAATGGGAACTGGTGGTGGTTCATGTCCCAAAGATTGGATAACACGCATGATCACCTCGACCAGACTCAGGTACAAAAGTGGATTCAATCATTGAGGTTCTGTAGTAGCTTCCTCCTAGATCTGATTCACACGTCTTCTCATAGGTAGGTTGTGACAAAACATCAGCAGACAAGAAATAATACATCATATTAAGACTCAAACGGAGCAGCAATGGAAAACTAATCCCAACAAATAGACAAACGAGGTTTGGATTTCAATATATCCAAATCAAAATCTTGGGAAATAGAAGAACTAGTTCTCAAGATGACTTTCCCAAATCACCCATGGTGACTTAAGGTTCATTATGGTGAGAGGTGAGAAGACACTCAATCACAACTACTCCTAAGTCCCAACAAGATTACACATTACATACCGACTTTAAGAAATGAATATCAACCTAGATCTCTGATATCACTTTTTCATGAACCATCCCAAGTACCTTGGTAACCTGATAACCGGTCCAGCACTAACATATCCTGAAGGGAATTTTCAATCCCCATGGGTTGGCGACTAGCACCTAGAATCATACAGAAGGAACGTGGGAATAATTTTACCACTAAAATTGCGGAAATGAGATAAACAAATCAGTATGAATATAAATTAAACTCCACTGGGAGATGTGTACCAAAATTCAAACAAGTATAAAAAACCTAATGTATTATATAAAAGTACCATAAAAATAGGATAACAGCCCAATTCCCAATGGATGCAACTCTCCAAGTCTATGGATCAATAGCTAAAATCACATCCAATTGGTGCTTTACCCCTGATCAAACCTAGAAAGAGATAATATACAAACACCTGAATACTTAGGTAGGGTGTGAGATAAAATCTCAGTAGGGTCTCACAAAGGATTCCATAACAAATTACAATATTTAATTAACCAAAGATAGATTTCAATTTTAATAAAAAGGTTTGGAATCTTAAGACAACAATTCAAACAATTCATGCTTTTCATTTCAAATGATGAAAATACTTTTAAACAATTGAATTTCTAAATCGCATTTCAAAAAATAATGCTTTAATTTTCAATTGATGAAACATTTCTAAATATTGGATTAAATAAACACTTTATTTAAAACATTTTATATAAATTCACAAGGAATATACAACAGTTCACAATAATGGAATATATTAATTTATATATCAAATATAAATAAGTGAGAAACATGGTAATCTTCCAATAGGTATGATAGTTCCAAGTTATGGGATACTTACACACTCATGTGATAATAACAACAATGTGTACACATATCACTTGGCACTGGAAATAGAGGACTCATCAGCATCATATTAAGTAATAAGATATTCTAAATAATGTTTATGTTAGAGTTGTAATGTTTCAATCTAGTGATTTGGAATTTCCATCCCAGCATGCCAATCCAAAATACTCATTAAATACATAGTATTCCATGTTCTCTAGTATCCAACATTTATGGGAAATTTATTTTAAAAACAATTTAAAATATAATTCATCACATTCTCTCATTCCAAATAGGCTAATTTTTTTTTAAAAACCAAAAATGGGTTTTTAATCAAAACATGAATTTTCCCACAATAAAACCAATGGGTTTTAATCAAAATAGTTTAATACATTTTTCATATAGATTAATTATAAATCAATTCACAATTCAATTCCCACAATTAAATTCAATAATTTAATTGAAACAATTTTCATCAATTTCAAAATTTAAATTCAATAATTCAATTCTCCAAAATTTTCCATCAACTTCACAATCACACCCCAATTTAATGGAATTGTGGGTTTCCCCAATTCAATGGAATTGGGGGTTTCCCAAATTTCTTGCCAGATTCAATTTCCAAAAAAATACCAATTCAATGGAATTGGGTTTTTCATCAATCAATTAAATCAACTTCATTTATAATATTAATTGAATTTAAATCAATAATAGAATTTAAATCAAGCAATTTAGGGTTAATGAAAATTTAGCATCACAATATAACCACCTACCATAGATCACTGGATCTCGAATCACCAATCCCTAATTGGGATTCTCCAACAATGAATGAAGAAGTTGTAAATTTGGAATCAAACAAAGGTTTAGGATCCCAAAAAAGAGGTTATTAAATTCATAAATCAATACAAGGATCCATGGAACTCTTTTAATGAGAATATAAATAGAGGTAGGTAGATAAATGGAAGAGGATACTAACCATGAGAATATTGGATGGAATTTATCAAGTTTCAATCTGCTTCCAAGAGGGTTCTTAGGGGCCAAAAAATGCTCTTATGATCCTTCAAGGAGTAATAAATCATTTTGGGGTCATACAGGCTCGTTAGGCATCTAAAAAATAGGGTTCATTATTTTTAAAATTATATTCAGATTAAAAAAATCATACATGCATGGTTTCCTAGGAAGAGTCACACAGTTTGGAAAAACTATGCCCCATGTCCTTGTTCCCCCTTTTCTCAAGGTGAATGTTTTCTCCTTGGTGGGGAAAGGTTTTTCAAACCGTGTTCTAACCATGAAAAACCCCACTGTCTGGGTTTTCATAGTTTCTACAGAGAGCGTGCATGATTTGGGAAAATCATGCGCCAACCGTGAACTAGCACAGAACATCCAAAATATTTCAAAATTTCACCCAAACAAACCCTAAATGAAACCCAACCAAAGTATGGTAAAAATTGGGGTTTAGGAATACATAAAAATAGTAACCGGATGTTATAAAACTTCTATAATTTTGAATTTTATTCAATCATTTTGAACTATTTAAGGATCCATAGATGTTGAAATCAATGTTAGCATATAAATAAACAATGAGAACATTAATAGGAAATAATAAAAATATATGAATACCTAAAATTATAAGGGAAAACATTTTTTATAATGAGATCATATATATTGAATAACCTTTAGAGTTTAGATAACAAATCCAAAACTTTATATATTAAACATGTCACATGTTATTTTAATAATTTTAGCTAATTATTTTGATGTCAAAAAATCTCAAAATCCATTATCATTGATGAGTTTTGAAATCATATAAAAATAAAAATCTAGTATCAAAAACGTTTAATGAGATCTCATAATATATCTGGTATCAGTGTTACTTCAGTGGAAATATCTGACAATACATGTTGGTGTCGATACATTCATTTTTCTCTATAAAGGAAAATATATTTATTACTTTCTACTCATGATGAAAAATGATTCTATATAATCCGTCCAACCAAACTTCTAAATCATGTAATAAACATATCATACTACTGATTTTTAATACTTTATAACTGAATTATTCATTTATGTGTTGTATGCACCTTATGAGTAATTCTACTATACAATTTTATATATGTTATATGATGATCAATATTTATTTTAATCCATATGCATAGCATGCGATGTATATTCACCTACAAATAATAGTAAACGTGAAAATTTAATAGATTCATATTTTATAAAATATTTAAATGGTTCATATGATAGGTGGGTATAACGGCCCAAGATTTTCATACATAGATAATATATCTTTTTATATGAATAACTATATAATCTATGTTAGAACCGTAAAGAGTTTAGTGCCTTTAGAAACTTTGAAACATAAATAACCAGTTCATAAAATATCTACATTATCTCTAGAATATTCCTTCATAACAATAACCCTTTTTGACATATCATACTTAATATCTTTCCTCATATCATGGGAAAAAGAAATATAATAAATGGGTGATCTCGGATGTGTAGTAAGGGTAAACAAGGTAGATGACAAAAAAAACACGACCATGAGGATATAAAAATATGAAAATAACATTTGAAAATCATACCGTGTATAACATGTATCATAATCATGAGGTATGGAATAAATCTTGGTTTCTTATAAGACATAAATCATAAAGTAACATGAACCATAATAAAATAACATTGGCATAAAACATGGAATGTGGAATACATATAAACTTATAAAATTATGAACATGTATAAATAGAAACATGTTTTCTCATTATGTTAAGGACATAAAATTATGCCCTTGCATAAATTTATGGACATGAAACCAGCTCTATTCATAATCTTATAGTCATTAATGTCAGGTCCATGCATAGAATTGTGAACATGAAATCAGGTTCACGCATAACATATTTACCTCATGGGTTATCCATATTTACCCAATGCATTGGAGAAAGATATAGGTACCACCCATCAAAAAATTAAAAAATTACATATGTGTGCCACAATAACATAATTCATTCATAAAATAAAACCCCGTGTAAAGAAATTAGTTTCATAAACATTTCATCATATAATAAATCATGGAAAAGAGATAGGTTTCATAAACAGCATGCCATCATAAACAAAAACTAACCATACAAATAATAAGGATAGTATCCTTGAATATTATCCCTAGAAAATAATAAGTAACATCAAATAATTTTATCTTATATGTAAAATTATTTTGAAATATCACTTGAAATAATTCTTGAAAAGAAAACAACATTTCTATTTTAATATCATTTATTTTAAAAGAGTCCTGAAATTATAAAATAAAATTTTTTCTTTTAAAATAACCATGTAAGCTTGTAAAGTAAGCTTCAATTCATTAAGGAGTCATGATGGACGGAAATTTGGTTCATTCTGTATAAGTTAAAAACATTCCTTTCACACTTTTGTAATAAAAATCATAAAATGACTTTTTGGAAAATGACAAGAATATTCTTTTTAAAAAAATTTAAAAAGTAAAAAAAGTGTAAAAATGAATTTCAAAATCATTGAATAATAGTAAAATAATTTTTGAAAACATTTTAGAATACATAGACATGGGATAGAAATATTCCCCAGCTGATACTTAAACATATACAATCTCGAATAATAACGGTATTGTGGAATAAACCCTTACCACTTTGTAATGAGTCAAATTGGATGCCCCATGAAATAATAAAAATTATATGGATATGTAAATAACATATTATTCAGTATACTTCTCTTAAAATTAATTCATTGGTAGTATATACACCACAAAGAATAAACAAGTAGTATATAAGGCATATGTCCCATAGAAATAAAAGTGAAACAAAAATCTCTTACCTCAAGTATTGAATTTATTTGTTCACTTTAAAACCTACTATATAATAAATATTAATTTATTATACATGTATTCTATAACCATATATATATATATCATATAATTTATGTTTTATTTGTATCATCTTATTACCCGTTTATTAATAATTTGTTATTAAAAACATTGTTCTAGGTGATAACAGCTTCGTTTTCCAAGCATGTTTCGGTTTTGCAGTCTCGGTCCCTATGATTTGATCATGGTCCCATAATTTCTAAAATTTTAATAATGGATGAAAAATAATATATATTCATTATATACATTTTCATAATCATTCATAAAAAATATAGATAGAAAAATGAATTACAAAGTTCATGGAGATGGTGGGCCGTATGTACGCATGAACGTTGTTTCAATTTTTCATATAATGAAATGAAAGAAAGGTAAATAATAATACACATTTCAAACATCCTTATTATGTTATATATATCATATATTTTCATAAAAATTATCCTTATTAACAACCATGTGAAATATAAGTTAAAATGAATCACATCACATTGTGGAGATGGTAATCTATAAATACGCACGAGCGACGTTATCATTTATCAAAAGATTGGATGATGATAAGGTAGAAATAATATTATCATTATCAATGTATAATTATATTATAAAAATAATATATAATAACCAATCCCATCATAATACCCATCCATATATTATGGTGATGAAAAATTAATTGCATCGTTGTGTGGGGACGGTAACTTGTACGTACGCACAAGTGATACTTTCACTTCTTATTTGTTGGGAAGGAGGGTGTATAATGATATTTACATAATAATAATGATTATAAAATAACAACACATATGTTAACTACATTTTAATGGTATTAAATGTTAATTTTTGATCTTATGGGCCTGAGTTAGTGGATTTTAATTTTGAACATCCATTCTCATCATTTGTGCACTTCATGCCTAATGTACACCAATTTAGGCCCAATGATTCATCTGGTTTTAAGTAATGTAATTATCCATATTTTAATTTTATATTTTGGAAATGTATATAAACATTAATATGAACATTTTTAATTCAGGTATCAAAGGAGTATTCATAAAGGATGATGGTGATATTCGGCAATGAAAGGAAACAATTCTAGGGAAGGCAGATTGGACACCATCCCACTAATGAGAATGTGGGGCCCAAAATATTGGCCCAATAAAGATAAAATTTCTTGGGATTCTAGAAGACATGTAGAGGAACAAATAAACCTGCAAGATTCAGTGCTAATTCTGCCTCCATGGTGGCTAGTAAGGAGACCTAATGAGAAGATCAAAATCTGGGCCAGAATCTACAGCCCAGAATTTTATCCCACTAAAGAGGCTATAACTCCCGATCTACAACTCCAAATACGCCCAAATTTTACATATGTCTATAAGAAGTCTAGATACAAAAAATAATCTTCTATTACCCACTTATATTCGGAGATATTCATTCCCATAAAGAATGATATGTTCAGGGGAGACAAATAAGATAAAAAGTCGAGGAGGGGATCTATTTATCCACTACTTTCCACTACCCTAAGGCCTAAATTAATTTAATATTTGGGAATACATTGATTGAGGCTATGATTAAGGCTTCAAAATTGCCTATTTAAGTAAGTGGTGGTGAGGGGGAATGGATCTCTTGTTTTTGTAATGTTATTATGCCAAATTTCCGTTGTAATGTTCTCAATTTCCATGTAAGTTTCTTTTTTTTGAATTTCTATGTTCTTAAACAGCATATTTCTTTCATATTCTTCCCATTATCTATCATAAAAACTCACAAATCATGGTGATATATCTGTTTTTTGGTGAATTAGTTCACACAGAGGTGTGAATTTCATTCACACACACGGAGGAGTGCTCGTTATTTCTGCGATTTTAATTTCTTCAATCCAATTCTTGTGAGCCATCTTCCGCCCACTATTGAGAGTATACCATCAATGGAGGGATAACCCTTTAATGGGTTGATCGTAGGATGATTAAAATTCTGGATTGGATGTTATTTTTTGAATTAATTGTTGTTAATTGGATAATTAATTCAAGACTTCCATTCTTCAATTATTTCCACTCTTCATCTTCACTATGTTTGAGGAAGCTAAATCCAAGTACTAAAATGACCATACACCTTGGAGAGATCATGGATTTGGTTCTATAAGTATGTAGGGGATTATTAATTGAGTTAAGTTAGAATTAAACTAGAAAATTATGAAGTTAGTGTTATTTTGAACAATGGATTCATCAAGAATTAATAAAACCAAAATTGTTTAAAGAGGTAAAATTCATTCAATTCACCCAAAGCATAATCCTAAGATCAGCCCATTTTCATTAAATTGAATTCACTTAGGTTTAGTAGTGTTTTTTAAAACCATATAAAATCAAAACCATGTTTTCCACTTCATATCCAAAAATCCATCTCATAGGTTATGCATCTTAGGTTTCTTATTAGGTATCAATGGATTCGACAACCCAAGCTAGACTACAAGGACTGTTCTACCTTTATCTCTTGAGAAACTTTGAGCATGAATCAAATTTTGGCACCGTTTCTAGGGACCTAAGTAAGTACCTTAGACCAAAACCTTCTTTTCTCACCCCCATTATTCAATTCTCACCCAATATCTCTTATCTTGTCACTTTCTCTCTCTTTTTTCCTTTTGGCGCATGTCCGCCTGTACCCGTAATAATTCAAACAGACTAGTTAGGGTGCAAAGTCCTAGTATAGGGGATTCAAGTGAACCTGGGGGATTGTTTCCATTAGATCCTAATACTATTGATACTCCAAATTCCAAATTTGATCCCATTTCAATGGAAGGTATTCAAAGAAAAAACTCATAACCGTGGTGGAAACCAAAATGGAAATCCAAATGACGCAGCCCCAAACATGGGGAATGCAGTTGATCAAACCATGAATGACTACCTCACACATTCTTGGACCAATTCCCCCTCATGAATTAGACATACTTCCCTAGGATATACCAGTTACATCTTTAAACCCCATGTCCTAAACCACCTTCCCACATTCCATGGAATGGAGTCTGAAATGCCATAACTTCACGTTAAGGAGTTCAATGACATTGTAGAAACCATGTGCCCCAACATCAACTAGAATCAGCTAAGTTGAGGCTATTTTCTTTTTATTTAAAGGATCGAGCTAAAAATTGGCTAAAGAATTTGAGACCAACATCCATCAACTCTTGGGACCAACTACAAAAAAAAAATATAAAAAATACTTTCCCCACCACAAAACAAATGCAGTTGAAAAGAGCATCCAAAACTTTTTTGAAAAAGAGGGAGAGTCATTTTATGAAACATGGAAAAGGTTCAAAGACACCATAAACATGGTTACACACCATGGGTTTTATATACTAGAACAATTGAGAGTTTTTTATGAAGGGTTGGGCCTAGGGAACAAACAATTCACTGACATGATGTGTAATGGAACATTTAAAAACAAATCCCCAAATGATGCTTACGAATATTTGGAAAGCCTTACTGAACAAAACCAAACATGGGGAACTTCTCCTTATTCTAAAAAGCCATAAAGAACTACTAGAATTCATACACTTAGAGAAGAGGAAAGCCTTAGGGCTAAACTTGCAGTACTTTCTAGGAAGGTTTAAGAGATAGACCTTAGGAAAGTCCATGAAATCCAAACTGTAGACTCTGTTTTCACAATTTGTGAAAAACGTGACCATAAGACAGACAACTGCCAAACCATTCCATCCATCAAGGAGGTTATTTTAGGAGGACTCCCAGTGGAAGTAAATTCTTTGATCTTTTGAAATCCTCAATACCAAAACACCTTCAACCCAAGGTATAATGACCACCCAAGATTCTGTTGGAAAGATAAGCAATAACCTAGACAACCACAGCGACAAAATCCTTACCCCCATTAGAAATACCAAACCCATAACCAGTTAAAAACCCAACCTATCCAATACCAACAGCCACTGGTTCATTTTCAACAAACTATACCACCTCCAAAATATCCCCCTGGGATAAACCAATCTTCTCAAGCACCAACCCAAACTGTTCAACAAAGCCTACTAGAACAACTGTGCAAAAAATGGAAAGGATGAACTCGGATGTCTCATCCATAAAACATGAACTTAGAACCATCAAAACTGGAAAGGCCCCCTTTCCTAATCTGGCGGTACCATCCTCAAATTTAAGGGGAGATTCAAGTTTCACTCAAACATCTCATGGACAACTAAAGGTTGTGACTGTCTTAAGAAGTGGGAAATCAATTGATAAACCTGAACAAATAAGTCAGAAACCATGTGAAGCTTCAAAATCTATTGAAAATTCAAATGAACTACAAGATCAAACTGAGAAAATTGATAACAATGTCAAAGAATCAACTCTTCAACAAACAACCCCACAACCTGCACCATTTCCTCAACACATGAGGTGGGAAACCAAGCATGAATTGAGTGAAACATTGAGGGAAATCTTCTCACAAGTCAGGTTAAACATTCCACTTCTCGATGCAATTCGTACTATACCTTCCTACTCAAAGTACCTTAAAAAATTTTGTACTTTTAAAAGAAAATTTTCACATAAAAACCAAGTCCTTTTGGGAGCTAAGGTGAGTACCACCATTCAAGGGACCATTCCTCTTATGTTGAAAGGCCTGGGTTTCCCTTACATCAATGTTGAAGTAGGAGATAGAAAAGTTTTCAAGACCTTGTGTAACCTAGGTGCTAGTGTCAATATCATACCCTATGCTATGTACTGCTTGTTAGGCCTAGAAGAGCTCCAACCCACATCTGTCACACTTCAACTTGCTGATCATAGCATTAGGGTTCCAAAGGGGATTTTAAAGGTTTTTTTGTTAAAGGTTGAAAATTTCATCTACCATGCTGACTTCATTGTCCTTTACAACCATCCAAACTTAGGAAATAAGGAACAAATCCCAATCATCATTGGTTGTACTTTCATTGAAACAATCAACTTTGTTATCTGAGTTCGAAACAAGAACATGACCATCACCTTTGGAAACATGATTCTAGACTTGAACATCTATAATGAAACCTCACAAATATGGGATGATAAGGACATTCATGAAGTAAAAATTATAGGATAAATTGATAATGAATCCATATAACATCAATGAATATTTGATGGATGTTTAAGTCATGATGAGATTTACTTCCTTTGTTCACAAGAAGGAAGTTTATCTCCTTTGCTTGAATCATTTTCAAATTTCTCTTGTGATGAAGTCTTAGGTCCAACAATCAGTGAAACCTTTTAGGGAACCAATTTCATGGACACCAATCAATCTTCATTCCCTAAATCTGATCAAACCAATCTTGTAGCTAAAAATTTTATAAGTGGGGAATCAATCCTATCTAAAACTCTAGGAAACAAAATTGAACTTGATCCAATGTCCCAATCTTCTACTGAAATTATAAACCAACCTGATCTTGAATTGAAGGAACTTCCTGCTGCACTCAAGTATGCCTTCTTAGGGGAAAATAAAACACATTCTATTGTCATTTATTCTTATCTTGATGCCAATCATGAGAGGATTATTCTAGATGTCCTTAGGAAACATAAGAAATCCATTGGTTAGACCATGTCTGATATTCTTGGGATTATCCCACTTATTGAGACTCATAGGATTGTTCTAGAATCTAATTCAAATCCATGTAGTCAACCACAATGACAAGTCAATTCTAATCTCATGGAGTTAGTAAGAAAAGAACTTCTGAAATTGTTAAAAGATGGTATCCTATATCCCATAGCTGATAGTGAGTGGGTGATCCCAATCCAAGTGGTTCCAAACAAGGGTGAAATCATAATGATAACTAATGAGGATAGAGAGATTATTCCAAAAAGGGTGAGTAGTGGATGGAGAGTCTGCATCGACTATAAGAAGCTAAACTAATTTACCAAGAAGGACCAGTTCCCCTTATAATTCATTGACCAAGTCCTTGAGAGAGTGGCGGGTCATGCCTTCTACTATTTCTTATATGGGTACTTGGGGTACAATCAAATTGAGGTATCTCTAGAAGATCAAGGGAAGCCTACATTCACCTGTACATTCGGCACATTTTCCTTCAAATACATGCACTTTGGTTTATGAAATGCCCCTAGAACCTTCTAGTGGTGCATGATGGGAATCTTCTCAGACATGGTAGGGGATTTTCTAGAGGTCTTCATGGATGACTTCTCCGTGTTTGGGGATATATTTGAGGGATGTCCTCGAAATCTAGAGAGAGACTTGTAAAGATGTAAAAAAAAAGAATCTGGTCATAAACTGGGAAAAATTCCATTTCATAGTTAAAGAGGGACTAGTCCTTGGCCATCTAGTCTCGAGTAGGGGGATTGAAGTTGATAACGCAAAGTTTGACATCATTCGTCACCTTCCATCACCCAAACCCGTCAAGGAAGTGAGGACTTTCCTAGGAAATTCTGGTTTCTATAGATGATTCATCAAGGATTTTAGTTCAATATCCCATCCCCTTTGTCCTCTCTTAGTAAAGGATGCTTCATTTGTTTGGATAGAAAGCTGTGAGGGTTCATTCTCAACCCTCAAATCCTCTCTCACCTCTCCTCCCATTATGAAATCTCCAAATTGTAACTATCCTTTCGAACTTATGTGTGATGATAGTGACTTTGTTGTAGGATTAGTGTTAGGAAAACGTTGTAATAAAACTCTTTATGCCATTGCTTATGCCAGAAAATCCTTAAATGATTCCCAAATCAACTACACCGCCACTGAAAAGGAGTTACTTGCTATTGTGTTTTCATAAGAAAAGTTTAGGTCCAACCTCTTAGGACCCCCATCATTGTGTTTACTGACCATTCTATACTAAAATACCTCTTCCAATAACAGGATGCCAAGGCTAGACTGATTAGGTGGGTCCTTCTCTTATAAGAATTTGACCTCATAATCAAGGATGAAAGGGTGTTGAAAATGTTGTAGCTGATCACCTCTCTATGATGGAATTAAAAGACAACTAAAACCACCTTTCTATGTCTAATTCATTTCCTGATGAACACCTATACTCTGTGACTGACTGCCCTTGGTATGCTAACATAGCCAACTTCTTAGTTACGGGAGTAATTCCAAAATTTGTAGGGACTCAAGCATGAAGGAAATTCCTTTATGATGTTAGGAACTATGTGTTTGATGATCCATACCTCTATAAGTTCTTCCCTGACCAAGACATTATGAGGTGTGTCCCAGAATCTGAACAAGAATCCATCCTTAACTTCTATCATAGTGAGCAATGTGGAGGTCATGTTTCCTCTAGGAAAACTTTTGCTATGGTTCTTCAGTGTCGTCTCTTCGGGACCTCCCTCTCAAGGGACTCTTACACATTTTGTCAAAGTTTTACTAGGTGTCAACAAGTTGGGTCCATCGCAAAAATAAATCAAATGCCACTCACTCCCAACTTAGTTATTGAAATCTTTGACTACTAGGGAATCGATTTCATGGGTCCTTTCCCAAACTCTAGGGGATTTCTTTACATTATTTTAGCTGTAGATTATCTCTCCAAATGGGTTGAGGCCATTCCTACAAAATCCAATGATCATCAAACTGTGATTATATTTCTCAAGGAAAACATCTTCTCTAGATTTGGAATTCCTAGGGCTATCAATAGTGATCGTGGAACTTATTTTTTCAATCATCCATTCTCATCACTCATGGAAAAGTATGGAATTTCTCACAGAGTGTCCACTGCTTACCACCCCACAGACCAATGGTCAAGCTGAGTTATCCAATAGATAAATTAAACAGATTATTGAGAAAACTATTAATCCGACTAGGAAAGATTGGTTGAGAAAATTCTTATATGATCTTTGGGCCTATCGAAGCGCATATAAAACCGTTTTAGGAATGTCCACAAAAAGGTTGGTTTATGATAACTCATTCCATTTTCCAGTGGAAATTGAACATAAGGCCTTTTGGGCAATTAAAAAAATGAATTATGATTTCTCATAGGCTGAAACAAAAAGGAAATTAGATCTCAATGAACTTGAGGAACTTAGGATGGAGACTTATGAAAATTCAAGGATCAATAAATCTAAAGTACAAGCCTACCAATCTAGAAATCTTAAAACCAAACACATTGAATTGGGAAAACCTGTTCTTTTTCATAATTCTTAACTTCACTTACACCTGAGAAAATTGAGGTCTAGATGGTCAGGTCCATACATAGTGCATAAGGTGTACCCCCATGGGGCTGTTGAAATTCAAGATCTCTCCAATTGTCAAACATTTAAATTTAATGGTCATAGAGTAAAACCATTCATAGAACCATTCCAAAAACATGAAGTTGATGAATACTTTTGTGAACCTACCTTAGATGACGAAAATAATTAATCGATTAGGGGTCCAAGTCTAGCTAATGACATTAAACAAAGAGATGCATGGGAGGCAACCCATGGTTTTTAAGTTTCCAATCATTTTGTTATTTTAATCAACTTTATATTTCAAATAGGATTAGTGGATCATTTTGATATAACTTTATTCTAACTCAGACTTTTGACCTGTTCTTCTCTTATGAGTATGTATGGGTATGAAAGGGGAGCACTGTATTCATTAGTGTCACGCGGTGTGATACCTGAGTACTACCTTACTCGGAAATTAAAAATAAGACAATGTATCATCAGTTTATTTTAAAAAAAATAACAAAAACAAAAGGAAAACAATAAAAATGATGAGACTTGGTAATAAATAAATTGTTGTGTTATATTTTATATCTAGTTTCATCTTGTTTGTATGGTCCAGGGACTATTTTTTGGGTGATACCTATTCAATCAAGGAGGTTCCTACATCTCCCATGAGAACAAAGTGTGATTTGAGAGCACCACAATCATCATTATGAAGCCACCAGGTGAACTTGTTCCATGCCCTTTCCAACTCATTCCCCCCCCCCACCCACTTTTTCCTCTCTCTTTTTTTACGAAACTAGGGACAATTTCATTCTATGTTGGGGGTGTGGAAACAAAAAAAATTTAAAAAAAAGAAGTAAAATTCCTTTATCATTCATATAATAATATCTTTGCTCACATTAAAACTACAGAGAAAATATTTTTTATTTCCTTGAATCTTAATTTAATTCATGATTAGGTTTACAAGCATGGATTTTGGAAGTTTGGTTTTCCAATGAGAATTTTCATCATTTTTATTTTCATATATTAAATCAAAATGCCACAATGCACATACTCTAGATTGTGGGGTACTAATTTTATTTCTCAGGGTCTCATAATAAATATCATAGTATGGTTTGATTTTTATGAATAATATGAGTATTCAAAATAATAAAAAAAATAAAAAAAATAAAAATAAAAAATAAAAATAAATATTTTCATGTAGAGAAATGTATTGATAAAATGTGAGGCTTTTGGAACTTGGGGATCGTGACTCCATAGTTTTCTAGCCCTGAGTTTTTCACTCGATCTCTATTTATGGTAATATGAATTTTTTTATCAAGTTAACTCGAGACGATTCCCAAGTATGTGGGATTCACTTGGTTCCCAAAGGCCTTTGTGTTTGGGAGTCATCGGAAAATTCTTGCTACATGGGTTAATTTGATTAACTGCAATCTCAATTACTGTTGAAATATTGCAAAAAAATCCAAAAAAAAGGAATGATGAATACTCATATTAGGATTAAATGTGATTCCACCAAGTGCTTCCATGATTTCCCCCTTGAATTAAAATGATCTCCCATATCTATTTTGATTCACAACACATCATTTCACCTAATTGAGTTGGATGAAGTATGATGATAGATTTGATCAAAGGAATGGGATTGGTATTGGGATCTGCTTTTAAATTTATCATGTTTTAAATTATTTTGATAGGTTATAAAGATATATTTGTGTGTAGTTTACATTGTGGCATTGTTCGTTATAATGTGTTTGAAAAAAAAATATAATCTTCGAATTATTTGCTCGGGACTATCAAATATCAAGTTGGGGGTGTGATTAGACAATAAAAACACATATTTTAATAACATTTTAATGGTATGAAATGTTAATTTTTTATCTTATGGGCCTGAGTTAGTGGATTTTAATTTTGAACATCGATTCTCATCATTTGTGCACTTCATGCCTAATGTACACCAATTTAGGCCAAATGATTCATCTAATTTTAAGGAATATAATTATCCATAATTTAATATGATATTTTTGGAAATGTATATACACTTTAATATGGACATTTTACATTCATGTATCAATAGAGGATTCATAAAAGATGATGGTGATATTTGGCGATGAAAGGAAACAATTCTGGAGAAGGCAGATTGGACACCAGCCCACTGATGAGAATTTGGGGCCCAAAATACTGGCCCAATAAAGCTCAAATTTCATGGGATTCTAGAAGACATATAGAGGAACAAATCATTCTGTATGAGTCAGTGCTAATTCTACCTCTATGGTGGTTACTAAGGCGGCCCAATGAAAAGACCAAAATCTAGGCCAGAATCTGTGGCACAGAATTGTATCCCACTAAAGCAGACATAACTCCTGATCCACAACTCCAAATAAGCCCAAGTATTACAGAAGTCTAGAAGAAATCCATACACAAAATTCTCTTCTATGTCCCATTGAGATTCATCGATATTATTTCCCATAAAGGAATATATTTTCAGGGGATACAAGGAGGATAAACAAGTCAAGGAGGGGATCAAATTCTCCACTACTTTCTGCCACCCTAAGGCCTAAATTAATTTAATATTTGGGAATAAATTGATTAAGGCTTGGAATAAGGCTTCCCAATTTATTATTTAAGGCATTGGTGGTGAGGGGTAATGGATCTCTTGTATTTTTAATGTTATTATGCCAAATTTTCGTTGTAATGTTCTCAATTTCTAGGTAAGTTTCTTTTTTTTTGTATTTCTATGTTCTTAAACAACATCTTTCTCTCATATTATTCCCATTATCTCTCATTAAAACTCACAAAGAAAAGTGATATCTCTATTTTTTGGTGAATTAATTCACACATAGGTGTGAATTTCGTTCACACACATGGAGGAGTGCTCGTTATTTCCCCAATCTTAATTTCTTCAATCCAATTCTTGTAAGCCATCTTCTTCCCACAATTGAGAGTACACCATCAATGGAGGGCAAACCCTTTAATGGGTTGATCATAGGATGATGAAAAGGCTTGATTGAATGTTATTTAATGAATTATTTGTTGTTAATTGGATATTTAATTCAATACTTCCATTCTTCAATTATTTTCACTCTTCATCTTCACTGTGTTTGAGGAAGCTAAATACAAGTACTAAAATGACCATACACCTTGCATAGATCATGAATTTGGTTCTCTAAGTGTGTAGGGGATTAGTAATTGTGTTTAGTTATCATAAAACCATAAAATTATGAAGTTAGTGTTATTTTGAAGAATGGATTCATCAAGAATTAATAAAACCAAAATTGTTTAAAGAAGTAAAATTCATTCAATTCACCCAAATCATAATCCTAAGATCAACCCATTATCATTAAATTGAATTCACTTAAGTTTCTTAGAGTTCTTTAAAACCATCTAAAATCAAAACCAATTTTTCCACTTCATAGAAAAAATCCATCTCTTAGGTTGTGCATCTTAGGTATATTCTTAGGTCTCTGTGGATTCGACAACCCAATCTATACTACAAGGACCGTTCGACCTTCATCTCTTGGGTAAATGTGAGCATGAATCACATAATAAAAATTATTCATATTTATTATAATGAATTTATTATTTTAGGATAAAAATCATATATTTAGATGAGGTAAGTAAGATTATAAAATGAAAGTGATCTGTGAGAGAAATTTCCTCTTCTTTGAAACATGTCCTTTGGATCTCCTATAGAGCACTCTAGGATTGGTCTTTTATAACTCCATATTAAAAATGAAATATTTATTAATAACATGAATTTGAGATCGTTGACTTTTTGTTAAATAAAATAATATAAACATCATAATCTCATCCATGTGGCCCAAAATTCATAAATAAATTTATTTTAGAAAAATAAATTTATTAAGTTAAAAATGGTACTTCTATTCATTCATAACATAAATTTTTCCCCATGTGGAAACATAAGCGATAGTTAACACAAATAAAGTGACATTTTGTGACTTTCTTTGATTTAAATAATATATAAGTAATTTTCATGAAAAAAGTGTCCATTAAACAACTCAATTTTGATACTTATGTGTTATGGTTTGAATTAAATTAATCCTATGAAATTTAAAAAGGTGTTATGGTCATTTTATAGTCCTTATCATTTTACTTTTAACCTAAATTACCCAATTTACCATTTATCGTGGTAACAAAATTTAGCAAGGTTACTATTAATATTGGAAAAAAATAAAAGAAACCCATTTACTAAATTTATAAATTATGAATCAAAATAGGGAATCAATTTTTCAAAAATTCAAAACACACAAATTATAGAATTTAATTTGAAATAAAACCATAAAAACACTATGAAAAACAGTTTTTCAGAAAAATGCCCTTTTAAACATAATATGTTTTTATAATAAATTCATGTATAAAATCATTTTAAAAAAACAAAATTGTATTATTTTAAATAAAAATTAACTAGTTAAAATTTAAAACTAATATATAATATAATTTTACTTTATAAAGACTTTAAAATAAAATATAATTTTCAATAAAAAACAGTATTTTCACTATTCCTTAAAAAATAAATGTTTTCTTAAAATTATAAAAATAATAATTTTAGGATAATTTTTTCATTATTAATTCTAAAATTATATTAATTTTGTTAAATAAATTTTATATATCTTCTAGTAATTAATATTCACTCATTCAAAGAAGAAACAATCATTTTTAAAGAAAATGTATTTTTGAAGAATAAAGTGACATGCTAAAAATTGTGTGATCATTTTTTATGAACTTACTAGTACATTAATATTTATTGGGACCTTTATATTTATTTCATAATTTATTTATTATTATTTATTCCCACCAATTTAATGGCTAGGTTATAATAGGAATATAATATTTCCCAGTTCATCTAAACGTGTTATTGTGTGCAATGAAAGCTATCAAAGAAATCAAATTATTTAAAAAACCCTTTCTTAAAAATCTTACGGTATTACATTATAACCCCATTAAAATAAATTTTTCCCTATAAATTCATATTTTCCATCAAAGGTTTTAACATTTGATAATTTATTCATAGAAACCCACATCATAAAACTGAATAATAAAACTTCCCTTAAAAAGGGAAAGATAGAAACATAATGGTTAGTTGATGTAACACATAACATGGTTTCCGCATAATAAAAACATTAAAAGATGTATTTGGAAGGGAAAACTAATCCCAAAGAACTGATATAGAGTGATAGAGAACATGGTCAATATAAGGTTAATGACTACAAAACCATAGATAAACTAGGTTTAAAAAGTGTCATTAATATAATCAGATTTGATGATAATAGGATAAATTTTCATTTGAAAATACTTTGAGAATATGTACTTACTTGATTTCATTTCATAATTACAAACTCACTCTTTGGTTGTGCCTTGATCAATTTTTGTTTCATCTCTTACTCTAAGAAATGAAGTTGAAATTGTAATCTCTGAAGAACTAGTGAGATCATAGGATCCATAAGGGGATGATAAAACATTCATTCTCTATCTAGTTATCATCATAAAAAAATGGTTAATATAGGTTATAGAATACACATAAATCTTTATATGGTGAGGTAATACATTAATCTCTAAAACCACATACAAATTTCAATGTAAACAATTTCCTATATGGTTTCCCTTATGAACCTTCAAAAAGATTAAAATCCTAAAATTTCGAAAGAAGGTAACTAAATTTTAAAATTAAACTTATCATATATCCCCCAAAAAACTTTTGATGGCTCTTAATTATCAAACACCAAACATTTAAAGACCATTATCATGTATTTAATTGAAACATGGTAATAACTAGAATTACAATAAAACCTCAATGAAAACATTTGTGCTTTCCAAAATTAACTCCTTCTTCATACAATAAATCCAAATATTCTCTAAACTCAATCCCTAAACAACATTTTAATCATATTACTAATTAGTTCCAAGGTCATCAATATTATCCCACAAACAACTATATCTTTATCTCATTATTATCCCAACATCATGCACATATTAAGGGTTATCATTCCTTTATTCACATGTTCTCTAAAAATATCACCTTACCATTAAATCACTTTTCCAACCCATCATAATCATTCAACATATCCTTTCAAATCCTTAATTAAGAACTTATGTTGAACAATAATTATATATTTCATGATTCATATAACATAATATTTGAATTCCAGTACATAAATACTTAATCCATCCTACATTCTTCTCAAACTATTAACTAAGCTCCATCGTCTTATTTGTTAACACTTATTTCCTTTCACCTATCATTTTCAGTCTCAATATAAACATTACTTGTACAACCTTGTTGGTTTTATTCACAAACATTTCCCCAAGGAAATTTATTTTCATAGTTCCTATACTTTCCACATTTAAAGCATTCATTTATTGATAATACCTTAGGGAGACTAGTATTATCATCCATTATGTTAATTGAACTCTTCATTTTTTATTTGTAGTTACTTTCTTTGTGTCCTTCTTTTCCATAGTCAAAACATTTTCATGTTCCTCTAAGGTTTCCATTTGGTTGTTTCTTCCAACATTCTCGACATGTAAGAAACTGAATTTTCTTTCCTTCATGGTCTCCAATACCTGAACTCTCACCAAACTCTTTCCTTCTATTATTTGGAGAGTCTAAGAGTTTTTTAAGGTATACATTTTTAATCATGTTCTTTGAAAAATTATTAGGAATAATCACAACATAATTCACTCCATTAATTATCCCATTTTATTTTTCATCAGCATATTTTCCATCACATTCAACGTTAACCCAGTTTCTTCTGGTTCCTGCCATTGTCTAAAACTAGAAAGCATGGTGTGAGAAACACATATCATAGTGTAAAATATCATAATAAAGAGAAATTACTTATAAAATTTTAATCTATGATACCTTAGGTTTAATCCAAGGTTATTCCTGATTGATACCAAAACACTTGTATTGTAGCCTAGACTTATACTTAGGGTTCTTACTATGATTTTCTCATCCGAGTTTACAAAAGTTAGTTAAACCTTTCTATAATACCAACTATAATAGACCAATATTTTCATACATGTATTTTACATCTTTTTAGGTTAATAACAATATAATCCATGCCATAAGTATAAATTTTGTAGTACCCTTGAAAACATGGAAACATAAATAACCGGTTCATAAAATATCTACATCATCTTCTGATTATTCCTTCATAACTAGAATCCTTTTTGACATATTGTACCTAACACCTTTCTACATATCCTATATAAAAGAAACATAAGAATAGGGGGAGCTTAGATGCTCAATAAGGGTAGGTAGATTTCAAATAAAACATGAGAAGAAGGATATAAAAATATGAACATAACATTTAAAAATCATACCCTGCATAACATATATCATAACCTTGAGTCATGAAAAAATATTGGTAGTTCATAAGAAATAAATCATAAAGGATCATGATCCATGAGAAAATAACTATTTCATAGCACATGTAATGTAGAATATATATAATCTTATAAAATTTTGAACTTGGACAAATAGAAGTTGGTTCAATCATTAAATTAAAGACATGAAATTAGGAACTTGCATACAGTTATGAAAATGAAACCAGGTCTATCCATAATCTTATGAACATGAAATCTTGGTCCATGAAAAGAATTTTGAACATGAAATAAAGATCACACATAAAATATTTACCTCATCAGTTATCCACATTTACCCAATGAATTATAGGAAGATATATCTTTTAGCTATCACATAATGAAAACAATACATATGTGTTCCATAATGTTGATCCCTCTGGAAGATTGTTGAAATTCATCCTATGATTGCATTTTTAATAATCACAAATCATCAATTACTTAATCCGGTTGGATTTCTCATATACATAATCACAATATCTTATTGAATCTGTGTATATTGGCTGGATCATGTTTTTATCTCTTTGTTATTGATTTACATGTATTCTGGACGTCCTCTGGATTAAAGGACAACGGTCGCACCGATCCATATCAAAGGACAACGGTCGCACTGATCCATATCAAAGGACAATGGTCGCACCAATGGAGATCAAATGAGTCACCGATCATGACACACCGATGCAGATCAAATGAGTCACCGATCATGAAACACCGATGCTGATAATCTGAGTCACCGAAGATGTCTCACCGATGCTGATCAAATGAGTCACCGATCATGACACACCAATGTAGATAAAATGAGTCACCGATCATGACACACTGATGCAGATCAAATGAGTCACCGATCATGACACACCGATGATGATCATCTGAGTCACCGAAGATGTCTCACTCATGCTGATGCTGATGACCTACCAATTACTTGACACACTGATAGTCATAAACAGCTTTTTGAATTTCTTTATCTTTATTTAATCTAACCAACGGTCATATTAGGAATATTTTAATGCTCTGTCATTCATTTAATGAAGGTTGTTGGATGTCAAGGAACCATACCTCATACCTGTAAAAATAAATCATTTCTTTTACAGGAGCTCATGCCATAAATACAAGAAGCCCCTGCTGGTGCATATAGATACGGGGGTAACAACGACAAGACAGTAGAGCGCAATGAGTGGTGGATGAGATAGTCGTAGAAAAACACAGAACCTCATACACACTCAAGCTTACTCAAGAAGAGTTTTTTATTTCCACGTGGACATTGAAGAACTTCATTCACTACATTTCTCACTATCTTTGAATTTGGATACCAAGCAGACGACACTCTGTTTTTCAGACAAAAACCAGATGAGGACTCAGAATCATCTCTGATCAAACTCAAGGAGTCCAAAGCTTCATTAAAATAACTAGATCCATTTCAAAACACTACATCTCTGCTCTGTGATTCATTATTTTACATTTCGAGTAGTGTGTGTTATCTCCTCCATTTAACACACACATTGTCTCCTATACTTTAACTGGAGGATCTGTAAATCCTCACTCAAACTCTTACATATTCTATTTCCGACTGAGATAGTGGTAGAGGTCGTGTGTGACCTGGACAGCTGGTTGTAGTTGTTCTGATTCCCAAGAATAACAGTGGTAGAGGTCTTGGACCTGGACAGGTGTAAACTGTTGTGAACCCTGATCCAGGGTGTGGATCAAATTTATACAAATTGTTGAGAGGACTAAGTCTCGCCTTGAGACTGAACCTCTTGGTTATATCTGTTGTGCTATATCTGTCAAAGTTATTCTTTTATTCCGCTGCTAATTTCTTTAAAACCAAAACTATTTTAAAGTCACTTTGATAATTAAATTCGCAAGTGTTTATATTAGTTGTAAATCAGTAATTTGGTTTCAAAAGTTAATCAACCTTTCTGTTTTGATTAACTGGGAAATAATCAATCCCTTGAGAACCCAACTGAACCATTACTTTGATATAAATTCACTACAATTTAATTCAGTATTTTATTTGGGGGTTTTTTAGACAATGTTTTAAAACAGAAATTTTAATTGGAACTCAATTCACCCCCCTATTGAGTATCCACTCTGACCAACAATTGGTATCATAGGTAGATTTAAATATTTTCTAAAAGTACTCTATTTTTCAACTGTGATTTTAGTTGTATTTTAAAGTTCTTAAAATTTATGTTATTTCTAAATTTTTATCTCTTTAAAATCTTTGCTTTAAGTAAGCAATCATGGATAATAGACTTGAAGGTGTTGCTACCAATAGACCACCATTTTTTAATGGCACTAACTATGCTCAGTGGAAAATCAAGATGAAAATTCATTTAGAAAGCATTGGTTTTGATATTTGGACTGCTATAGAATCATAATATAAAATTCCTACTACTGTTAGAACTACTTGGAATGAAGCTACTAAGGATGCCTAAAATAATAACTGTAAAGCTATGAATGCCTTGTATTATGCTTTAGGAGATGAGGAATTTAATAGAATATCTGCTTGTAAAACTGCTTGTGAAATTTGGGATACCTTATCTGTTTCTCATGAAGGAACAACTAATGTTAAGGAAATGAGATTTAACACTTATACTATTAATTATGATAATTTCAAGATGAAGCCTGATGAACCCATTTCTGACATGTATCTCAGGTTTAATGAAATTGTCAACACAATGACTTCCCTGGGAAAGGATGTTCCATAAAAGGAACAAATTATGAGAATTCTGAGATGTCTACCTAAAAGATGGAGGGGAACTTCCGTCTCAATTATAGAATCGTGTGATATTGGTGAACTACCAGTCAAGGATCTAATTGGAAAGTTGATGATGTATGAAGAGGAACTCAAGGTTAACAAAGAAGAAGAAGATGAACCAAGAAGGAAGTCAGTTGCTTTCAAGACATCAACTTCAAAGAATAAGGATAAGGAGAAACATCATGCTATAAATGAGAGTTCAAGCTGTGAAGATAGTGAAAGTGCTTCTGATAGTGATGCTGAGATCGATCACATTTCCAGAAGATTTAAAAAGTTTTATAGGAAGAACAAGTTTTTAAGAAAATCAAATTATAAAGGTATGTATGATAGCAAGGGACATTGGAAAAAGAATTGGAAGAAATCTGAAAAATCAGATGAAGTTGTCTGCTATGAGTGCAAAAGAAAGGGACACATAAAAGCAGACTGTCCAAAGTTGAAATACAAGAAGAGGTATGATTACAAAGACAGTAAGTACAAAAAGGCTATGAAGGCTACTTGGAGTGCTTCTGAGGATAGCTCCACTAAATCTGAAGTTTCTTAAACTGAGCACAGAAATAAGGCAATCATGTGTTTTATGACAAACACCTCTGAGGGAACCTACTTAAAGATGTCATGTAGAAAGACTTGGTATTTGGACAGTGGATGTTCAAGACATATGTCTGGAGACTTCTCATGCTTTAAAAGCTTAGTCAGAGTTGATGGAGGTTTTGTCACCTTTGGTGATAATTCTAAAGGGAAAATCATCGGCTTAGGCCATATTGGTAACACTGACTCAGTATTAATTTCTAAAGTTTTTGTTGATGGACTTAAATACAATTTGTTATGTATTTCTCAGTTATGTGATGATGGTTTTTATGTTAAATTTGAAAATGATTCTTGCAATGTTTTTAAATCTAAAAATGTTTTAGTGTTTGCTGCTTTGAGAAATGAAAATTTTTATACTGTTGATTTAAATTCTTTAGCTAAGAAAAATATTACTTGTTTAAATTATTTTCATAAAGATTCTTGGCTTTGGCACAGAAGATTAGGACACTGCAATGTGCATTCACTTAGAAAACATTCTAGGAAGAACTTAGTTAGAGACCTACCCAAACATGAATTTCCAGCAGATAAATTTTGTAATCCCTGTCAAAAGGGAAAGAAACATAAAGTTTCTTTTAAATCAAAGAAATAAGTTTCAACTTCTCAACCTCTTGAGTTAGTTCACATGGATTTATTTATACCTTCAAGAGTTTCTAGTTTAAATGGGAATCATTATGTCTATGTTCTTGTAGATGAATTTTCTAGATATACTTGGGTATATTTTCTAGCTCACAAAAGTGAAGCATGTTCTTGCTTTGTAAAATACTCCAAGTCTGTAGAAAACCTTAGTGGACTTAAGATTAAAACTATGAGAAGTGATCATGGCCGTGAGTTTGAAAATCATGAGTTTGAATCTTACTGCTCACACAATGGCTATAGTCACAATTTCTCTTCCCCTAGGACACCTCAATAGAATGGTGTAGTAGAAAGGAGGAATAGAACCCTGCAAGAAATTTCTAGAACTATGCTAAATGAGTATGACCTACCTGTTTATTTTTGGGTTGAATCTGTAAATAAAGCTTGTTATGTTATCAATAGAGTCTTGATCAGACCTGTTCTTAAGAGGACCCTTTATGAGTTGTGGAACCATAGGAAACCTAAGGTTAAATAATTCAATGTTTTTGGCTGCAAAGTCTTTATTCTTAATACTAAAGACAATCTGGACAAATTTGCATCCCAGAGTGATGAAGGAATTTTTCTAGGTTACTCAAATTCTAGTAAATCATATAGAGTTTTCAATAAAAGAACCAAATGTGTGGAAGAATCTGTTCACATCAAATTTGATGAAACTAATCCACATGAACCTAAGACCTCTCTTGAAAATCTTGAAGATGGTCTCTCTGGTTTGAACCTTAATGATAAAGATAGTGGACCTGTAGTTAAAACAGCCAGTTCTGGAAATTTTCCAGACCCTGCTTCTGTTGAACCTCAACCTGTAGATGAACCTGAAATCTCGAGCCCAACCTTTTCAAGATCAACTAGAATTCTGAACAATCATCCTTTAGATGCTGTTGTAGGAAATCTTGATATAGGGACACAGACTAGAGCTTCTCTTAGAAATCAGGTTGAACTTCAAGCCTTCTTGTCACAGCAAGAACCTAAAAATATCAATGATGCTATCAATGATGAATTTTGGGTAATGGCTATGCAAGAGGAACTAAATCAATTTGAAAGAAACAAAGTCTGGAAATTAGTTGAAAGACCTAAGGACACTATTACCATAGGCACAAAATCAGTGTTTAGAAAGAAAGTTGATGAATCTGGAAACATCATTAGAAACAAAGCTAGGTTAGTTACACAAGGTTACAATCAAGAAGAATGAATTGACTATGAGGAAACCTTTGCACCTATAGCTAGATTATAGGCTATTAGGATCTTACATGCCTATGCATCACATCTGAATTTCAAGTTATATCAAATGGATGTGAAAAGTGATTTTTTTAAATGGTTTTATTGTTGAAGATGTTTTTGTAGAACAACCACCTGGTTTCAAAAATACTCATTTTCAAAATCATGTCTTTAAACTTTCTAAAGCTTTATATGGTTTAAAACAAGCTCCAAGAGCTTGGTATGAAAGACTTTCAAACATTCTTATTTCAAAAGGATTTACAAAAGGAATAGCTGATCCCACTCTTTTTATAAAAAGGATTTCAAAAGATGTGTTAATAGTACAAATCTATGTTGATGATATTATTTTTGGATCTTCTAAAAATTATTTATGTACTGAATTTTCAAAGGTTATGCAAAATGAGTTTGAAATGAGCTTAATGGGAGAGCTTAAGTATTTTCTTGGATTTCAAATCATTCAAACTTAAGATGGTATTATTCTAAATCAAAGTAAATATACTAAGGATTTTTTGAAACGTTTTGGTTTAGATAGTATTAAGGAAAGTGATATACCTATGAGTACTACTTGTAAGTTGGATATTGATGAATCTGGGAAACCAGTTGATCAAACCTATTACAGAGGAATGATTGGGAGTTTACTTTATCTTACTGCTACTCGACCAGATATTATGTTTAGTGTGTGTATGTGTTCTAGATTTCAAGATAATCCTAAAGAATCACACTTACTGGCTGTTAAAAGGATTTTTAAATATCTTAAGTATACTGTGAATTTAAGTTTGTTTTATCCAAAAGGACAATAATTTGACCTAACTAGTTATTCATATGCTGACTTTGTTGGATGTAAGTTAGATAGGAAAAGCACATCTTGAACATGTCATTTACTTAGAAAGCCCCTAATATTATGGTGTAGTAAGAAACAAAACTCAGTTGCATTGTCTACTGCTGAAGCAGAATATATTGCTGCTGGTAGTTGCTGTGCACATATTCTATGGATGAAACACACTTTATTGGACTATGGATTTGATTTTAAATAGGTTTCAATTAACTGTGACAATACTAGTGCGATCAACATATCTAAGAATCATGTGTCTCACTCTAGGACTAAGCACATTGATATCAGACATCAATTTCTAAGAGATCATTATCAAAAAGGTGATATTTCTCTAGAATTTATTAGTTCTGAAGATCAATTAGCTAATATTTTTACAAAGCCTTTATGTTCTGAAAGAATGAATTTTATTAAACAAGAATTGTGTATGATAGATTTGTGAAACTGATCTGTGAAACTGATCTATGAAACCGATCTGTGAAACCGATCTGTGAAACCTATCTGTGAAACCGATCTGTGAAACCGATCTGTGAAACTGATCTGTGAAACCGATCTGTGAAACCGATCTGTGAAACCGATCTGTAAAACCGATCTGTGAAACTGATCTATGAAACCGATCTGTGAAACTGATCTGTGAAACTGATCTGTGAAACCGATCTGTGAAACCGATCTTTCTTTATATTAATTTTTTTTTTGATTAATTAACTATTTTTATCTTTATTATGGGAACCCTAAATGATGAAATAAATGATACGTGACTATTTATATTCCCCAAACCGTCGACCTTTCATTTCTTTCCCGCCAAACCTTATTTCCTCTCTTTTCCTCTACTTCGAACCTTCGAACTCCTGCTTTCCCCAGAATCGTCAAATGGCTAAGCAGAAGAGACTGAGCAAAGGATCAGAAAGTCATGTACCTTCAAAGCATGCTCGAGGCGAGTAGAGTAGTACCACTCAAAGATCAGTAAATCTGAACCTGGAAACTCGGATTGTTGCTGTAGAAAAGGATGTCAGCTCCGCCTGGCTTTTGACAAGTAAGTCGTTGTTGTTACAATTTTTAGATCCGCAAGGATGGAAATCCAGGTTCTCAGATAACACTCGTGTATACTACCCAAATCTAGTGCATGAGTTTTATATAAATCTACAAGTTACTTTAGATGGTGTCAAGGCTGCCAGAGTGTCTTCTGTATTGAAAGGAAATAAAATATCTTTTTCGTCTAAACAATGGGATGAATTTTTGAATGTACCCCATGAGGGTCGGTATGAGGATTATTCTGGAAACATTCCTCCAACCACTGATACTTGTCTTATGAGTTAGCTTTGGATATTTTGACTAGAAACAGAGAGTCAAGGAGAATCATAGCCTTAGAGCTGGATGGTTAATGTAGACTTCTCTTTAAGTTTATTCAGCACCAAATTTGCCCCAGGAAAGGAGATTTTTCTGCTGTAAGATACCAGGATGTTTTTATATTGTTTTTACTAAAGACTTATGTGAAGATCAATTTGTGTATACATCTAATAGTGCACATAGCTGGAATGGTGAAACCTTCTAATAAAGCCACAACCCTATTCTATTCTAAAATGATCTCTGCTATGTTAAAGAATCTGTAATGTGTTGATGAAGCTGATGAGATAGCCGAATCTGATAGTGATTATTGTGTTAATAAAGAAATTTGTAAACGGATGAAAATAAACTGGAGCCCATGGAAGAAATGATGGGTTGCTGATGAGGACAAGTTGTATGAATCTTACAATCCCACTGATCATGGAAAGAGGCCAAAGGGTTTGAGAGACCCTGGTTTGAAATCAGATGAGGAGCCAATTTATTCTGATGATGAGGAAGAAGTAGATGCTGAATGGAATAAATACACTGAAGAGTCTGGTAAACAAGGGATAGAAGAAGCTGGAATAGAAGAAGGAAGTATGTCACCTCCTGATGATAGGAGTGATCCTGATACTGTGATCCCTAAGAGAAGAATAGACTATGGATCTTCCAGTCCACCTTTACCCCTACCTGAATCAAAACCAGTTCTTGGTGATGAAGAATCTAGTGACACTGAAGTATCTGACAGTGATGTTTCTGTGAAGAGTGGAAATGAGAATGGAGATGATGATGATGATGATGATAATGATGATGATGGTGATAACTGACCAGTGGATGGTCTTGTTGTACCTCCAACAGAAACACATCAAACTGTACTAGAAACAGATTCCAATGACAAGAGAGAATCTCTTGAAATCAGTGGAAAGGCAAGTTATGATAAACCAAAATACACTCTGTGTGCTGTTGTCTGGGATGATTACCCTGGTTTTTCTGTTTTGGGTTTACAGTATTCTGAAGAAGAAGAAGAAGAATCAGAATCTACAGCGGTTATGATGGAAAGCCAACCAGTTGAGGCAAGGTCTGCTCATGGTGTTGATGTTGCAAGTGCTCATCTACCTAGTTCTACTGTATCTCAGTCCGATTTTGATATGTTCAAAAGTGATTTGCTTACTTCTGTGAGAGATATAGTCATAGAAGAGATTTCAAATTCTATTAAACCAGACCTGGCCAATACTGGTGAGTTTATTGGCAGGCACATATCCTCTCTAAATCAGATTCTGAAGGATCTACAATCTGGCTTATTTTCTTTATCCGATGAATTTAGATCCACCATCTCTGGTATGATGGAAGTGTTGAGAAATCTGATTAAACATCTTAAGATGTCTGATCTGAGAAAGTTTTAAGCTGAGATAACTCAGATAGTTACTCAAGCCAGTACAGCCGAAGTAACCAAGATCACTACTCGTGAGCTAGAGGCTCTAAGGCAGATTGTGCATGATGAATTGGCCGCCATTAGGCAAGTTCTTGATTTGGACTCGTTGAGGAAGATGAAGGAGCACAGTGATCACATTCATAGGATGGTAACAGTATATTCCACAGATGCCACTAAAGCTCAGAGAGAGATCAAGGAAAAGGTTGATCACTACTTTTCAAAAATCTATACCAAGCATGAGATGACCGCGAATTTCAAAGTGTTAGCTGACAATCTGACACTACCTCAATTCACTCATGCTTTCAAGACTCAAGTTTGACAGTTGCAAGATTTTACTCCAACCTTGGAACGGTTCATGGAGAATAAGGATGATTTTGAGAAGGCTATGCAGTATGGTTCATAAGTTATTCATAATTTCATAAATCTTTTGAAGCCTTATATGAATGCACAAGCCACCGCCATTGTGTTTCCTACTACTGACCCTCTCAGTGCCTCTGATGTTGCTCCAAATCAGATCTTCGTTGCTCAAGCTCTATCTCAACTCTGACCAGTTCCTCAGCAATCTTCTCAACCTGCTCCTACAGCTCCACAGAAAATCCCAGTGGCATCCTCTCCTCCAACCTCCAGAGTCATCTTACCACTATTTCAAATTCGCCCAGTTCAACCGGCCTCCAAGCCTTCCAACTTACCAACCATTGATCCTTATAACAAGGGAAAAGCCCCGTTACATCCCCAGAAATAGTTGTGCATTGTTGTTGATAGGGTGAACCCTGTTGTGATTGTGTTGTGACGTCTTATAAACTTTATTCTCTTTTCTTTTTATTCTCACTGATGCCTTCTTTTAATCTCTTCTTTATCTGTTTTCCCTTTTTTTTTATCCCAAAGGGGGAGAAATCTGTATATCTATGGATCTATGAGGATATGGGGGAGATGCATCTCTCAAGGGGGTGATTTATATCTTTTTATGGCAATGCTTGCATAAGTATTTAAAGGCATAAATTCAGGGGGAGATTTATATCTCATTATGTTTTTATTCTAATTTTTCCTTATTATTTATGATATATTATATTTATTTATGGCTAAGCTTTGTGATTGGCTAAGATTTGTGATTATCAAAAGGGGGGGAGATTGTTGAGCCCTCTAGAAGATTGTTGAAATTCTTCCTATGATTGCTGTTTTAATAATCACAAATCATCAATTACTTAATCCAGTTGGATTTCTCATATACATAATCACAATCTCTTAGTGAATCTATGTATATTGGCTGGATCATGTTTTTATCTCTTTGTTATTGATTTACAAGTTTTCTGGAAGTCCTCTGGATCAAAGGATAATGGTCGCACCAATCCATATCAAAGGACAACGATCGCACCGATCCATATCAAAGGACAACGGTCGCACCGATCCATATCAAAGGACAACGGTCACACAGATCCAAATAAAAGGACAACGGTCACACCGATCCATATCAAAGGACAACGGTCGCACCAATTCAGATCAAATGAGTCACCGATCATGACACACCGATGCAGATCAAATGATTCACCGATCATGACACACCGATGCTGATCACTTGAGTCACCGAAGATGTCTCACAGATGCTGATCAAATGAGTCACTTATCATGACACACCGATGTAGATCAAATGAGTCACCGATCATGACATACCGATGTAGATCCAATGAGTCACCGATCATGACACACCGATGTTGATCATCTGATTCACCAAAGATGTCTCACTGATGCTGATGCTGATGACCTACCGATCACTTAACACACTGATAGTCATAAACAGCTGTTTGAATTTCTTTATCTTTATTTAATCTAACCTACGGTCATATTAGGAATATTTTAATGCTCTGTCATTTATTTAATGAAGGTTGTTGGAAGTAAGGGAAATGTACCTCATACCTGCAAAAAGAAATCATTTCTTTTACTGGAGCTCGTGCCATAAATACAAGAAGCCCCTGCTGGTGCATATAGATACGGGGTAACAATGAAAAGACAATAGAGTGCAAAGAGTGGTGGATGAGATAGTCGTAGAAAAACACAGAACCTCATACACACTCAAGATTACTCAAGAAGAGTTATGTACTTCCACGAGGACATTGAAGAACTTCATTCACTACATTTCTCACTATCTCTGGATATGGATACCAAGAAGACGACGCTCTATTTTTCAGACAAAAACCAGACGAGGACTCAAAATCATCTCTGATCAAACTCAAGGAGTCCAAAGCTTCATTGCAATCACTAGATCCATTTCAAAAGTCTACATCTCTGCTCTGTGATTCATTATTTTACATTTCGAGCAGTGTGTGTTATCTACTGCATTTAACACACAAACTGTCTCCTATACTTTAATTGGAGGATCTGTAAATCCTCACTCAAACTCTTACATCTTCTATTTCCCACTGAGATAGTGGTAGAGGTCATGTGTGACCTGGACAGCTGGTTGTAGTTGCTCTGTTTCCCACGAATAACAGTGGTAGAGGTCTTGGACCTGGACAGGTGTAAACTGTTGTGAACCCTGATCCAGGGTGTGGATCAAATTTATACAAATTTTTGAGAGGACTAAGTCTCGGCTTGAGACTGAACCTCTTGGTTATATCTGTTGTGCTATATCTGTCAAAGTTATTCTTTTATTCCGCTGCTAATTTCTTTAAAACCAAAAATGTTTTAATGTCACTTTGATAATTAAATTCTCAAGTGTTTATATTAGTTGTAAATTAGTAATGTGGTTTCAAAAGTTAATCAACCTTTCTGTTTTGATTAACTGGGAAATAATCAATCCCTTGAGAACCCAACCGAACCCTTACTTTGATATAAATTCACTACCGTTTAATTCCGTATTTTATTTGGGGGTTTTTAAGACAAAGTTTTAAAACAGAAATTTTAATTGGAACTCAATTCACCCCCTCTTGAGTATCCACTCCGACCAACACATAAGAACATAAGTCATTCTTCATATCAATAAACCATGTAAAAAAATGTGTTTCATAAACATTTCATCATAAAATAAATCATGGAAAATAAATGGGTTTCATAAACATCATTTCATCATAAATATCAACCAACCATAAAAAGAATAATGATAGTATCCTTGAATAATATCCCCATAAAAGCATAAGTAATATCAAAATAATGTTATCTTATATGGAAAATTATTTTAAAAGATCACTTAAAATAATTCTTGAAAAAAATAACATTTCCATTTTAAAATCTTTTATTTTAAAGATATGGGAAATTATAAAAGAAAACATTTTCTTCGAAAATAACCTTGTAATCTTGTTAAGTAAGATTTAATTTATTTAGGCATCATGATGGATGGAAATTCCATTCGTGTCATATATGTTAAAAAAATATCCCTTTCACACTTTTTTGTTAAAAATCATAAAATACTTTTTTAGAAAATGACAAGAAGATTCTATTTAAAACATTTTTTCAAGATTTAAAAAAGAGTAAAAATGAATTTAAAAAATAATTGATGAATAGTAAAAAAATATAAAACATGTACAAATAATAGAAATATTCCCTAGTAGATACTTAAACATAAACAATCTTGAATAATAATGAGATTGTGGAATAAACCCTTCCACTTTGTGATCAGTCGAATCATGTGCCCCATGAAAGAAATAAAATTATATGGATATTTAAATAACATAATATTTAGGATAAGAGTCTTAAAATACATTCATGGGAAGTATATACAACACGTAAAATAAATAAGTAGTGTATAAGGCATGTGTCCCACATAAATAAAAGTGTGGCAAAAATCTCTTACCTCAAGTATTGAATTTCTTTATTCGTGTTGAAACCTCATATATAATGAATATGAATTTATTATACATGTATTACATAACCATATATCTATCGTAACATGTATGATTTTGTTATATCATCTTATCACCCGTCTGTTAATAATTTGTTATTAAAATCACTGTTCTAGGTGATAATTACTTCATTTTCCAAGCACGTATCAGTTTAGTAGTCCTATTCCTTATACTTTGATCACGGTACTATAATTTTCATAATGTTAATAATAATTAAAAAATCATATATATTCATTGTATATATTTATAATAATTCATAAAAATTATAGATCAGAAAATGAATTACACCGTTCATGGAGACGGCAGGTCGTACGTACGCATGAACGTTGTTTCCATTATCCATCTAATGGAATGAATGAAAGATAAATAATAATAAAACTTTATAGAATCATTCTTATGTTATATATATCATATATGTTCATAAAAATTATCTTTATTACCATCCTTGTGAAATATAAGTGAAAACAAATCACATCACATCATGGAGATGGTAGTCCATACGTACGCATGAGCGACATTATCATTTCTCAAAAGATTAGATGATGATAAGTTAGAGACAATATTATCATTTTAAAGGTATAATTATATTATAAATATCATATATAATCATTAATCCCATCATAATACTCATCCATATAATATGGTGATGAAAAATGAATTGTATCACTATGTGGAGACGGTAAGTCATACGTACGCATGAACGATACTTTTACTTATTGTTTGATGAGAAAGAGGGTGTATAATGGTGTTGTCATAATCATACTAATATTTCAGAATACTGAGGATATTTTAGTTATTATTTTATTATAAAAATCATATATTAAGATGATGTATGGAATAGTAGAAAAAGAATATGATCGACTAGAGTGATTACCTCTTCTTCAAAACATCTCCTTTGGATCCCCTCTAAAGGGCTCTAGTATCAGTCTTTTGAGAAGACCAACACCTCAAGAATGTGGCTAGGGAATTTTATAAGATAAATTGATAGGGTATGGTCGAGTTAGAAGGCTCAATGTGATGTGAAGAAGTAAAGAATTAGGTTCCCTTTTATAATTGAGGTGAGGCGCACTTTTGGAATTTTTCCAAAGATTAAATTATAATAAATTCATTTTCTATCCAAATTCCACCAAATAGAGATAGATTCAAAGATAATAAAAGATAAGGTTGTAATTGAATCAACTAGTAGATTTTAGACAAGTTTTAATATTATTTTAAACCTTATTGTTGGACTTCTAATGTATTAATAATGTTTTAATGATCAAAAATCATGTATGTTATGTAAAGCCTGGTAATCCTATGTAATATATCTTAAATCATGTACAAATTATTAGTATCCTTATGCTTTAAGTGAATCTATCAAAGTTCTTAATTTATATACATTATGTTTTATTATTTTACACTATATTTGATTGACTTTATAATGATTTCCTTGATTAATGATTAAGTCTAATCCATTCTATGAATATCACTACTTATGTCTGAATACAGATATTTAGCTAAGTCTGAGACACTATGAGTCTGCCACTAGTTATGTTTTTTTGGAAAAGGACCCAGACACCGTGACCAAACACCGTGACCATCTAGAAACTATGACCTTCGAGACACCGTGACCATCCAAACACTTTGATCAGGCACCGTGACCATCTACACACTGTGACCATCCAAACACCATGACCATGAGACACTATTTCAAGAAGACACTGGTTCATGGAAACACCATTTACAAACCAACTTTGACACCATTTCTTAATCTATTTTTTTTTCTCAATTTAATTTCTAACGGTCTTATTTGAAGCACTTAAATACACTGACATAGTTAATGCTTCTTTGTAGACACATCATCTAATAGTACGAGGTACGAGGTGTAGAATACATGCATCATGTTGGCACCAACACATGCACTCAAGAATAATTGAGGAAGAGGTCATGCGACCTGGACAGTATTGTGTACTATTGTAAAGCCCGATATAGGTTGTGTATCTATATTATTTATATAAACTACTTGGTGGTAGGTGATCATTAACTGGAGTGGATTATGTCTTGGCTTGAGACTGAATCACTTGTTTTATATCTGATGTGTTGTTTAATTTAGTTTTCTCTATTTTACAATTTAATTATGAATTCACTAAATTTACTTTGATAGTTAATCTTGGAAAGAATTTATAATTGTGTTGCCTTATTATAATAGCTTTAAAAGTAATTTTAATAACCAATATTAAGATTACTGAGAATTAATCAATCTTCTAAGAAGTTATTTCAATAGTCAAACGTTCATAACACTAGATCCATGATTAATTGAGTTATATTAAACTATTAGGGAACCTTTTAAGTATTCTTTTTAAATATAAATTTTAAATAGGTACTCAATTACCCCCCCCCCCCCCCCTGAGTACTCTACTTTAACCAACATTTAGTATCAATGGGTCTATTTGTTAATCCTATTAAGACTCTGTTTTTTACATTATTCAACTGTGATTGTAGATATACTTTAAATATCTATAAATTTTTCTTAATTCTAAATTTCTAGATCTTTACAAGTTATTTTTTTATCATGGATAATAGATTGGAAGGTTCTGCAACAAACAGACAAGCATTTTTTAATGGAACCAATTATTCTCAATGGAAAATTAAAATGAAAATGAATTTAGAAAGTATGAGCTTTGAAATCTGGTCATCAATTATAGATGAATATAGGATTCTTGATACTGATAGAACCACTGGGTTTGAACCTACAAAAACTTCCTTCAATAACAATTCCAATGATATGAACGTTTATACTACTCTTTAGGAGATGAGGAATTTAATAGAATCACTGCTTGTAAAATTTCCCCTGAAATTTGGGATACCTTATCTATTTCACATGAAGGAACATCTAGTGTGAACAAAATGATACTTAATACCTACACAATTAAATATGATAACTTTAAAATGAAACATGATGAGCCTATTTCTGACATGTATCTTAGGTTTGATGAAATTGTCAACGCGATGATTTCTATTGGACAAGAAGTCACTACTAAGGAACAGATCATGAGAATTCTCAAATGCCTACCTAAAAGATGGAGAAGAACCTCTGTCTCTATTAGAGAATCATGTGACATCAGTAAGCTACCTATAAAAAACTCATTGGGAAACTGATGATGTAAAAAGAGGAGGTGAAAGTCAACAAGGAAGAGGAGGATGAACCCAAAATAAAATCAGTTGCATTCAATACCACCACCTCAAAACACAAAGAAAAAGGAAAATTGGATGTGTTTATAGAGAGTTTCAGCAGTGAACAATCATCACCTGATAGTGATGATGAGATGGCTCAAATAGATAGAAGGTTCAAGATATTTTACAAGAAGAAGAGCTTTTTCATAAATCCTAGCTTCAAGGGAAAATATGATCACAAAGGAAGTTGGAAGAAATATTGGAAACTAAGTGACAAGTCTGAAGAGATTGTATGCTATGAATGTAAGCTCAAGGGATATATCAAGGCTGAATATCCCAAGCTCAAGTACAAAAAGAAATATGATGAAAAGGATAGATAATATAAAAAGGCAATGAAATAAACATGGAGTGCTTCAGAGGATAGTTCAAGTGACTCAGAATCTTCACATGGTGAACTGGCTAAAAAATCCAATATGTGTTTTATGAAAACCACATCTGAGGTAACACTAGACTCTCCTGTACATAATTCATACTATTCAAGAGATGAGAGTGACTCTGAAAATAGTTCTAATGATGAAATGTTTGAATACAATAATATTCTTGAAGAGACATGCAATGAACTAAAATATAAATACAAATACTTGAAGAAACAATATGATCTTACTGTAACTATTAAATATGAACTTACAATATAAAGTGAGAAAAATGATCAACTCCTCAAAGAGAATAATGAACTAAATATATATACTGAGAAATTGAAGAAAGACTTATAAAATATTACCAATGGTAAAAATACTCATACTAAAATTCTAGGTAAAAAAATTTCTCCTAAATATACTAATGGTATTGGATATCAACCTGGAAAAATAAGTTTTGGAAGAACTAATTTTTTTTCTAAATCTAGGACATACAGCTTTACACCCAGTTCTGGAAAACATTCAACTGGTTCAAGTTATGATATACTCTCTACTGTTTCAATATTTTCTGGACCAAATAGAGTTTATTTTTCAAATACATTACATAATTCTAATAGGAAACCTATGAGGTAGATATCGGTTCTTAAATCACTTATCACTAATATTATTGGACCCAAACAAGTGTGGGTACCAAAATCTATTTTTATTTGAATATTTTGTTAGAAAGATGCTTAAATATGTTCATGTAAGAGCATATGTTACTTGGATAGTTGGTGTTCAAGACACATGACAGTAGACTACTCATGCTTCAATAATTTAATAAAAGTTGATGACGGGCATGTCACCTTTGGTGAAAAATGCCAAAAGAATGATTATTGGCCATGGAAAAATCGGTAACTCTAACTCATTTTTAATTTCTAATGTACTGTTTTTTGATGGATTGAAATATAATCTTCTTAGTATCTCACAATTATGTGATGATGGATTTCAAGTCAAATTTTAAAATGGTGATTTCAATGTTTTTAATTCTAAAGATGAATTTGTGTTTTCTATATTATGAAATGAAAATGTTTATTCTATTAACTTAGATTCTTTAGCACCTCAAAATGCATCATATTTATGTTTTTTTTTCACAAATAGTCTTAGCTTTGGCGTAGGAAACTAGGACACTGTAACACTCACTCCCTTAGAAAGTTGACTAGAAAAGTCTTAGTCAAAGACCTACCCAAACATGACTTTCCAAATGGTAAATTGTGTAATCCCTGTCAAAAAGGAATGCAACACAAAATTTCTTTCAAACCAAAGAAAGAAGTTTCAACTTCTCAACCTATCGAACAAGTTCACATGAATTTTTTTGGAGAATCTAGTGTTTCTAGATTAAATGGGAATCAATATGTCTATTTTCTTGTAGAAGACTTTTCTATATATATGTGGTCTTTTTTTATCTCACAAAAGTGAAACCTTCTCTCATTTTACCAAATATTCCAAAACTATATAAAATCTTAGTCAACATAAAATTAAATCCTTAAGAAGTGAGTAAGGTCGTGAGTTTTAAAATCAAGAGTTTTAATCCTTTTTATCACAAAATGGATATAGTCATAATTTCTCTACCCCTAGAACTCCTCAACAGAATAGAGTTATAGAAAGAAGAAATAGAACACTGCAAGTGATTTCTACAACCATGCTTAGTGAATATGACCTACCTATTTATTTTTGGGTTGAATCTATAAATACATCATGCTAAATAATCAATAGAGTGTTGATTAGACGCATTCTTAAAATGAATCCTTATGAGTTATGAATGAATTTAAAACCCAAAGTTAGCTACTTCAATGTTTTTGGTTACAAAGTATATATCCTTAATACTAAAGACAATCTTGAAAATTTTTCTTCTAAGAGTGATGAAGGGATATTTTTAAGATATTTATTTTCTAGTAAAGCCTATATAGTGTCTAATAAAATAACTGAATGTGTGGATGAATCTATCCATGTAAAATTTTGTGAAATAGATCCACAAGATCATATGACCTCTCCATAGAACCTAGATGATGATGTATCAAATCTGGACATTAATTCAAAATCCTCAAACCATCCTGTGAAAGAATCTGTGAAAACTTCCAGTTCTGGAAATTCTTTAGATTCAAGTCACAATGAGCCAGAACCTGTTGATGATCCTGAAATCACCCGTCTTTTTTCTAAAGCTATTAGAACACTTAATAACCATCCTATAGATGTTGTTTTAGGATACTTAGACAAAAGAACTCAAACTAGAGCTTCTCTAAGAAATTAGGTTGAACATCAAGTCTTCTAGTCACAACTTGAACCTAAAAATATTAATTATTTTATCAATGACGATTTTTGGTCGATGGCAATGCAAGAAGAACTTAATCTGTTTGAAAGGAACAACGTTGGGAAACTTCTTGAATGGCTCAAAGACACATTAAACATAGTCACTAAGTGAGTGTTTAGAAATAAGGTAGATTAATCTAGTAATATAGTTAGAAACAAGGCAAGATTGGTTGCACAAGGCTACGGTCAAGAAGAAGGAATTGACTATTAAGAGACCATTGTACTTGTATCCAGACTTGAAGCCATCAGAATTCTGCTTGCTAATGCAACACATCTGAATTTTAAACTATATCAAATGGATGTCAAAAGCACATTTCTAAATGGGTATATAGTTGAGGATGTATTTTTTGAGAAACCCCTGGTTTTACAAACCCTCATTTTCTAAATCATATTTTTATGTTATCAAAAGCTTTGTATGGTTTAAAACATACTCCAATATCTTGGTATGATATATTATGTACTTTTCTTATTTCCAAAGGATTAACCAAAGGAATAACTGATCCTACCATTTTTATAAAACTAATTTCCAATTATGTTTTAGTTTTTCAAATCAATGTAGATGATATTATCTTTGGATATTCAAACAAATATTTATTTATTGATTTTTCAAATACCTCAAGAATACACCCAATTTAGGACTGTTCTATCCCAGAGGACAATCACTTCATTTAGTTAGTTATTTTGATGCAGACTTCGGTGGGTGTAAGTTAGATAGAAAAATCACTTCTAGAACATGTCAACTTTTAGGAAAGTCGCTAGTATCATGGTATAGTAATAAACAAAATTATGTTGCATTATCTACTATAGAAGTTGAATACATTGCTTCCGGTAGTTTTTGTGCACAAATCTTGTGGATGAAACACACATTACTAGATTATGGATACCAATTCAAGCATGTACCTATAAATTGTGACAATAAAAGTGATATTAACATCTCTAAAAATCCTGTTTCACTCTCTTGGAAAATTCATATTGATGTGAGACATCACTTTTTGAGAGATCATTATCAAAAAGGTGATATCACTTTTGAATTCATTGGTACTGAATATCAGCTCACTGATATATTCACCAAACCATTAAATTCATAAAGAATAGACTAAATTATACATGTATTAGGAGTGATAAACCTTATGTAGTAATCTTACTATTTCATAGTTTACAGTTTCGCAGGTCACTATCATAAGACTTGTTGTTTCATGTTTACAGTCTCACAGTTATTATTTATTGCTTACTGTCTAACACTTACTATCTCAAACAATACGATCGCAACTATTTAGAAATCAAATTGTTACGGTCTCAGCATGAACTCCTATTACTGTCGCACTGTGGGAGTCAGTTACTATCTCATAGTGAAGACTCATTACGGTCTCACCGTAAAGATACTTTACTGTTTTATTTATACATTATATCTCATATCATGGTAATCACTTATTTTACCCTTTTACTTTCCTGCTCTTTTTTTACGACAATTGGTATTCCTAAATGATAAAATAAAAGAAGTTTCACTCATTATTCCCTCGAGCTCAATTATTTTATCTCAAACCATAGCCCTTATTCAACCCTTCAACCCTTCTCTCTCTCAAACCCTTGGTGAATGTCCAGGATGAAATTCCCATCATCATCAACTCCTGTAAAACACCGTTCAAAGAAGAAGAGGAAACTCTTGCCGAAGATAGCACCTGAGGGCCCTCTGAACTTGAACTTAGTTAACAGAGTAGTGTTACCTACAAAGGATATTTTTCCTAGGTGGATTATTTCATGTAAGTCTCTGGTTCTGAAATTATTGAAAGAGAAATGAATGATAGATTGGTTTTCGAAGGAGGATCGGCCTATTTACCTGAAGTTAGTTGCACAATTTTACCAGTATGTTGAATTTTCTTTTGATTCTGAAGATGGCTACTGTAAGGACCTAGGTTTTTGGAACGGGTCAAAATCCCGACCTTGTTTAAATTTTTGACTGGTTTCTGAGGAAACTGGAGAAAATGTAGAGTTTCTGGAAATTTCCATACTACACACCGTGTACTTTAAGAACACGCCGTGTATGTGTAGGCGAGTGGCCGACCGTGTGCTCGCCGAGTACATGTCGTGTGGTGACCGTGTAGAATTTTCTTACTACACGGAATGTAGTTTTGAACACGCCATGTATAACCCCAACCGTGTGAGGCCATACATGGTGTGTAGGCCGTTGGCCGGGTAAAACCATGGACACGCCATGTTCCCTTTGGACACTTCGTGTAGTCTAGCCGTGTATGAGTGATATACATGGCGTGTGGGTATGTCGATGAGGAAGAGAAGAGGAACCCAGTAAACGCTGTGTACCCAGAGGTACATGCCGTATACTCATGTTGGCAGGTTCGGAAAGTAAGTCGGCAGAATCAGCCATCTTTTGAATAGTTAAATGAAATATACATAGCGTGTAGTCCTAAAGTACATGCCGTGTACTTTCTTTTTTTTGCTAAAATGGGTAGTAGCCTCGTTTTTTAGGCATAACTCATCCCCTTCGTTGGGTTATGCGGGGAGAGCCAGCCAAACCTATTTTCTCCTCCCATTCGTCCATCCGAGACCCGATTCGATCGCTGATTAGTGTGTTGGAACCCACTCGGTAAGGCCTCAATTCCACTTTGGTCGTTTTGTCTGATTTTCGTTCTAGAACGAGTTATATGCCTTTGAGCGGTTTTGAATATTTTATAGATTTACCGCGTTTTAGACCGAATTGGTGGGTGTTACCGGAGAAGTAGCATTGTGCGAGTCTCAGGTAGTTGGTGCATACCTCATTCTGTGTTTTTGTGGTTGTTTGGGTGATGTGGCCTTCGGCGCATTTTCGGGTATTTCGATCGGGACCCGTTTTATCTTCTTTTTCATACTGTATTTTTTATGGGACCTCTGGGATGCCTTTGGGTATGCCCGATTACCAATTTGAGTGAGCGGGCCGGGTGAGGGGTCGTTGCTCATCGAGGCATTTTGGCTGGGGAATGCCAAAATAGTTTTAATTGAAATATGATTGTTATAAACTATTTAGTTTAGTTTGTTAAAGCCTGTTATAAATTGTCAGAGGCATTTAAGACCTCTTTGCTGTTATGGGACAGGACCTGGTATAGTTCAATTTGACTATTTAGTTGGTTTTTCCTGGTTATTTTTTCTGTTTAACTACGTAATATATGTGATTATTGAATTGCATATGCTGGACCCTTTGGGTTGTGTTGGGCTTGGCCCGGTTATGCTTGAGTGATGCTGATCACAGGTTGGGGCTTTGCCCAGGTTACATTGGATGGTTTTAACCATGGGATTGGGCGTCATGGATGTTGTCTTGAGGCAGTACGACTGTCAGTTTGGGCATGGCCCGGGTTACTAGGATGGCGATGTCATCGGACTTGAGCGACATGGTCGCAGGGACACGAGGTGTCAGATGTGTTGGTGGCTTAGGTTTATTTTTGAGATTACCGCTCACCCGAGACATTGAGTAGTGTTCACACAGAGATACTCCGTGATGAGGTGGTTTTGACCACTCGTGTGGGTAGAGGGCCCCGTAGTTGCGGTTTGGTATTCTGGTTGGGGGTGCTTGCCGTAGAATGCCATGTGGGAGGTGGGGAGCCTTCAAGGAATTGGGTGTGCCTTCGGGACGTTGGTACTTGAGGTACGAGGTGTCAGGAGGCACATGGTGCCGGGTTACTATTTTTGGGCATGCCTTCGGGACATTGGTACTTGAGACACGAGGTGTCAAGATGCACATGGTGTCGGGTTACTATTTGGGGTGTGCCTTCACGTCGGTACTTGAGAGACGAGGTGTCAGGAGGCACATGGTGCTGGGTTACACGACAGAGATTTCGGTGTTGGCCGAAGTAAGTGACACTCCATGGTGGCTGTTGAGCACCAGTGGAGTTTGTGTTTATTTGTTCATTGTACTAATTACTGCTTTCCTTGTAAATGCATGATTGCTTAAACGCATATATTTGGTATACACCGTTGGGTGGTATCCTACTGAGATTTGTCCCACACCCTGCATGGGCCCTTCGGGATGCATACAGACTTTATGGATTTACATGCAGGAAAGAGGCCGGCTTTAGAAGCTGGGCTGCGTTAGTTGTTGCATGGAGATGGAACGGACCTCGAGGTCATACCTAGCTGGGGTTTACCTTATTGTGTTTACTTTTCTGTATCAGCATGCTTACTTGTTGTAGCTACTGTTGGTTAGCCATTGGCTCCCTTTTTATATTCAGTTGTGTATGACCTACTTTGGATGCATGCTTGGTTGTTTGTAGTAGTTGTTTCAGTTGATTGCTGGCATGTTGTTCTATTTACCTTCCGTTGTAGTTGTTTTCTATATTGCTTCCACTGCTTATTGTTATTGAATGTGCTACTTCTATGCGGGTCTGGTTTGAGTCTATAGAGTCTCTCATTCCACTGCATCATTACTATTATACTCGGACTAGTACCCTTACTCTGATACTCTTAGAGGGTATAGCCTCCCCACTATACCTATTCAGACCATCGCTGTTAGTCATCAGCCTTTGGCGTTCAGGGAGGTGCGCCTAAGGTAGTGATTCCCAACCCGTTTGGCACTTTTCTGGTGGCTGGCCAGGTCCGGGATGTTACAAAGTGGTATCAGAGGAGTTCTTGAATAGGATTTAGTAGCAGTGTTTTTCTGGCTACTAATGAGATTGATACTTCTCTTTTATTTCTACTGGTTTTACTATTTGGGATATGGTAGACTGGAGATAAGTTGTTGGTGCTGGAACTGGGTTCTTAGCTTGTTCTTGGGTTCCTGCATCCCTAGGTACAAGGGATGAACCTAGTTGCCATGGGTGGGAATTGGTGGTTGCTTTTGCTCAGATTAGAGTTTATATGATTTCCACCTTGGTGGATCACTTGGTGTGTGATTTTTTTGATTGTGATATATGACCCTTGACCTGCTGTGGTAAGGGAGAATTGGACCTTGGCCCGGTATGGTGAGGCTAGTTGGCTTGGCTTTTGATAGGCACATTTTTAGGGTATTTCAATTTCATAATTGCACGTATGCTTTGTGAAGTGATAATACCATGTGAATAAAACAAATCAACTTCCATGATTTACCAACTTTAAAATTTGAATTGGTGAAATTCCTGATAGAATTTATAGTTGTGCAAATGTAAATGCCATGATTTATATTTTGTAGAATTGCGTGTTGTAGGATTTTGGGTCTGACTCTTATGAGAGCAGGAAGATACTATGACTGAGGCAGTGTAATTGTCAGGATTGGGCTACTCGGTCGTCGGTTTGAATCAACGTGAGTTGTCGGGACGGTCATGGCCCGAGGTACTATCGATACTTGGCTCTGCTGAGGGCGGGTAAGGAGGTCGTGAGGTCGGGATGCCGTCGGGCATGGGTTGCAGTGAGGGGGAGTAACGGTAGTTTTTAAGCATTTCCTTTTACTGATTTCTTTATCTACATAGAATATATTATTATATAAATGTATGGGATGTCTGACCATTTATGGTATTCAGCGGGTTACTCCTGCATGACTCAATGGAGCATCGGGAAGGGGAGGATACAGTGCCATAGGATCAGGGTCAGAATTCAGTACAGGAAGAGCAGGAGCCGCAGGTGCAGGCTCAGGGACAGGATCTGGTTCAGGATCCAGTGCAGGCAGGACAGCAGCCGGGTTTGGCATTGTTTGGGCCGTGACTCGACGAGCAGCTTTGGGCGATCCTGGCACGCATCTTTCTGGGGATTGAAAATGGAATTCAAGGTGCAGAGCCCTCTAGGGCATACCTAACGCGGGAGTTCTAGTCTCAGCACCCACTGCTCTTTTAGGGTGAGGGTGGTCTGCAGGCAGCTGGGAACTGGATAGATAGTATGCAGATGATATTCGAGCAGCTCGACACGCCTCCAGGGCGGAGGTTCAAGCTGTTGATGTACATGCTAAGGGGACTGACAAAGCGTTGGTGGGATGTACCGGTTCAAGCTCGTAGGCAGGAGGGACTGGCACGGCAGGACATCGAGATCAGGTTCTTTGACTGCTTCTACCCGGAGACACTGAGGGCAGAGAGAGCTCGAGAGTTCTTGAGTTTTCAACATGGGGACATGTCCATCATGGACTACGTAGCTACTTTCACATATTTGTCCCTCTTTGCACCTAGTATGGTGAGCGATGATGTAGCCTGGGTGAGGCGCTTCGAGGATGGATTACGACACGCCATTCGGGTCCAGGTGAACATTTTCAGGCTGGGATCTTTCTCTGAGGCGGTAAATCAGGCACTCATAACTGAGGGAAACAAGAGAGAGAAATCTCACTTGGGCGGGATGATAGCTTCATGTGATGGTTCGGATAGCAGGAAGCAAGGACGGGATGAGTTCCAGCAGGTCAGTCAGGCCAGGGATTCGGCTAGACCACCTCGTGGGAGTTCTTCGGTGATTTGCTTCCAGTGTGGACAGCCGAGACATGTTCGGGCGCAGTGCGATAGGCCTCCGAAGGAGTGCCGTGCATGTGGATAGGACGGGCATCTGGAGAAGTTTTGAAGACAGCCTTCTTAGATAGCCGGTAGGCAGGGACTAGGACAGACTGCAGCATGTGGAGTTGGTTCAGGTTCGGTACCCGGAGAGGGTAGTCGAGGTTTAGCTATGCGTGGAGGTCATGACAGAGATGGTGGAACCCAGCTGAGGGGTCAGTGACTGGTGACTGGAGCATCATCGCAGGGAGGTCAGGCATCAGGCAGTCGTGTTTCAGGCCAGGTGCACGTCATGGAGCTTCCAGAGGCTGAGCAGGCCGGTGAGCCTATGACAGTTAGAGGTACACCACGGTGTGACCGTGATCTCTATGTTTCCTTTTTGGCATGACCTGTAGAGGTATGTCTGTTTTGAGTGCATGAGGTGCACAGGATCTTTGTGGACTGACTAGATGCTAGTCAGTGGGTTTCCACCATCTCAGGTGCATGATATATATATATATATATATATATATATATATGAGTTGCGTGGCATCAGGGAATCGTGGATGCAGGTTACTTGAGGTGTCGTGGGCATTGGGGCATCGTGGATGCGGGTTACTTGACGTGTAGTGGGCATAGGGGCATTGTGGATGCGGGTTACTTGAGTTGCTAGGCACCAGGACCTCGTGGAGGCGGACACCAATGTGGTGCGGGATACTTTGGGTGTCGGAAGCGACATAGGAGCACCAATGAGGTGCAGGGGTGACAATGTGTCCCGGGAGTACTATGCGTCCGGAAAACAGGTTAGTAAACCCTTTTTTCTTTGTGTTTTGTTGGGTTGAGACCGGGTTAGGCGGTTCCTAATGTGGGGACCCCCCCCCCCCCCCCCTTTAAGGAACTTAGCCGGGACCTTTGCGACTGGGGATGTCCGGGTGATTTTGATCGGGGTGGTATGTTTGGTGCTATCTCTGGGTTTCGTTCGGTAGCTCTGGGACGAGCTACGTTAAGGTGGGGAGTTTATAAGAACCTGGGTTTTTGGAACGGGTCAAAATCCCGACCCTGTTTGAATTTTTGACTTGTTTATGAGGAAACTGTAGAAAATGTAGAGTTTCTGTAAATTTCCAGACTACACGCCATGTACTTTAAGTACACGCCGTGTATGTTTAGGCGAGTGGCCGACTGTGTGCTCGCCGAGTACATGTCATGTGGCGACCATGTAGAATTTTTTTACTACACAGTGTGTAGTTTTGAACACGTCATGTATACCCCTGACTGTGTGAGGACATACATTGCGTGTAGGTCGTTGGGCAGGTAAAACCAAGGACACGCCGTGTTCCCTTTGGACACGACGTGTAGTCTAGCTGTGTATGAGGGATATACATGGCCTGTGGGTATGTCGGTGAGGAAGAGAAGAGGAACCCGGTACACACCGTGTACCCAAAGGTACACATCGTGTACTCATGTCGGAAGGTTCGGAAAGTAAGTCAGCAGAATTAGCCGTCTTTTGATAAGTCAAATGAAATATACACGGCGTGTAGTCCTAAAGTACACGCTGTGTACTTTATTTTTTTCACTAAAACAGGCAGTAGCCTCATTTTTTAGGAAGAACTCATCCCCTTTTTTGGGTTGAGCGGGGAGAGTCGGCCGAACCAGTTTCCTCCTCCCGTTCATCCGTCTGAGACTCGATTTTATCACTGATTAGTGCATTGGAACCCCCTCGGTAAGGCCTCAATTCCACATTGGAAGTTCTGTCTGATTTTTTTTCTAGAATGAGTTATAGCCTTTTGAGCGGTTTTGAAGATTTTTCAGATTTACCGGATTTTAGACCGAATTGGTGGGTGTTACCAGAGGAGTAGCATCGTGCGAGTCTCAGGTAGGTGGTGCATACCCCATTCTATGTTTTCGTGGTTGTTTGGGTGACGCAGCCTTCAGCACGTTTTCGAGTATTTTGAGCGAGACTTGTTTTATCTGCTTTTTCATACTGTATTGTTTATGGGACCTCTGGGATGCATTTGGGTATGCCCAGTTACCAATTTTCATGAGCAGGACCGGGTGAGGGGTTGTTGCTCATCGGGGCATTTTGGCCGGGGAACGCCAAAATGGTTTTAATTGAAATATGATTGTTATAAACTGTTTAGTTTAATTTGTTAAAGCCTGTTATAAATTGTTAGAGGCATTTAAGACCTTTGTGCTAGTATGGGACAGCACCTGGTATAGTTCAATTTGACTGTTTAGTTGGTTTTTCCTGGTTATGTTTTCTATTTAACTATGTTATATATGCGATTGTTTAATTTCATCTGCTAGAACCTTTGGGTAGTGTTGGGCTTGGCCCGGTTACACTTGAGTGATGCTGATCACAGGTTTGGGATTTTCCCGGGTTACTTTGGGTGGTTCTGACCATGGGAGTGGGCGTCATGGACATTGGCTTGAGGCAGTACGACTGTCAGGTTGGGCATGGCCCGGGTTACTAGGATATAGATGCCATCAGACTTGAGCGACATGGTTGCAGGGACACGAGGTGTCATATGTGTTGGTGGCTTAGGACGATTTTGGTGATTACCGCTCACCCAGGACTTTGAGTAGTGTGCACACAGAGATACTCCATGATGAGGTGGTTTAGACCACTCATGTGGGTAGAGGCCCCCATATTTTCGGTTAGGTATTCTGTTTGGGGGTTCTTGTCATAGAAATCCACGTGGGAGGTGAGGAGCCTTCAGGGAATTGGGCGTGCCTTCGGGACGTCGGTACTTGAGGCACGAGGTGTGAGGAGGCACATGGTGTCGGGTTACTATTTTTGGGCATGCCTTGGGGACATCGGTACTTGATACATGAGGTGTCAAGAGGCACTTGGTGCTGGGTAACTATTTGGGGCTTGCCTTTGGGACGTCGGTACTTGAGACACGAGGTGTCAGGAGGCACATTGTGCCGGGTTACACGACAGAGATTCCAACGTTGGCCGAAGTAGGTGACACTCCATGGTGGTTGTTGAGCACTAGTGGAGTTTGTGTTTATTTTTGCACTGTACTGATTACTGCTTTCCTTGTAAATGTATGACTTCTTAAACACATATATTTTGTACGCACCGTTGGGTGGTATCCTACTGAGATTACTATCACACCCTGCACGGGCCCTTTGGGATGCATGTAAAATTTATGGATTTAAATGCAATAAAGAGGCCAGCTTCAGGAGATGGGTTGCGTTAGTTGTTTAATGGAGATGGTACGGACCTTAAGGTCATACCTAGCCGAGGTTTACCTTGTTGTGTTTACCTTTCTGTATCAGCATGTTTACTTGTTGTAGCTACTGTTGGTTAGCCATTGGCGCCCTTTTTATATTCAGTTGTGTATGACCTACTTTGGATGAATGCTTGGTTGTTTACAGTAGTTGTTGCAGTTGATTGATGGCATGTTATTCTATTTACTTTCCGCTGCAGTTGTTTTCTATATTGCTTCCACTTCTTATTGTTATTGAATGTGCTTCCGTTATGCGGGTCTGGTTCGAGTCTGCAGAGTTTTTCTTTCCGCTGCATCTTTACAGTTATACTCAGACTAGTACCCTTACTATGATCCTCCAAGAGGGTATAGCCTCCCTGATATACCTATTCAGACCCTCGCTGCTAGTCAGAAGCCTTTGGCATTCGGGGAGGTGTGCCTTAGGTAGTGACGCCCGACCCGTTTGGCACTGTTCGGGTGGCTGGTCGGGTCCGGGACGTTACAGCTATGTTGTAAGAAGCTAAATAAATGGCCATAAATGAACATTTTCCTTGAGGTTATGGGCTGGGTGACTTAGGATAACTCATGAGGGTATATTTGAGGACTATCAGAGAGGTACTCCACCTCCAAGTGATATTTTTATCTTAGAATATTACTTGAGAAGTTTAACTTGAAATAGAACAAAGTGGAGATCTATAGCTGTAGTGCTGATAAACCAACCTCTTGTTTGAATTTATTCAGAATCTTATTAGCCCTAGAAAAAGGTTATTTTGATGTACTCAAGTGTCAGGATGTATTTTTGATAAATCTAATAAAAAATGGACATATGATCAACCTTTTCAAGTATATTAAACTCCATATCTGTGAGTTGATCAAAACCACCTCCAAGTCAACCCCCCCCCTATTTTATTCAAGGCTTATCTCAGCTATGCTCCTTTCCAATGGTTTGGATGGACCAAATGAAGAAGTTATCAAGGATTATGAGTTCTTTCTTTCAAAATTTATTATAAAGAGAATTAAAATCAATTGGAGTCCTTGGAGAAAATCTTTGGTGGAAGATAATGATAGGATATATGATGAGTTCAATCCAATGGAACACCCTTCAAGAACTAAAGATATTTATTATACTGGTTTAGAACCAGATGAATTTTTTGATTATCCTGAAGAAGAAGAAGAATAAGAAGAAGAATAAGAAGAAAATGAAAAAGGAGAATAATAAGAAGAATAGGTTATTGCACCTACAAAAGAAACTATCCAGGATGAGGAGGAAAGTGAAACTAATCTTGAAGACGTGGATTAGAAAGAAGTTTCTATTCCTGAAAAGGTTATTGATTTGGAATAATAGACTCCCTCAAAATAATATTATGTTGCTGTTTAAATAGAAAATGAAGTTGTATAAAAACATATAGAAGCAGATCTATCTCATGTGCAAGAAGCTGCTGATGAGGAACATGTAGAAGAACCAAATGCTCCAGAAATTATTCATTCTGATAAAGAGAGAATGTAGATAGCCTTTAAGTTGGATACATATGAAATGGCTGAGGAAATAAGGGATGAAATAGTGGAAATAGATCATTGACCTAAACCTCTCACTCCTGAGAAGGGTGCACCTGTTGAGGGGGAGCAGCCACCTAGTCTGGAATCTATTGAAGTGCCTAATCATCTTGATCCATGTTCACTAGATACATGGTATAAATTTCACAGTTATTTTGATGTGAATGATTCACATGAATTCACAATAAAAGGTCTTGATCTGACTACTATGCTTTAGTTGAAAATGTCATTTGTTCCTGAAGCTCTCTCTGCCAAAGTACCTAATCATGTATTATCTTCTATCTCTAAGACTTCACAAGAACCTTCACACTTGCGGAATAAAGATGATCTAAAAGAATTTAGATCTGCCCTATTGGTTGGGGTTGAAATGATTATGAATAATCAATCATCTCCTGTAACCAATTTGATTGAGAGGGATGGTTCACTGTATTGGAAAAATTCATATGGAAGTTTCAACCCAAAATGCTTCATGAGATTCCAGAAGTCATAATTGAGAATAAAATGCATAGTGATGAAGTAAAGACTCTAATAGGTATGGTTGAAGATATGCATAAAATGACGAACATGAGACCAGAACCTGCTTCTCATCCTATTGAGGATGTTACTCAAACCACACAGGAAGTCGCCACACTGATTCAACCTCATCTAACCTCTTTAGATGAAAAAGTATCTTAAATAAACATGTAGATTGTTCATGAGATGTGTGAAATTTTTGTTAGATACAAAAAGTTAACTAATGAGTATAAGGGGTGCCTTTATAAAGAGCTACATCAACTGTAGTCTCTTTCCTCAGATGTCGCTACTTCTAATGCCTCTCGACAATCTTCTCAACCTTCTTTAGACAGTGATCAGCTTGGAATAGTTTTCAAAGAATAACATCTGGTTGTGCCTAGTAGTTTCAATAAAGAATCTCTATCTGACGTTTTCAAGAACAGTGAAAAAGTTCTTGATTTGGAAAGAATCCAATCCATGATTTCCAATGATGCTCAAAAATAAATTTCCCAGAAAGTGTACTTCTACTTCAATCGGATCTTCTCTAAGAATGACATGCCAAATCTCTTCATGTACCTTTTATAATATCATATGAATCCTCCTGTTTCTCAAGCCTTAAAAACTCAAGTCGAAAAGCTCACAGATTTCACTAGTTTGTTGGAAACATTTATGGGGAACAAGGATGACTTGGAAAAATCCATACAGTATGGTAGAGAGATCATTGCTGATTTTATCAAGATTTTAAGACCTTATCTTTATGTTCAGAGTACTTCCATTGTTTCTCCAATAGATGCACCTCTGAGATCTGGTTTGCCTACCCTCACCTCTGCCCTAGCCTCCACATCTATGACTGTCAGATCAGGCATGTAATCCTTGATCAATAGTTTCATTGGTCTTCTACTACCCCGACCTTGGTCCCTTCCTTATTTAAAGGTCTTCCATTACCTTCTCTGTAAACTAAATCACTCCCTTCATCCACTTCAACCACTGCTCCTATGGCTTCTTTTTCTGATGCTGTTTCTACAGGAAAGGAAAGGACCAGCCAGTGATGAAGAACAGTGACTACTATATTTGGATAGGTATGTTGATGCATTTATTTTCTTGTTTACTGTTTGTAATGACACACATTTAATCTAATGCATTGTGATCTTTTATTGACCATTTTCTATTCACACTTTTTTATAATCCCAAAAGTGGGTGAAAATATACTCATTAAAGAACAAATAAAGAAATATGTATTTTATATGTACACTAGAGGCATATGAATTCTCTCACTCACATGATTTGTGATCATCAAAAAGAGGGAGACTGTTTGACTCCTCATGTATTAATCATGTTTTAATGACCACAAATCATGTATATTCTATATATCCTGGTAATCCTGTGTAATATGTCTTAAATAATGTAATGATGATTAGTATCATTATGCTTTATGTGAAGTTATCCAAGATCTTAATTGATATAAATTATGTTTGATTACTGTGCACCATATTTGATTTACATTATAATGATTTAATTGATGAATGATTACATTTAATCCATTCTATTAATATCATTGCTTAAGTCTGAATACATATATTTGGATAAGTCTGAGACTCCGTGAGTCTGCCACCGGATATGTTTTTCTAGCTAAGGACCCAGACACTGTGACCAGACACAGTGACCATCCAGACACTGTGACCATCCTGACACCATGACTAGACATCATGGCCAGACACCGTGACCATCCAAACACAGTGACCATCCAAAAACTCTGACCATGAGACATTGTTTCAAGAAAACACTTGTTCAAGGACACACCCTTTACAGAAAAACTGTGACAACGTTTCTTAATCTATTTTTCCTTTTCTCAATTTAATTTCTAACGGTCATATTTGATGCTTTTAAATACACTAACATATCTAATCTTTCTTTGTAGACACATCATCTGATAGTATGAGGTACGAGGTGCAGAATACATGCATCATGTCAGCTCCAACACATGTACTCTATACATTAAGTTTCATTACTATACACTGTATTTGATTTACTTTATAATGATTTCTTTGATTAATGATTATGTTTATTCCATTCTATGAATATCAATGCTTATGTATGAATACATATATTTGGCTAAGTCTTAGACACCGTGAGTTTTCCATCGTTTATGTTTTTCTAGCTAAGGACTCTGACACCATGACCAGACACTGTGACCATCCAAACACCGTGACCATCCAGACACCGTGACCATCCAGACACCGACACCAGACACCGTGACCATCCAGACACCATGACCATATAGACACTGTGGTCATGAGACACTATTTATAGATGACATTGGTTCATAGAGACACCATTTACAGACAAATTGTGACGTCGTTTCTTAATCTATTTTTTCATTTGTCAATATAATTTCTAATGGTCATATTTGAAGCTTTTAAATACACTAACATAGTTAATATTTCTTTGTATACGCATCATCTGACAGTACGAGGTACGAGGTGCAGAATACATGCATCATGTCATCTCCAATACATGTACTCTAGAATAAAAGAGAATTGCGGCCCAGAAACAATGTATGTGAAGAAAAGGGTGTGAGCATGACAACAAAGAAAACACATATAACATTTTCTAAAAGATAATCGACACATGCAACTCGACACTGCTGAAGAACACATGAAGCATATTTGAATCCCATAGTTGTTGACATCTTCGCACTTTCAATACCACTAAGAACACACACCAAATATAGTTGATTTGGGATACTCTGTTTTCCACGTGAGGACTTGATTCCTACATCTGCTTCATCTCAAAAGTCCAGAGCTACATAGACTAACATTCAAAGTACTTCTAACCTTATCTCAATACTTCTGCTCAATTGTGTACATTTTTAGTAGCTTTCGAGCAGTGTGTGTGTATCGATATTAAAACGCACTCTGTCTTCTGTATTAAACTGAAGGATACAAGTTATCCTTTCTCAAACAACTTTTTACACTTGTGTATACCCACGAATAAGTGTGGAAGAGGATGTATGTAACATATTGTTCATACCCACGAAGAACTATGGAAGAGTTCATGTGACCTGGATAGTCTTGTGTACTATTGTAAAGCCCGATACGGGCTGTGTATCTAGTTTATTTATATAAATAGCTTGGTGGCAGGTGATCACCTGGTAGAGTGGATTAGGTCTCATCTTGAGACAGAAACACTTGTTCTATATCCATTGTGCTGTTAAATTTGGTTTTCTATATTTTACTGTTTAATTGAGAATTCACTAAATTTACATTTATAGTTAATCTTGGAAATAAGTTATAATTATGTTTCCATATTAGAATAGCTTTAAAAGTAATGTTAATAACCAATATTAAGATTACTGAGAATTAATCAATCTTCTAAGAAGTTATTTAAATAGTCATACTTTCATAATAGTGTAACCTTGATTAACTGGGTTGTATTAAAATTTTTGGGAACATTTTAAGGATTCTTTTTAAACATAAATTTTAAATATGAAATCAATTCACCCCCCCCCCCCCCTTGAGTACTCTACTTCGACCAACACTTATCATTTTGATTAACCCTTAGTTAACCTATTTTAAATTTAATTATAGTAACAACTTTTTTATTATTAAAAGGTTGTAATTTTTAATCATAGTTTCAATTGACCAAATTATGATATTTTAGACCATAACATATCCCCTTTTTCATTATTTAATACTTTTATGAATTTTAAATAAATTAATAAAATATTACTTTCATAAAATATCATTAGTGTCAATTTTTACTCTATTCATTACTTTGACTTTAAGAAAATCAAGACAATAAGATAAATTAGAACAAAATCATTTAATACACCCCGAATATGTTATAATAATCTAAAAAATCATGGAGAATCTTAATTAATAAAATTTATATTTATTTGGATATTTTTAATATCATTTATTTGATTGTTTCATTAATTGAATAATTATTATATCATCGTTGTGTAATTATTTAAGATACTTATTTCTTCACTAAAATTTAATAATAAATTACAATGATGTAGATAAATATTTCAGATTTTAATATAATATTTATAGTTGAAGATATCTTCTAGATAACACCATATTAAAAATTATATTGTTATTAATAATATGAATGTGTCATCATTGAATGTTTATTAAATAAAATATTGTAACCATCATAATCTCTTCCAAGTGGCCCCAAAAGTCATATATAAATTTATATAATGAAAATAAGTTTATTAAGTTAAAAATAGACACTTATATTCGTTCATAACTTACCTTTGGCCCCATGTGGACAAATAAGAGATATTTAAGACAAAGAAAGTGATATTTTGTGACTTTCATTGATTTAAATAATATAAATGTCGTTTTCATGGATAAGTGTCTATTAAACAACCCAATTTTAATACTTATGTGTTAAGGGTCAAATTAAATTCATAAAATAAAATTTTGGAAAGTGTTAGGATCATTTTATAGTCCTTATCTTTTTTATTTTTAACCAAAATTACCAAAATTACCATTTATCCTGGTAACAAAAACTTACCAAGGTTACTATTCATATTGGCTAAAAATAAAATAGACCTATTAAATAAATTTGAGACTTATGAATCCAAATATATCATCTTTTTTTCAAAATTAAAAATACAAAAATTGTAGAATTTATCTTAAAAAATCGGTAAAACGCCATGAAAAAATAGTTTTTTAGAAAAATGCCCTTTTTAAAGATAAACTTTTTTTATAATAAATTCATATATATAATCCTTTTTATAACCCATAATTAGATTATATTAAAACAAAATAAACTACTTACAATTTAAAACTAATCAAAACATTATTTGACTTTGTAAATTTTTTAAAAGAAAACACAATTTTTAATAAATAATATTATTTTCATTATTACTTGAAAAATAAATGTTCTCATAAAATTATCAAAAAATTAATTTTAAGATAATTTTTTCATTATTAATTCAAAAATGAAATTTATTTTGTTAGATAAATTTTATAGAATTTCTATAAATTAATATTCACTCCTAAAAAGAAGAAAAACTCATTTTTGAAAAAAAAACCTATTTTTTAAAGAATAAAGTGACTAACTAAAAATTTTATGATCATTTTTCTAAAAAATTACCAATACATTCATATTGAGTTTTACATTTATATTTATTTCATAATTTAGTTATTCATATTTATTCCCACCAATTTAACGGATATGTTATAAATGACATATAATATTCTACCGTTCATATAAACTTGCTATTACGTGCAACGCAAGCTATCAAAGAAATCAAATTATTTAAAAATCCATTCCATATAAATCTTGGGGTGTTACATTGGGTGCACCCATATATATATATATATATATATATATATATATATTTAATAATGAATACTTCATATAAATATTAGAAATTTACTTTCAATAAAGTTGGTGATGATGTAAATAGTTTACCCTAATAATAAGCAATCCATGGTAAATCGTCACACGGGGGGATTCATGATAACATAACAAGAGTGAATAATTATCTTATAAGTGATAGTTTTGTAGCCATATGTCCATTAAAAAAATCATCATTCTCCTCTTGATTAATATTTATTATTTTATCAATAAATTGATAATGTAGACTTGTATCAATATTTTTCATTATAAATGATTACAGATGAGCTAAATAATCATGTCATGCAATTAATGTGTCATGGTCAGTGAAATTCTAGTTCATTGTAATTGATTTGATTATACATAGTAAAAAAGGAAATCTTTATAAATTCATAATAATTAATTTTTTATATTATGAATATTTGTTATATATAGAGTTATTTGGAACCTCCTTTATCCAATGTCTCTATGATATTTGTTTTCAATAATATATTCACTCTTCCTAAGTATTTAATTAATTTTTACTATCAATGAATGTACTTACATGAACATATACTAACTTCAAAAAAAATTTGATTAACATTAAACATATATGAGTTCTCCTGAAGCATTTAATCAAAAGGATGTTTACAAAACCTTTTCTTCGAGATTGACATATTTAAGATTTTCATGATCTTCTATAGTACACATTTAACATGTTTGAGGTATGTAATGAAAAACTAAAATACTCACTTTCCACTTATAATGGTTGATTTTCAATTGATGAATTCATAATATAATAAAAACAGGTTAGCCTCATCACCTAACAGATATTGTATGCTTTGAAAAATTTTTCCCAAACATTTTTAAAATATTTCTACGAGGGAGAGGAGCCGTTATACATTTTAAGGATATTTTATGTGGTAATGAGAAGCAATGTGGGATAATCTTCTAAATTCACAACATACACTTTATCACAACTATACTTATAATTCATAGAATAATTTTTATTATAACATGCCCTTTTGGTAAATGACATAGAAATCATCAGATAAAATTCTATAATTTCACAAAAATTCATAAGACAAATTGTGGCAAATTTTTCATGAATAATTCCATTCTAAAGAAATGAAATAAAGTAATAAAAATTAAATTTACATCAAGGAATAAATTCATTCTTTGAATTTCATTATTCACGAATGATAATTCATTACTTAAGTTGATATTGATAATTCATAATTACAACATGAATAATAACTTTTTTTCAATAATGATGCTACAAGTGAAAAAATTATAAATGAAAATATTATTCAAAATAATATCAAAATGAAATATTTTAATTCCATCCTTCAACAGAAAAATATTTCATAAATATTAACAAAATTAATTATTTTTTTTAAATATTTATTTCCATCAAACCTCTTTGGGTGGTTAAAATATTATTATTTGATTATTTTATTTATAAAAAATAAAACAATGATCATAGCAAAATACCATATCCACCCTAAGCATTAATTAAAATAAAATAAAATATATTTACATTCACTTTGTGAAATGAAATAGAATTGTTTTAATAAATGTACTCATTCACTTCAAAGAATAAAATAAAATTGTTTGATCTGGTTTTATATTGTCTTAAAGACCATAAATTGAACATTTAATTTATCATTTTCATATTCTTAATGGATGAATATCAATAAATAAATTTATTTTTCTCTTCATAAACACTTAATTTATTTCATATATTTTACATATAAGAAATAAAATAGAAGATTATAGAAATAAAACAATATAATATTTATTAAAAATATACGAAAAAATTATCTTCATCATGAGTATCGATGCATTATAATCAAGCTCAAGATGAACAAAGAAACAGGAGATATAAAATATTTGTATATCATCATCATCATTCATGACATGATCAATAAAATTCAATTTATGATATTCATCATTAGACCATTTAGGATGGTGTCATTCCATGTTTTAATTTAAGGAATTATGTTCGTCTCAACATCATCTTCATCAATTATAAAAAATATTTTGATAATAACCAATCACATTCACTTTAGATAATGGAGTGAAATTTGATAATCACGAGTCACTATTGTTCTTTAAGATCTTATCATTTTTTTCACGAAAACAAAATTATGAAAATAATTCATATTTTTTTTTGAATATAATTCAATGGGAGAAATTAAATATATTAATATATGACATACAATAAGACCCAATTGTTGATATAGAACTTTGAATCAGTGGCATGGGAGAGCATTCCAAAAGGATGTCTAGAAAAACAAGACATAAATTTTTCATGTAAGAATTAGTGGAGGCTGCATTGTCCCGAAACATAAAAAAATCATAGAATGCTTATTCCAATGTGAAAATAAATAAATAAAATCATTAAAATACCTGAATGTTCTCCTCTAATTACACATATACACTCACCGATCAATATGTATTACACACAGCCACCTAGGGAAGCACTTTCAACAATTTTCAAGAATCTTTAATAACCCACACTTGCCTGGATGTCCCGAACAAAACCACCAAGTGGAAACAATTTAGGAAAGTTGTGTTGACAAAATAGTACATTTCCTAATCTTTGATAATGGAACTAAAATAAACAAAAATGGAATATGAATATCCTAACATGCCATGTAACTTCCATATATTACTAAAAAAAGGATCAACCTGTGAAAAATTTTGTGATTTAAGAAACTTGTTCATTGAAGCAACTAAAAAGGAGTAATTCAAAATCAACTTTCATGTAACATAATAAACTCTCAACATGTCCTGGTAGTATCAATAGTATTTCAATAACCCAAAAAAACACAAACAAAGGAAATTGAATGTGACCTGTAATAGAGCTTTGTATGTATCTATAGTTGAGCAGGCTCCTGGAGAGACCTCCTTCAAGCCCTTCTTCCAGTTGTAAATAGATGAATTCTATAGGAGTTTCCTCTCCTTATACTCCCGATCTAGCAGGTACTAATCCATAATATCTAGAGTCCATTTCCTAACTCCCTCCACCAAATTTAAGGCTAATAATTTTTCAGGGATTTAACTAACTCCACCTTCCACGTCATCAGTACTAAGGGCCTTTCCCCTCCTGTGGTAAGTATGCAAGATGGGAGGCTTGCTGTCTGGAACACCTGGCCAAGGCCCAAAAGTGCTAAAAACTCACCCCTACTCAAATTTTACCATTCCCTCAAGATGTAGGTTTAGAAATTGTTCAAGTATATAGGCAACATCCTCCCTAGTAGACACCTCGGTAGGAGACCCTTTCTATCTGAAGAGTCTCAAGCCCCGAGAAGTCCCCAGTTGGGCCTTAAAGGCCAAAATCATAGCAGGAGTAACCCGACATAACATACCATCATCATCAACATTAGGTAAATATTCTTGAATAGGATGGCTCCCCACATCCCGTTCAAGTTTTGAGACATGAAAAATAGGGTGTTTGCGAGTGCCAACCAGCAATGAAAGCCTGTAGGCCATGGCGCCCCGACGGGGCAGAATTGGATAGGGCCCAAAATAACGAGCAACGAGCTTTGGATAGAAATTTTTAATGTTAGAGTCTATACATTTGGTTTTATTTTCACATAAACAAGGTATCCTTCAGCAAACCATTCAACCTTCCAGTGCTTATAGTGAAGCATCAACTGCTGAGCTCGAGAAAGATTTTGGAAAAGGTATAACAGAGATGCATCCCAATTGAGTAGGGTTGTTGATAATGATTCAATAAGAGTTTTCCCTAGTACATAATGGAGTATTTTAGGTGGGTTACAACCATAGATATCCTCAAAAGGCAATATTTGAGTGGAAGAGTGATGAGTTGTATTATAGCAATATTCAACCCAAGGTATCTAGAGAGTCCAAGAAAGGGAGAGGCAAAATGATAGGAAACCACACCAAAAGAAGAAGATAGCAGAAACTGTATAGAATATTATGGAAACTTACTATAGAATTATAATCAATAAGAGAAGGAAAAGAAAGGAGGAAGGACGAACTTGATAGGCTTAGCAAGCTCTCCCTCCCAAACCGAGGACGTTTCCATACCAATTGGCCGAATACCAAAATATTCTCTTCACCCCCTTGAGCTCGCCCCCTGCTTCTTTATTTATAACGGGTTCCCCCCCACCCCCATGGTCCCAATCCTTGTCCCCCTTGACCACCTAACAAAATCATCTGTCCCTTATAACAACCTACAATATCTCTTCCAAACAACTCAACCCACAATTACCCAAAATCTTTTTATAGTAGGTCTCTATCATTTCCACCATCATGAAAAACAACCTTGTCCTCAAGGTGGTGGATCTCACAAACAATCCAAGCGATCTCCAATACCATTCATGGTCTAAGGAGTTGAGGACAAAGGGCACTGGCTCCCTTAACTCTCCAGGAAATCTCCCAGATAGTCTTGGACTGAGGACCAACCGTGTGTGTTGGTGTCGAGGTTGTTGCAAGTTCGGACTTTGAGTGCTCGCATCTTGCATGAAATAGTAGTGTGTGCTTCCTGTAGGAACCTCACCGCAAACCACTATGCCAGCCTCATCATGTCTCTCCTCCAAAAACCATTGTGTATCTCTGTCGTCAAATGGAGAGAACCATTTAGCTACACAATAACAATGAAATCCACCAACACTCACTTATTCAAACTCAGCATCTTCAATTCTACACCCACCTTTGATAGTGTCCATGCTAGCTGATACGTTTCCGGCAGGTCCATATCATCAGAAGGAGTCATCATCTATAATGACTACAACACCTTGCTTTCCTTGTCACCATAATACTATGACAAATATCTGCCTAGGATGTTGACAATGTATGTAGCAGTAGTTGTGTGTTCAATGTGTAGCCCCTTGGTGTCGTCGCCTAATTCCTCTAGGAGAAAAGTGGGATGGTCTTCTTCTAGGTATGGCTGTAGGTTAAGGAGTAACATAGTGCCAATGAAGAGCTTAATAAATAACATCTATTAGTACACGATATTAGCTACAGAATCTCTCAATACTGCCATTGTCGTGTCGATGCAGTCCAAGATTTTCTCCCCTCTATTGAGACAAGCATTGAAGCTTGTTTTCATCAATAGAGCACCCATCCTCCTAGTGGTAAAATCTGTAATGCGTGTTCCTCCTTGGGAAAAAATTCTCTTATAGGTTTGACATCCAGATGCACGCCTCCTATGCATTGAAACCGAGGGCGCATCCTTCCATATTTGTTGAGGTTTTTTTGTTTCTTTTTTTTTGTTTTTTTTTGTTTTTTTTTTGTTTCATTTATTTTGTATTTTTTCTGTTAACGCTGCATACCGGTGTGGAAAGATCCGCCTCCTCCCATGTGAGCGGAAGAAAATCCCAGGTTTGTTCCCTCCCGCGTGAGCTGCAAGTCTAAGCCCACTCACCTCTGGCACGATCAGAAGGTTAAGGTGGGGAGAGAGAAATAAACAAGGGCACCGTTGGGAAGTTAAGGTGCACAGTGTCCTGACACATGTAAGGCCTCACATCTGGGGCTTGGAAAAAACAGTGGTGGGGAAAACAGCCCACAGCTCCGCTAGGATGGAAAGGTGCACATCTTCCCGTAAAGTGGAAGACCACGTGTCGACCTATATAGAAAACCCAACAGTAGTGGACAGAAATGGTGTGCACTACATTGCATCCAGGTTCGCACACCGTTGGTGAATGATAGCTAACAATGCACACTGGCAGGATGACTTGTCGCTGAGGATGCGATTCTATTGAGGAAGAAAAATCATTTGTGGTAGAAGTTATGAAGAACTTATGGTTCTAGAAGTAGCAAACAGGTGGGAGCAAGGAGCGTGCATTGTCAGTGATCGCCCATTGTGCATGCGTCAACTACTGTAGAAGGCGCTGGCAGGGTGGGGTGAAAGAAATGGAAGAGGGTGGTGTGATCCATCAGGAATAAAGGATGATCCTTCTATGTGTTCCTCAAGTTGAAGACAAGACGGTTGGGGGCGTTGACTAAGCGAGGCGGGAAGCCTTATCATATTGAACGATAGTTGGCGGGAGAAGGTTGGCTGGTCGAACCAATTGATAGGAACCCACACCAAAAGAATAAGATAACAAACACTGTATAGAATATGATGGAAACTTACAAAAGAATTAAAAATGATAATACAAGAATAAAAATAAAGTAAAAAAGCAGAACTCGAGAGGCATAGCAAGCTCTCCCACCCAAGATGAGGCCGTTTCCACGCCAAATGTCCGAATACTAGAATATTCTCCTCACCCCTAGAACTCACCCCCTGCTTATTTATTAATAATGGGTTTCCCCCCACCCACATGGTCTGAAACCTTCTCCCCCTTAACCACCTAAAAATATCCTATCTCCCTTATAACCTATAATATCCCTTCCGAAATAACAAACCCACAATTACCCATAATCCCTTTGGGGCAGGTCTCTATCACTAAACAACCTAAATAGGTTTTAATGCATCTATTGACAACCTTTGTTTGTACATCTGTTTGAGGATGGTAAGAACACATTTTCAAGGTGGTGTCTTCTAAATGAAAAATTTTCTTTCAAAAATAGATAAGAATCAAGGGGTCTCGGTCACTAAGGATGGATCTAGGGAAACCATGAAAACTGATGATTTTCTTTACAAAGTGTGTTGCTACCAACTTCGTTGTATATGAGTGATGGAGTAAAAAGAAATGATCATACTTAGAAAGTTTTTCCACAACCACCATAATCACATAAAACCCTTGAGAGGGAGGCAGGCCTGAAATAAAATCCATAGATATCTCCTCCCAAACCTAATTGGGAATAGGTAATGATTGAAGTAATCCAGCCAGGAGGCAAGCCAAATACTTTTGTCACTAGCAAGTATAATATTCTTGCACGTGTTTTAAAACTCGTTAACTCATACCTTTCTATAATAAACCCCCTTCTAATCTTTAGTGGGTTTTGTAGTGCCATCATGGCCTCCTATAGTGGAAGATTGAAAATAATGTAAAAAATTCAGAATAAGGGTTGAGTGTTTCGAAAGAACCAAACAGCCCTGAAAATATAATATTCTCACATGAAGAATGTATCCATGCTTTTCCAGGATTGACAACTGGTTGATCCTCAATAGCTGAAATAATCTCCTTTTAATACTACATCCTACTGCTGCCCCAATTTAATCTGTTCCAACTCCATCCAGAAGGGTTCTGACATTGATGAAAATATTTGGAGAAAAGGAGGTTCAATGGTATTTACTTTTTCGGTTTTCCAAGATAAAGATTCGGCAGCTTGGTTCACCCTCCCTGGTTTCTACACCACCTCAAAGTCCAACCCAAGCAACTTAGATAGGAAACACTATTGCTTGATTCTATGAATGCACTGAGTGGGTAAATGTTTGAGAACTTTATGATCAGAGTAAACAACAAAGTGTCTTCCCAACAAATATTTCCTCCAATGATTGACTTCTAACACAAGTTTCATCATTTATTTTTCATAAATATACTCAAAAATAATAAAATATCATAAATCCTTGCTGAAAAAAGATATTGGGTGGCCCCCATGCATAAGAACTACATCCACCCCTATCTCGGATGCATCATATTAAATGACAAAAGTTTTGGAAAAATCTGGGAGAGCCACCGCGGTGCAGAAACCATGAAATGCTTCAGTTCTTCAAAGGCCAGTTCCATATTTTCATTCCACATAAAACCTTCCTTCCAGGATAATGTTGTAAGGCATCTCTATTTCCCCATATCTAGCATTAAACTTCTTATAGTATTCAGTGAGCCCCAAGAAACCACACACACCCTTAACATTATGTGGTGGGACTAGCCCATGATATATTCAACTTTCTTGGGGAACATTTCCCCTTATTAAGAAATAATATGTCCGAAGTATTCCACCAAAGGTTGATCAAAATAAAACTTCTTCTGATTTGTTGACAGCTGGTTTGGTAAAAAAAGTTGAAACAGAGTTTCCAAGTGTTAGAGGTTCTCTACCAAAGTAAGACTCAAGTAAAAATCTAGATCAGAATATCATAAAAAACACAAGAACAAACTTCCTCAATAATTTCCTGAACACTTGGTTCATGGTTGAATGGAATGTGGCTGGTGCATTCTTCAACCCAAAAGGTATGATGAGGTACTCATAATACGCCTCGTATATCTCAAAGGTCGATTTCTTATTGTCTTCCTCCCAGACCCTAACCTAATGAAAACCATAAGTAAGATCCAACTTGATAAAATAACTAGCTCCATGAAGCACATCTAGCACTTCCTCGATAACATGAATAGGGAATCAGTCGGGAATGATTAATTTGTTCCAAAGATCTGTAATCCACACAAAATCTCCATTGCCCATTCTTTTTATTTACTGAAATAATTGGACATGCATAAGGTCAGGTACTGTAACTAATGATTCCCCTTTCCAGCATGTCAGCAACCAGTTTTCCATCTTATCTTTCAAATAATGTGCTAATTTGTAGGTGCGTACGTTGAATGGAGCTGCTCCTTCGACCAAGGTTATTCCATGGTCAGTGGTTCTTCTTGGAGAAACCCCTTAGTTTTGTCAAAAAGTGTCTAAAAACACTCCATTAATCTTCCTAACTACTGTTGTTTTTCCCCAACCTGGTCACTGTTTCTAAAAGCATTAATTCAGTTTTCCACAACCATCCCTAGACTACAATATCTCTATCCTATAGCATCAATTGAAAACTCTCTTGTATGTCTACAATTTAAGCAATCCCTTGAACCTTAATTTCATTTCCTTCCCATAATAATTTTATCATCTTGAGACTCCAATTTGTTAACACATACCCCAGAGTATTTAACCACTTCATTCCCAAAACAGGGTCTGGTCCTCCAATTTCAAAAACATAGGCCTCAATTTTGATAGCAAAGTCACCCAAGCTAGCCACAATATCTTTACACACCCCTTGAGAAAATTATCACCGACCATCAACAAGTTTAATCCTGAATGGTCGAGTTAGGAAAACTTCCAGATCGACCACTTTAATGAGAGATTTGGATACAAAGTTATGTCTTGCCCCACTATCCACAAAGATCTCGGTCGGTATTTCAGAAATTTTCCAAACAAATAGTAGGGATTCAACCTTGCTCTCTCTCATGCTTATGAATTCCATTGTCTCCCATTCTGCAACAATACCCAAAACCCTTTTATCCTCCTCTAGACTCCGTTCTTCTCTAGACTCTTGCTCTGGGACCAACTCATCCATCTCCCAGAGCTACAGTCCCAAACTCGTATCGAGACACTGGTGTAGAGGACTAAAAGGTTATCCACATCTAAAACACAACCCCTTTAGGTTTTGTTCCTCTCTTTCTTGTCGGCTGATTGGTTTTACACTATTCCACTTGTCCTCAACCCCACTATGCCTCAATTCCTCCTCCTTCATGTTCCTGTCAGCAGTAAGTATGAGATAAGGTGCCATTGGTGTAGGAGGTATTGCCCTCTAAGGTAGTGAAGCTAACACCAATTATCCACGTTTACCACGGAGTAGGCCTTCCCCAATCAATTCCTGCTCTATTTTCCAAGAAAAAGTAAGCAATCTATTTTTGTTTTCTGATTCATGAGTGGATGCTCTATTTTTTATCTATGGTCATATACCACCCATGAACAGGCTCATAAACCACATTTATGGGAAGTCTGGGATCCTCAACCCCACTTGTTCAAATTCTTCAACCTTCTTGTCCACCATTTCTGTTTTCCATAAATACTTAAGGAACTGAATGGGATCTCGTTAAGTTGCCTTACCATAGCACTCCATTAGAGCCAACTTTAATTCTTCCCACTTTAGTCTTAGACTAGAAAACTATCATTGAAATGAGTATAACGTTGTTTCTTCCATACAGAGCTACGTCAAGGGAAACTTCATGTCTTTTGGGGTACAGTTTATTCAGAATTAGGTTTCATCTTAGGTTATCCATCCAAAAGAATCATTTCCGGCAAACAAAGGCATCTCAACATGTTTCGTTACACTCATGTTCTCACTCAACGACACATCCTCTAAATCCAAGATCACTCCCTATCTCAGATTTCACTCGTCTTCATCCCCTCTTTGTCTAGAAGAAAACGTCATCCTATTTTCTTGATTTTCATACGCTGAACTCCAATCAACCGTCGTCTGTATCAACTTAATAATTTCCACAATTTTTTCTTCCAAGTCACATGTCCTATGTGAAGCCTTTTAATCATTCATTCGTATTTTATCCTGTATCATTCTTTGATTCTCTATCTGTCTGATAGGAACTTTTTTAATGTTAGCCTGAATAGTTGCAATTATTATTTCTAAATCTCGATCCCTACGTTGTTGTGTCTCCAGCGCTAACTCTAGTGAGTCAATCTTGCTTTCTATCTTTGTCTGCATTCAACTAGATATCAGTACTAAACAATCTCTCAATGAATTCACCAAATTGTTAGGTTCTCTATCCTAACAAGAGTAGCTCAATTAAGTAGTGAGGGTAGTAGACAGTTCAACCAATGTTTATTTCTGAAATAGTAGCTTTTACGATCTATAGTAAGAAATGGAAAAAGGGAAATATATATTTCTACGTATCTAGAGTTGAGATGGCTCCTGGAGAGACCTCTTCCAAGCCCTGTTTCTTGAAGTGAAAATATGAGTTCTACATGAGAGTCCTCTCCTTCCACTCCCGCTCCAGCAAGTACTAATCCAAAATGTCCAAAGTCTATTTCCTAATGCCCTCCACCCGATTTAAAGGTAAGAAGTTTCCATGGATTTAACTAACTCTCCCAACCCCCCATGCGATAATTATGAAACATGGGAGGCCTACTGTCTAGAACACCCAGCTTAAGGACCAACAGTACTCACACCGCCCCCGCCCAGAATCAATTTCCTAAAATGATTCCCTTAAAAGATTTTTGTATGGCCTAATAAATTGAATTAATGATTGACAAACATTAAAATTATGAGAAATACCTTGAATTCATTTGATATACTTATATCCACTCTTCATCAAGTTCTCTATTTGCAAAGGCATATGATTTATTGGAAGTTAAATTGGAATAACCTTGAAAACATAAAGCATATTAAGAAAAGAATGTAAAGATATGACCGGTCTAAAGACCAATGTTAAGCTAATGATAAGACTTGAAAATAAATATTGTAAAATAACATTAGAAGCCACCATAATTGATGGATTCTTCTCAAGAAGAGCCTGCAAACATAATATTCAAATGGGAAAACAAATGAATTTAACATAGCCATGAAATTAATGTAGCCATGGAATCTAGTTTTTTATCTCTAAATGATAAATAAATAAAGATATTGTTTGAATTTATAAAAACAACAATACCTTCTGCAATTCAAATAAAGAATCTAAAGTCATGACAGATTAAGAGACTAGGTTTGAATATGCAACATTGACTTCCTCATCTGAATCAAGAAATAAAGATCTTATGGTGACAAGGGTGTCCAATTGGTCCTTTAGATCGGTCATGGTCTCTGGTCATCTATAGCAGCTCGTACCCATCATCCTATAGTGACACCATCGCCCGTAATTTCTTCCCATCCTAGAACTAAAGGTCTTTTCCACATCCCTAATAGGTCCCATTAATGCACCTGGTCCTATTATCCAGATACCGTACAAATTAAATGCACTCTAATCCCCTAACATCGTGATGCCAAGTCCCAAACAATTACAATGACCCACACATAGGTTTTGTCTCACATCCCCTTAGGGAGATACATAAAAAAACTATCTAAATGAAACCCCTCTCTATCACACCTACTCCTATCCCAAAGGACTCTCTCCACACACAATTCCCACCAAGCCCCATACCACCTTCATAAGGGTGTCATTCTTCAGGTAAGGGATGAACAGTCATCTCTATAAGACCATATATTTGACCCAGACACTTCTCCCTTTATGTTTTCAATTGAGTCCTTTTAAATTCTATTAAATACCCTTGTACCATAGTTAAATTGGTGTTCTAGAGGTTCCCAAGGGCTTGTAGGATGTGAGGTAGCAAGAGTTAATGGTGGTATACAATAAGGGAACTACTGCAGTGCCACCAAATAACCAGTGAAAGGGGAAATATCCTCGTAAGGCTATAGGAATCCCATCGACTATCCGGTGAGACCAACTAGATAGTCGATGGAATCATGAAAAAAAGTATTCGTATAGTAATCCCACTAGCCACCTAGTGGGGTTTCTAGGGGTAAATCTATTCTAGCTGATATCACGGACTAGACAATGGTACCATTTTGTGCTAAGAATGCAAGGGGATGAATTGTATTTATACAACCTAAAACCCATGTTTAAAACCTTAATCCCACTCCTTATACCCTAATTTGGGATTAACATTTAGGAAGTGTTATTTAGGGCTTACTTGACTTATCCAAAACCTTCTCTTGGTTCATTTATCCATGGTTCAATCTGAATGTCTTGAATCAGTAAGTCTTTCTTAGAATTGTTGAATTATCTTATTTTCTTCCTAGATCTTCTTCTTTTATCCCTAATAGGATGATTCTATCACTATACATAGGAGACCATAGTGTTCTGAATTAATCTATACATTTTATCTCTTGGATTTATCTTCTCTTCTTTTGAGGTTGGTGGTATTAAACATTCCCCCAAGGTATTTTTTAGTTTTCTAGTATCTGAAACATGTGTGATCATGCTATAATTTCATGTATGTGACCTATTTTAATTGGAATCCACTTGTATGGATTGAATCCTTATAATTATACCCCCCACCGATATCATCATGTCTATTGGTAATGATACCATGGACTTTTGGCCACCCGAGAGGCGTTCTTATCCTTAACCCTAAGTTTAAACATAAATTTGTGAGCCTAGTGACCTTATAATTGAATTATTGAATTGTGGGTTGATATTTGGATTGAACCTTATGAACCTTGTTATTCTGGGGCTCTGAAATTTTAAATCCATACTAGGATAGACATGTGAAATGGAAATTGGGCATATATAGAGTGTGAATTATAATTGTTACAATTGTTATGTGAATTGTTAAATTGGCATGAAATTGGTAACATGGTGTGAAATTTGTAATCGCCTTATCATTGGAATATTGGAATGAATCTATTAATTTTAATTTGAGTATAATTGACCTGTAAATTGGTAACATTTCATAATGTAATAAATGGAATGATAGTTGGTAATTATCATGATTTAATTGAGATAACATAATGCTAACAATTTGGAATTTTTGGTAATTTTGTATGCATTTTCTCTTATTGATTTTCTAATTTGTAATGAGAAATTGGCCTTATCATGGTAATTTTCATTAGATCTAATTTCCAATGAGCATGTATGTGGCCCTAGAATGGGAATTCATACTAGGTCAATTGATACTTTAAATATGTGATCCACCCTTGGTTTGAGAATCCACTTTTCTTTGGCTATGAACTAAATGTGTTATTGGTCCATGGTATGGGAATTCGCTTAGACTCAGTGGTGAGTATAGATGGAGGCATCCAACATCATGCCATTGTATGTTTGTCTATATCGAGTGTCAACCTAATGCTTGAGGGTTTGAAGGGTTATTTTGATGTTTTGAATTTATTTTATGAATTAATGATTGTATATATTATATTGTTGCATGCACTGTTACTCAGATGACATTTGTTTGGAAATCATTGGTGGTGGCCTAATGAGTTTTACTCCCACACTATTTTAGTTGTCGTTTGGTACCTAAGTAGACATCATGGATGTAGGTTTGTACAACGGTGTGTGTCCTGTGCTTGATTGATTTATTTATTTTCTTGTTCAGATTGGATCATGGAGTTGGGGCCGAGTATGGGATTTGGGATCGGTCTTGGGAGTATTTACTTTGTAGTGTTTATTTTTGTTGGATGAGCATGAAATTTAGTACAACATTCAATATGACATTTCATGTTTGATTATATTGGATCCTTTTGGGTTTTTCTGGGTTATCAGATACTATGTTTTTCTTTCGGTACCTAAGGGTATAGTATCCCTACTTTATTTATTTGACCATCACTAATAGTGTGTAACCTCTAGTGTATGAAGAGGCATAATTGAGGTCTCATGGTGACCTAACTCAATCACACAAGGGATAAATGTTTTAGATACATTATAAAGTGGTATCAAAGGGAGTCTTTTCTTTATTTTTTACTATTTATGATAAGGTATATAAGAGAATGAGATGTATTAGGTATTTTCAATGAGCTTGTTCATGGGAGTATCTGACCTATGTATGGGGTAAAATATAAGTTTTAAGGGATGAAATTGCTATTTATTAGGTTCTCTTCTTATAGTTGTAATGTTATTTCACCTTGGGTGATGCACTTGTTGTGTTATATTATTTTTTATGAGAGTTTACTTATGGTCTTGTATTACATGAGGTATGTATGCATGAATTATAATAGCTATATACGAAATTATGTTATAATGCATTATTCATGATAGGGATTCGTTTATTGAACATGAAAATTAATGAAATTTCTAATAAAATGAATAAAATTTGAACTTTTAAAATAAGATTAATTCACTTTTTAAGATAAAAAATGATGCAGTTATGTATATATGGTTATCTATTGACTCATTTTCCATCTAGGTTTGATCATGTTATAAACAATGTGATCTGATAAGTGTTTTGACTCTTGTAGAGAAAGGAATTTACATCATCCTCTGGTTGAACATCAGGATAGTGGTAATGAACACACACCTAACATAGAAGAATAAGGAATTCTAAAAGCTTCAGTTAATCTAATGGATGATCATATTCATGATAGTTTCATGTGATTCATGTGATCATTGGAAAGGGAGACTAATCGTTTCATCCCTTATATGTTAGATATGATGAGGGGGTTCCAAATAAAGTAGTTACACATGTTCATTATGGAGGGATGACCTTAGGTAGCAGTGTTCTTGATTGAATATATCTATATGATCTTTAGTCACTTAGAGAAACTCATAGAGAGGAGGGTGAGGTTTACTATCTATATTCCACAATGACCAACCAAACATTGGTGGGACATCATAGTATAGGTTGGACAACATGATGATCTAACCTGGAATAGATTCGGGAAGATGTTCTCGAGCAACTTATACCCATATACTTTGAGGGATGAAAGGGATTAGGAGTTCAGACACCTGATGTAGGGGGAATGTTTTTGAAGGACTGCATTGATCAGTTTACCAACATGTAGTTTTTTTCTCCATCACTAGCAGGAGATGAGATATCCATGAATCATTTTTACTACCTTAGAATATTTGAAGTGAAACCAATAATTTTATGGATTTATATTCCACTGTCTTCTAATGAACTATCCAGAGATATATCACTTTAACTAGTGCTCTTGGTATCTAAAGATTTTATTTTTTTCTTTTTTTTATTTTATAATGCCTTATAGAATTTATATTTTTCTTCTTCAATTTTGAATAATCAAGTCTGATATGACCTTCCTTCTTAAATTAATATCATATGACTTTTAAATACTACTTCTTATCTATTCTGTCTTTATGATGAACATTCCATACATTTTCATTATCGATAAGCTTATTTATTCATCTTGAAATTTGAGAACGTTCATTGAATTTTTCATTTGAATCACTTTGAACTGAATGTTTAATTTTCCTCTTTAAAATAAGATATTTAGAAATGTTAGAAAAAGTATTAAATGTATCAGAATTACGATTACCTGATGCAGAAGTAAATTCTATTATATTCTCCCTTTTCTCTTTTTTAGAATCTCATTTAAGTCTACCATCATACTACATTAGTGTTCCAATTAAGTCTTTTAGACTAAAATTTTCCAAATGTTTAGTATCATCAATAACTATCCTCATAGACTCCCGTACTTTAGGCATAATATCAATAATATTTTCAATGATTTGATCTTTTGATAACTCATTCACCCAAAGATTGTAAACTATTTACTATATTAATAATGCATTAATGAATCTGTGTGATAGTTTCTCAATGAAAAAATTCAAAGGATGGATAGTCAAATATTTTCATAGATCAATGAGTTTACAATAATTTGTAATTTCCAAAATGTATAATATCTATTTTTTTCCAAATTCCATTTTCTATTTCCCATGGAGATGTCTGACTATAGATGTTCCTAGTCATAGAACAAAATAAATTATTACGAGTTGTATGGTTTACCTAATTTTATAGTTTTTTATCATGAGATAATTGAACTATATCATTTTCCAAAAATTTATAGATTCCCACCAACATGATAAATTTTTTGACTCTAGTATTAATGATATAGGATTTCATAAAATCATTCTAGTAATCATAATTAAGAGACAAAAAATAGGTGGTCTAGTCGGATTTAATTTTTTGACAGTTCCAACTAGTACTCCTGTCATCACAAAATATCTATACTCTACCAACACAGATTTTGTAAGGAAATCAAGTTGAAAATATGATAAACTAATGGGAATATAATAAATAAGTAAAATCTTTCTAGTTAATCTCATAATAATGGTAAAAATCACCCCCGATGCCAAATGTTATCCCTATGTATGATGATAAATAAAATAAAATATGGGGGAGGTAAATTGTAGATTTTAAAAAAACTTCCAAGTTTCATTATGTTCAAGTATTAAGTTGATAAATTTTTCAAATTACCGATCAAATCAAAGATCAGAGTAATGAAATTATAAACCGTATGAAATAAAACTAGCATAATGGAAATAAAGTGATTGGTATTCTATATTAATTATGAAAGTGTTAACATAATAGGGATTCAAAAATAAAACCTAGAGTATTTTTTAGTGAACCAATTACTCCTTTAAAAAGATATTATTGAAACCACACTTTTAAATCAAACTGTAAGTTTGATCAGTATATCAAATATAAGGCATCCATGACTTTAAACATATCATATGGTATCCTTGATTTTATACCTATTATAAGGTATTTCTTCTTGTCCTCAAAATTCCTTAACTAAGCATGTTGGTATCAGCTCTCTTCCATACATTAGAAGTACTATATCTATCTTCCCAGCCACAAAATTCTTTCGATTAGATGATAAAAAATTACTCTGTCTTCCTATCATTGGAATCTCTCAATCACATATGATTGGTAGAAGAGTAATTACAATCAAAATTACTAATATATTTATAATTAAAACCTTACAATGGAAGCTATTAATAGAAACAATCATAAAGAAAAATATTACACTGATCAGAAGTGATCCTAGCAACACAAAATCTCAATACTTCAAAATGAACAATAACTTTCAGAATGCTCAATACATATCTTCATGTGTACTTATAACTCTCATGGAATAACTTTATTTATAGGAAATAATGTAAGAAACTAAAATTATTGAATTCCTTAAAACTTAGAGTCAGTCTTAAATGCATCAACAATAACTTCTTCATCTACTGATGAGTTCATCATGTTTCGTTATCCATTGATGAGTTAAATTAACACCATTATAGTGCTTCTGTATAAGAACAACGACTTAAACAAAAACTTCATGTTAGATCATTTTTTTTTAAAGTTTATTTTTATTTATGAAGTAAATAAATAAGTGATTCATTGACTTAACAAGGGTGTCCAATGAGTCCTTTAGACCGGTCATGGTCTCTGGTCATCAATAGAAGCTCATACCCATCCTCCTATAGTGACACCATAGCCTATAATCTCATCCCAACCTAGAACTAAAGGTCTGGTCCACATCCTTGGTAGGTCCCCTTAGGCACCCGGTCCTACTATCTAGATACTGTAAAAAGTAAATGCACTCTAAGCCCCTGGAATCGTGATGCTAAGTCCCAAACAATTCATATGACCCACACTTAGTTTTTGTCTCACATCTCCTTAGGGAGATACATAAAACCACTATCTAAATGAAACCCCTCACTATCACACCTCATCCTGTCTCAATGGACTCTCTCTACACACAATGCTCACCAAGCCCCAAACCACCCTCATAAGGGTGTCATTCGTCAGGCATGGGATGAACAATAATCTCTTTAAGACCCCATATTTTACCCAGACACTTCTCCCTTTATGTTTTTAATTGATTCCTTTTAAATTATATTAAAAATCCTTGTACGATAGTTAAATTGGTGTTCCAGAGGATCCAAAGGGCTTAGAGGATGTGAGGTAGAAAGTGTTAATGGTGGTATACAATAAGGGAACTACTGCAGTGCCACTGAATAACCAGTGAAAGGGGAAATATCCCGATAAGGCTATAGAAAGCCCATCGACTAGCTGGTGAGACCCACTGACCAATCGATGGCGTCATGAAAAAAAAGTCTTCATATAGGAATCTCACTATCCACCTAGTGGGGTTTATAGGGGTACATTTATTCTAGCTAACATCACTAATTAGCCAATGGTACCATTTTGTGCTAAGAATGCAAGGGGAAGAATCATATTTCTATCACCTAAATCACCTGTTTAAATCCTTAATCCCACTTTTTATACCCTAATTTAGGATTAAAATTTTGGAAGTGTTATTTAGGTCTTTCTTGACTTATAAAAAACCTTCTCTTGGTTCTTTTATCCATGGTTCAATCTGAATGTATTGAATCAGTAAGTCTTTCTTGGAATTGGTGAATTCTCTTATTTTCTTCCTGGATCTTATTCTTTTATCCCTAACAGGATGATTCTATCACTATCCATAAGGGATCCTTGTGTTGTGGATTAATCTATACATTTTATCTCTTGGTTTTATCTTCTCTTATTTTGAGGTTGGTGGTATAAAACATTCCCCTAAGGTCTTCTTTTGTTTTCTAGTCTCTGAAACATGTGTGATAATGATAGAATGTCATGTGTGTGGCCTCTTATAATTGGAATCTACTTGTATGGATTGAATACTTATGATTATACCCCCCCCCATAGATATCATCAGGTCTATTGGTAATGATACAATGATCTTTTGGCCATCCGAGGGGCGTGCCTATCCTTGACCCTATGTTAAAACTTAAATTTGTGAACCTAGTGACCTAGTAATTGAATTATAGAATTGTGAGTTGATCTTTGGATTGAACCTTATGAACCTTATTACCCTAGGTGTTTGAAATTGCAAATCCATACGTGGATTTACATGTGAAATGGTAATTGGGCATAAACAGAGTGTGAATTATAATTTTTACAATTGTTATGTGAATTGGTAAATTGGAATGAAATTGGTAACTTGGTGTGAAATTATTAATGGTCTTATCATTATCATATTAGAATGAAACTATTAATTTTAATTTGAGTATAATTGACTTTTAAATTGGTAACTTTTTATAATGTAATCAATGGAATGATAGTTGGTAATTAGTATGATTGAACCAAGATAACATAATGGTAACATGTTTGGAATTTTTGATAATTTAGTAAGCATTTTCCCTTATTGATTTCAAATTTGGAATTTGAAATTGGCCCTATAATTGGAATTTCCATTGGATCTAATTTCCAATGAGAATGTAAATGGCCCTAGAATGGGAATTCACACTTGGTCCATTGATACTTGAAATATGCAATCCAACCTTGGAAATAGAATCCACCTTGGGTTGGATATGAACTAAATGTGTTATTGTTCATTGGTATAGAAATTTCCTTTGACTTAGTATTGAGTATAGATATAGGCATCCAACATCAAGCCATTTTATGTTTGTCTAGATCGAGTGTCAACCAGAAGCTTGAGGGTTTGAAGGGTTATTTTGAGGATTTGAATTTATTTTATGAATTAATGAGTGTGTATATTATATTTTTGCATGCACTATTACTCAGATGATATTTGTTTGGAAATCATTGGTGGTGGCCTAATGAGTTTTACTCACACATTGTTTTAGCTGTATTTTGGTACCCGAGTAGACTTCATGGATGTAGGATTGGACAAGGGCACAAGGCTTGTACTTGATTGATTGATTGATTGATTTTCTTGTTCATATTGGATCATGGAGTTGGGGCTGAGTATGGGATTTGGGACCGATCTTGGGAGTATTTACTTTGGAGTGTTTATTTTTGTTGGATGATTGTATGAATTTTAGTAAAAAATTCAATATGACATTTCATGTTTGATTTTATTGGATTCTTTTGGGTTTTTCCAGGTTATCTACTACTATGTTTGTCTTTCGATACCTAAGGGTATAGTCTCCCTACTTTAATTATTATACCATCACTAATAGTCGGCAACCTATGGTGTATGAAGAGGCATAATTGAGGTCTCCTGGTGAACTAACTCAGTCACAAGAGGGATAAATGTGCTAGAAACATTACAAAGTGGTATCAAAAGGAGTCTTTTCTTTTTATTTACTATTTATGGTAAGGTATATAAGAGATTGAGATTTTTTAGGGCTTGTTAGTGAGCTTGTGCGTGGGAGTAGCTAACCTATGTATGGGGTAAAATATAGGTTGGAAGGGATGAAATTTCTATTTATGAGGTTCTCTTGTTATAGTTGTGATGTTATTTCACATTGGGTGATGCACTTGTTGTGTTATATTAATTTTTATGAGATTTTACTTATGGTATTGTATTACGTGAGGTATGTATACATGCATTATAATAGGTATATAGGAAAGTATTTTATAATGCATTATTCATGAAAGGGATTCATTAATTGTACATAAAAATGCATGAAATTTCTAATAAAATGAATAAAATTTAAACTTTTAAAATATGATTAATTCACTTGTTAAGATAAAAAATTAAGTGACCATGTATATATGGTTATCTATTGATTCATTTTCCATATAGTTTTGATCATGTTGTGAACAATGTGATCTGAGAATTGTTTTGACTCTTATAGAGAAATGAATTTGCATCATCCTCTGGTTGAACATCAGGAGAGTGGTAATGAACACACACCTAACATAGAAGAATAATGAATTATAACAGCTTAAATTAATCTAATGGATGATCATATTCATGATATTTTCATGTGATTCATGTGATACATGGAAACAGAGAATAATAGTTTCATCCCTTCTATGTCAGATATGATGTAGGGGTTCCAAATAAAATAGTTACCCATGTTCATTATGGAGGGATGACCTTAGGTAGTAGATTTATTGATTGAATACATCTATATGATCTTTAGTCACATGGAGAAACTAGTGGAGAGGAGGGTGAAGCTTACTATCTATATTCCATGAGGACCAACCAAACAATGGTGGGACATCATATTATAGGTTAGACAACTTGATTATCTATCCTCGAAAGGATTTGAGAAGAATTTCCTAAGACACTTCTACCCATAGACGTTGAGGGGTGAAAGGGATTAGGAGTTCAGACACCTGATGTAGGGGGGGATGTTTTTGATGGACTACATTGATCATTTTACCAACCTGTAGTGTTTTTCTCCATCACTAGCAGGAGATGAGATATCCAGGTCAAAGTGTTTCTAGGATGGGCTTCGATATGAAATCAAGTTGTAGGTGAATGTTTTCTTCTTGAAAAAATTATGTGAAATATTAAATCATTCTCTTATCACTGAAGGGAATCATAAGGAGGCCCTAAGTGGTAGGAATGTTGTCCTAGTGGGATGATTAGGGTGTTTCACTTCAGGCGATAATAAACATTATTATAAGAATTTTCGCCAAGTCCATGGTGGGAAGAGAAGCTAGAGGAGTGGAGAAACATCTAAGGACCACAACTAGGGTAAGTGCTATCATTATGGTAGGGATGGACTTAAATAATTTTAGTGTCATTTTCCTATATTGGGGTGCTGAGATTTTTGTAATATGGACCACCTATAGAGGTTCTTCTTGAGCACTCAATAATTAAGTAGTGGTAGAGGATCGTCAAAGACACTAGAGTCTTCGAGGTATTAGACTACCCCTCAGTAGATATCTATAAGGATTTCTACAAGTCACTCTGGATGGGTTTGGGTCATGAAAACCCAATGTAGTAGTGATAATACCAACAGGAAGGATCATCATAGGGGAGTCAGGCTGGAGCTCAAGGTAGAGAGGTGAGTCAGTTGCATGTTATGTAGAATACTCCTACTAGTGAGGATATAAGACATTACATTGTCAGAGGTATGATTCTTGTGTCATGTTCCCTTTATTGTGTTTTGTTTGATATAAGAGAATCACATTACTTTATATCTAATCAATTTTTTAATGACCTGGGTTTGGTTGTGGAAAGAATGTATGGGGTTATGACCATTAAAACACTATTAGTGGTGTGATCATAGGGTGTTAGATACTATGAAGAGTTTCCTCTTCATATTAGAGGTTATTATTTTCTATGGGATCTATCTGTGTTAGAAAATTATTGGTTTAAATTTGATTCTAGTTATGGATTGACTAGTTCTGTTCAAAGCTCACATCGACCATTATCTAAAGAGGGTGGTTTTCTATCTCCATAAGGGGGAATATATATCCTTCATGGGGAATTAGATATTTAGGCTGGTCATGTGGGACCAATTCATCACAAGGCTGTCTCATGACCCATATAAAAAAATTATTTTGGATAATGGTGAGTCATAGAAGAATACATTTCCTCTAGTGGTAGACCACTAGAAGATTTTATTTCCTAAAGAGTTCTTTGGCTTAACACCTAAGCAAAAGATTGAGTTCACTATAGATTCAATTCCAGGAGATGAACTTGTATTTATTCATCCCAATCTGATGACACCAATAGATCTTTGGGAGTTGAAATTGTATTTATAGGATTTGTAATCTAAGGTGTTTATGTGTCCTATTACTTCATTGTGGGGTTCCCCCATTTTATTCTCCAGGAAGGCAGATGGAACATTGTGTCTATGAATGGATTACCGGAGTCTGAACTAGATGATAGTCCATAACTAGTATCCCCTTCCATGAATCTATGATCTCTTTGATCAATCGAGATGTTCTTATATATTCTTAAATATTGAAATGAGGTTAGGGTACCATAAATTGGTGGTGATAACATTTGTCACACCTCATACTACTTTTAAGAGCATGTATGGATTATATGACTTCATGAGAATGTCATTTGGTCTGATAAAAACACCAACAATATCCATGGCCTTGATGAATTGGATCTTTAAACCACAGCTGGATCAATTTTGGGTGGTCTTAATCGAAAACATCTTGGTGTAATCCTAATATAGAGATGATCATTCCCAACATCTTGACATCATCCCTAAGTATGTTGAGAGAGAATTGGCTTCATGCCAAGCTATCTAAATGTTATTTCTAGATTTAAAAAGTTCACTTCTTGGGACATGTTATCTCAGGGGCTAGAGTGTTAGTAGACCTATAGAAGGTGGCTTCCATGGTGTCTCGGGAGTGACCCTAGAATGTCTTTTATATTCAGAGATTTATAGTTTTAGTAGGCTATTATTTTTGTTTCATCTAGGAATTATCCGATATGGATGTTTTGATATTTATTATGACCCAGAAAGGTGTGATGTATGTTTGGTCAGATGCTTGCAAGGATAATTTCTAAGAATTAAATAGAAGGTTAACCTTATCACCAACTTTGACCTTACCTGAGTGGGGTAAGGATAATACCATGTATTGATATGAATCGAGAGATGGGATTGGAGTTTTTATGATGTAGTAGGATCTAGTGGTTGCTTTTGTCTCTAGGTAGTTTAGGTTGCATGAGTGGAATTATCCCACTCACAACCTAGATTTATCTCTAGTGATATATACTCTGAGATTTTGGTGACATTATCTATTGGGTAAGAGATTCATGGTCTACACAAATCATAAGATATTGAAGTACATATTTTCATAAATGGAATTTAATCTTTTACAGAGTAGGTGGTTCAAGTATCTACAGTATTTCGACATAGATTTGGTGTATAATCCTAGAAAGGGAAATTTTATTTTCTATGCATTTATTTATAAGTTTTAGACTTAGGCAGTGCACGAATCAAGTGATGAGTGGAGGCTAAAAACACTTTTTGAAGATATTCATTTAGATGTTCAAGAGTATGAGGGAAAAATAACTCTAACATCAACCACTTGTTCCCTCACTTCTGAATCAGATCGAGGGGTTTAACTTAGCTATTCTAAAGGGTTTAGACCTATGGTACAACATATATGATGGGGATCCACCATCACACTTTTTACTTGATAATGATGAGGTTATTCATATCCATGGTCATATCTAGGTTCCTATGAGCATGAGTGATGAGCTAATGAGGGAATCCAATACTTTGAAGTGGATGATACATCATGGGTTAACAAAACTATATCTTGAACTTCGTAGGTATTACTGGTTCCCAGGGATGAAAAAAGAGGGAACGAGATACATGGAATGATGCTACACCTATTAGTAGGTGAAGGTCAAGCATCAACATCCTACTAGGTTGTTGCAACCTTTTCCAATTATGGAAAGTAAATTAGATGATATCACCATAGACTTCATTGTAGGATACTGAGGACACTTTAGAAAAGTGATGCGGTGTGGGTGACTATAGATTGACTAATAAAGGTAGCCCATTTATTTCCAATTAGGTATACCTTCACCATTGGTGACTTGGGAAACTCTATGTACATGTGATAGTTCAGTTTCATTGTGTTCTATAAAGTATCATTTCTGATCAGGACCCTCACTTTACATCATGTTTCTATAGGGGTATTCAGAAGAAGATGTTATCATAAGATCATCTAATAAAAACCTATCATACTTAGACTAAAAAACTTTTTGAATGAATGATTTAGGTTCTGGAAGACATGTTTGTGAGCCCATGTTCTGTACTTTGGTGGTTCTTGGGAGAATCATTTGGATCTTGTGGAGTCAAACTATAATAATAGATTCTTATAATCAATCCAAATGAATTCTTTTGATGATTTATATAGGAGGTCATGTTGTTCACCTTTGTGCAAGTAATAGGTAGATGATTTAGTGTTTGCTAGACCCAGTCTCATCTAGGAGATATCTGAGTTGGTTCAGTAGATCAGAAATTAATTTGAAACTATACAAGTTAGGAAAAAAATTATGGTGACCATTAGATACAACCTCTAGAGTTTGAGGTTAGTCACTAGGCCTTTTTATAGGTGTCTCCTAGGTTGGGGAAATGCCATATCCGAAAGTAATGGAAGATATCACCCAGGTTTTTCAGAGCATTTGAGATATTTGAGAGGATCTATCTTGTGGTGTACTTATTAGCTCTTCTACAATGCTATAGTTCCATGCATGACATGTTTCATGTGTTGCAGCTATAAAGATATCACCCTGATCCTTCTCACATGATAAATGTTAATGATGTTGAGATTGATTTCAATGCATCCTTTTAGGAGAATATGATCCATATCATCAACCGTAGTGAGATGAATCTTTGAGGAAAGATCATTCCCCTAGTGTGAGTGCAGTGGTAGTGTAACAACCCAAGAAAACCATGTTTTGTTTTGATTTTGACAAGTTTAATTTCCAATGTCACTCATTAAATGAACCAACAAATAATTAATAAGGTAGTGATAATAAAATGCATCAAATGGATGAAAAATTTCTTTTATTCAAATAAGCAACCTCTCGGCTACAACATCCACTGACCAAACAAGAAGGTAAACTAACCGAAAATACCAACTAAGAACCCGATTACAACAATGGGGAGACCGCTTAAAACTACTAAGAGCCCGATAATGCGGTAGGGGTTTCGAGCATCCATCATAAGGAACATAAGGATAGCTGAAGCCACTGCGACCATGATCAGCACCAAGGGGATCACACGAACCATCTTTCCTTTTCTTCTTCGGTCACTTGGAGTAAGAGACACCCCGAGACTAGACCTTTTTTATAAGCACCCTAATCTGACCGTTAAACCCCAAACGGCTATTAATTCGACCGTTGGTTTCCCAAAGAATCTTATGTTTTATTTTGACCGTTGGGTCTTCTTATCCTCTATGTTTTATTTTGACCGTTTGAAATAAAATGATTTACCCCAAAAGGATCGGAATGATAATTGTGTATTTTGCTTTAAAATTTTTAAAGTGTCATCAATGTTAATTTAGTTAATTTATCTTTAGTTTTCCCAAAATGATAAATCTATTTTATGTTTCTAAATGGCGAAAATTAATATTATTGTTTTTCTTCCATTATACATATTAATTTGAACAATTGAACTTTTATTTTCTATTTATATCAAACTTGATGAATTTTTGTGAGTTATATATATATTGCATCAAATTAGATATATTATTTATCTTATAATTCGACCTTTATTAATTATTTTGGAAACTATATTAAATTATGGTTTTATTTACAAATTTCACATCTTTAAGCTTACACAAATACTTTTAAGCAACCTTTTTATTTTTCTTTTCTTAAAGGAGTGTATCCAAATGTTTGCATGAAATTATAAATTAAGGTAATTATTATGTAATTCAGCAAAGGAAAAATAAATAAATAAATAAACAAATAAATATATATAATGATGAATAAATCGATACTTTCTTTAATTGATTAAATGAACCTTTAATTTTCCAAAATATAATAATTATGGTTTAAAAATAATATACTTAATATAATAAAGCCAATAAAAATTATTTGTATTTTAAAATAGAATATATATATACATATGTGTTGATTAAATCAATTTATAATTTTTATTTGACCAATGATTTTATTAAAATAGTAAAATTCAGATTAATAATTGATTTTTTTTAAAACAAAAATAATGTTATAGTAAATTAATAATAATAATAGGTTTAATAAACAATAAAATAACAGTTTTTATAAGATAAAAACGTTGAAATAAAATAAATAGATAAAATATGTTAAACGTGAAGAAAAAAACGAAGACCGCGTATTGTTTTTTTTAACGTCGCGCGTGTCTGGAGCCGTCCGATCCACTCCCCCTGATCACGGCCGTCAGTTTCTTTCCATGTCACGCCGATCCTAACCATCCGATCAACCGGCATTTAATCCCGGTTGTTCGTTGTGTTTCACGTTTTCTTCCCCGCAGTTTCTTCTTCCACCGACGCCGCATTCTTCTCCTTCCTCACATCGCCAGACCAGTAGAGCGTAGGGCCCTGTTTTTCTTTGTCTAGGCCGGTGTAGCCCGACTGTCTCCTCCTTTCCCTCACCTCGAATGCCTCGACTGACGACTTCTCCCCCCGAAGTCCTCTTCTTCTTCTGTTTTTTTAAATACCCTATTGCACCGAAGGCCGAAGGGCTTGCACCAGCTCCCTTGATCTCTCCCGCCTCGGAACCTCTTTGTTGCTCTGTATCTCCTCCTCCTCTCCGTACTGGTAAGGGTAGAACCATGTTTTTAAAAATTTGTTTTAAACTTCGGTTTTCATATATATATAAGTATATTCGGGTTATATATATGTATATGTGTATATCTTCTATGTTTATACCTTCGGATCCTCTTGCCTCGTCTTTTCCTCCTCTCCAAGCAAGGTAAGATGCAGGTTTCAATTTGGTGTGGTTTTGACAAGTTTCGTCTTATATACATGAGTATATATAAACATGATATATATATATATATATTTGTTTTTTGGTGTGTGTGAAACTGTTACCAACCCAGGCCTTGAAATCTCCCTCTCGGCTTAGGGAATCGGTTGGGAGCTAGGGGGAAGAACCTCTTCATTGTTTCCAACCTTTTTTATAAGTTTTATATAGTTATACAATTGTTCTATAATTGTGTATAATAAATATACAGGACCATATAAACCGGTTTTAACTATTCCTAGAACCAATCTTTTCAGCCCCTTTGTGAACACCAAAAATTGGGGAAAGGGTTCGATGATTCTGTTTTTATTTTAGGTGCGGGTTCTTACTTTTCACACCTTATGTTTATATATGTGTATATATATATAAATATATATACACATATGTATAAGATGATAAATGCAAGTAAACAACCGTTCCTCAATGTTTATACCCCTGATTTTCTTTCTCACCTATAAAAAAATGGAGATTTTGAGTAATCGAATAAATAGGTAAAATTATGCAAGTGAATGAAGTATATTGTTGTGTATATACATACACGTATGTGTATATACATTAATATGAACTTAGTGTCCATGTTTTTAATTTATTACAATATAGCATGATGAAGTTTATGGGTTGGTTGGACTTCAAAATCATTCTTGAAACTGAGAATCTTCATTTATCACTGCTCTGAATAAATCATGATTTTTTTGTAAAAACAATTAGTATGGATTCCTTGAACTTTTAAAAATGCACACATGTAGTCATAGGTATGTACTCATGTTTATTTAAATTGCTAATAAAAGAGTTTACACAATTATATACATGATCTCCCCAAGATGGACTTGATTATACACATTGTAACCTCAACTGCCTGTTTTAAATGCCCATGATATCCATTTATCATCATATGTGTAAGTTATGGACGACCATGCATTAATTGGGTATTATGATGTATGGAATGTTAAGTGTTATGTTTACTTTCTTAAAATCCATGTTTTCAAATTTTAAAATATCTTTTTATGAGCATGAAGCTTTAGCATGCATGTCATAATGTTTTTTTAATGATTAAACTGTTTTCATGTTATGAACACGTATGTGAAAATGAGGTTAAAGTAAGAATTCATAGAACCCCATTAACGAATGACCATGTCAAGATATGTGAGGGATGTATAGGACTTACATGTGATGGGTGCGCCCAGAATTATATAGCGCAACAACAATGATGTGACGGGTGCGCCCGGAATTATACAGTGCTCCAATGCATTGGGTAAAGTAGGAGTCTCATGAGACAAACATGTGTGACGGTCTTGGCAGTTAGCCTTGACTTGTGCTAAGGAAACAGGGTGGGCAGTGATCCTTGACCTGTTAAGTTTGTTTTACGGTCTTGACGAAAGGTCTTGACAAAGTCCAGGATTATACATTCCCTCTGCATGTAATGATAAAGGTTAACCAGGGGTTAGTTCAACTAACAGGACAACCCCTAGTTGAAAGCGCCCAAGATCATGAAAATGTACTTTATGTAACAATAATTGTTTTTCATATAGTAAACTATTAGATGATCTTCATTTTACTCATGAGCCATGATATGCATGTTTTCCCTGTATAGCCATATAATTCTTTTAGAATTAAAGTAAACTTGTTTTAACATTATGCATTGTTTATTTTTCTTATATTGCGCACTCTGATCATGTTTACATTAAAGCTCATTTCAAGCACGTGCTTCTTTGTGCAAGTGGTTTTCAATGAAAGATGGATTTCATGTTTTAAGAAAAGATAATGTTTTGTTTTAGCAAAGTGTTTTATTCTCTTCAAAGGAACTTCTTTGAGAAAGGATTTTCTAAAAATGTTTTAAAACCCCTTACTGGGCATTTTTGCTCACCATACGTTTTGTTAAAATTTTCCAGGCATGGTTGATACCTATGAAGTTAATCGGAAGCAGCTGGTTTCCCAGAATCCTGATCCTCGCGATCTTCTGTTGTAATGAGACATGATATTTAATTTGTAATCATGTAATGTTAAATATATCATGTCTCATTAAGCACCCCGGGTTTGGGGGTCGCTATAGTTGGTATCAGAGGATGGGTTCAGGAGACTCTGGAATACCAGGTGATATAAATATATTCCTAAGACTAACTAAGTAAAAAATGTTATAACTTTCAGATGGATGATGTACCTACCGACCTTTTGTCACTTCCCACTGAGGCTCTAGAGAACATTCTATCTCTAGCTAGTCGCGAGAACTTTCTAAACTATGCCCAAATTCGCATGATGTATAGCACCTGTACGATGTGTCAAACTCATCTAGGGTGTTTAGTCTCCACCGGGGATTGGGTATGGATTATCTCCTAATGATGATGACCCAATTTTCTTCTTATGCACGTCGTGGAAGGTATCACGAAGGACTCTTCCGAGTGTTTACAACTGGCGAGGAATTTGGCACAATGCTTGATAACCCTTTTCAAGAAGCTGCTGCTGTCGGAGACCTCCGAGCGGCTTACATGTGCCAAATTTTGCACTACGGCTTCTGGGGCCAGTTAATGGACTTTGGAGAGTTGGAAAATGAGACCACCCGTGTGTCTCTTAGGCAAGAAGTGCACACCGATGTTTCCCAACTCCACACCCCTCACGCTAAACTCAGGAGGCGTTATAAATGTTCCCATGAGTTTAGTCATGTCTGTTCATCATGTGTGTGGTTTGAAGAGTTAGGAAGTTTTTCCACTCTTTGTGGCATACGTCTTCTAAACTCAGACTTTTCCATGTAAACTTTTTCATAAATGGAAGTTTCTTGTTTTCTTTCATGTCTTCACCGTATCTATGTTGTTAAGAGTTTCCCTTCGATGTTTGCTTTCAGATGGCTGGACAAACAAACTTCTCATCCCTACCCGATGAGCTAGTAGAAGTCATCTTGATCAAGGCATACATGGTGGATTATCCATCCTTTCTGCACCTGCGAGGGTCCTGCCAGCGTTTGCTCAATCTAGCAAACAGTCCAGAGATACTTTGCTTATGTCAAGAGAATGATCGCGTCTTTCACCTCATTGCCACTGCTCAACTCCCCTGCTATAGGCGAAGGGGAATGTACTTTGAGGATCTGTTCCAGTGTTTCACTCTGGCACAAAACTTTTCTTCCAGAGCGTGTTTCCTCGTGGCCGCCCCGGATGGCCAGCTCAGTGCAGCCTACATGTTCCACGTCTTGAACCTCAGTCTCCTCAACCGCATCATCCCTCTTGACTACCTCGAGCATGATGTGGCCAGAAGAGTCATCAAGGAGTTTATCTACTGAGACGTTTCCGAGCTTTGCATCGCACGATCCTCCCTTTGGAAGACCATGTGCAGTACACATGAACAGGAGTTCAAGGAGCACTGTTCGAGGTGCATCTGGACTAGGGAAACAGAAGAGCTGTGTGCCATCTTTGGTGTCCCGTTAACCGATCCAGATCCGCTGTTTCGGTAGAGTTGTACGTATGGGGTTTTCAATTTTTCTTTTTTTTATGATAGAATTGCGAGGGAGCAATTCTTTGTAGGGGGAAGTAATGTAACAACCCAAGAAAACCATGTTTTGTTTTGATTTTGACAAGTTTACTTTCCAATGTCACTCGTTAAATGAACCAACAAATAATTAATAAGGTAGTGATAATAAAATGCATCAAATGGATGAAAAATTTCTTTTATTCAAATAAGCAACCTCTCGGCTACAACATCCACTGACCAAACAAGAAGGTAAACTAACCGAAAATCCCTACTAAGAACCCGATTACAACAATGGGGAGACCGCTTAAAACTACTAAGAGCCTGAGAATGCGGTAGGGGTTTCGAGCATCCATTATAAGGAACATAAGGATAGCTGAAGCCACCGTGACCATGATCAGCACCAAGGGGATCACATGAACCATCTTTCCGTTTCTTCTTCGGTCACTTGGAGTAAGAGATACCCCGAGACCAAACCTTTTTTATAAGCACCCTAATCTGACCGTTGAACCACAAACGTCTATTAATTCGACCGTTGGTTTCCCAAAGAATCTTATGTTTTATTTTGACCATTGGGTCTTCTTATCCTCTATGTTTTTTTGACCGTTTGAAATAAAATGATTTACCCCAAAAGGATCGGAATGATAATTCTGTATTTTGCATTAAAATTTTTAAAGTGTCATCAATGTTAATTTAGTTAATTTATATTTAGTTTTCCCAAAATGATAATTCTATTTTATGTTTCTAAACGGCGAAAATTAATATTATTGTTTTTCTTCCATTATACATATTAATTTGAACAATTGAACTTCTATTTTCTATTTATATCAAACTTGATGAATTTTTGTGAGTTATATATATATTGCATCAAATTAGATATATTATTTCTCTTATAATTCGACCTTTATTAATTATTTTGGAAACTATATTAAATTATGGTTTTATTTACAAATTTCACATCTTTAAGCTTACCCAAATACTTTTAAGCAACCTTTTTCTTTTTCTTTTCTTAAAGGAGTATATCCAAATGTTTGCATGAAATTATAAATTAAGGTAATTATTATGTAATTCAGCAAAGGAAAAATATATAAATAAATAAATAAATATATATATATAATGATGAATAAATCGATACTTTCTTTAATTGATTAAATGAACCTTTAATTTTCCAAAATATAATAATTATGGTTTAAAAATAATATACTTAATATAATAAGGCCAATAAAGATTATTGGTATTTTAAAATAGAATATATATATATATACATATGTGTTGATTAAATCAATTTATAATTTTTATTTGACCAATGATTTTATTAAAATAGTAAAAGTCAGATTAATAATTGATTTTTTTAAAAACAAAAATAATGTTATAGTAAATTAATAATAATAATAGGTTTAATAAAACAATAAAATAACAGTTTTTATACGATAAAAACGTTGAAATAAAATAAATAGATAAAATATGTTAAACGCGAAGAAAAAAAATGAAGACCGCGTATTGTTTTTTTTAACGCCGCGCGTGTCTGGAGCCGTCCGATCCGCTCCCCCTGATCACGGTCGTCAGTTTCTTTCAATGTCGCACTGATCCTAACCATCCGATCGACCGGCGTAAAATCCCAGCCATTCATTGTGTTTCGCGTTTTATTCCCCGCGGTTTCTTCTTCCACCGACGTCGCGTTCTTCTCCTTCCTCACATCGCCAGACCAGTAGAGCATAGGGCCCCGTTTTTCTTCGTCTAGGCCAGTGTAGCCCGGCTGTCTCCTCCTTTCCCTTGCCTCGGATGCCTCAGCCGACGACTTCTCCCCCCGAAGTCCTCTTCTTCTTCTTATGTTTTTTTTAAATACCCTATTGCACCGAAGGCCGAAGGGCTTGCACCGGCTCCCTTGATCTCTCCGGCATCGGAACCTCTTCGTTGCTCTGTATCTTCTCCTCCTCTCCGTACTGGTAAGGGTAGAACCATGTTTTTAAAATTTTGTTTTAAACTTCGGTTTTCATTTATATATAAGTATATTCAGGTTATATATATGTGTGTGTATATCTTCTATGTTTATACCTCCGGATCCTCTTGCCTCGTCTTTTCCTCATCTCCAAGCAAGGTAAGATGCAGGTTTCAATTTGGTGTGGTTTTGACAAGTTTCGGCTTATATACATGAGTATATATAAACATGATATATATATATATATATATATATATATATTTTGGGTGTGTGTGAAACTGTTACCAACCCAGGCCTTGAAATCTCCCTCTTGGCTTAGGGAATCAGTTGGGAGCTATGGGGAAGAACCTCTTCATTATTTCCTACCTTTTTAATAAGTTTTATATTGTTATGCACTTGTTGTATAATTGTGTATAATAAATATAGAGGACCATATAAACCGGTTTTAACTATTCCTAGAACCAATCTTGTCAGCCCCTTTGTGAACACCTAAAATTGGGGCAAGGGTTCGAAGATTCTGTTTTTATTTTGGGTGCGGGTTCTTACTTTTCACACCTTATGTTTATATATGTATATATATATATACATATATATACACATATGTATAATATGATAAATGCAATTATACAACCATTCCTCAATGTTTATACCCCTGATTTTCTTTCTCGCCTATTAAAAAATGGAGATTTTGAGTAATCGAATAAATAGGTAAAATTATGCAAGTGAATGAAGTATATTGTTGTGTATATACATACACGTATGTGTATATACATTAATATGAACTTAGTGTCCATGTTTTCAATTTATTACAATATAGCATGATGACGTTTATGGGTTGGTTGGACTTCAAAATCATTCTTGAAACTGAGAATCTTCATTTATCACTGCTCTGAATAAATCATGATTTTTTTCTAAAAACGATTAGTATGGATTCCTTGAACTTTTACAAATGCACACATGTATTCATAGGTATGTACTCATGTTTATTTAAATTGATAATAAAAGAGTTTACACAATTATATACATGATCTCCCCAAGATGGACTTGATTATGCACATTGTAACCTCAACTGCCTGTTTTAAATGCCCATGATATCCATTTATCATCATATGTGTAAGTTATGAACGACCATGCATTAATTGGGTATTATGATGTATGGAATGTTAAGTGTTATGTTTACTTTCTTAAAATCCATGTTTTCAAATGTTAAAATAACTTTTTATGAGCACGAAGCTTTAGCATGCATGTCATAATGTTTTTTTAATGATTAAACTGTTTTCATGTTATGAACACGTATATGAAAATGAGGTTAAAGTAAGAATGCATGGAACCCCATTAACGAATGACCATGTCAAGATATGTGAGGGATGTATAGGACTTACATGTGACGGGTGCGCCCGGAATTATATAGCGCAACAAGAATGATGTGACAGGTGCGCCCAGAATTATACAGCGCTCCAATGCATTGGGTAAAGCAGGAGTCTCATGAGACGAACATGTGCGACGGTCTTGGCAGTTAGCCTTGACTTGTGCTAAGGAAACAGGGTGGGCAGTGAGCCTTGACCTGTTAAGTATGTTTTACGGTCTTGACGAAAGGTCTTTACAATGTCCAGGATTATACATTCCCTCTGCATGTAATGATAAAGGTTAACCAGGGGTTAGTTCAACTAACAGGACAACCCCTAGTTGAAAGCGCCCAAGATCATGAAAATGTACTTTATGTAACAAGAATTGTTTTTCATATGGTAAACTGTTAGATTATCTTCATTTTACTCATGAACCATGATATGCATGTTTTCCCTGCTTAGCCATATAATTCATTTAGAATTAAAGTAACCTCGTTTTTACATTATGCATTTTTTATTTTTCTTATATTGCGCACTCTGATCATGTTTACATTAAAGCTCATTTCGAGTACATGCTTCTTTGTGCAAGTGGTTTTCAAAGAAAGATGGATTTCATGTTTTACGAAAAGATAAAGTTTTGTTTTAGCAAAGTGTTTTATTCTCTTCAAAAGAACTTCTTTGAGAAAGGATTTTCTAAAAATGTTTTAAAACCCCTTACTGGGCATTTTTTCTCACCCTACGTTTTGTTAAAAATTTTCAGGCATGGTTGATACCTATGAAGTTAATTGGAAGCAGATGGTTTCCCAGAATCCTGAGCCTCGCGATCTTCTGTTGTAATGAGACATGATATTTAATTTGTAATGATGTAATGTTAAGTATATCATGTCTCATTAAGCACCCCAGGTTTGGGGGTCGCTACAGGTAGGATGGGTGTGTGTAAGAGGCAACCTAGGAAAGGGAGTCTGATATATGAGAACAGTGTCTTGAGTTATTTTGTGACACCTCTCAGTGATGTTTGGGAGCATAGCTCTAGGATGATCTATTATATGATGAGGAGGTTGTAAGACCCCATATTTTACTCAGGTACTTCTCCTTTTAAGTTTTTAGATGAGCCCTTTTAATTTTTGTTAATTTGCCTTTTACCCAGTTAAATTAGTGTTTATAAGGTGATTGGGGGATATAATGAGGTGATATATAAATACATAGTTCTAAAATATATCAAGGATAATTTTTTAGTGCCTCTTGCCAAATGGTGAATGGGGCGATAGCTTGGTAAGACTTTGGGAAGCCCACCGACCAGCTGGTGGTATCCTGCCAGAAAGGGATTCCCACATGAATCCCACCAGTCAGCTGATAGATTATTGGTATAAATGGATTCCTAAATGAATATCATTGGAAATATAGCGGGGTTTATATTGGTTCAACTTTTCAATATGGAACCACTGGATAGTTGGTGGTAGCTAGTGGCTAGCTGGTTAGAGCCAACAGATATCTGGTGGTTCCATTCTAAGCAAAGAATGCAAGGGGAAATTTTTTTTATACCACATGGAACCCCCATTTAACTCCTTAATCCCACTCATTTGATCGTAATTTAGGATTAATGTTTTTGAAGGATTTTACATGGCTTTCTCGACTTATCCAACACCTTCTCTTGGTTCCTTGATCTGCAGTTCGATCTAAACATCTTGAATAAGTAAATATTTCTTTAAATTAGTGAATTCCACTTGTTTTATTCCTAGAAATTATTCTTCCAACCCCAAATAGACAATTATATCACTCTCCATAGTATATCATGGTGTTAGGAGTGGATCCGAGTGTTCGATCTCTCAGTTTCTTCTTTTATACTTTTGAGGTTTTGGTATAAAACAACTCTTCAAGGTTTGCATTGGTTTTCTTGTACATGAAACATGTGTGATACCACCGATATGACATGTGTGAAACCTCTTCTAATTTTAATTCACTTGAATTACATGAATCCTCATACTTAGACCACCCACAGATCCCATCAGATTCATTGATAATAAGACCCTGGACTTTTGACCACCTGAGAGGAATGTCTATCCTCAACTCTAGGTTGGAACTTGAATTTTTGAACCTCATTCCCTTGTAATTGAATTATATAATAGTGGGTTGATCTTTGGATAAAACCTTGTGAACCTTATCACCCTAAGTATTTTAAATTGCAAATAAAAACTTTTCTTGACATGTTTAATGATAATTGGGAATAAATAGAAGGATAATTAGAATTGTCATAATTGTTATGTGAAATGGTAACTTAGTATGAAATTGGTAACATGGCATGAAATTGGTAATGACTTGTCATTTAAATATTGGTATGAAATTGGTAATTGGAATTTGAGCATAATAGACCTATAAACTGCTAGTTTAGCATACTGGAATAAATGGCAATTTGAGGAGGATAGACCATCAGGTTGAGGGTGTGACCCATGATATTAGATGGAATGTCCATCATTTTTTAGTGACATGGTCATAGGGGAAAAATGTGTCAGAGTTGATATAGATTAAGGACTAATTTCGTGATTATCTCTCAACTGTGATGGAAAAAGTGCTGATTAGAGTCATGTGTATACAGGTTGACTCAGTGATGAGATGGTTTTTTCCACTTGTGTGGGTAGATTCTCCTATTAGTGTGTATTAAGAACTTTTGTTGGGGGTGCTTTCCATAGAAATCCATAGGAAAGGGGAAGAGCCTTAATATAACAATGTTGAGGCTGTCGTTTGGGGGCTGAGGCCTTCCATGATTAAGGCCATTGGTCCTGGATTATTTTTGGATAATGGATATCATCATTTCTTAGGATGTGATGTTATGAGACGATGGAGATTTTACATTGATGAAATATATCATTGTGCCCCCATACATTGGGCATGCAACTGACATGTGCTTTCGAGCAAGGGTGTGATGGGACAGTTTTCTATTTTTTTGCTTGTGCCTTCAGGGAATTAGTTTAGTGTTTGGGACAAGATGTGTCGGTTTTCATGAGGTGTTAGTGACTTTTGGGGGTGGAACCTAAGGGTTCACCTAGACTTTCTATATCAGGGTATTCCTTGGTCCATGTGTTAATGATCCTCTTCTCTTCAGGGATTCTGGCATTAGACAAAGCATGAGATAACTATAAAGACCTGTAAATTTCAAGGAAATTTTTTTCTTAGTTTCTTTGGGATTATACGAGTATGCAGTTTCTGACGGCACCTGATTCTGAGGCCCGGTGTGCCTGGAATCAATTTCCGAAGTTTAGCTTGGGTATGTTCAATGAACGAACGAGCGGGTTTTTCTATCTTTTGAACCGGTGCTAGGAATTGAAATCTGAGGGCACCGATGAAATCGCAATGTCGGTAATTGGTTAACAGGACCTTTATCTTGGATGTGTTTGCACGGGAGAAGGAGTTAAATTTTGTGGTTTAAATAAGAAGTGAATAAAAAAATGTGGAACAATTTTTATTCTTCATCTTAAGAGGTTATATCCTACATGGGGTAGTTGGGATGGGACCCACAAACTCCTAAATACCCATGTGAGGATAATTGTGAGGTGGGGCCCACACGATCCCCAACCATTCACATTCCCTAAACACCTCAAACCTCCCATTAAACTTATTTATTTTAATGTTGACAACCCCCTTGTATTTATTGGAGTGATTTTTTCTCTCCTCTCTCTCCCTCATTTAAAGTTTCCAACCTTTCACCCAATTAATTAGACAACTCATGGTTTAATTAATTATGTGAATTGGAATTTCAATTTTGTAATTTTGAATGCATGGAAAAATAAAATAAAATAATTGGAAGCCTTATTTTATTTTGGGTTAGATTTGTTGTGTGAGGAGATTTGGGAGAACCCAAGCTTTATTTGAAGAACTTCATCCTTCTGTGAAGAACTTCATCCTCCCGCGAAGAACGTCACCTCTTCAACGAAGAACATTGACTCGGAAACCTTGGTTTCTCTGTCCACTTCTTCCTCCACGACAAGGGAGGATACACCGATGTGGGAACTTGTCAATGACACCACACCTCTCAATCTTCTCTCCGTGACAAAAATGGGAGACGCCGCTTCCTCCTCGGTCGCTCTCCGACGTCGCTTACAAAACCTCGCCCTACGACGCCATCTTTCGCGACACCTGGCGAACGACATCGATTATCGAGGTACGGGTGTTTTTGGATTGAGTAATGATTGGTTTTCCTTCCATGTTGTTGTTCCTCTTAAACCACTTGTTATCGGAATAATACGGAAGGGACTGGAGAAAACTAACACAGTCTGATTCCTCCGCCGTTCTTGTGAAAATGTGTAGTTTTTCGGCCGTTCTTGAGAGGTGAATCAAGCTATGTTTTTTAAGCCAATCGGAGGCCCGAAAACATCGTAAATGGAATCAGAGCGTCGGGGCGACGTAGAAGCGGAAGTTTCGTAGAAATCAGATCATCGGAATGGAGAACAGACACCTCGAGAGGTGTGCTGGCTAGAGGCGTCATTTTTAGAAAATTCCAGAATACACAGCATGTACTCCAGGAGCACACTCCATATATTACAAGCGTATTGGGGATTCTGTTTCGGACATTAGAAAAGTAGTACACGGCGTGTGACTCTAGACACACGGCGTGTAATCTCCACACTGTTTGACAAAGGAGACTTCGATGGACAGGGCGTGTATTCAGGGAAAATACATGGACACGGACAGCAATACATGGCCAAGTAACACGGCATTTATTCTCTTCATAGAAAGGCTGAAGAGGCTTCGTGAGGCTCGACGTGTAATCTGGGAGATACACGGACACAAACAGAACCACACGTCCAAGAGGCATGGCGTGTACTACCTTCACCATGGCAGAAGCGGCTTCGGGATGACTCGACGTGTATTCTGGAAATACATGGACACAGGGTGAAGTATACAGGCATGTACTCCACCACACGGCCAGGCATGGCTAGCGCACATGGAACCGACCCTATAGGTTTGGACACGACATGCAACCATACTACACGTCGTGTACTTACTTATCTACACAACCATCCCTGCAACAAAGGCTGTATCACACGGGTAGTACCTGGTGTCTGATGACACGGTGTGTATCGCTTACCTACATGCCGTGTACTTTAAGGAAATGTCTTGGTCGTCTTGTTCTCCATGACTTGGGCACATTTTTCTTGGTTTTTCCCCTATGACATGGGATGGAACTACGTGATACATCAACTCTGGACTTCATGACAGTTGATGTATCGATCTTTGACTCGAGGAGCAGACCCTCCCAGAATCGAGCGTGCTGTGTGTGGGAACCCTAGAGCTGGCTGCGACTGCGACAACAATGACGACTGTACTTGGATCCTATGTGGGTTCGGTAGTGAGGAAGACTGTACTTGGATATTCCGTGGGTTTGGAAGTGATGACGACTGTACTTGGATCCTCTGTGGGTTCGACAGCGATGAAGACTGTACTTGGATCCTACGTGGGTTCGGTAGCGATGGTTACTATACTTGGATCCTACATGGGTTCGACAACGATGACTTCTGTACTTGGATCCTACGTGGTTTCGGCAGGGGAGATGATTTGGAGGCTACATGTATCATCTTCACCCCTCTTCATGAGTAGTATACCTATGTGAGCTAAGTCTTGACCTTCAATCATTATCATCGATGTGATTGACTTGATTTCTTGTGTGGATTGGGTTATTATTTCTTGTGTGGACTGGGTTGTACTTGGGCTCATGAGTTGGAGCAGAAATGGAATTGATGACTTAGGTATATGTATAGGCATATACCTAAGTAGAGTTGGTTGATACTTTGTATTTGTGTCTTACCTTTGTGGTTTATCCTTTGTGGATTCTGGGAGGCCTTCGGGGGTCTTGGGGTCCTTACTGAGTATTTTAAACTCACCCCTGCACGGGCTATGCCCGCACTATGTTGTGTTGGTTTCAGACGACGGACAACGCTGATCGTGATTGAGTCTTGTGGAGAGGAACAGTAACCGAAGGTGGACTATCAGGCGGGACGTAAACGGATCAGACGGACGGATTTGAGGAGCTGAGGAGACCATATATAACCACCCTTTAGTTGGGATTTCCGAAGGATGTCTCGGTGGTTTCTGCTTTATTTTTCAGCTGTTGTACTGTAATTTCAGTTGGGTTTTTATACTGGCCCATTTACTTTCCTACACTTACTTTTGTACTCAGTTTACTTAGTGTTTACTTCTGCTTGCATACTCCGTTGTGTTTGTTTTCTTATATAAAGGCAATGTCTTCCCTTTTATCGGGATTTATGACTTTGGTGCTAGTCCCCAGCCCCTGGCCTATGGAAGGCGGGTTTGGGGTAGTCACGGCACGGGCACTGAGGACGGGTCGTGACAAATTGGTATCAGAGGAGTCGGTTCTACCGCAGAACATAGGACTCTGATAATTTCTTCTTATGAACAAATAGTGTTAAAGGGTATTGAGTGTGGTTATCAGTCCAGGGAGTCTTGTTTTGGTGTGGCGGCTGACGTATACCTAAACCAGGACCCTGACTTCTGATTTCCGACTCAGTGCTTGAAAATAAAATTTTCATGTGTGTTTCAAAAGTTTTCTTTTTGATTACTTTGTGTTAGCTCACCAGGTATACTGTATTAACCGTGGCACACCTGTTTCCTTTCAGGATGGCCCCACGATGGCAATCAGCTAGGGTTACTAGTTACGTGTGAGATGGCATCCCACCGAGCGACGAGGCCTCGGTACAGGGCCCCATTACAGCGGAGGCACCAGCAGAGGATTCGCTGGAGGCTTTTGTCTAAGTCTTCAGATTGGTAGGGACACCAGCAGACCTTATGGTGATCCTTGCGGCGAGTCTCCTGCATGCGGCAGTAGGGAGATGGTGGAGCCTGATGCTCCAGCTGCACAGTGTGGCATCTCTACTTTGGACGGACTTCGAGATTCTCTTCCGCTTGGAGTTCATTCTAGCCACCCTCCATGCGGTGTGCATCCCGGAGTTACTACAACTGCGGCAGGGCAGCATGACGGTAGCCCAATACTTGGCGAGATTTACCGATCTCTCGCGCTACTCCACGGACATGGTATGAGACCCATTCTTCCGAGCTCGAACCTTCAAGCAGGGACTGAGATATGAGATCAGGGCTTCGATGATCTCCCTCAGCATTCCAACGCAGGAAGGAGTACTGGAGCGATCCCTACTTGTGGAGAGCTTCCTTGTTGAGCCTACGCTAGCAGTGAGGCCTACCGTTGGGCGACACTTAGCGGAGTCTTCTGCAGCCGGCAGTAGATAGATGACGCAGAGGTCCAAGCGGACCAGGCCATCAGGTGGGCGACCTCAGGATACTGGTTTGGATGTGCGGGTCACACGCAACAAAGTCAGTAATACAAGAGGCAGGTAGTGCTACGCATGCGGCGGGCAGGGCCACATGGCTCGTGACTACCCGACCCGCCATGTAGAGGAGCAGCAGACGGTTGAGGGACCACCCAGGCAGAGACAGAAGTTTGATTGTGGCAGTCCGCATGGAGCAGGCGAACGAGGCAGAGGAGTTGGCTGAGCATCGGGTGGTGGGAGACGCTTTGAGGCTCTACCACCACCACCACCAGGAAGTCCACCCCGGCCACAGGGAGCAGGCGGACAGAGTCAGGCTCAGCCTCAGGGAGTGGAGACTTACGACCACGGCACACCTGAGATGATTTGAGGTACTATTAGTTTCTACACCACCCTTGTTGTAGTTCTTATTGACACAGGAGCGAGTCATTCTTTTATTTCCTCTTCCCTTGTCTAGATCTTGGAGATTCCGAAAGAGCCGTTGGCTCGATCCTTATGGCTAGAGACTCCTACGAGAGAAGACTCGACGATTACGCACTGGTGCAGGCAGTGTGAGCTTACTCTAGTAGGCGAGAGATTCGGCTGGGATCTTATTGTAGCGGTTTCGAGGCCTTACGATGTCATCTTGGGCATGGATTGGTTATCTACAGTTTGTACTCAGATTGACTGTATTAGGTGCAAGGTGTGGTGTGTCCGCACAGATGGGAGCAGGTTCACCTTCACCCGCAAGAAGGGATCCTTTTCAGTGCAGGATGGACTCACGCAGAGGAGACGACAACCAATCACCCATCAGTTGGCTACTCTAATTCTCAGAGCGGTTGATGTGCAGAGTCCGAGTTTTCCTGTTGTGGTGGATCATTTTGCGGACGTTTTCCCTGAGGACATTCTGGGACTACCTCCTCAGAGAGAGGTAGACTTCTATATTGAACTGTACCCTGGGACAGCCCCGATATCTACTCCAGCATATCGGATGGCACCCGCTGAGCTTCGAGAGATGTGGGTACAGCTGGAGGACTTTCAGGTTAAGGGATGCATCTGACCCAGTGTGAAACACTGGGCTTCTCCGATTTTATTCGTCAAGAAGGTGGATGAAATTTTACGACTATGTGTCGATTAATATCGCCTGAATCAGGTGATCGTAAAGAAAAAGTATCCACTCCCGAGGATAGAAAACCTCATTGATCAGCTCAAGGGGGCACGGTGGTTCTCGAAGATAGACCTCAGGTCAGGCTATCATTATCTTAGAGTTTGAGATGAGGATGTGCAGAAGATGGCCTTCAGGGGTCGGTATGGCCACTATGAGTTCCTGGTTATGCCTTTCAGCATAACCAATGCTCCATAAATGTTCATGAGTCTCATGAACAGGATCTTCCAGCCATAACTCGATCAATTTGTCGTAGTCTTCATTAACGACATACCAATTTACTCGTCCACTGAGGAGGAGCACACTTACTACTTGCGGGTTGTACTGGACACACTCCGAGAGAACCAGCTTTATGGTAAGCTCTCGAAGTGTCAGTTCTGGATTCGAGAGGTCCACTTCTTGGGGCATTTCATCTCTGAGGCGGGATTTGCAGTGGATCCTACGAAGATCGAGGCAGTACTAGCTTGAGAGCCACCCAAGAGCGTGATGGAGGTGCGGAGTTTCCTAGGTCTGGATGGGTACTATTGGATATTTTTACCAGACTTCTCTAGAGTTTCAGCACTGCTTTCATCTTTGACGAAGAAGGGGAAACCCTTTGTGTGGTCAGATAGATGCCAGCAGAGCTTCCAGGAGCTGAAACAGATATTGACCAGTGCACCCATCTTGAGGATGCCGGAGGAGGGCGTGGGGTACGTAGTTTACTACGATGCATTAGGAATTGGACTCGGGTGTGTCCTGATGCAGACACAGGCAGTGATCGCCTATGGTTCATGATAGTTGAGGCAGCACGAGTAGAACTACGCTACCCATGACCTAGAGTTAGCAGCAGTGGTCTTCGCCTTGAAAATGTGTCGGCACTATCTGATGGGTGAGCGCTTTAGAGTCTACTCTGACCACCAGAGTCTCAGGTACATCTTCTCATAGAAGGACCTGAACCTGAGACAACAGTGATGGCTCGAGTTCCTCTAGGACTATGACTTTGAGATAGTCTATAATCCTGGGAAGGGGAACATAGTTGCTAATGATCTCAGCAGGAGATCGGGCATTCAGCTACTTGAAGAGGCGACTGAGCAGCTAGCCACGTTTCAGATATCCTTCATGGATAGAGATGGAGAAACCTTTCTATAGTTTCTCACAGTCAGTCCTCCACTAATTCAGCGGGTCAGATAGGCACAGCGTGAGGATGTTGACAGTGAGACACGACGTGCTCAGATTTCCACAGGGTAGGCACCTGATGGTTTTTCTTCTATAGGAGGAGATCACGTCATCCTCTTTAGGGGACGTACCATGGTACCAGTTGCACTACAGGAGGAGGTGTTGAAGGAGTTTCACACTTCCCCTTTGGCGGTACATCCAAGAGTGGCAAAGATGTACCAGGATCTCAGACGACAGCACTGGTGGCCAGGTATGAATAAGGCTATGGCAGAGTTCATTTCATGATGCCTCACCTGCCAGCAGGTGAAGGCAGATCACTAGGTACCAGCAGTCTTGGTGCAGCCCTTAGAGGTCACAGAGTGGAAGTGGGATGGGATATCCATGGATTTTGTGAAGGGACTTCTACGTACATCCAGAGGACACAACTCCATTTGGGTGATCGTAGACTGACTCACCAAGTCGGCCCACTTCCTACCTATCAGAGAGAAGGGCTTAGTGGAGAGATTGGGACGCATCTACGTTCAGAAGATCGTACGGCTTCACGGTGTGCCATATTTTATCGTCTCTGATCGAGATGATCTCTTTACTTCCCAGCTTTTGAAGGGGTTGTAGGAGGATTTAGGGAGGCAGCTACGCCTGAGCACTGCCTTTCATCCTCAGACAGTTGTCTAGACGGAGAGGACCATTCATACACTCGAGTACATGATCCATGCATGTGTCATTGACTTTGGTCATAGCTGGGAGGATCACCTAACCTTGGTGGAGTTTGCGTACAACAACAGCTACCACTCCACCATCGGGATGGCACCATACGAGGCACTATACGGCCGACCTTGCAGATCACCTTTGTGCTGGACAGACCCTGGGGATTCAGCACTTGTATGACCAGAGATGGTCCAGGATACGACGGAGAAGGTGCAAATCATCCAGGAGTAGATTAGGACTGCACAGAGCAGACAGAATTCCTATGTTGATAGGAGGCGAAGACCACTGGAGTTTGAGGATGGTGACTACATTTTCCTATGGGTCTCACCTTGACGTGGATTACAAAGATTTATTCGGGGTGGCAATCTATCTCCGCGCTTCATCGGACAATTCTAGGTCCTCAGCAGGGTAGGTGAGGTGGCTTATCACCTGGCTCTTCCACCTCAGTTGCACCGGGTGCACGACGTCTTCCACATATCTCAGTTGAGGGGATACGTACACAACCCGACACATATCATTGATCACAAGGAGCTGGTCATCGATGACGGGGAGACTTTTTCAGATTTCTTGGTGGAGATCAAGGATCGACAGGAGTGGGTCCTACGTGGGCGGTCGATTCCTCTAGTGCGCATTCGTTGGCAGCATGGGAACCTCCAGGAGACCACATGGGAGCGGGAGGCTTAGATGCATGCTCAGTACCCTAATTTGTTTCTCTAGTTCATGATGTAGCTTTATGGGGATGTAAATCCCTGAGGTGGGAGTAATGTAAAGACCCGTAAATTTCAAGGAAATTTTTTTCTTTTTCGGGATTATACAAGTACCCATTTTCTGACGGCACCTGATTCTGAGGCCCGGTGTGCCCGGAATCAATTTCCAAAGTTCAGCTCGGGTATGTTCAGTGAACAAATGAGCGGGTTTTTCTATCTTTTTGAACCGGTGCTCGGAATTGAAATCTAAGGGCACCGATGAAACCGAAGCGCTGGTAATTGCTTAAGAGGACCTTTACCCTAGATGTGTTTTCATGGGAGAAGGAGTTAAATTTTGTGGTTTAAATAATAAGTGAATAAAAAATTGTGGGAAATTTTTAATTCTTTATCTTAAGAGGTTATATCTTATATGGGGTAGTTAGGATAGGACCCACAAACTCATAACTACCCATGTGAGGATAATTGTGAGGTGGGGCCCACACGATCCCCAACCATTCACATTCCCTAAACCCCTTAAACCTCCCATTAAACTTATTTATTTTAATGTTGACAACCCCCTTGTATTTAATGGAGTGTGAATTCTCCTCTCCTATCTCTCCGTCATTTAAAGTTGCCAAACTTTCACCCAATTATTTAGACAACTCATGGTTTAATTAATTAAGTGAATTGGAATTTGAATTTTGTAATTTTGAATGCTTGGAAAAAAATAATAAGTGGAAGACTTATTTTATTTTGGATTAGATTTTTTGTGTGAGGATATTTGGGAGAACTCTGGATTTAGTTGAAGAACTTCATCCTTCCATGAAGAACTTCATCCTCCTGTGATGAACGTCACCTCTTCGATGAAGAACAACGACTCGGTGACCCCGGTTTCTCCGTCCACTTCTAACTACGCGACAAGGGAGGAGACACCAATGCGGGAACTCACCAATGACACCACGCCACTCAATATTCTCTCTGTGACAAAAAAGTGGAGACGTCACTTCCTCCTTGGGCCTCACTGACGTCGCTTACAAAACCTCACCCCGTGATGCCATCTTCCGCGATGACCAGCGAACGACATCGATTATCGAGGTAGGGGTGTTTTTGGATTGAGTAATGATTGGTTTTACTTCCATTTTATTGTTCCTCTTAAACCACTTGTTATCAGACTAATGTGGAAGGGACCAGACCAAACTAACAGGGTCTGATTCCTCCTCCGTTCTTGTGAAAATGTGGAGTCCTTCAGCCGTTCTTGAGCAGTGAATCAAGCTATGTTTTCTAAGCCAATCGAATGCATAAAAAGTTTATAAATGGCCTCAGATCATTGGGGCGACCTAGAAGTGGAAGTTTTGTAGAAATCTGATCATCGTAATGAAGAACGAACACCTCGAGAGGCGTGCTGGCCAGAGGCATCGTTTCTGGAAAATTCCAGAATACACGGCGTGTCCTCCAGGAGCACACGCCGTGTAGTACAAGTGTATTGTCTCTTCCATTTAGGATGTTAGAAAATTAGTACACGGCGTGTGACTCTAGAAAAATGGTGTGTACTCTCTACACTATTTGACCGAGGAGACTTTGATGGACATGGTGTGTATTCAGGGAAAATACACGGACACAGACAGCAATACACGACCAAGTAACACGGCATGTATTCTCTTCATAGAAAGGCCGACGCGGCTTCGCGAGGCTCGGCGTGTAATTTGGGAGATACACAGACACGAGAAGAAACATGCGGCCAAAAGGCATGACATGTACTACCTTCACCATGGCAGAAGCGGCTTTGTGATGACTCAGCGTGTATTCCGGAAATACATGGACACGGTGTGGAGTACACGGGCATGTACTCCACCACACGACCAGGCATGGCCAGTGCACATGGAACCGACCCTGGAGGTTTGGAAACATCATGTAACTATACTACACATGGTATACTTACTTATCTACACAACCAGCTCTACAACACGAGCTGTATCACACAGGAAGTACCCGGTGTCTGATGACACGGCGGGTATCGCTTACCTACAGGCCATGTACTTTAGGGAAATGGATTGGTCATCTTGTTCTCCATGACTTGGGCACATTTTTCTTGGTTTTTCCTCCATGAAATGGGATAGAACTATGGAATACATCAACTCTGGACTTCGTGACAGTTGATGTATCATTATTTGACTTGAGGAAGGGACCCTCCTGGAATCGAGTGTGCTGTGTGCGGGAACCCTAGAGCTGGCTGTCACTGCGATGACGATGACGATTGTACTTGGATCCTATGTGGGTTCAGTAGCGATGAAAAATGTACTTGGATCCTCCGTGGGTTTGGTAGTGATGACGAATGTACTTGGATCCTCCGTGGGTTCGGCAGTGGTGACGACTTTACTTGGATCCTACGTGGGATCAGTAGTGATGGTTACTGTACTTGGATCCTATGTGGGTTTGGCAGTGATAACTTCTGTACTTGGATCCTACGTGGGTTTGGCAGGGGAGATGATTCAGAGACTACATGTATCATCTCCACCCCACTTCGTGAGTAGTATACTTGTGGGATCTGAGTCTTGACATTCAATCATTATTATCGATGTGATTGACTTTCTTTCCTGTGTGGATTGGGTTATGCTTTCCTGTGTGGACTGGGTTGTACTTGGGATCATGAGTTGGAGAAGAACTGGAATTGATGACTTAGGTATATGTATGGGAATATACCGAAGTAGATTTTGTTGAAACTTTGTATTTGTATCTTACCTTTGTGGTTTATCATTTGATGATTCTAGGGAGCCTTCGGGGGTCTCGAGGTCCCTATTGAATATTGTATACTCACCCATTAACAGGCTATTCCCACACTACGTTGTGTTGGTTGCAGATGAAAAACTATGATGATCGTGATTGAGTCTTGTGGAGTGGAATGGTAACCGGAGGTGGACTATCAGGCGGGACGTACACAGATCAGACGTATGGATTCGAGGAGTTGAGGAGACCATCTATACCCACCCTTCAGGTGGGATTTCCATAGGACATCTCGGTGGTTGCTTCTTTACTTTCCAGCTGTTGTACTGTACTTTCAGTTGGGTTTGTATACTGACCCATTTACTTTCCAACACTTACTTTTGTACTCAGTTTACTTAGTGTTTACTTCATCTTGCGTTCTCTATTGTGTTTGTTTTCTTATATAAAGGCAATGGCTTCTCTTTTATTGGGATTTACGCCTTTGGTGCTAGTCGCCAGCCCCTGTCTTATGGAAGGCGGGCTTGGGGTAGTCACGGCATAGGCCCCGAGGACAGGTCGTGATAATAACTTCCTGGTGGATATTGATCACTAGAGAAGCTTGTACTTATTTGAATTTCATAACTTGTTGCCTTTAATTATTATTATATTACACACCCACTTAAACCGTTATTTTGGGTATGCACATGTGGGTGGTATCCTACTGAGACTCATTCTCACACCATACACAGGCCCTTTAGGATGCATGAAGACTTTCTGATTTTATGTCCATGTAAGTGTTAGGGCTTAGGAGCTGAATCCTAGATGAGTTTTCACGGGATATTGTCAAGGGACCTTGAGGTTTTTCCTTAGTTAGAGTTTTTTTTGTTTACCTTTCTGTATCATCATGCTTTATATGTATGTATATACCGTGGGTTTACATTGGAAACCCCTTCTAGATATTATATTTTATGAAATGTATTGAATTAATTTTTTGTTTTAGTAGCTGCAAATGGTATGTTGACATGTTCATTTATTCATTTGCTACTATTTAATTATGCTTTCGCTATTGCTTGTTATTGATTGTGCTTCCACCATTAGGAGGTCTGGTTTGAGTCTACCGAGTATTTTTTATGTTTCATGTTATATATATTTACTCAGAACATTATTATATGACTCCTTGATGATATATCCCTCAAACTTTTCCCTCTTTACACCCTCATTACTAGTCGTCAACCTTTGGCATTTGGTAAGGTAGGCCTAAGGTCAGTGGCACCCATCCAGAAAGCACTATAAAGGTGTACAAATAGGTTGAGGACACTACATAATGTGCCATAATCACTGAACCAACCACTGAGAACCACTATGTCACTGAAACCTCAACCAACTGTACCCAGAGGGTCTGAAACACACCCCTGACACCAATATGTGAAAAATCATTAAACATCTAAACCCAATCATTCACTTAGTTAATTTAATTAAAGAAAAAAACCTTAGTAAATCCACTGTGGTGACAAGCCCCATCAAAACAAAAAATAGAAACATGTGGATGGCATCCCATGATGGCCTTTAGTTAGGGTTCACTAAATCCCCACTCAAATAAATAACTTCCTCCATGATTCTGTTGAATTAGCGTTAAAACCCTAAATAAAACACCCAGATCAATGCATCGAAAAAACACGGGATAATGAATAGATCTAGTAAATTCATGTGGTTATACTTACCAATAAGAGTTTATAGGATCAAACAACCCTTATATCCAGTAAGAAATAAGTGCCGATGAGCTCTCATAAGTCCACCATCATGAGTGAAAGGTAGAGTGGGAGAAACTAAGGGTCTCCCAAGAAATCACCTTATTTTAAAACACCTGATACCGTGTATTGGGGTCATTAATGTATTTACACATGATTTTATTCCATAAATATTTGATCCAACACCCCAAAACCAACAATCCCTAAAAATTCATGGTGTGACATCCCTTGTCACACCTTTAATGCCATCATGCACCTCCCAAGAGCTGTAGGTCCCTCCTAATCCCCCCAAGCTCACTCCTAATGCCTCAAATGACTCAAACCATTCTTAAAAACATCATTTAGAGGCGTTCAAATCTTCAAATTACAAACTCAATCTCCAGTTCTCAAAAATAAACCATACAATGAATAGAAAAAACTAAATTCTATTCTAAAACAATGATCTATAATTCTTTAGGTCATTACAAACTCCCCACTATAACACTTATCATCCTTGAAAAGCCATGATAGTCCCCAACCATCATTTTATGACCTACCTTGGTTCTTAAATCACTGAGAGCTCTCCATGTTTCAATTTTTAATTCTAACCATGCGCCCACTGTACAACTTGAAATTCTTTTCATAGGGTGGTGCTAAAGATACAATTTTTCCTAGTGCAGCACAATTTCTAACCAGAGTCATCTCACTTGAGGATCTTTATAGTTGATCACACACTATTACTAATTAACATATTTATAATTTTATTATTTTATGGAAACAAAGAATGATGATTTGAGAATATGAATAAAAAACTAAACTAAACACATAGATGTAATGCAACAGAATGAATGTAGGTTAGAGTAGAAAGAAAATTCTCCCGAGAGATTCATCTAATGAGAACCTTCATCGTCTATTTTCTTATTCACTTAATGAAAACACTATATCGTATGCATGAGTATATTTTTACACCATGATTGTGAATATATATTATAATATGAATTCTCCAAGCACACCATACACCCACCTCCTCGATCGATGGAGAATGGTTATAGAAGAAGAAGATCACCCTTAGATAACCACAATGAGGACTAAACCCACTACAAATCATCATATTATTAACTTAAAACAAATATTAAACAAAAACTTAGGTTCAACACTGGATTAATCTCCCGAGATATTCCTCAGGTTAATAAATCATCATAATGAGTATAAGAGATCGTGATGGATAAATAATAGATATAAAGATAGATATAGAGATAGAGAGATGAACAAAATTTTATTTAAACATGAATATGAGTTACACAAAAGTAATGAAACTAAACTATGGTAAAAAACTAAAGAAACATGTCTAGATCGACATCTCACTCAAGCGAATGATTCCTCTTCCCATCAGTATGGTCTCTATATTTATATACATCAGATTACAAAGGTAGGAACTTTTGAATCTCTAAAATACACCCTTTAAGTATCATTCATAATTTACCAATCTATTAATTAGTCAAAGTTTTCCTTTTAAATCCTTATGAAGACCTCGTTTTAAATTACTATCAATGATAGAGAACATGGATTTGATTTACCTATATTTTGGCATCTTCATCTTCGACCATATTTTAATTCAATTTTTTTTATCCTCCTTTCACACTCTACCTGGTATCTAAATCAGTACATATTTAATCATATCGGCATAATCATTTATGGGGGTGAATTGACCAGAACTTTCACTTCAATGTTATTTATGTATAAACTCTCTTGTGCCTATTCCTTGAAAATAGTTTTAAAAATGTACGATGACATAGGTTAAACCATTTAATCTTCATATATCATGAATGAATCACCCCAAAATGAGATTAATAATAGGATTTAAGAATTTTTAGTGGATACTTCAAGTTGTGACTTCTATTTTCAATTCAAAAGGCACAGGTGACATTGACCCTTCTTCTCAAATGGGAATCCTCATACATGGATTGATGAAGGAATCTTTCTTGGACTGAGGAGAATAGATATAGTCTAGTGGTGGTGGTAGTAGAGGTAGGGTGATAATGGAGGTAGAATCACATAGTGGTGGTAGTATCCCATGGTTGCGGCAACACTTCTCAATGCTAGAGAATCAATGGAAGTGGGGCACTGATGATTGTGGATCACCTATGGAAAGTGATGAAAGGAGGTTGGGTAAGGCATTGACCACTTTTTTTTTACCTAAAAATAATTAAACACTTAATAAAAATATATCCAAAAAATTATAATCACAAATAAACTTCAAATTCATCATTTTAATTCTTTTTTATCCAAATTAATTATTCAAATGTAAATTACCCACAATTTAATAAAAAACTAATTATGTGGAAAAAAATCATAAACCATTAAAATTTATTATCAAAATTTTAAAATATTCACATGAAAAATAAGGGCATCAAATACCCCCACACTTGAACTATGATTGTCCTCAAGCATTGAATATCAATATAGAATCTCAAAGGGTACCCTTTCTAACCAATATTTAAATTTCAAAGTAAAAAATCAAATAATTATCAATGGGAAAATAAAAATTTCATGAATCACATAAAATATTAATCAAAATTCACACACTTCAAATAAATCAATTCAATCATGCATTTTAACTTCTCTGAATGGAAATTAGTGAATCTTCTCCTTTCATTCATTCACATGTCATAATTTATTATTATTAATCATTCCAAGTTGTGACTTACCTAACAATAATTTTTTCTCTCTCTCATAACTCAAGGTAACCATTGGAACTCGAGTTGTGCTCATACCTTGAATACATTCACCTTCCACAGGCTTGTAAAGGACCTATATTATTCACTTTGTAAAGACAAAAATAACATGAAATCATGAGGACTTTACAATTAAGATTAAAATGAATTAGATGATCAGGGTTGGTGGGTAATGATGTTTAAAAAATTAAGGATCAAAATATGATGTTTATCTCTAAAAAATAATACGTGATATTAAAAAGTAAATTCTTTAATGAAATTATTCCTTTTTAAAGTGACTACTCCCACTTCCCCATAAGCTCAAAGTAAAGGTCTTGATGTAATGAATGTATTGAATGATATACACCATCTTGATTTTTCTCTATTTTTTCACTTTTTCCCTTTCAAACTATTTTTTTATATTTTTTGACTTTTTTGAAAATTATGTTTAAGAAAAATCTCACATCCACCACCTAAACCCATATATAAATTCATTAGCTGAAAATAGTGATTTTTGATTTTTCCAAGTCATAACCCATTTCTTTTCATTTTTTTCTTTTTTATCTTTTTCACAAGAGAGTGAGCAAGGGAATGTAGTAAATGAGAATGAATCTTTCCCAATACCCAAAAAAGAACCCTCACATGTATTAATTTTAATATAGTGCATCCCTTACACCATGAATTCTCTTACCCTCACAATTGAACTTTAAAATATCATGCAAAATAAATAAAGTAGGGTAGGGATGGATATAATTGGATTGTAATGTGTCTCATTCCTAAAATGTTCATTTATGGCTTCTATAGTCTAAATAAGGATTAATGTGAGAGGTGGTATCAAGGATAAGGGTTAAATCAATTAAAATGCCTTAATCATATTAAATGTTACTTTGTACAATCATAGATTTGAAAAGTTCCAATGAAAGATTTAGTAGGTGGAATGACCCAAGATCTCTCAAGAAATATTCTCAAGATTGAAATATGAAGTATTAGGAATATAAGTCCTTGTAGGAATGGAATATAAAATTTTGGGCAATCACTAATGGTATGTATTAATAATAACAAATAAATCATCGTGAATTTCATAAATTCAATGTATAAAAATTATATGGAAATTTTATTTACATGAATCAACATATTCCCTCAAATCATAATTCATCAAATTACATCATATCATTCACTCAAATCATTCAATACCGCACTTTAATCATTCAATTCCATTAAATTAGTAGTCTAAAACATGGAATAATAGGATTTATAAGAAACTCATGTCTCTTAGATTAGTTAATTAAAATAGAGAGTCTTTGGTGTGGTAATTATATTTCTCCATTAAATCTAAAAACATATTTTCAAAAACAAAAATATAGGGAGTTAAAAGATAATGGGTGTAGTAGTGAAATCCCATAGCAATAAAGCTCTAGTAATCTTCCTTCTTCATGACATTTCCTCTGGGATGCTTTGTGCCATCATCATTGTGGTCCTATAAAAGAAAATAACTCATCAAAGAATAAGTTCCACTATAAAGTAAGATTAGAAAGAATGAGTGGGATTGAGCTATATCTTAATATATTTATAAATCTAATTCCTAATAAAGAAATTGAAAACTAAAAAACATAGAAAGAAAATAAATGCAAAATAAAAGAAGGATGAATCTTGTTTTTTACCCCCAAGTGGGTCCTAGTCTTTGACTACCTATAGATGGGTTGTACAAACTATTATCTGAAATATGATGGTGGGTGTAGTTTCTTTTATTTGAACCACCAACACTACTTCCTTCCAATTTATACTCATTCCTTTTTCTTGATAAGTAATCCATGGATAGAGTACACCAAATCCACTCCCTTAGTAATGAGATACAACTTTCATGGTGGGTTTTGAAAAAATAATGGGTCCTATTTATTTTTGGTTGATTCTTATACAACCAATTATTTATTCTATAGTTCTCTATTAAGATACTCTGAATCAATCGAACAATAAAAGGGATGATCAGAGTGTAACTATATTTGAAAAAAAATTAAAACGTGAAGAATCAATATCAAAATCTTTCCCTTAAATATAAGAAACTTTGGTCTCAGTTTTTATCTAGACCAGACACTTGTATCTCCTCATGTAATTCATCTGATAGATGTCCAACATGTCTGGGGAGCTCCATGTGTTCCTCATTAGGTGTATATTATTTTTTATCATCTTCCTCCAAGTAAAAATAAGAGATATAAAATTATAAAAATTCAAAATTATGATAGGTGGTACTTAATTCAGTCTAAATAAAATTAGATGAGAATGAGTTCAAGATAAGAACATCGCCATGTGTAATTATGAATTCAATTTATTCTTTATTGGAAAAATCCTCATGGAGTATAGTGGTAGTCGATGGAGGTAGGTAGTCATGCTCCCCCAATATTTATTCAAACTTCACCACTTGGTTGGTTTATCCTTCTTATAAAGTTAGAGAGAATTACAAAGGTGTTGATTCTTATTATTTAAAGGTGGGAAGATCATGTTGTATTTCATAACTTTCATATTCACACCAAAATTCATCCAAATCATGCTGATATACCATATGTACATCAGTAGGAAAATATTGGTCATGTATATCCTCTAACAATGGTTTAGAGAGGTGGAATTAATCATCAAGTATTTCTTTATTGGCCTCCTCAGGTTCTTTGATTTGAAAAAATTGAGTAGGGAAATCTCTTCCACCACTGGTTTTGATTTTTGTGGAGATTTGGGTTTAGGTTTTTCTAGATACTACTCCTAGGATGCATGAACATATTCAATGAACCATTCCATTTTTCTCTCTGTGTTTTTTAATTGTGTCACTAATATTTATCAACCAAAATTATATATAATTGTGAACCATTTGTTCATATTGTTTCACCTTTTAATAACTAATATATGTATAATAATTATAATTATAATTCATCATGGAAAAAAATTAATAAAACAATGAAAGTTATTTACAAAGTGTAAATAGAAATAGTGAGACAAAGAATTACTCAACTCCTCAACAATGACACCAAGTCTTGATGAGCATGTCATAGGGTAGTACAAAAACTACAATTTTTCCTAGTATAGCAGAATGGATGACTTGGTTTATATCACTTCAGGATATTTTTAGTCTATCACACACTATTCTTAATCCACTTATTAATATTTTTGTATTTTTAATATTTTATGATAACAAAGTAATATGATATAAGAATGTAAATGTAAAACCATAATAAACATGTAGATGTAGTGCAAAAGAATGAATGTAGGTTATAGGAGAAAGTAAATTCTCCCAATAGATTTATCCAATGAGAAAATCCATTGTCTAGTTTAGTATACACTTAATGAAAACACTCCATTGTATACATGATCATCTTTTTCTATCCCAGTTGTGAATATATAGTGAACTCAACATTCACTAAGTACACTGAACATCCAAATCCTTGATCAAGGGATAAGGTTATAGAACAAGAATCTAACCCTTATATAATTTCAATGAGTATACACTAATTGTAAATCATCCTAAAATTAACATAAAGAAAATATTAAATATAAACTTGGGTTCAATACCTGATTACTCCCTCAGGACATTCCTTGGGTCAGTTACTCATCATTGTGAGTACAAGTGACTATGATGGAGAAATATGAGAGAGAGAGAGAGAGATGAAATAAATTTTATTAAAACATGAATATGAGTTACATAAAATTAAAGAAAATAAAAAACAGTAGAAAACTAAAGTAGAAGATATAACTAGATTTCTCACTCAAGTAGTTGATTCCCCTTCCTAGAAGAATTGTCTCTGTGTTTATAGACATTGGTATCCAAAGTCTGAACATTATGAATCTCCAAAATCCATCCATAGAATCTCATTTTAATTTCCTAATGTTTGAACCAGTCAAAGATTTACCTTTTTAAATCCTCATTAATATCTTCTTTTAAATTACTACATATGAGAGAGAACATATATTAGACTTACCCATAATTCAGTATCTTTAACTTTGGCTATATTTTTATTCAATTTGCTTCCATCATCCCTTTATACTCTACATGGAATCTTACTCAACACCTCTTTGATCATATTGGAATGAGTGTGCATGGAGGTGACCCAACCCAAACATTAACTTTAGTATTATCTGGGTGTAAACCATATCTCATGCCTTTTACTTTAAAATAGTTCTAAAAATATACCATAATGTAGGATCTTCCATTTCATCCTTAAATCTCATGCATGCATCACCCAACCATTGGATGTAAAATGTGCTTCATTCCTTTTTATTGGATTCATTGAGCTAAACCTTATCTCTTTAATTCTAAAGGCTCGGGTGACATCGACCTTTCTTCTCAAATGGGAGTCCTCGACCTTAACTCAGTAGAGGAATATTTCTTGAACTAAGGATCCCAGATATAGGCTGGTAGTGGTGGTGATATAGGTAGGGTGATGATGGTGGTAGCAATCCATGGTGGCGGTAACAACCCATAGTGGTGTTATCACATCCCAAAGGTAGTGGATGAGTAGAATCAGGGCACCAGTATTAGCAAAGCACTAATGAAAAGTGATAGAAGGAGGTTGGACAAGGTGTTGGCCAATTTTTTTAGCTAAAAAACAATTAAACAATGAGTAAAAATTTCAACCAAAATTTTATAAAAAAAATGGGTACAACCGTGAAAGCGGCACGCGACACAAAGAAGAAAATTACAGTAAATCTCAAGCCCAGAGACTTGACCCTGTGACCTGCCCCGCACCCCACCCATGCCCTTACCACCCCATCACCAATAAACTTTAAATTTAACATTTTCAAATCACAAATAAACTTCAAATTTAACATTTTGATTCCTTTTTATCCAAATTAATTCTTCAAATTCAAATTACACACATTTTGATAAAACAATTAATTATATGGAAAAAATAATAAAAAAACAATAAATTTTACCATCAAAATGTTAAAATTTTCACTTGAAAAATAAGGGCATTACAACTCCAAACACCAAAAGGTGACCCACCTGCTCACTATCAATGTCAATACCAAGATAATGCTCACCTTCACCAGTCTCTATTGAAATGACATAGTGTTACAACAGATTTTTCCGAGGGATTATGGTTCTCCCTTCCATAACACTCCACTATCCAAGACTGATTCTAAACCATGGTGCTCCCCACCATAGGAATTGCCTGCCGAAAATGCTCTTCCAGTGATCTAAAAACCCACTAACCAAATTTCACATGATACTCCCAGCACAGTTCCTATCTCACTATATCAAAACTCAATAAAGGATTCCAACCGACCTCCTTTGAACAAATTTTCCCAAAACACACAACTTCACTTGCTGATGTGTCTTCAAAAGAAACACCTACATCTAACTTGATATTTCTACTAATGAACCCAACATGTGGGCTCTCGCTCATACCCCAAGCCACAATATTACCTATCATTGATTCCCAATAATTTTCACCTAAAATGGAACCTTAAATAATTTTTTTTCGCATGATTAACCTCTTGAACCATGTGACAAAACTAGGTTTTACTCTCTGAATCACATGATGAAACATGTTCTCCCCTTTAATCACATGGAAAAACCGGGTTTCACCCCATAAAACATGTTATGAAACTGGTTCACCCCCTTAATCATGTCATAAAATGTAGTTTCACCCCCTATAATACACTATAAAACTAGTTCACCCCCAAACCATGTTAAGAATTATGGATCACCCCACAAATCACCCTTAGATTACACCGAAATCACCCCGAGCCTGATGCCAATGCATCGAATCTAACCAAAATTGCATCCACATCCCAAATAAGGTATTTTCCAAGGAACCAGATATCATTGGAACTTAACATAGACATATATCTTGGTTTCATCATGATTAGACAACAACCAGTCTCATCGTAACAAGAAACCTTCCAACCTGAGGGTCATTCATTCATAACAAGTACAATGTTCCCCACTATAAGAGATTCATTATAATAACTTGAAGGACCCAAAAAACAATTAGTAATGACCTATGATCTTCCATTACCATAAAAAATGATTGAAAATGGCTGTCTTGATCCTCTATGAGAACTAAAACCAAACACCAATTTCTACCTATTCCGGACTCACCTAGAATTATATCCTCCAACAGCCAGTGATTCACTCCCCACCATATGATTTCTATTTCTCATCCTCTCAAGAACTAATCCCAATCGGGTCCCAAAACCACTCTCACCCATCCTATAAATACCTGAAATGGGTTAAAACCTTAAATAAACTTTACCATGGTACTCCAATCCATTTCTAATGTGACCTCCCACTATTGAGGGACAACTCCCATCTTACCAAACCATAGGATACCATGCCCATGGGAATCTCACCAAACACACCAGTCACCTAACTCTGAGAGTGACCCTAAATTAAAACCACCAAAATGAAACTACCACTGCACCGTAACACTACTCAGGTTCATCCATAACCCATAAAGTTTTCAACAGATCCACACATGACTCGTTCACTGATTCATAACCTAATCGAGACTATGTGAAACCAACACAAACCTACCCTAGAACATTGATACTTTCCCAAAAAAATTAACAATTCCTGATCTAACCCTCAGGTAGAGTAATTCACCAATAACCTTCCAACGGGTTCCCACTCTTGATCCAACTCAGTCTCACCCAAACCCAATGGTTGTAAGCTCCTATACAACCTGATCACTAAACCTGAAGACCAAAAGTCAATATTTAAAAATTAATGTTGTGTTCATTGTTAGTATATTATAAAGTCAATATATAAAGAAAAACTTACATGAAGAAATGTCTATTCTTAGTTAAATGGATGTTAGGATAGATAAAGCATCTCTGTAAGTTAATTGGTTGTGTGAGGCTGCTAGCTTGAAGAATTCAAGTGAATAGAAAATTTCAAGACTTAGTGGAGATATTAATTTTGATGATTATTGAACCAGTATTAAATCTCAAAGACATGTGTCCATATTATTGAATAACTAACATATTGTTTGAAACAATGAAGAAGAAGTGAAAAGCATAAAAATATTTATTTTAATTTAAAAATATTTTAAATATGGACATTTAATAAATAAATTTCTTAAAGAACTGATAAATAATTTATTTAAGTCCATGTGAAAATATTAGTTTTGAATGAGGAGACTTGAAGAATTTCCTGATGATTTTGAAGAAGAATTTAAAGAAGGTTGAAGGAATATAAATACCATACAAAAATAATATTTTTCATATTTATTGGTTGATAATATGATTTTTAAGAATAATATTTATTTATATGAATAGTTTTTAGGAGGATTTCCATGTAATAATTATTTTATTAATTATATTTAATCTATCCTTTGTCTCATAAATTTATTCAACCATACAATCCATAAGGGCTAACACAATCAACCTCATTATGGGAGATAGACCAAACATAAGGTAGAGATAGCCTAAGAAACCAACATGGTAACATGTATGAGTGTTAGAATTAATAGATCCCATAGAGAGCGCACATAAGAGAGTGGGCACATAACACCCACATGGATTTGCATGGGTGGTGCACAAGGGAATGAAAGTGTGCATGCCCCATATGTGTGTGAAGGTTCATCTGGGTGTCAACCCCAGTGTCGACTTGAGAGCTTAGTGAAATGGTATTTTCTATATAGTATAGCCTAACCAATTTAAAGATCCAGGTGAGATTTTTGGAACATGGTGAAATATTCACACATTTTAAAATTTTATATATATAATATGACCATTTAATCAGATTATGCTGGGATATCCAATTGTTGCCACATTTACATATTTTTCCTATGAATAATGAAGTGTTTACATGAGCAATCTTGAAACATCATAAGACTGAAAGTGGCTATTCATGAAATTACTGCCTTGAATTCATGCGGTCATTTGATGAATAATGACACTATCAACTGGATTTAAAGTTATAAAAGATTTTAATAAAGATTTTTTAAGAACATATGACCATAAATATATCCATAATTATAGTCACTATAACATCATGTGAAGAAGAAAATATGAGAAAGTATCTTACCTTGTACAACCTTGGTTGCATGAATGGTGTGTCTATTTAGGAGACTTATGATCAAGAGAATCCAATAAATTGAAACATTGACTGCATATGAGCATGAAGAAGCCAAAATTTTCAACATTCAAAATCCCTGAGATATTCAGAGATATCTGGACATTTAAAGATTCTTTGAATTTCCATTGATATTAGAGCAGAGGTGGTTATTTCCTCACCTATAGATACAGAGCTAGAGTTAAGTTTTTTGATGTTTCTACCATTCGATATTTGAAAAGATCTCTCATTTTCCTTCAAAAATAGAATCTACAAACTACCCTATTATCATAAAGATAAAACGTGCATGATACCTTCATGCAAAAGAGAAGAATCTATGAGCATCCTTACTTGGTTATGAAAACGCACTGACCGTGATATGAAAATAAGAATTCTGCATGTTCTACTAGTCATGTGAAGGAGTCTTTGCTTAACGATTCATGAAAATTATAAGGACTTCCAGGTGTTTTGATCATGTGAAGGGGAAGGATCCCATAGGCCATACTATTCACATGAAGGAGTACTAGTTATCACACATACTAATTACTTATTATGTGAAGACAATGATCCTAAACCAAACATGATATATCATAGATACACATATGTTACGTGAATTCAGTGAAGATCTTATGTGTTTCATTACATAAAAAAGGATACCAAATATTTGCATGGAGTACATGCATGCCATTCACCCCTATGTTTCAATATTAAAACACTTCAATAACATGGAATGAAAATATAATAATAAGATTAAAGGGTGATTGAGGTATTTTGATATTAAATAATTGAATAAAATAGAGAAGTATTATAAAATAATGTGAATAAAAAATAGTTATGTGCAATGTTCATGCACTGTTAAGTATTGCTTGCATGCATGAATTAAGTTGAGAATCCAAAGATGAATCATTCTGAGTTGTGATATTCCATTATTTCATAAAATAATATTAATTGTGTCCATCACTTGAAATCATTCAATTGAGTCTAAGTCTTCATCTAATGAAGGAAGAATTATTTCCTAAGAATTTGACTAACCGAGGAATATATGATCAATCATTGGTGATCAAATGTTATTGAAATTGAAGACATAAAATGCTCCAAGTAGAAGGTTTTTAGGTATAATAATTCAATGATCTGAAAAGAACCTGATCATTTTATATCTGGTGTGAACTAGTTTCATGACCATCATGCTTATTCTAAGAATCCATTTAATATCTTGATATTTTACACTATCAGATCAGATCCAGTATGTTTGTGTTGGAAGATCACTCTAATAAAGGAAGAGGAATTCCTATAATAAGATCAACATAGAGAAGAAGAAGGAGCTTGTGACTGAGAATAGAAGATGGTTGGGGGGTTTAACCAACCAAGGAATAAGAGTTGGATTATTGGGGGTAGAACTAGGATCAACTAGAGAATCAAATACTGGGGTGTATAACCAATTGATTCCTTGTCCATTACAATAATTGATCAAATTATAGTGGATAATCCATGTTGGGGGTTTAACTAACATGTAAAAGAGTATGTATTTGTTCTAACCCGTGTAAATAATATGTTTTAGATTTATATTATTATTTATATATAATAGGTGATATTATGAGATATCATTGAGTAGATAGAGAACCTTAACAAGGTCAATAGTTTAATTAAAATGAAAAGAATTTGTAAAATTAAACCAATGATTCACCCCCCCCCCACCCCCCTCAGTGATCAATCCAGCATGGGGCTCTATAGTGGTATTAGAGCCATGGTTCCCTATAAAGATCCAAGATCACTTTTATGAAGTGTATATTTCATGAAATGAGTGTGCTACCTCATATAGAGAAAAAGGAAGTTACTCCTAAGGATAAAAATCTAGAGATTTATACCAAGAATCCGAATAATAGAAATCAAAGACAATCAATGAAGCTGAAGAATTATCTTATAATAAAATTAGAGAAACCACTAACTGAAAGTAATCAGAGTGGTATAAGTTACAATAATGTTTTTGATTACGATTCTATTAATGAATAGTGTTCTTGTTGTGATGATGATGTCAAAATTAGTAATTTTCATTCTAAAATAAAATAAAATATGAACAAAGTTCCCAAATAAGTTGTAAATTGTATTTTTGGAGGTATCAAGGGTCTCTAGGATGAAAAATTACAACTGGAAGAAGAGGCTAATCCAATGGAAGAGGCATTGGCTAAAAAGGTTAGAGTATGAAACACTCTCACAAAATAAGTCAAAGAAAAGGATAAAAAAATCTATATTTGCAACGAAAGATATGATGATGTTAAAAAATAATTTCACAATAATGTTTTTTGAGAAATATTTCTTTGAGATTTTTTTTGTAGAATCTTTCTACGCTCTTAGAAAATTGCACAATGTTTCTATGGATGTCAGAGCCACTCAATTAGGGGTTAAAGAAAAAAGGTTAAAGAATCTTGAAAATTATTTAAAATAATTAATAAAAATTCATGGAGAATAAATAATGAAGATGAATAAATATTATTAGGATGAGCTGATATCAGTTTGGGATGAGAAGAACTCCCTCAACATGAAGTGTTTTAAGTTGGAGGTGAGATTAAATAATCAAAAATCACTAAAAGCTAGAACATACCAAATTTATGTAAATAGAGATGATTCTACACAAGTTTTCATTGAGATTCATGACTTTAAGAAGATCATGATATCATCATATAAGAAAATGGAATCATCCTCCAAGAAGAAGGTAACCCATAACCCAGAAATTGTATTTTGTTCTAATGATGTTTTAATTTCTAGAAAAGGTTTTAAACCAAATTCTTAGAAAGTATGGATAGTGAAAAATACTGATAAAACCAACACATTAAGGGAGTATGAGAAAAAATTTATGAATAACAATTCACCTAGTTGATTCAAAAATAGTTTTGGTTCCACTCAAAATCAATAAAGATCAAAATCCCTGAAATCTGGAAAAAATACACTAGAAAAGAAGAGAAGAAGATTCATAAGATATTATTGGTTCTACTATAATTCTAGGAATAAGGATTTAGAATGTTTTCATAACATGAAAATTCATTAAAATAATATAATTTTGGTATTTAGGGAGAGAAAATATATATAAAATAGAATATTAGCACTAGAGAAGAAAAATTCATAGAAAATATATTTGTCTACAAGGAACAAATTTAAATTCTTTGATGATTTCTATGAGTACTAAAATAGAAGTGGTCACTATTATAATGAGTGATGGTATTTAATGTAATTCCCTGACCCTAGAATCCCAATGTCAGTGCATTATTATGTACCATTGGCATGATCACAAAAGATCAAGTCTCAAAAGACTGATTAGTTTAGTAGCCTAGGAAGTACTAGATACGTTCATAAGGTTTACATTACATAATAAAATGGAAAACTAGAAAAAAATTGTTTCCATAGACAACACAGAGATCCCATAGACTATCTCTGCAGGTTAGTCATAATATACTTATTTGCATCCTAGGAAAAATAAAACATAGAAAGCGGTGATCTCAGATGCTCAGTAAGGATAACAATATAGCAGAAACATTCATAAATAAGCATAATTATTTAAGGAAATATATAAAACTAAAACAAAAGAATTTTCAACATAAACTTCATAATTATTTGGAAAATATAAATCAATATAATTACATTTACTTACTCACATGGATATTATACGAGTTGAATAATCACATGCAATATCAATAGCCACTTGCATAATGATGGAATGCATAATTCCATACTTCATAACCACATAGTCAAGGCCTTGTGTTAAGACTAAAAATAATATTTTTTCAAGACCTTTTTCCAAGACACTAGTTTGTCTCATGAGACCTACCGATGCAACTAGGAGTTATAGTGGGCTCCACTCATCACTTACTAAGTCCTATGAATTCCTCATATGAAAATTTTTAAACATAACATAAACATTCGTATTAAAACTAGCACACGAAATTTCAATAATTTATCCATAAATCATGAATGGTAGAAAAATAACAAATTCACAGTCAAACATATCACAAAAACATAAATACAAAATGGAATGTTTGTATCATAATAAATCATGTTCAAACAAGATTAAAATCCATTAAAGGATGTTGACACAGATGAAATCAAAACTGTTTGAAAGAAATATCTCATTCCTTTTTCGAAATCATTTAAAGTTACATAATTATTAAAGAAAATATTTATTTTGAAAATATTATTATAATATTGTAAGGGAAGCTTCGATGATGTTATAATAGCGGAATATATCCGCACCCACCGTATAAGTTAAAAAACATTCTTACCTTAATTTTGTCGAAAGGTCATAAAGTAACTTGTCTGGAAAATGATGGAAAGATTCCTTTAAAAATGTATAAGGTCAAATGAAGGTATAAATGACTTTAACCCATATTATAGTAAGTATTAGAAATGTTTTGGAATACATTTTTAGGAAAACACAGATGTGGATGATAAAGAGGTCCTAGTAGATAATTACATATAAACAACCTTGAATAATGAAGAGGTTTTAGAATTAACCCTTACCTTGTTATTTTACTTGGTCAAGGGTCGGTTAACGTCCTATATAATGATTAAATCATTGGTATTAAATTATATAAGAACCATATACATTACTATGATATCATATATGAACTTCTAATATTGCATTGTTAATGATATTTCAGTAGTATCATCGTTTCGGGTGTTAACTGATTCGTTTTCTTATATATTATTTATTATGTAAGAAATGTCTGTTATGAATATTAAATATATTATTAATATTTAAAATTATATTAATTATTTAAACATTATTTTTAATTATCTAATGAAAATTATTCTTGAATGGATACGATAGGCAATGAATCTCATCGCGTTCGGGGAGACGGTAATCTGTACGTACGCACGAGCGACAATATCATTATTTTGATATTAAAATCATATATAATGGGATGTTATACCATATATAAAGAATAATTATAATGTTATATTTATTATTTAAATAATTTATAATCATTATTATACCCATCCAAATGATGAAGTGTTTGAATAATAAACTACACCTTGATGTGGAGACGGTAATCCATACATACGCACGTATGGTAACTTTGTCATTTATAGGATGCATAGAATAATGAATATGGTTGAAATTTTTTTATAATAACATATAAGTATATATAATATACTAGAGTTATTATTTTATAATGGAAACAACAATGAAAGAGGAAGTGGAAGAAGAAAAGAACTTGAAAGAGGTGATGAAATATTTACCTCTTCTTTGGGTTATTCCTTTTAATTTGATCAAAAGGGATCCTTAGGTTGGGTTTATGACTAAATTAAGGCCTATATGATAAATTTAGGACATTTGGGAGGATATTTGGTCAGGTTTTGTCTGATCAAAATGGTTTTGAAGGTGTGAATTAGAGAGGAGGGGAAGTTCCCTTTTATACGAGGGGTGATGGGCACCTCAGGTAAAGATTGAAATATTATTTTATAATAAAATAATTTTCGGTTTCTAATGGATCCAAAATGAATTATTTAAATTATAAGGTGGATATGGGTATAAAACCTCTCAAAAAATAGGTTTTATATAGGTTTGGGTCACTATATTTACCTTATCTTTTATATTTAACTCTAAGTTAAATAGTTTGACATTTACCATGTATCTTTGTATTTTTATATTATGTGGTTAATAAACTTACAATAAACTTTCAAGGGAACCCAAAGTGGTTAATTAATGATACACCTATCATTATTTAATTCTTTTGGCCAAACATAATATTTTTATGATTTTTATATCAACCAATAATATTGTATTTGTTTTAAAAACTCATTTACTTCAATTTTGACATTATTTAATAATTGATTTTTTTTAAGTCCTAAAAACTATATTACTTCAAAAAAAAATTAATAAACCCTAACATGTCATATTAATCTATAAAATTAGTTTAATTCATTAAAAGTCACAAATTAAATTTATTTGGATATTTATAATATCAATTATTTTAATCTTTCATTAATATGGTAATTATTGCATCATCATTGTGTCATAAATAAATTTAATTATTTAATGTATAAAATTATAAATAAAATACCATTATGTAGGAAATCTTTCTATCTTTTAAATTAATACTTATAGTTGAAAATATCTTATGTATAACCCTATATTAAAAATGGTTTAGTTATTAAACTTTGATTTTAACACTTTTAACTCTTCTTTGAATTAAATAATAATAAATGTCCTAATCTAATTCAAGTGGACCTAAAGGATCATATTTTATTCCTAAGGTTTTTTTGGTCGAATTACACTTATCCAATAGCATTAGTACATGTGTTAGGGTAATAATAATATCATTTTTACCCTTAATTACAAATCTACTTTTAACCATGGAAAATAAAAGTAAAAAAGTTATTATTCCCCATAAATTATTTTCATCTCATTGAACCACATTTTACTTACTGATATCAACTTTGTCTTATGTATTTTTGAAATTCAACTCACAGAAGAGGTAAAATTAAGTTTTATGTAAATTTGCAAATGCCCCTAAGAGGTAGGTAGAAGACGGTAAAAAGTTCAATAAAATTTTTATATATCTAAAATTATTATAAACTGACTCCAATGAATTACATTGAACGTATATTGGTATTATTTATCTATTTTTACCTAAAATAAATTTAAATAAGATAAATAATTATTTAAATAAAAATTTGGTTTTGAACTATAACTAAGTGTTTTTCATTATTCATCAAAAATTGAATGTTTTCAGAAAAATACCAAAAATTCACCCTAACCTAATTTTGATATTCTGAATCCAAAAATGAAGTCCATTTTGAAATATAATATTTTAAAAAAATTAAAAAGTGGGTATTAATATTCATAAGAGCTAGTTTTATTGGTTTTGGTGTGTTAGAACTCAAAGTTGCATACAACACACGCTATTGTATTATTCAAAGAGAAGTATATCATGGAATCTTGGAGTGTTACATGTACCAATCATGAACAAATCATATATTAATATTAAGATAACAACTATGGACCAAAATTATAAGACAAATGAAAAATAATGTAATGCGGGTGAAAAAAATAAATATGAACTTGCATGGACCAAGAAGAAAAGTGAGAGATCCATTCCTATATTTAAGGGAGAGAGAAAAATGTTAATAAATTCACCACCCTTTATAAAAAAGAATTATCAGTTTGAATAAGTATAGCAACATGAAAAGTTTCTGGATACAATACATATCATGGTGGTAGATCTATGTTCAGATATTTTTTGTCAGTGATGTGAAAGGTATGTACATAAATAATACTCTTATTGGTATAACATGAAATTTCTATGAAACGTTTATAAATCAAGGGGGATTCATGGTGAAAAAATGAGGAAGAATTATCAAAGTACAGAATTATTAACCATAAATCCATTCAAGCTTCCAATAAAAAACATGTATCAATGCTTATAGGAAGTGTGCAAAATATGTGTATTAGAAGGTCATAGAGTTTAGGTATACAAGACCAAATTACCTAGAGAGGTTCCCTATAATATAAAAGGTTATAAAAATCAGAATACAAAAGATAGGAAGTCATGTATATCTAAGAAGAAATGTGAGAACCCCAAAGAAGATGAGAATATCCAGAATGAGTTCCTCATTATTTAGATGAATCAATTGAAATTGGATAAACAATTAGAAGCTATTAAAAAACATTCTAAAACTAAAGGAAAGAAAGGATCTTCAAAAAGTGAGGATAAAGTTGATGATAAGTTCTCTACAATTGGAAGCTTGATGTTCCAGAAGACTAAGGTGGATACTGGTATTCCAGATAGAGAATAAGTTCAAGAGAAGAAAAAAGTTATTCAAATATATGATACTCAAAACAGAAAGATGATTCCATAGAAATATCTTCATGATGAGACTGGAAGAAAAGAATGGTTTGAGTTGAGAAGAAGTTCTCATCCAAAATGATATTCCTAATTATTAAAAATGTCTCTCCTTATTCTCTTATATATATATATATTGTTTTTTACTCACATGCAAGTAATTGAAGGAAATAGATATATACCTTGAAGGGGGAATTGAAAAATTAAATCTATTAAATATTAACTAAATAGTAAATGTGGAATTTTTAAACAAATTTTTAAAATTGGAATATGAGGTAAGAAAATCAATCCCTTATCCTTACTCTGGATAAATTGATAGTTATTATCATGGGGTCTATATTGAGCTAATATGGGGGAGTTATATATTTTTTCACTTGATGTTTTTTATGTGTTTGTTGAGATGAGTGATGGAAAAATATATTTCAAGATTTGATTGTTTTAGAAACTGCAAAACATGAAGAAGTGAGCTACCTGAGTTTGGTATCACATACTATATTATTTATGTAAAACATTGAACACATTGTTTATACACCATTTTTTCTACAACTAGGTTTTCCCACATATATTTAGAGTTGTCTAGATAAAGGCTTTTTGATAAGAAAAAACATTTAATGTCATCCTTCTCTTACAAGTCTCTAATTATAAGGCTTGAAATGATAATGTATAAAAGGATAAGATTGGTTAAAATGATAAAACGCCTACTTCACCTTTGAATTTATTATTAATAAGGTGGATAAATATATTGAATTTATAAATTTAATAAGTATCAACAAAAAATAAAAAGGGGGGATTGAATAACACAAGTGAATGTTTAAAGAATGAATGTTGTGTTTGTTGTTAGTATATTATAAAGTCAATATATGAATAAATACTTACATGAGGATATGATGATGGAGAATTGGATTTCGTGATTTATAAAGAATCCATGTATGCCCATAGGTTGTATGAGTCTAGTAGCTTGAAGAATTCAAGTGAAGAGAAAAGTTCAAGACTTAGTGACAATATTAATTATAACAGTTGTTGAACTAATATTAAAGATCAAATATATTTTTTAATGGTATTAAATAAACGATATATATTTTTTAAAAAATAAATAATAATTCAAGACCATGAAAATATTTATTTTCATAAAGAATTATTTTGAAGAAGTCTGTGTAATAAATTAATTTCATAAGGAATTGATAAATAATTGATTAAAGGATAGGAAAAAATGATTTATTTTTTTCATGAGGATACTTGAATAATTTCTTGAGCATTTATTAAGAGGAATTTAAATAAGGTCAAATAAATATAAAGACCATGAAAAATAATATTGTACATAATTATTGGTTGAGAAAATGATTTTGAATAAGGCCATGAATTTACATGAATAATTTTGAGGATGCTTTACAAGTCATAATTATTTTACCAAGTAGATTTAAGGTGGAATTTTTCTAGAAAATTTATCCAACCATACAATCAATAAGGGAAAAATCAATCAACATTATTGTGGGAGATAGCTAAACTACAAGGCAAATCCATCCTAGGCAACCTTTATGGAAACTAGAATGAGTGTGAGGATGCATAGTTCCCATAAAGAGAGCATAAGAGAGAGTGGGAATAAAGTTTCCATAAGGGTGTGCATGAGTTGTGTGTTGGGGAATTCATTTGTGTGTTCCCCATATATGTGTGTGAAGGTGTATCTGACTATTGAACCTACTGATATGTTGATCTCTCAATGAAATGAGGTTTTCTATATAGCTAATCCTAGCCATTTTCAAGATTGATGTGGGACTCTTTAAACAAGGTGTATTGTTCATGCATTTTAAAATGTTATGGATATAACATAACCATTCAATGAGATTACATTGGTTTATCTAATTTCCACCATTTAATCATCTTATTCCTATGAATAATGAAGATTTTCTACATGAAATCTTGAAATATCAGGTGATTGAAACAAACCATGCATAGAATCATTGTCTTTAATGCATGCGACCATTCAGAGAAAAATGATACTATCGAGCAGATTTGAAGTTACATAATAGTTCCACTAAAACATCATAATAACATGATATGATCACGTGAATTTATACTTATATTCACTACACCATCACATGAAGAAGAATTTATGTAAAAATATCCCAGCTCAGACAACATCAATTGCATGAATGGTTCATCTACTAAGGTGTCCCCTGATCAAGATAATCCGTCAAGAAAACATTCATTATCACATGAGCATAATGAATCATAGATTTTTATTATTTAAAATACATTATATATTCTGATATCCTTATCCATTTCAAGAATATTTTAATCTCCATAAAAATTAGAGGAACGGTGGTGACTGAATCACCTTTAAATATAGATCCAAAGTCAAGATTTTGATGTTTCTTCCATTTGAGATTTGAGAATATATATCATTATAATTTTAAAAATATCATGAAAAATCTATAATAATATCACAAAGAATAAAATCATGTGATACCTTCATGTTAAATAGAATAACCCATGATCCACCTTACTTGATTATACAAACACACTGACAGTGTGAAGGAAAGAATAAGTCTTCGTGATTTGTTGGACATCCGAAAGAGTCTTCACTTAACCCTTCACTTAAAGGAGAATGCCTTCTATGTGCTTTGATCACACAAAGGAGAAAGATCCAGAGGGCTATCCTATTCACACAAAGGAATATTGGTTTTCAAAAAAGTGATTACCTATTATGTGAAGATAGTGAGCCTAAAGAAAACAAGATACATCATGTATACACAAATGTTATGTGAAGGTAGTGAAGATCTCATGTGTTACATTATGAAAAACAGGACCTAAAATATTTTCATGGAGTATATGCATGATATGCACCATACTTGTTTGAATTCAAACACTTTAATAAATTGGAAAGAAATGATAAGAATAAGATTAATGGGTTTTTTTTTAGATTTAATACTAAATAATTGAATAAATTAGATAAGGCACATAAAATAATGAGAATAAAAAATGGTAATGTGCAATGTTCATACACTATAAATTACTGCATGAATTCCTGAATTATGTTGAGAATTTGAAGATGAATTATTCTAATTTGTACAATACCATTCTAGCATAAAATAATATTAATTTCTTGAATCACTTTCACACATTTGATTGAGTCCATGTCTTTATCATAAGAATGAATAATTCTTTCCTAGGGGTTTGACCAATTGAGGAAGATCTAATTATTCACTAATGATTAGAAGTTATTGAGACCAAAGTAACTATATACTTGGAGGAGAATATTTTAAGGTATGATAATTTAGTGATATAAGAAGAATCAGATCATTTTAGATCTGGTGTAAATGATTTTCATGACTAACAATCTTATTCCAAGAAGTCATTTAAGATCTTGATGCTATACATAAGTGAAGAAGATCTAGTATGTTTGTGGAGGAAGATCACTCTAAATAAGTAATATGAATTTCTATTTCTGTATAAACATAGAGAAGAAGAAAGATTTTATGACCAGGTGTATAAATAGTTGCTGAAGAAGCTCAAGGTTGGGGTGTATAACCAGTTGATGAGAAGAGAAGATAGTTGGGGGTCTAACCCACTGAGACAGAAGAGTTAGATTTCTAGTAGGTAGAACCAAGATAGATTGGAGGATCAACTAATGGTGTGTATAACCATTTTCTACATTATCCATTTTAGTTATTGATCAAATTATAGTAGACAATCCATTTGGGGGTGGGGGTCTAACTAACATGGAATAGAGTAAGACTTTAAACCTAACCCTTTCAATATAGTTTCTTGGGATATATCTTATTATTTTTGTATATGAGGTGATATTTTGAGATATTTTTTACTGGATTGAGAACATTAACAAGTTTGAGAGGTTTTGTTAAAATAAAAAGGATTCATAAAAGTAAACTAATAACTCAACCCCTCTCAGTGGTCAATATGGCCTGGGGATCTACAACACCATCTCAAGCTCCCATGAGTCACATACCATTTATCATAGGTTCACACGCCTAACTCGATGACTATGCCCCACTACATGTCAACTCATCCAACAACCCAAGGCATCTCCAATTCCTAGGCTAACCCCAAATCACCCACCACATGGGAATCATCTCAAGAACCATGAGAGTCCACCCAAGCCCCCACTAAACCACACAAAAGCACATCCCTATAACCATAGGGCTAGGAATTCATATGATCGCACCCTAAAAATCTCAACCTCAATACTAGAAATAGTAAAAGTGATTTTCATCCCAAAATTCCAGGACATATATCATACCTTTTTCTACAACCCCTCTGGGTACCATCATTGAGGCATCTAACGACTACACTGACCCACCAAGTCCTATGCAACCCATGATGAAGGGACTACATTTTTTATCATCACTAGAAAATTTCTAGTGACAGGATCCATATGAACTTCCATTATATGAAATAATATGGTTCATATAAGTAGAATTCCACAAACAATTTACATGGGAAAACCCATATATTTTTTTTGACACTTTAAACAACCGAACCTTATCATTATGAAAACCAATCAAATATAAGAAGGCACATGTTATGTGATTCCTACATACCTAATCATGATAAATGTATATAGTCCTCTTTTTATTGGTCTAAGATCCAAAAATAATAATAATATCTCTATTAAACACTATATATTTAATAAAAATATCATCCATAATAGTGCAAAGAAAGAATAGTAATCTTGTACCCCTAGTAACTAGGACTTCCCACCAGAAAGGTGTTCATCAATAACCAGTTTGAGTACTATCACTAGATAGAAAAAATTATTAAACCACCTATCTATCATATCCACAAATAATAAAAATAAAACAATTCTTTGATACCACTTTGTAACATCATACCCCAGGGCCACTCATAAGTGCCTAGACCGGAGTTGTTAGGTGACCTCATGTGTGTCTCACCATATGTTAGATTCTACTGACTAGGGATGAGGGGATAATCCATAAAATATTTAGACTATGACCCTAAATGAATGTCATAAAATAGTAGTAAAATAACCAAAATAATCTACAACACTAACATTAGAGTGAAGAAAAACATAAAACAAAATGATATAATAAATACCATGCTAAATCCATATAATAATACATCTCTAAGAACCCTATGGGTTAGTCCCAAATACAAAATAAACCAAAAATACAATTAACACACACTAGAACTACTCCCATCCCTAGGACTCACAAACCTTGTCTCCAAAACTTGTCAAACAACACCAATCTGACCCACCACACATCCCATGCTAAACCTAAAAGTATACATAAGGTCTGCATGCACACCGGGGTGCCCATATTAGGTGTGATAAATACATCTCAATAGGGTCTCACTAAGTTCCCCATGTATAATCCATCACATAAGTGTATTAATAACAAAAAATAAACATGTCACACAAGTACCTTGGATGTCAAGTGCTAACCAAGACACCCCAAATCCCCACATGCTAGGTCACCATGTGCTAACCAGACCACCATGGCACATGATCATACCTAATTTAGAACCATATAGGTATCCACATCATCATATCATAATAATATCACAATGATAACAAGATCATACCTAAGGACTCTGGGTAGGGCGGTGTCCAATACCTTAACCCACTACCTATAGAAACCGGGCACAATAAACTTTTATAAACCTCAACCCATCCCTTCTCACTCGAAGGAGTTACATTAATCTCATCATGTCAAACCATAACATAACCATTAGGGAATTACTTTACCTAATCCTATATAAGGAAAGTCATCATTCACACACACCGACCCAATCCTTACATGGAAAGGTCCTCTACTAACACCCAAAAGAACAAGGAATGATCTTTCCATTGACCCAAGCCACGTCTAGAAAGTTCTTTGACCCAATACCCTTTCTAGGGAATAATCATCCCACCAAATAATCCCCATAGACTTTTTGGAGGTCATAAGCACACTGAACCACCCATGAAGACTCTCAGGAAGCCATCAACCACACTATCCCATCCCTATAAACTTTGGGGATGACATTAATCACATGCACACAAGAATGGTTGTAGCTCATCACCAAACTCACTGATTGATCCTAGGGTGCTAAATTATTGAGAACTATACCCTCATCACATCAAACCACTACTCACATGTTCGAGAATCCCCTGAGTCCTCGAGACCTATCACAGTTTCTAATCATCGGTAACATCTCATACCCATCTCTCCATCGAAAAACCGTATCCTAGAAGCTCATCCTAACCCAGACCAAAAGGTATAGTCCACATACCTAACAAGATCCATTTATTCACTTGATCCTGCTACCCATAGAGCATCATAAGTCAATTCATTCCAATCCCCTTAGAATCCCGATGCAAAATCTTTAAAAATTCCCATGACCCACACCTGGGTCCCATCTCACATATCCTAAGAGAGATCCCTATAACCTCTATCTAGAGGAAACCCGTCTACATCACACCTCATCTTATCCCAAAGGACTCATACTACTCACAAAACGCACCAAGCCCTATTCTACCCTTATAAGGGTGTCATTATTTAGGCATGAGATGAATGGTCATCTCACTCATCATCACCAAGCCTAATCCTATGATACCTACTAACCATCCCTAGAAAACCCCATCCTAGGATACCTAAGTCTCAACTCATAACATGAGACCACCTAAGGTCTCACATTAACCCAATCATCACTCTCTGCCATTGGAAACACATTCGTCATGTGACTCTAAATTATCGAAGTGAAAAAAACACTTATCTGGAGCATAAGAGACACAATAACATCCTATATCTTCTCCATGACCATTCATAGTCCCTATACATCTACCCCTTCCCATGAAACATGCATGAATGAGGGTTATCATTCATAAACACGCATGAATTAATATTAAAGGGACAACTTACCTCTGTTAAGGAGTTACCATCCATGCCAAGATTAGTCAAGCCTCACTCATGCATGTCCATGCCTTAATGAGTACCATTGTCTCACTCTAACCTTGACCAACCACACCCGAAGGGTCCGCAACACACCCCCGACACCAACTTGAGAAAATTCCCTAACTAATAAAACCTAATAATTCACCAATTGAATTTAATTTAATACAAAAATATTAGAAAATACACCATGATGAAAAACCTTATTGAAGTGAAAAATTAAAATATATAGATGACATCCCATGACACCCAAATCTTCGATATGCATGGGGTTAGACTTACCAAAAAGAATCCATATAATTTCATAGTGCTTCGATATGATAATGGATGCGGGAGGAAGTTCTCCTATAATCCCAAAATTATGATAGGAAGGTGTAGTGGGAGAAATGGGGGGTCTTTCAAGAGGCCCCCTATTTTAAAACACCTAAAACGCTTTTTGGGGGTCATCCACGACATGAAATATGATTTCATGCTGTAAATATTTGATTCATCGCCCCAAAACCTACCAGGATTGATAATTCATGATGTGACACCACTTTTAATGTTTTGAATTCCACCCCATAGTTCTTGAGAGCTGCAGGTCCCACCTGATACCCCCAAACTCACTCCCAACACCTATAATGACTCAAACCACACCTAAAAACATCCTTTATAATCATTATAACCCTCAGATTCCCAACCAAATCTTTGATTATAAAAAAACATCCACCAAATGGGAAAATATAAATTCTTTCTCAAAAAATACCTATAATTTTGTGGGTTTTTACAATTGATGAAATAGGAAGGGCTACAATCCTAAGTACATACTAGTGTAGTGCAAGATGTAGGCAGGGGTTTATTAAACTGGGAATAATGGGTTTTTAGTCCATAAAATAGTGGGTATTTGGGCTTTAAAATTTTAATAGAGTAGAAATGAAGTGGTTAAACCCCTAAAGGATATTTTAAATATAAAACTTATCTATTTTATGATTTTTTATTTTCATAGGAAATTCAAATTTTTTGGAAATCTAGTGGATGGTTCATTTGGATCACTAAGATTCAAATTAAATTTCTAAGAGTTAGAGTATCCTGATGACATGTATTTGTATATAGTTTGTGGACCAAGAGGTGACTTAAGTTCTACAGTGAGTCTTAGGAGAATTAAGTAAATTTTTTGGAGTTTTTAAAGGAATATACCTTGAGAGAATAGTTTGGGTCACATTATTTAGGTCAAACCATGTAGTTAACCTTACATGGAGATTTTTATAGTTCATTTTGTATGTTTCATGATTATCTTGAATGGTTAGTGAACAATTTAGGGAAAAATGTTTGGATCCTAAGCTAAACCATGTAGGGTGTATTGGACCTAGGGCCTAACACACGGTTGGAATATGGTTATGGACAAAACATATAAAAATTTTCAGATGAGTCCAATGTCGGTTTTGATGGTTGGTTCAAGGTTTACTAAACCATACAACCTAGCTATGTAGAGGTGATGGCCTTGGATAGTGAAGGCCACACAATTTGGGAAAGTTTTAGATATTATGTGGCCAATATATGTGGCTCGTTAATATAAGAAAAATTACCATTTTCCCCTCCCAATTTCTTAAGAGGGTAGCCCCTCTTTCTTTCCTCCTACTATGTCCACGATTTGGTTGACCACCCATCCTTCCTATTTGATTACTCCTTATTTTGGGATGATTATAGTGGATTTCTTCAAATATGAAAAGGGATTTTTCTCATCCATTATCATTTTTTAGTGATTTATCTTGGTTTTATCTTGATTCCATTTCTATGATTTAGGGTTTTTGGTATAATATCCCCGAACCTATACACCTGGACTTAACACATAAATATATATTATTTGAAGATTTTCTTTGATACCAATAAACATGAAATATTGTTTCCATTACAACATAAAACGTAATATCAGGTCACTAACATCACAATGACCTTTTTTAGGTTTATATTTTTAAGGAATTAAACTCTTTCATAAAAATACCCATGTCTTAAAGTGATAATTTTTCTCATAATACCCAACTTTTCTTATTCCTTGAAACGTTTTCAACATATATCATAAAAGTCTCCGCACACATCTTACTTAACATCATTTTTTATAACTTGGGGATTTGTAAACATAATAAGGGGTGAGATAAAATTCTCAGTAAGGGTAAAAATGGAAGATAAAATTTGATTATCATAAGATAATCATAAGATAATCATAAGATAATAATAATGGTATGAAATCATAATCTTAACCTTATAAAATCATAATCAACAATTCATATATCATAATCATGAACCATGGGGTAAATCTTTGGTAGTTCATAATAAAAGAATCATAAGAGAATCAATGATCATGATCCATGAGAATATATATTTGGTATAATAACATGGTATAAGAGAGTGGAATAAAATGTGGAATAATGACATTCATAGAAACCATTTTTCAAGGATATCTACCAAGACATTAAATACATGTTGGTCTTGGTATAACCACCTATGTACCCTCTTTGGGATTGTGATAACCTCGTATGTACCATATTTTGGGCATGGCATAATCGCCCATGTACCCTTTAATCTCATAAACATTAAATATTACCTATTTCATTAGAGGGATATAATGTACCCACCTATCAAAAAATCACAATAAATTAATAAGAATGCCACAAGACAATGTAAACATTTATCATTTCATCATACCTTAACTTGTGGGAAAGAAAATGAGTTTCATCAAGATTTCATCATCATAATCAATAACCATCTAGAGAAATAATAAGGATGGAATAATTAAATCACATCCCTAGTGACACATAAGAAACATAAATGGATGTTTTCATAGATAAAAATACCACTAAAAGGTCATTGGAACATTTCTTCAGAAAAATACACTTTTCATTATGAAAAAACTTAGTTAAAATATAAAAATTTCCATAATATTAGGGAAAATTTTATTTTTAAAAAACCATGGAAAATTTTAAATTAAACATAAAGTTAAATAATATTCATGATTATTATAAAATCCATTCATGTGGTAAACATTAAAACAAATATTTTATTCATACCTTTGGTAAAATGTACCTCATTCAAAAAATGACAAGAATACATTTTTTAAAACTTTTTATAAAAAGTAAATTATGGTTAAAAATGAATTTAATCAATAATAATATAATATTAAAAATATTCTTAGAAAAATTTTATAAAACATGGATATGGAAGAGAAAAGATTCCTAACCAAAGAGAGAAATAAAGCCAATTTTCCTTAAAAACATTCTTTCGATCTTGTGAGTACTTAGAGAGAGAGAAATTAAATGAAACATATAATACACAAAAATAACCATATAATAATAAAATAAATATTATTTATGATGTATATATATCATATAATTTCATCATCATAAATTTAAGTATAAAAAATCATGGTAAATAGTGAGATTGTAACATAAAGCTCATACCACTTTAATAACTTTTGAATCATAACCCACATGAAATAAATAACATAAAATGAAACATTAAATACCATTAATAAAAATAGATTAATGATATATCTTATCAAATGGGTATTATATACACCACACGAAAGAAACAAGTGGTGAATATGACACATGGCTCACATAAATAAAAGTGAGATGAGAAACACTTATCTTAAGTATGACTTGATTTGTAAACACTATAAACTCCTGAATAATAAATTTATATTTATAATTATTATATTATATAACCATATAAATACTTATAATATCATCTATTATCCATTTATAACTTTTAAACACTTGTTTATTAATAATTATTTCTTAAATTCATTGTTTTGAGTGTCAACTATTTCATTTTTCATATAAGTTTCAATTCGGTAGTTTTGATCCTTGTATATTGATTATAGTTTTAAAATTTAAAGAATATTATCAATTTTATTAATATAATATTTATTAATTATATAAAATTTTATAATTTTTCTTGATATGTGTTAATATAAAAATTAAATACACCATTCATGGAGACGATAATCTGTACGTACGCATGAATATTGTTTTCATTTTCTAATGAAAAGAAGACAAGAAAGGTAAAAAAATATTTAATCATTATAGAATCATAATTAAATCAGAAATAAAACATATTTTCATTAAATACTTCATTATTTCAATCCATATGAGGTAGTGATGGAAAATTAAACTCATCTCCATGTGGAGACGATAGTCCGTATGTACACACAGGTGATACTTTTATTTTCCATTGGATGGAGTAATAAAAAGGTATATTATATATTTTAATTATATAATAATAATTATAAAAAACATATATAAACATTATATCCATCATAATAACTATCTAGTAATGGTGGTGATGAAAAATTAAATGCATCACTAGGTGGAGGCGGTAGTCCGCACTTACACACAAATGATGCTTTCGTTTCTCATTTGATGGAAAATAAGATGAATAAAGGTTGTGAAATAAATATAAAAAGGTCTCTTTATATGGAATATACTTATTTTATTATATAATAATGTTTATGAAAAAATTTAATGAGGTTAAATAAGAAATAATATGATAGAATTCAGTTAAGAGTTATACCTCTTCTTTGAGAATCTTACTTTGGATATCCCCTTAAGGACACTAGGGATGATATTTTAAGAATAAAAGAACCTATATAATGTATTAATTGAAAATTATAATATATTTTTTAGGGTTTTGTTGAGATAATTGGGTCAAGAACTGTTAAGAATAGGGGATAGGTGGTGTTCATTAATAAGAGGCATAAAAGAGGCACATGTAATTTTCAAGAACTTTAAAATATAATAAATACCATAATCTTTTAAAGTAGAATAAAATGGAAATAATTTTGAATATATGATAGGTAAATATAAAATTATCTATAATAAATAACATTTATATAGGTTTATGTGTCATTTTAAACCTTGTCTTTTGGTTTAACCCACTCGTTAACCCTTTTTAAATTTTGTAGTAGTGACAAATTATCCGATTTATAAAGGTTAGAAATTTACTTATATGTTATAAAGTAACTCCAAAATGGTACATGTAAAAATTTTCTAAAATTTATCATTCCATTTTTATTCTTGGATGTTTTTTATGTTTTTTAAATCATTTATGAAAATACTATTTAACACAAAATATCTTTAAAGTCATTTTTAAGACTATTCAAAAAATTTGAATTTAAAGACATCAAGATAAAAATGGATTTAGGATATTAACTATTTAACCACTAATAATAAATTATTATTTACCAAAAATAATAATTAATACCATAATTCATCCAAAAAAATTCTTTTAAAGTTTTTAATGTCATTTAGTTTTTTTTTTACTTCCTGCACAAGCAATGTGTCAACATTATATAAGCATTTAAGGTAATTATACCATCAATAAAAATTAAAATTTAAATAAAATAATAAAAATAAATTACTTATGTTCAAAATTATTTATTATATTTATTCATAATATCTTTTTATCCCAATAAAAACGTATAAGAAAAATTAAAATCAAGAGAGTGATATTTTTGTATTTTTTTACTTAAAATAATTAAAAGGGTATAATAAAAGGTAAGTGGAAATAAATTGCCACATTTTTTAATATTGGATAATTTTCTTAAAGAAATCATAAAATAAAATAAATATAAGTGATATAGATATTTATAGTCCTTATCTTATAGTTTTAACCTTGTTTTAACCATTTTACCCTAACTACAGTGACAACATTTTTATTGTAGTTACTATTCATAATGACCAAAACTAAAAGGGTATTATTTACCAAATTTGAACCTCCTAATTACAAATATGGAATATATTTTTAAATATTAAATTTTTATAAGTGGAATAAATAAATGTTAATATAAATTTGTAAAACAAAAAAAATATCGTTTTTTAGAAAAAATGTGTTTTTAAGCCTAGAAATGAGATTATACCAAAATAAAATGGGAAGATAATTATTTTTTAATTAATTATTTGATGTATAATTAAAATATAATTCTGTTAATTTAATATAAAATCAAAAACATAATTATTCTTAAATATTAATCCATTTATGGAAAATAAATAACAGTTGAAAAAATCAACATTTTTCCACTATTCACTCAAAATCAATCTTTTCAAAATTAATATTAAAAATTAACCCTCAGTTATTTTTTACATGATTATTTAAAAATAAATTTTCATGTAATCAAATGCAATTTCTAAAATTGGTGGAAATTAATTATAATATCCATGCACAAAATGCAATAAAAACCCCTAAAATATAACAAACTTATTTAAAATAAATTTAATCATTGATATATATTGGTTTAATTATATATTAAATCTATTTATATTATATTATTATTAAAATTAGCTTAATATTTATTCCTAAAATAATTTAAATCATAAAATCACATACTTGAAAACAATAGATAATGTTCCCTAAAATATAATGATCTTCTTCAAACTAAATTTAATCATTATTCTCTATGGTTATTGGTACCATTAAATATATTAATCAAAAAATGTAATAAAATTTTTTTACATAATTAAATCTTCATCAGATCTCATAAAAACCCCCAAAGGTTATCTATCCATCTATTATGTATTCCTTCTTAAAATATATTTCCCAAGATATCATTAATCACCTGATAATAACATCATATATATTATCTAAACCATAGTCATGTATTCTTCCTAAATCATAATAAATAAATATCATATAAGACATTAAAAATTGATCTATGACTTTTAATCATATGGTCAGCCTTAAACTTATGAACCCATGATGTAATTTATAACTCATATTTTATCCCCACATGAAAGCATCCTAACCTCTAAAGTTATCTAAACCCTACTCTAATACTAACTATAATAGAACTGAACCTATACACCTAGATTCAATGCTAAAACATATATTATTTATATATTATAATTGATACCAATAAACATGACCCATTTTTTCATTACAAAATCAAAGATAATATTGATTCACTTATACCCCAAAGACCTTTCTAGGTTTAGAGTTTTAGAGAATTAGTAAAACTATTTTGTAAAAATGCCCCTATCTTTAAGTGATGCTTTTTATTATAATACCCTAATTTTATTATTCCATAAAAATTATTCAAAATAACCCATAAAAATATCCACACATAACTTACTTAACATCATTATTTATAACACGAGGAAATAAAAACATAATAAGGGGTGAGCTCAAATGTTCATTAAGGATAAACATGGAATATAATAGTTGATAATCATAAGTGATCATAAGATAAGTATAAGGGTATGATAGAATGATCTTAACATTAGAAAATCATACCTATTAATTCATAGATTATAACAAAGAATTATGAAATAAATATTTGGCCGTTCATAAGACATGAATCGTAAGACAATCAAAGATCATAATCTATAAGAATATAACTTTGGCATATAAACATTTGATAAGATACTAACATAAAGTGTTGAATAATCATAATCATATAAATATTTTTTCAAGGCTATATACTCATACATTATTCACATGTTGGGCTTGAGCTAACCACATGTATACCCTTTTTTGGGATAATATCTAGTGTACCCTCTTTTTGGATTGGGATATCCTCCCATGAACCCTTATAGATCACAAACATTAAACATTATTTAATACATTAGAGTTCTATAATAGTCCCAACCATCACATAATCATAATCCATTCATATGTATTCCATAAGATCATGGAAACATTTACCATTTAATTATACCTTAACCCATGAAAAAGAAAATGAGTTTCATCAAGATTTCATCATCACAATAAATAACCATCCATAAAAATAATAAGTATGGTATCATTGGATCATATCCCCAGTGAATCATAAGTAACATCAATGGATGTTTTCACATATGGAAATACCTTTAAAAATCACCATAATTTTTTTTGAGGAAAAAACCCTTTTCATTTTTAAAACATTTAGTTAAAATCTAAAAATTTCAAAAATATTTGGAAAAATAATTCTTTGAAAAGATACATTTAAATTTTTAAAAGAATATTTAATGAAAAAAATAACCATTTCATCAGGAAAAATCATTTGTGTAGTAAATGTTAAAACAAATATTCTATTAAGACCTTTGTTAAAAAGTACCTCATTTGGAAAATTGAAGGAATATTATTTTTAAAAAAAAAAATTAAAAATTAAAATACAGGTCATAATTACTTTAATTAATCATTTTATAATAGTAAAAATAGTCTTGAAATTATTTTATAAAACATGTATATGGAAGAGAAAATATTTTGAACCAAAGAGATAGATAATTTCAGTTTTCCTTAAAAACATTCTTTCAGCCTTATGAGAACATAGAGAGAGAAAAATGAAGAAAAAACATGTAATATCTAGAAATAACCTGAGGATATTAAAATAAATGATTTTTATAAGAGAAATATCATATAAATTCATCATTATAAATTTAACCATAAACAATCCCATTAAATAGTGAGATTATAATATAAAACCCAAACTGCATTGGTAACTTTTGAATCATAACCTTCATTAAAGAAACAATTTAAAATGAAACTTTAAATACCATTAATATAAATATATTCATTATATATTATATCTCGTAGGTATTATATACACTTCATGAAAGAAATAAGTGGTGAATATGACATGTGTCTCTCAAAAACAAAAGTGAGATGAGAACCCCTTTCTTAAGTTTGACTTGATTCATAATCACTATAAACTCATGTATAACAAATTTAAATTTACTATAATTCAATAAAATAAATAAATTAATACTTATAATATCATATACGTTCCAATTATAACATTTCAACACCCGTTTATTGATATCTCTTTATTAAAATCCTTATTTCCAGGTGTTAACTATTTTGTTTTTCATGTAAGTTCCAGTTCATCAATTTTTTTCCCTGCATATTGATCATAGTTTAATAATTTCTAAAATATTATAAAATTTATTAATATCTTGATTTATCATTATATATATTTTTATAACAATTCATGATAGGTGTTAATTGAAACATGAAATAATCTGTTCATGGAAAGGATAGTTTGTACGTACGTATGAACATTTTCATTTTCTAATAAAAAGAATAAAAAAAGGTAAAAAATATTTAATAATTAAAAAATAATAATTTAATCATAAATATAATATATTTTCATTAAATACATAATTATGTCCACCCATGTGATGGAGTGATGGAAAATGAAACTCATCGCTACATGGAGATGATAGTTCATATATACGCACAAGCGATACTTTAATTTTCCATTGAATGGAGTCATAAAAAAGTTTATATATCTCTTAATTATAGAATAATAATTATAAACATTATACATAAATATTATATCCATCATAATAACCATACTTCATTGTTGGTGATGAAAAATTAAATAATCGCTATGTGGAGGCGTTAGTCCGCACGTATGAACAAACAATGATTTTATTTATCATTTGATGGAAAATGAGATAAATATAGGTTGTGACATAAACATAATTACATATAATTATATGTAATATACTAATGTTATTACATCATCATGGTTAGAACATAATTGAAGGAGGTAAAATAAGAAATAAGATGACATAACTCGGTTAAGATTTATACCACTTCTTTGAGAATCCCTATTTGAATATCCCCTTAAGGACACTTTGTTTAGTATTTTAAGAATTAATATAATTTATTAAAAGAAGTTTATAAGACATTTTTATAGTGTTTTTGGAGATAATTGGTTCAATAAGTGTGAATAATAGATGATATTTGGTGTCCTTTTATAAGAGGGTGACATTACACACTTGTAATTTTTAAAAAACGATAAAATATAATAAATTCCATAATCATGTAAATTGGATAAAAATAAACATAATTTTGAATATATTATAGTTAAATATAAAAATAACTACAAAAATTAAAAAATTTACAGGTTTAAGTGAAATTTTAAACATCATGTTTTGGTTTAACCCCCTCATTAACCCTTTTTAACTTTAGCAATGTCAACAACTTCTTCAATATTTTAGGGTTGTAAATTTAATTATAAGGGTTAAATTAACTCAAAAATGGAACATGGATGAAATTTTAGACAATTTATAATTCTAATAGTACTATTTAAATATTTTTTTTATTTTTATATCATTTAATAAAATATTATTTAACATAAAATATCATTAGTCATTTTTAGGACTATTCACAAAATTTGACATTAAAGACATCAAAATATCAATGTATTTAGAATATAAACTTTTTAAATATAAATAATACATTATTATTAACTATAAAATTTATTTAAAACTATAATTTATACAAAAAATATTACTTTTAATGTTTTTAAATCTTTTTACTTTGATTTTTCTACTACTTACAAAAGCATTGTGTTAGCGTCGTGTAAGCATTTAAGGTAATTATACCATTAACAAAAATGAAAATTAAATTACCATCATAAAAACAACTTATTTATGTAAAAAATAATCTTTTATATTTGTTCATATTATTTTTTATCCCACTGAAAACGTATAAGATAAATTAAAACCAAGAGAGTGATATTTTTATATATATCCTTTACTTAAAAGAATATAAAGGTTATAAAGAAAGTGGAAAGAATTTTTTTTTAAATAATAGATGTTTAAGGTCTAAAAAAACTCAAAAAACAAAATAATTATAAGTTTTAGAGATATTTTTAGGCCATAGTTTATATTTTTAACCCTATTTTACCAACTGTACCCTTAAAGCGGTGACATCATTTTTGTTAATGTTACTATTCATAATGATAAAAAATAAAAGGTAACTATTTACCAAATTTGAAAATACTAATTAAAAATATGTAATTAATGTTTCAATATTAAAATTTTATAAGTCTAAAAAATATATTTTAATATAAATGTGTAAAATTAAATGAAAAATAGTTTTTAGAAAAAATGTGTTTTTAAGCATAAAAATGATCTTTCACCAAAATCAAATATGATGATACTTATTTTGTAATTAATTAGATTTTTTATAATTAAAATATATATTTTTTAACTTTAATAAAACAAAAAACAAAATTTACCTTTTAAATTAATTTATTTAAAGAAAACAAGTAACTGTGTTGGAAAAATGTGTGTTTTTCCACTATTCACTCAAAATCAATCTTTTCAGAAAAATCAAAAAAAAATAACCCTAAGAAATTTTTTACATGATAATTTTAAAAAGGTTGTTAATTTAATAAAATATTATTTCTAAAATCTCAATAAATGAATTATAATATCCATTCAAAAAAATACAATAAAACCCATTTTTAAAGATAATGTATTTTTGAAACATAAAATATCTATACTATAAATTGAGTACTAATTTACTATGAATCAATCAATACATTTTCATTATGTGAGACCTTTATATATATATATATCATAATATAGTTACTCTTATTCATATGCTACAATCCAATGAGTATGATATAATAAATCATGGTTTTTTTAAGTTTGGTGTTGTGTGTTAAGCAAGATATCAAACACAATAAATTTATTAATGAGAAATATATTCTAAAATCATAGTGTGTAACATCCCCCTTAATTAAACTATTTCATCAAAAAAATTCATACTAAAAAAGTGTATCTTATCATAATATAATATGTAATATTCATCAAGAACATAAATTCCTAGGTTTAGATTAAGAAATAAATCATTTCTAAAATAAGGCTTTCATAAACTATGATTTTATAAGACTGATATAGTATGTGAGTTTCTAAAAAAATAACTTTTTAGTTAAGTGATTTTTCCCACATAAAAATATATATATTTTTCTTCCTCTTATTTGAGTCATATTAATTTATTTATCATTTAGAAGAAGAACATAAGACAATATACTTATTTGATATACAATCTCAATATTAGATTGTGTTTCAATCTATTTCCTCCTTCAACTCATTTCACATTCCAACGATGAATGACCAAGATCATTTTTTCATGCCTAAAGTGCTAAAATAAAATTTCAATAGGTTTTTAGATAGATAAAAGTATTAAAGGTTAGTCAACCTCTTCATATCCATTTATGAAAACCAAAATGGTTAGTTCAAGATAAGATAATACTCAATAAACCTTCATATGATAAAGTAAAATATTAATATCTAAAACTTCCTCAATAAAACACATGGTTAAATATAGATCATTCCAAAAATATATAAACCATAAAACTCTTAAAATTATTCTTAAATAAATCTTTGAAACCTTAAAATTTAGGAATATTTGATCATATAATAATAATGTAAAAATGAGTATACCATAATCATATATTCCACAAAATATGATAATATTTTCAATAAAACAACACGAATCACCAGATATAAAACCACAATATAATTATATATGATTCCTAAAATTAACTTAATCTTTATTCATAAAATAGTTTCAATCATAAAATCGCATACTAGGCAATAATCAATAATTTTCCACAAAATATAATGAACTTATTTAAAAAAAATTAATCATTATTCTCCAAGGTTATTGGTACCATTCAACATACATCTCAAAAAATATAATAGTCCTTTTTCGCTTAATTGCCTCATCATAAAATCACATAAAAACCCCAATAGTTCTCGATTCCTTTATTTTGTATTCTTCTTAAAATATTTCCCACAATTTCATTAATCACCTAAGAATAAGATCATACTGAGTATCTATTTCTTAATCATTTATTCTTCTTAAATAACAATAAATAATAATCATATAAGACTTTAAAAATGGATATAAGTATTTTAATCATATGGTTATCCTTAAACTTAAAAACCTGTGATTTAATTCATAACTCTTATGTTATCCTCACATAAAAGCATCCTAACCTCCAAATTTATCTAAACCCTACTCTAATACCAACTACAACAACCATGATCTTGTGCTACTAGATTCACTTCTAAAACATATATTATTTACATATTATCTTTGATACCAATAAACATATCCCATTTTTTTATTACAACATCAAGGGGAATATTGAGTCACTTATAGCCCAAATACCTTTTTAGGTTTAAAGTTTTATATAATTAGGAAAAAAATATTTCATAACAATACCCATGTATTAAAGTGAGCATTTTTCTCATAATACCCAATTTTTCTTATTCTATGAAAAGTCTTTAACAACTCCCATAAATTTATACACTAATAACTTACTTAACGTAATCATTCATAACCTGGGGAAATGGAAACATAAGAAGTGGTGAGATCAAATTCTCAGTAAGGTTGAACATAGAAGATAATATTTGATAATAATAAGTGAGAATAAGATAAGTATAATGGTATTAAAGCATGCTCTTAAAATTAGAAAATCTCACCCACTAGTTCATAGATAATAATAATGAATCATGGCATAAATATTTGGAATTTCACAAGATAAGAATAATAAGAAAATAAAAGATCGTGATCAATGAGAATATAACTTTGGCATAAGAAAATTCAATAATAATGAGACATAAAGTGTGGAATAATCATAATAATATAAATAATTTGTCAAATTTATCTACTAAGACATTCATCACATGTTAGGATTAGGATAACTACCCATATACCCTCTTTGATCTTAGGAAAACCTCTTGTGTACCATCTTTCAGGCTTGGGATAAACTCCCATAAACCCTTTGAGCACTTAAACATTAAAAATTTATGAATTCATTGGAGGACTATAATGGAACCACCAATCACATAATCATAATCTATTTATATGTATGACACAAAATTATGAAAACCTTTATCATTTTTTCATAGAGTAACACATGGAAAAGAAAATAAATGTCATCAATATTTCATCATCATAATAAATAACCATTTATAGAGTGAATATGAAAGGTATCATTGGATCATACCCCCAATGTAGCACAAGTATCATCAAAGGATGTTATTTTATATGAAAATTATTTTAAAAGATCAACAAAACATTTCTTGAAGAAATTACAATTTTCATTTTAAAAAACTTATTTAAAATCTATGAATTTACAGAATATTAAGAAAAAAAATTATTTTAAGGAACCATGAAAAAAAATATTCAAGGAAAATAATATCCATGTCAATAAGAAAAGTCATACATTCATTAAATGTTAACAAATATTTTATTCATACTTTTGGTAAAATGTACCCCATACAAAAAATGACTAAAATATTATTTTTAAAAAAATTATATAAGTAAAATATGGGTAAAAACATTAATAAATAATTGGATAATAGTAAAAAAAATCTTGAAAATGTTTTAGAAAACATGGATATGTAATAGAAAAGATTACAGACTGAATAAAGAAATAAAGTCAGTTTTACTTAAAACATTATTTTAATATTATGAGTACTTAAAAAAATAAAAATGAAAGGAAAACATGTAATATCTAGAAATAACCAGATTATAATAAAATAAATAATATTCATGATAGCTGGATAATATAATTTTATCACCATAAATTCAAGCATAAATAATATCGGTAGATAGCGAGATTGCAAGATAAAACCCTCAATGCTTTGATAACTTTTGAATCATAACCCCGTGAAAGAAATAACTTCAAATCAAACTTTAAATATAATTAATCTAAATATATTAATGATATATTATATCAAATGGGTAGTATATGTACCACCTGAAAGAAAAAATTGGGGAATATGACACATGTCTCACAAAAACAAAAGTGAGACGAGAAGCCCACACCATAAGTATAAATTTATCCATAAGCACAATTAAATCCAGTATAATAAATTTATATTTATTATATTTATATGAAAAAACTTTATACATACTTATAATATCATATATTTTCCACTTATATCATTTAAACACCCATTTATTGATATATCTTTATTAAAATCATCATTTTCAGGTGCTAACTATTTCGTTTTCCAGGTAAATTTCAATTCAATAGTTTCAATCATTAAATATTTTTCGTAGTTAAATAATTTGAACAATATTATGAAATTTATAAAATTCATATTTATTTATAATATAAATTTTTATAACCATTCATGATAGGTGGCAATATAAAAATTAAATACACCATTCAAGGAGATGATAGTATGTACGTACGCATAAAAGTTGTTTTCATTTTCTAATCAAATGAATAAAATAAAGGTAAATAATATTTAATTATTATAAAATCATAATTAAATCATAAATATCATATATTTTCATTAAATCCATCATTATATCCAACCATGTGAGGCAGTGATGGAAAATGAGACTCATTGCTATGTGGAGACGGTAGTCCATATATACGTATGATCGATACTTTCATTTTTCTATTGAATGAAGTCATAAAAATGTAAATTATATCTTTAAATTATAGAAGTATAATTATAAAAATAATATAAAAATATTATGTATATCTTAATAACCATCCATGGATGGTGGTGATGAAAAATGAAATACATCGCTATACAGAGGCGGTAGTCCACATGTATGCATGAACGATGATTTCATTTCTAATTTGATTGAAAAGAAGATGAATAAATATATTTACATAAACATAATAGCATATAAATATATATAAAAGAAACTTATTTTATTATATCATCATGGTTAAAATATAATCTAAGGTGGTAAAACAAGAAATAAGGTGATAGAACTCGGTTAAGAATTATACATATTCTTTGAGAATCCCCTTTTGGATCAACCCTTAAGGACACTTGGGATGGTATTTTAAGAATAATAAAACCTAGAATGTATTTAGATAATTTTAAAATATATTTTAGTTGGTTTTGGTTAATCTATGTATCTCATGAAGTGTGAAGAATAGAGTAGAGGTGGTGTCCCTTTATAAGAGTGATAGAGGATACACTTGTAATTTTTAATAACTTTTAAATATAATAAATATCATAATCATGTTAAGAGGCACCAAATATACATAAATTTGAATATAATATAGGTATATATAGAAAACTAAAAAAATTAAAATTTTATTGGTTTAATTGATATTTTATACCTTATCTTTTGGCTTAACCCCCTCATTAACCCCTTTTAACTTTATCTTTGGTAACAACTTCAACAGTATTTAAGGGTTATAAATTTTATTCTATGGGAAAATTTAACTAAATATTGGTCCATGGATAAACTTTTAGACCATTTTCAATTATAATTGTCATATTTAATTGTTTTTTATGATTTTTAAATCATTTAATAAAATATTATTTAACATAAAATGCCATAAAGTCATTTTTTGGGACTATTCATAGAATTTGACTTTAAATACATAAAAATAACAATGTATTTTTAATATAAACTCTTTAACAACCAATTATAAATTATTATTAACCATAAAACTTAAGTTACAACATAATTCACCCAAAAACATTACTTTTAATGTTTCTAAAGTAATTTACTTTGATTTTTCTCTTGCTTTCACTAGCATCGTGTTAGCGTTGCATAAGTGTTTAAGGTAATTATATCTTCAATAAAAATTAAAATTAAATTATAATAATAATAACTTATTAATGTCCAAAAAAGCCTTTATATTCATTTATAACATCTTTTTATCCCAAATACAACATATAAGAGATATTAAAAGAAAGAGAGTGATATTTTTGTATTTATCCTTTTCTTAAAATAATATAAAGGTTATAATCAAAGAAAAGTGTCAATAAATTTTTATATTTTCAAATCTATGATGGTTATTGTTCAAAACAACTTATTAAATAAAATAAATACAAGTTTTGGGGATATTTTTAGGCCTTATCTCATAGTTTTAACCCTATTTTACCCGTTTTACCCTTACCGTGGTGATTGTATTTTTACCAAGGTCACTATTCCTAATGACCAAAAATAAAAGGGACATATTTACCAAATTTGGACCTCAAGATTAAAAATATGGATTCCATTTTTCATGATTCAATTTCGATAATTAGAAGAAATCCATTTTAATATAAATTTGTAAAACATAACAAAAAAAATTTGAAGAAAAAAAATGCATTTTTAATCTTAAAAATGAGCTTATACCAAAATAAAATTATGATGCTAATTATTTGGTAATTAATTATATTATTTATAATTAGAAAAGACTTATTTTACTTTAATACTAAATCCAAAACATAATGCTTCTTTTAAATTTCTTTATTTAAAGAAAATAAATAATATTTTTGAAAAAATTGGTACTTTTTTACTATTCACTCGAAAACAATCTTTTTAGAAAAATACCAAAAATTAACCTTAAGATATTTTTTTCATTATGATTACAAATATGATTTTAATTTAATATTTTTTTAAATTGGTAGAAATTTTTTTCAATATCCACATAGAAAATGCAATAAAAATTGTAAAGACCCCGACCCTAGTTGCCGAGATTCACTTCTTACTTTATTACATTGGCACTAAATACAAGTGATAAAATTCCAAATAAAATATTAGTATAGTATTATTGTTGAACTAGATATATATTTGAATCCCAAATTATAATAGAAAACTTAAAATACATCATAACATTTTATTTGTGATCATCTTTATTCCCTATAACATATCCCTGAATTTCAATCATAAATCACTTTTTAAATCTTAGAGAAAGGAAAGATAAGAAAGGGGTAAGATCAGATTCTTAGTAAGGGTATGAATATAGTTGAAACTAAATAAGGCATTAATGTTATGGAAAGAATAAATGATGATAAAATAATTTCATATAAATAATATCATGACCTGGAAACTTATATATGAATATCTTAACAAATCAAATAATTACATAAACATTGATAACTGATTTCATAATAATGGAATAGATAATTCCCAACATCTAAAACAAAATGTTGGGGCCTTGTTCCAATTTATATGAAAATATGATCAAGGCCCTTCTCTAAGACATCTACATAAATGGGTAAGGCTTCGACTAAACCCCAATCTAGTTTGTCTCGTAAGACCTACTGATGCATCAGAGGTCTATAGTGTCCCCCACCCATCACTTACTAAGTAAAATTCATTCCTCTTATGAAATGGGTGAAACATAATAAATGTAAATATTAATATTTAAAAACTGTCATACTAAATGTTAATACTTTCCTCAATCAATAAATATAATCATAAACCATCCAAAGTAATATGGAGAATGGTACAAAATAGTACATCCCCAGTCAAACTGATCTTAAACCATGCAGAGAAATATTAAGGATGATTTCACTACAATATAACCTCAGTGGATCATAATTAAAATAATGGTTGTTATTGATGAATACAAATACCATAAAAGGCCACTAAAAACATTTTTGAGGAAAATACCCTTTTACTTAGTAAATAACTTTTAAAAACTAAAAATTTCCAAAATATTAAGAAAAACATTTTATTCGAAAATAACCTTGTAGAATTATAAAGTAGGATTCAAATAAATAACCAGTAGTGATAGAGGGTAATTATATATATGTCATATAAGTTAAAAAAATATTCCTTTCATACTTTTTTAAAAATGTCAAAAAGTAGCTTGTTCGGAAAATTACAATAATATTAATTTGAAAACATTTTATAAATATTAAAACAAGGTTATATATATATTTTAAAAATAATTTTATAATAGTAAAAATATTCTTGATTTTTTTTAGAAAACATGGACATGGATGAGAATGTATTTTCGACAGAAGAGAGAAATGAAGTCTTTTTTCTTTAAAAAAATTATTTCGATCTCTTGAGTAATTAAAGAGAGTTAAATGAAATGAAAACTTCTAATTTAAAGAAATAACCATAGTATAATAAAATATATTGGGTTTAATATATAAAGATCGAATAATTCTCCCAATGGATACTTAAACATAACAATCCTGAATAATGATGAGATTGTGAAATATACTCTTACCTCAGGTTTGACTACCTTCATACATGTCAGAATATCTTATATTATAAATATATATTTATTATATATATATATATATTAAAGAAACATAATCATAAATATCATAAAATATATTATTTAACTATAAATTTTTATCACCTTTTTAGTAACAATTCTTCGTTAAAATCAATGTTTCGAGAAATAACTGCTCCATTTTTATATATATTTCAGTTGATTAATTTTGGTAGTTGTATTTTGATCATGGTTAAATCATGTAAAAATTTCGATCATGATAAAAAATATCATATATTTTCATTATATAAACATTTATATTCATCCAAAAAAGGTATATATATATATATATATATATATATATATATATAAATGAATTACACCGTTCATGGAGACGGTAGGTTGTACGTACGCATGAACACAGTTTTCATTTTTCGATGGATGGAATGAAAGAAAGGTAAATAATAATTAGCCTTTAAAAAATAATTTTTATATAATATATATATTTTAAAGACTCGTAAAATTGAAGGGAAATTTTTTCTTAATTTTCTTTGGGATTTTACAAGAACGCAGTTTCTGACAGCACTTGATTTCGAGGCCCGGTGTGCCCGAAATTTCTATCTGATTTTTAGCTCGGGTATGTTCAGTGAACGAACGAGCGGGAATTTCTAACATTTGAACTGGTCCTCGGAATCGAATTATGAGGGCACCGATGGATTTGCAGTGCTGGTAATTGCTTAGGAACTCCTTTTCCGGAGTTGCATTTTCACGAGAGAAGTTGACAAAAAATTTGGAAGTTAAAATAAAAATTTAACCACAATTTTTATTTTCTCTAAGTGGATTTAAGCTTTGGGTGGATGTTGGGTAACTACCCAACTTCCCATGGGAGGTTATGAGGGTGGTGGGGCCCACATGAACCCCACCCCTTAACATTCCTTAACTCCCTCAACTCACAATTAAATTTGATAACTTAAGTTTTAATAACTTATGATATTAATGAAGTGAGTTTAATGTGAGTGTTTGAATTTCAATCCTTATGTTGAGTTAATAAAATAAGTAAGGGACTTATGTTATTTTCGTTGGAGTCTTGTTGCCTTGGGATCTTTGAGAGAAAATCTAAGGGAGTCTTGAGTTTCTTCATCCTCTTCGTCGAAGAACACGAAGAACACAAAGAACGCGAAGAATGCGAAGAACGTCGGATTCCTCAGAGGTCGACGTCCCCTTCCGCGACGTCTCCTTCCGTGACGCCTCTTCCCGCGACAGTTATCTCCACGAGGAATCCTCACCCAACTTGTTCGACGAGGTAGGGGTTTATTTGTTTATTCTTTTCATGTTTTACTCCTGTTCATTATCCACGTATATTTGGACCGCATGCTATAAATTTACAGGAGGAGGTCGGACCGCACAAACACGGCCGCCCCCCTCCCTTATTTATTTTCCTTGTTGTTGCAGTACGAAGGGAAGTGAGGCGGTGTCGTCACACCGCGCGGGATCTTGCAGCAAGGAATGTGTGGCGCCGTCGCGCCGCACCGTAGAACAGTAAAAGCACCGCGGCCGGAGCGGGGCCGCGACGGAGGGGTGTGGCGCCGTCGCGCCGCATCGGATGAATGAAGACCACGGCCGATACCGGGCCGCGGCGGAATGTGGGAACCGGCAGCTGGAAACGGGCTGCCGGTGTCGGAGCAGGGAGGGGACCAGCCGTCGACGGTCCGTGGCGGCAGAAACCAGCCGGGCAAGTAGGCCGGCCGGACAAAGGAAGTCCGGGGGTTACGAACCCCCGGCGGCCAGCTCAACGGCCCCCCCTTAATTGGGGGTCGCGGTTACAAAACCAAGGGGCAGCCCACCCCCCCTCCCCACTCAACGGCTCGGCCATTTGGCTGAGCGCCTGGCCAGCGCCCCTAGGCTAGGCCGGGCCGCACCCAAGCGGGCTGGACCCGGACCCGGTTCGGGTCGACCCTGGGGGTATCGGGTCGGGTCGGACCGGGCCCGAACCCCTTAATACCGAATCTTTTCCAGTCGGACGCCCATAACTTGTGCTACGGGCCTCCGATAAATTCACCATCAGTTGTGATGCTATCCTTGGATCGAGATGGTCGTTTCGGTATATCGCACTCAAGGTTTCGGAATAATTTGGGCTTGGCTGAGTTGGTTTGTACACAAAACCAACCGGGCCCTCAGAGCGGAAACGCTCATATCTTGAGCTCCAGACATCCAATTGACGTGCCGTCAACTTTGTTGGATTCCTCTTAGTGAGACAGATCTTTTGGATTACTCTTCCCGAGGTTTGGACGCAGGTGGAGTATAGTCGGGTTGGTTTTTCCATAAAAACCAACCGGACCCCTGGGACGAAAATGCCAATAACTCTCAGACCGGGCATCCAATTGACGCGCCGTCTACGACGTTGAGTTCCTGTTGATGATATGGAACTTTTGGATACATCAACTCTGGACTATGTGTCAAGTGGTGTATCAGCCTCTCAGCTCGTGGAGCGGACCCTCCCAAACGAGCTTGCTATGTGCGGGAACCCTAGAGCTGGCTGCGTTTGCGACTGTGACGACGAAAACAACTGTACAGAGATCCTCAGTGGATTCGACGGCGACGACTATAGCACTTAGAGATCCTACGTGGATCAGTGCTACTGATCCTGTGTGGTTCAGCGCTCAGCGGTTCTTTGTGATCCAGCGCCTACAGATCCTGTGTGGGTCCGATCCTGTGTGGGTCTTTGCGGGGGTTAGTTACCTATCGATCCTTTGTGGGTCAGATCCTATGTGGTTCATTGCGGGGGTTAGTTACCTATCGATCCTGTGTGGGTCAGATCCTTTGTGAGCCATTGCAAGGGTTAGTACCTATCGATCCTTTGTGGGTCCGACGGCTTAGATGAATTAGTTGCAATATCTGATCATCTCCATCGTCATACGAAGAAGTATACCTGTGTGAGGTAAATCATATTTTGCTTTCCTATGTGGATTGTGTTGTGCTATCCTGTGTGGATTTACGTTTTTCTTTCCTATGTGGATTTGGTTGTGCTATCCTGTGTGGATTTACGTTTTTCTTTCTTGTGTGGACTGGGTTGTACTTGGGCTCGGATGTTGGAGCCGAACGAGAATTGATGACTTAGGTATATGTATGGGCATATACCTAAGCGGTGCCGTATGTTACTTCGTGATTGAATCTTTCCTTTGTGGATTTTGGGAGACCTTCAGGGGTCTCGGGGTCCCTACTGAGTAGCTTATACTCACCCCTGCACGGGCTATGCCCGCACTATGTTGTGTTGGTTGCAGACGACGGATAGCGCTGATCGTGGTTGAGGCTTGCGGAGTAAGACAATACCTGGAGGTGGACCACTGGGCGGGATGTACTCGGAGCGGTCGGCTGGACCTGAGGAGCAGTGGAGGCTATCTATACCCACCCTTCAGGTGGGATTTCCAGTGGACAGTTCGACATTGCGGCTTTACTTTTCAGTTGTTGTTTTCCCTTCCAGTTGTACTTTACTTTCAGTTTGGGTTTGTATATTGGCCCACTTACTTTTCCGCACATACTGTTGTACTCAGTTTTACTTAGTGGTTACTTCTAATGCTTGCTTTCTCTGTGGTGTTTGTTTACTTTACAAAGGAAATGCCTTCCCTTTTTACCGGGAATTACGCCTTGGTGCTAGTCGCTAGCCCCTGGCCTATGGAAGGCAGGCTTGGGGTAGTCACGGCACGGACCCCAAGGACGGGTCGTGACAAATTGGTATCAGAGGAGTTTGGTTCTACCACAGAACTAGGGACTCTGATCTTTTTCTATGTGAAGTAATAGTGTTAAGATTATTGGGTGTGGTTATCAATCCAGGGAGTCCAAGGTTGGTGCGGCGGCCGACGTATCCGTACACCAGGACCCTGACTTCTGATTTCTGACTTAATGCACGAAAACATTGATTGCATGTGTGTTTCAAGTTTTCTTTGTGATTACTTTGTGTCAGCTCACCAGGTATATTGTTCTGACCGTAGCGCACCTGTTTCCTTTTTAGGATGGCCCCACAACGGCAGCCAGCTAATGTTCCAAGAGTTGAGCAAGATGACAGCCCACCGAGCGACGAGGCCTCGGTACAGGGCCCTTTGACATCTGAGGCACCGGCGGTACCTTTACCCACCGAGCCACCGATGCTTCCAGCCCCAGCCGCTGACGATGCACGTCGCCTTAGTGCACTGCATGAGTTCCAGCGCCAGCGACCACCCAGGTTCCGCGGGGAGATGGACCCCCAGGCAGCCGTGGACTGGTTGGAGGCAGTGGTACGAGTTTTCAGGTTAGTGAGAACACCAGAAGACCTCATGGTGATCCTAGCAGTGAGCCTACTTCACGCGGTAGCGGGCTGATGGTGGATCTTGATGCTCCAGGTGCACAATGAGGCATCTCTTCTCTGGACGGACTTTGAGAGCCTCTTCCGCTCGGAGTTCGTCCCAGCCACCCTTCGTGTGGTGCACATCCAGGAGCTTCTACAGCTGTGGCAGGGCAGCTTGACGGTTGCCCAGTACTCGGCGAGATTTACAAATCTCTCTCGCTACTCGACAGACAAGGTACGAGACCCATTCTTCCGGGCCCGTACCTTTGAGCAGGGATTGAGACATGAGATCAGGGCATCGCTGATCTCCCTCAGTATTCCGACTCAGGCAGGAGTAATGGAGCGAGCTCTTCTCATCGAGAGTTTTCTTTTTGATTCTACACTAGCGGCGAGACCTACCGCAGGGCAACACATGGAGGAGTCTTCTGCAGCCGGCAGTAGACAGATGTCGTAGAGGTCCAAGCGGGCCAGGCCAACGGGCGGACGACCACAGGATACTGGCTCGGAGGTGCGGGGCATACGCAGCAGAACCAGTCTTACGAGTGGAAGGCAGTGCTATGCATGCGGCGGGCAGGGCCACACGGCTCGTGACTGCCCAACCCTCCATGCAGAGGAGCAACAGACGGTTGAGGAACCACCTAGGTAGAGGTTCGACCGTGGCGGTCCGTAGGGAGTTGGTGGACAAGGCTGAGGAGCTGGTCGAGCGGCAGGTGGTGGACGACATTTTGAGGCTCTACCACCACCACCACCACCAGGAGGTCCACCCTGACCTCAGTGGAGAGTACAGCTTCAGGCAGCTGAAACTTATGATCATGGAGCTTCGGAAGTGGGTGGACTGGTGCAGGACTAGCTCCAGGCATAGAGTCCATTGCCCATAATGCCTCTAGCTTTGTAGTTTGTGTTACCTTGTGTCCTTGTACTTTGAGTTGAAGTAATAAAAGGAACTTGCAATGGTGACATTTTCTTTCTTGTCTTTTGTTTGTTATTACTAAGAGGTTCCGATTAAAAAATAGTTGACTTGACCCTCACTTGCGAGATTCTTACTGGAGGAGACCCAGTGACCACACACTGATGCCGACAATGTGACTCAACCCTTGGAGGCGAGAGTAATGGTTGGATCTCTTGGTAGCAGCGTCGAGGCCTTACGACGTCATCCATGCCATGAATTAACTAAACATGATAGGATTGACTATATTATGAAAGGAACGTGGTTCATCCAGGGGATGAGACTGGATTTCCCTTTTTGGAAAAGGAGAAATCTTTGCAGCTTTTCAGAACGTTAAGGAGGAAGGGGAAACCCTTCGTGTGGTCAGACAGATGTCAGCAGAGCTTCCAAGAGCTGAGACAGAGATTGACCAGTGCCCTATCCTGAGGTTTCCAGAGGAGGGAGTAGGATACATATTCTATTGTGACGCATCATGGATTAGACTCGGATGTAAACTGATGTAGGAGCGGGCAGTGATCGCCTATGGATCACGTCAGTTGAGGTTGCATGAGAAGAACTACGCTACCCATGACCTGGAGTTAGCAGCAGTGGTCTTCGCTCTGAAGACATGGCGACACTATATGATGGGCGAACGCTTTTCAGTCTATTCTGACCATCAGAGTCTTAGGTACATCTTCTATCAGAAGGACCTGAATATGAGACAGTGGAGATGGCTCGAGTTATTCCAGGACTATGACTTTGAAATAGTCTATACTCCTGGTAAGGGGAACGTAGTAACCGATTCTCTCAGCAGGAGGACGGGCTTTCAGCTACTTGAGGAGGTGGCAGAGCAGCTAGCTGCCTTGTAGATATCCTTCGTGGATAGAGATAGAGAAGCCTTCCTTTAATCACACACAGTCACCCCACCACTACTGCAGCGGGTCAGAGAGGCACAGCATGGGGACACAGATTGTGAGACGCGGCATGCACAGATATCCTCAGGATAGGCACTTGATGGTTTCTCCATTGGAGAAGAGCACGACGTCCTTTTCAGAGGACGTACCTTGGTACCAGTTGCATTACGGGAGGAGGTGATGAGAGAGTTTCACACTTCTCCCATAGCGGTACATCCCATAGTGGTGAAGATGTACCAGGACCTCAGACGACAGCACCAGTGGCCGGGTATGAAGAAGGCTGTGGCGGAGTTCGTTTCTCGATGCCTCACCTGCCAGCAGGTGAAGGTAGGGCATCAGGTACCAGCTGTCTTGGTACAGCCCTTGGAGGTCTCAGAGTGGAAGTGGGACGAGATATCTATGGACATTGTGACTGGACTTCCACGCACTTCCAGAGGTCACGACTCCATTTGGGTGATTGTCGACCAACTCACCAAGTCGGCTCACTTCTTACCCATCAGAGAGCAGGGCTCAGTGGAGAGCTTGGGATATCTCTACGTTCAGAAGATTGTATGGCTTCACGGTGTGTCATCGTCTATCGTCTCTGATCGAGATGCTCGCTTTACTTTCCATCTTTGGAAGGGGTTGCAGGAGGCGTTCGGGATGCATCTATGTCTGAGCACAACCTTTCACCCTCAGACAGATGGTCAGACGGAGAGGACCATTCAGACTCTCGAGGACATGCTCCGCGCATGTGTCCTCGACTTTGGCCGCAGCCGGGAGGACCACCTATCCTTGGCGGAGTTCGCGTACAACAAAAACTACCACTCCACCATCAGGATGGCACTATACAAGGCGTTGTACGACCAACCTTTAAGATCTTTTTTGTGCTGGACAGACCCTGGGGAGTCAGCACTTGTGGGACCAGAGATAGTCCAGGCCATGACAGAGAAGGTCCAAGTCATCAAAGAGCAGATGAGGACAGCTTAGAGCCAGCATAAATCTTATGCTGACAGAAGGCGGAGGCCACTAGAGTTTGAGGATGGCGACCACGTCTTCTTACGTGTCTCACCTCGACGTGGATTACGGAGATTTTTCCAAGGCGGTAAGTTGTCTCCACGCTTCATCAGACCGTTCCAGGTCCTCAGTAGGATTGGCGAGGTGGCTTATCTCCTGGATCTACCACCTCATTTGCACCGAGTGCACGGCATCTTCCACGTATCTCAGCTGAGGAGATACATGCATGACCCGACGCATATCATTGACCATGGGGAGTTGGACTTTAATGATGGGGTGACTTTTACGGAGGTCCAAGTGGAGATCGAGGATCGACAAGAGCGGGTCCTACATGGATGGTCGATTCCTCCTGGGTGCATCAGATGGCATCACGGGAATCTCCAGGAGAGCACTTGGGAGTGGGAGGCTCAGATGCGTGCTCAGTACCCACATTTGTTTCCCTAGTTTATGATGTATCTTTACGGGGACGTAAAGCCCTGAGGTGGGAGTAATGTAAAGACCCGTAAAATTCAAGGGAAATTTTTTCTTAATTTTTTATGGGATTTTACAAGAACGTAGTTTATGACGGCACTTGATTCTGAGGCCCGGTGTGCCCGGAATTTCTATCTGAAGTTTAGCACGGGTACGTTCAGTGAACGAATGAGTGGGAATTTCTAACTTTTGAACCGGTGCTCGGAATCGAATTCTGAGGGCACCGATGGATTCGTAGCACTGGTAATTTTTTAGGAACTCCTTTTCCGGAGTTGCATTTTCACGAGAGAAGTTGATAAAAATTGTGGAAGTTAAAATAAAAATTTAACTACAATTTTTATTTTCTCTAAGTGGATTTAAGCTTTGGGTGGAAGTTGGGTAACTACCCAACTTCCCATGGGAGGTTATGAGGGTGGTGGGGCCCATAAGAACCCCACCCTTTCACATTCCTTAACTCCCTCAACTCACAATTAAATTTTATAACTTAAGTTTTAATAACTTATGATATTAGTGAAGTGATTTTAATGTGAGTGTTTGAATTTCAAACCTTATGTTGAGTTAATAAAATAAGTAAGGGACTTATTTTATTTTTGTTGGAGTCTTGTTGCTTTGGGATATTTGGGAGAAAAGATAAGGGAGACTTGAGTTTCTTCATCCTCTTCGTCGAAGAACACGAAGAACGCGAAGAACGCTGGATTTCTCAGAGCTCGACGTCCCCTTCTGCGACGTCTCCTTTCGCGACGCCTCTTCCCACGACAGTTATCTCCGCGATGAATCCTCACCCAACTTATTCGACGAGGTAAGGGTTTATGTGTTTATTCTTTTTGTGTTTTACTCCCGTTCATTATCCACGTATATTTGGACCGCATGCTATCGATTTACAGGAGGAGGCCGGACCGCACAAACACGGTTTCCCCCCTCCCATATTTATTTTTCTTGTTGTTGTGGTACGAAGGGAATTGACGTGATGTCGTCGCACCGTGCGGGATCTTGCGGCAAGGAATGCGCGGCGCCGTCGCGCCGCACCAGATGAATGAAGTTCGAGGCCGATATCGGGTCGCGGCGGAGTGTGGGAACCAGCAGCCGGAAACGGGCTGCCGGTGTCGGAGCAGGGAGGGGACCGGCCGTCGTCGGTCCGTGGCGGAAAAAACCGGCCGGCCAAGCGGGCCGGCCGGATAAAGGAAGGCTGGGGGTTACGAACCCCCAGAGGCCAGCTCAATGCCCCCCCCCCTTAATTGGGGGTCGCGGTTACAAAACCAGAGGGCAGGACCCCCCCCCCCCCCCCCCCGCTCAACGGCTCGGCCGTTTGGCTGAGCGCCTGGCCAGCGCGCCCAGGCCGGGCCGGCTACCTGGCCGGTTCGACAGGCCGGGCCGGACTCGGTGCGGGTCGACCCTGGGGGTATCGGGTCGGGTCGGACCGGGCCCGAACCCCTTAATACCGAATCTTTTCCAGTTGGACGCCCATAACTTGTGCAACGGGCCTCCAATCGACGCACCGTCAGTTGCAATGCGATCCTTGGATCGAGACGGTCGTTTCGGTATATCGCACTCAAGGTTTCGGAATATTTGGGTTCGGCTGAGTTGGTTCGTACACGAAACCAACTGGGCCCTCGGAGCGGAAATGCTCATATCTTGAGCTCCGGACGTCCGATTGACGTGCCGTCGACTTTGTTGGATTCCTCTTAGTGAAAAGGATCTTTTGGCTTACTCCGCCTGAGGTTTGGACGTAGGTGGAGTACAGTCGGGTTGGTTTTGCCTTAAAAACCAACCGGGCCCCTGGGACGAAAAGGCCAATAACTCTCAGACCGAGCGTCCGATTGACGCGCCGTCTGCGACGTTGAGTTCCTGTTGACAATACGGAACTTTTGGATACATCAACTCTGGACTATGTGTCAGTTGATGTATCAGCCTCTCGGCTTGTGGATCAAACCCTCCCGAACGAGCTTGCTGTGTGCGGGAACCCTAGAGGTGGCTGTGTTTGCGACTGTGACGACGAAGACGACGACTGTACAGAGATCCTCAGTGGATTTGACGGTGATGACTACAACACTCAGCGATCCTACGTGGATCAATGCTATCGATCCTGTGTGGGTAAGCGCTCAGCGGTTCTATGTGAGCCAGCACCTACAGATCCTGTGTGGGTCCGATCCTGTGTGGGACTTTGAGGGGGTTAGTTACCAATCGATCCTTTGTGGGTCAGATCCTATGTGGGTAATTGCGGGGGTTAATTACCTATCGATCCTGTGTGGGTCAGATCCTTTGTGGGTCATTGCGTGGGTTAGTACCTATCGATCTTTTGTGGGTCCGACGACTTAAATGAATCAATGGAAATATCTGATCATCTCCATCGTTATACGAAGAAGTATACCGGTGTGAGCTGAATCTTGTTTTGCTTTCCTATGTGGATTGTGTTGTGCTATCCTCTATGGATTTACGTTTTTCTTTCCTATATGGATTGTGTTGTGCTATCCTGTGTGGATTTACATTTTTCTTTCCTATGTGGATTGAGTTGTACTTGCGCTCGGATGTTGGAGCCGAACGAGAATTGATGACTTAGGTATATGTATGGGCATATACCTAAGCAATGTTGTATGTTATTTCATGATTGTATCTTTCCTTTGTGGATTTTGGAAGACCTTCGGGGGTCTCGGGGTCCCTACTGAGTATCTTATACTCACCCCTACACGGGCTATGCCCACACTACATTGTGTTGGTTGTAGACGATGGATAGCGCTGATCGTGGTTGAGGCTTGCAGAGGAGGACGGTACCTGGAGGTGGACCACTGGGCGGGACGTACTTGGAGTGGTCGGCTGGACCCGAGGAGTAGTGGAGGCTATCTGTACCCACCCTTCAGGTGGGATTTCCAGTGGACAGCTCGACGTTGCGGCTTTACTTTTCAGTTGTTGTTTTCCCTTCCAGTTGTACTTTACTTTCAGTTTGGGTTTGTATACTGGCCCACTTACTTTTCCTCACATATTGTTGTACTTAGTTTTACATAGTGTTTACTTCTACTGCTTGCTTGCTCTGTAGTGTTTGTTTACTTTACAAAGGCAATGCCTTCCCTTTTTACCAGGAATTATGCCTTGGTGCTAGTCGCCAGCTTCTGGCCTATGGAAGGCGGGCTTGGGGTAGTCACAGCACGGGCCCCGAGGACGGGTCGTGACATATATTACATATTTAAAAAATATATCCCTATTACCATCCAAGTAAAATAAAAATTAAAAACAAATCACATCACTTCGTGGAGGCGATAGTCCACATGTACGCACGAGCGACATTAACGTTTTCCAATGGATTGGATGATAAGAAAGTAGATATGATAGTATAATTACATAATAATAATTATTTAATAAATATAATATATAAATATTAAAATTATTATAATAACTATCCATAAAATATGGCAATGAAAAGTGAATTTTTTTACTATGTGGAGACAGTAAGTCGTACGTATGAATGAGTGATACTTTCACTTTATATTTGGTGGAAAAGAGGGTAGATAAGGGTGGTTTCATAATAATAATAAAATTTTAGTATATTTAGGATACTTAATTTATTATTTTATGATAAATACAATATATTTATAGAATGTAAAATACGAAGTAAAAATAAATTGATCAATTAAGGTGATTATCGCTTCTTTGAAAGAACTCTTTTTGATATCCTCTTAAAAACTCTAGGGTTAGTATTTTGGGAAAACTGTAACCTCTAGAATGTGTATAGGGGATTTTTTAATATAAATTTATAGTATTTTATTTATATATGGCAGAAATTTGTGTGAATAAGTGAATGGATAGGTGCCCTTTTAAAATTGAGTTGAGGGGTACTTTTGGAATTTCTTAAAATATTAAATTATAATATAGTAATTACTAAACCAAATGCATCAAAATGGACATATATTTTAATATAATATAATATATGATTTAAATATCTTCAAAAAATAAAATTTTAACATGTTAAAGTGGTATTTTAAACCTTATCTTTGGGTTTAACCCCTTAGTTAACCTATTTTAACATTAACCGTAGTAACATATTTTCCCCCTTAAAACGTTATAATTTTACATATAAGGTAAATATTGATTAATAAATGTTCAATGGATTAAATTTCAGACCACATAGTATCTCATTTGTCCTATTTCAATATTTTAATTATTTTTAAATAATTTAATAAAATGTTATTTTGATAAATTATCAATAATGTCAATTTTGATACTATTAATTTAATTTGACTTAAAAGTCATAAATATATTTTTTGAATTATAATATAATACTTTAAAAACATTAATATGTCATATTCATTTATAAAATCCATGTAAAACTATAAATCACTCAAATTATATTACTTCTAATATATTTAAAATTAGTTATTTTATATTTACATTAATAGAATAAATATTATGTCGGCATTGTATAAATATTTAAGGTAATTATATAATACCTAAAAACTATAAATAAATTTACATCATGAAAATAATTAAATTAAACTTATAATATATATTTAAATCCATTTATAACTTGATTTTTCTCTAGGTAAACACATAAAAAATATTTAAAACTAAGAGAGTGACATTTTGTAACTTTCTTTGATTTAAATATTATATTGGTAATTTTCAGGGAAAAGTATCCATTAAAAAAATAAATTTAAATCCTAATGTTATAAGGTTAAAATTAACTACATAAAAATTAGAATTAAGATGAAATATTATGACCTTGTGACTAAGTTTTAACCTCAATTAACCCGATTTACCCTTTACAGAGGTGATAAATTTTACCCAGGTTACTATTCACATTGAACAAAAATAAAAGGGGGAATATTTAACAAATTTGATACTACTAATTAAAAATATGGAATAAATTTTTATCAAATTCAATCTCTATAAGTGGAAGATATTTATTTTAAAATAAATGCGCAAAACGCAATGAAAAAGAGTTTTTCAAAAAAATGATTTTTATGTATAAAAAAAATTTTATACTATATTCAATCATGAAATGAATTTAAATGAAATTAATTGAATTATTAATAATATAATAGAACTAATTTTAGTTTTAAATAATTCTAAAACAAAATGAGACTGTAAATTCTTGAAATAAAAATATAGTTTTCAATAAAAATCGGTATTTTCCTCAATTCATTGGAAAATCAATCTTTCAGAAAAATCTAAAAGATTTAACCTAAGATAATTTTGATATGATTATTTAAAAAATTATATTATTTTTATAAAATAAAATTTATAAAATTTATAAAATTTATATAAATTACTTATAATATTTTTTCACAAAAATTAATAAAAACATTTTTGAAGAAAACATTTTTCTGAAACATAAAATAATTTTACAAAAAATTAATCACATATTTACTAAGAATTAATTAATGTAATTGTATTGAGTAGGTAATTTATATATATTTCATAATTCAGTTAAAACTATTCATACATTCCAATTTAATGGCTAGGTTATAATGGTTATATTTAAATAATAATATTTCATGGTTCGTTTATGCTGAGTGTTGTGTGTTGTGTACGCTATCAAACCTAATTTTTTTATTTTAAAATATCAGGTTATTACATTCTTACCCTTAAATAAACAGAGTCTTCTCAATTTAAACATGTGTTTAGTAATCAAGGCTTGATATATAAAAATTCATTTATGGAAAATCTACATTGTAAAAAGTATTAATAAAACATACTCTTAAGTAGTGGGAAAGAGAAGTACAAATATCACTACAAAACTAGGTTTCCAAATAGGATAAAATTAGTGAGAATTGAAGATATGTTCATGGAAGTAAAAATTACCACCTAATGACAGATAGATAGTGACAGAGAACATGGTTAGGAGAAATTTAATAACTACAAAACTATAAATTAGTGATGGTTGAAGGGACCATGAATTCATTAGAAATGATCATAATAAGATAACGTTTTTGGATCAAGGTAATTTTCCTTGAGTTAACTAATTCCTTAACCATCAAGAAAGATAACACCAAATAATATACTTGATATATTTATATTTAATAAGCACAATTTCATCCTTTACTTGTGATTTGATCAATTTCCACTTCATCTCTTACTCTTGGATGATTTTTTTATACCCAAAGTGCTAAATTTAAATTTTAATGGGTCATAAGATTCATAAAATAATGAAAATTAACTATTATATCTCTAGATATTTTCTGAAACCAAAATGGTTAGCACAAGTTATCTAATATTACATTAATCACTAAAACCTCAAGAATAATGCCCAAAGTTCAACTTAATCCATTACATAAATGGTTAACCTTAATACCATTCCAAAATATATCTGACCAAATTCAAAATCAACTTAGCATTAATCCATAAAGTAGATCGTAATTTTCACATACCAAACATGTGAACAATTTTATCACACATTCTCTTGTAACATAGTAATTTCCATAAATCCATAATACATGCTTTGAAAAATTAACTCTAACTTCATTTATTAAATAAAATATCATATTATTAAGTATATTTCATAAATCCAAAAATTTTGTAAACTCAATCTTAAATTACTTTATAATAAAATCACTAACCATTTTTGAGGTTAAAAATACTATCCTAACTAAACATTATTAACTCAATATCAAGAATATATTGAGTTTTATCTTTCCATTATTCATGTATTCTCCAAAATATCACCTTACCACTAAATTAGTTTTTTGTTATCTATAATATGTTTTTGGATTCCTATAACTAGAATGTCATTGATAAAATTTTTCTACAACATAATTATTTAATTCAAATACACTAGCACATAAATCATTCCACTTCGATAGTAGTAATAGTATAATCTGGACCTTGATCCCTTAGATTATTCTAAGGTATATTACCTTGACACTTGGACCATTCATTTTTATATTGTACCACCTATTTATAGAAATTGAATATTAAAGGCTTCTTTCTTACCCATTCATTCACATGAATGATGGAATTTCTCTCCACACATGAAGTAAACTCTCATCCCCTTCAATAAAGTACCAGGGTGTTTCTTTCTACAATTATCACAAGTGGAAAAATACTTCTTTCCCTTATTCCCTTTATCCATTTTTCCTACCATCCTTTTCTTCTCTTGATTTCCTTAGAATTTTGGATAATTCTCTATTAGTCTTGATATATCATGATATTATTTCCTCATATGATGAAAATTTTTGGGAGACTAGTGACCTTTGATGGACCGGCTTTAACCCATAAATGAAATGTCTAATATTAGTCTTTGTATTATATACGTAGTCCAAAACATTCCTTGATAACCTTGTAAAGTTATCTCAATACCTAAAAACATTTTCATCATAATTTTGTCTCACACTCAATAATTGTATCTCTATATTAGCTCATTGTTCAATATGAAAAATATTTTTCCATTAAAAGTTCCTTAAAATACCTCAATTCCATGTTCATTATTTCCTACTCATCCTTAATGTTTTTAATTAATGATCACCATTGATCCACACCCCCTGAAAGATGATAAACTACAATGACAACCTTCTCTCTTTCATAACCTCCAAAAGTGAGAAGTATTTTCTATAAGTAACTTATCTATTTCTCACTTAAAAATGAATTGGTATTCCTATTAAATGATAGAGGTTTCAGATGTATAAAGTGGTTTAACATTATTATACCACATTAAAGATTATTTGGATTATCTATATGAGCAAGGTTATTGGTAATAAATTTAGTCAGCTTCCCCAAAATAGTTATAATTTGTTTATCTCCAGTTTTACTTCTAACTCCAACTTCATTATCTTTCCAAGGAGTTAAATATCTATACTGATTACATATATTGGTACAATTTATATTCTTTACACTTGATTCAATTTCTTAACAATTTCATACCATAGATTAGATCATAAAAATATGAATAATAAGGAAACACTTAACATAAATTGAAAATATATGTATAACTAATTTCAAAATCATATGCTTGGTTTCTTTGGAAATATTCTCAAATTCAGGCATAGGGTTACACTCTCTAATCTATGTTTTCCTAAATCTAATTCCAAAATTTTCTACTAAACTTTATCTAATACAAACAATAAAGACCCTCACTAGAGTAGCCCAAATTCAATGGTTAATTTATTACATTGGTACTATATATAAGAGATCATATCCAAAAGGACCAATTAGTTTAGTATTATTGATAAATTAGATAAACACTTGAACTCCAAATTATAATTGAACACATAAAATACAACATATCATTTTCTTTCAGATCATCATTATTCCCTCTAGAATATTCTTGAATTTCAATAGTAAAACACTTCATAGTATCGTAGGGAAAGGAAAAATAATAAATGGGTGATCTTAGATTCTCATTAAGGGTATGCCTACAATAGAAGATAAATAAGTCACGAATAATATGACAAGAATAAATTATGATCAAATAATTCCATATAAATAATATCATGACCTAGAAACTTATTCATGGATATCATAACAAATCAAATAATCACATAGACATCAATAACTGATTTCATAATTATGGAATGCATAATGTTGGACATCTAAAACATAATGTTGAGGTTTTGTTCCAAGACATCTAAAAATACTGGCATAACCTTATTCCAAGACATCTATATACATAGGTAAGGCTTACGTCAAAACCCAATATAGTTTGTCTCATGAGACCCACTAATTCATTGAGGGGATATAGAGGGCCCTACTCATCAATTATTAATTCCAATGAATTCCTCATATTAAAGTAGAAAAACATAATCAATGTAAACATTTGTGTTGAAAAACTATAATACAAAATTTCAATACGTTACCCAATAATTAAATATAATCATAAACCTTCCAGAGTAATATGGTGAATGGTATCAAAATAATATATTCTCAATAAAACCAACCACAAAACATCTATATAAATATCAAGGATGGTATAATTTAAAAACATCCTTCGTGGATCATAAGTAAAATAAGGTTTTTTTGTTGATGAATATAAATACCAAAAAAAATTCATTAAAAATATTCTAGAGGAATATAAAATTTTCACTTTGAAAATCACTTTTAAAAACTAAAAATTTCTAGAATATTATGTAAAAATATTTCTTTGAAAAGAACCTCATAAATTTATAAAGGAATATTTAAATTAATAATTTTTTTTCAATTTTTGGTAATTCCATACATTCCATATAAGTTAAAAAAACATCCCTTTCATAATTTTATAAAAATATCAAATAGTACCATGTTCAAAAAAACAAAAAGAATATTAATTTTTTTTTAAAGTAAAAAATGGGTAAAAATAACTTTAAAAAATTATTAGATAATATTAAAAACATTCTTTATAACATTTTTAAAAAACATATAAATGGAATAAAATGTATTTTTGAATGAAGTGAGAAATGTAGTCAATTTTCCTCAAAAAAGTATTTCGGTCTCTTGAGTACTTAAAGATAGATAAATGAAATGAAAACTTGTAAATTACATAAATAATTTTAGGATAATAAAATATACTAGTTTTAAGATATAAATATCAATTAATTCCTCAAATAGAGACTTAAACATAATGATCTTGAATAATGATCTTATTACGAAATAAATGCTTACCTCAAGTTTAACTTCCTCTGTATGTGTGTGAATCTACTTTATAACAAATATATATTTATTATATATATATATATTCTATAAAAATTATCATACAAATCATACCATATATTATTCACTTATAATTTTTTATCACCCATTTATTAAAAATTCTCCATCCAAATCACTATTCTGGGTAATAACTGCTTCATTTTTCATATATGTTTGGGTTTGGTAGTTTTGGTCATTGTAATTTAATCATAGTTAAACCATGTCTATAATGATATTGATAATAAAAATATAATATATTTTCATTATATAAACATTTATAAACATCAATAAATGATAGATATAGAAAAAATTATTTACGTCGTTCAAGGAGTCGGTAGGCAGTATGTACGCAGAAATGTTGTTTTCATTTTTCGACAGATAAAATGAAGGAAAGATAAATAATAATTAACCATTATATAATAATTTTATAACATATATATATTTATAAATAATATATTCATTAAATATATCCTTTTTACTATATAAGTAAAATAAAATTGAAAAACAAATCACATCGCTTTGTGGAGGTGTTAGTCCACACGTACACACAGGAAACATTATCATTTACCAGGGGATTAGAAGGTAAGAAGTTAGATATGATATTATCATTTTATAATATTAATTATGTAATAAATATAATATATAAATATTAAACTTATCATAATACCCATCCATAAAATATGGTGATGAAAAGTGGATTGTATCGCTACATGGATATGGTAAGTTGTATCTACGCACAAGCAATAATTTCACTTTATATTTGAGGTAAAAGAGGATGAATAATGTTGGTTTCATAATAATAATAAAATCTAAGAATATTTAAGATAAAAAATATATTATTTTATGATAAATAAAATATATTTATATGATGTAAAATAAGAAGTAAAACCGAAAGTGATCGATTAGGGTGATTACATATATTTAAAGTAATCCATTAGATATCCTCTTAAGAACTCTAGGTTTCGTATTTTGGGAATAAAAGAACCTATTAAATGTGTATATATTAATTTTTAATAGAAAATATTAGTGTTTTTTCAAGATATATGGCTCAAATTGGTCTGAATAATTGAAAGGAGAGTGACCTTTTATAATTGATGTGAGTAACACATTTATAATTTCTTAAAATATTAAATTATAATAAATTAATTATCCACAAAAAATGATTAAAAATGGATATATAGTAGAATATAAGATATTATATGGTTCAAATATCATAAAAAATAAAATCTGGATGTGTTTACATGGTATTATAAACCTTCTCTTTTCATTTAACCCCATTAGTTAACCTATTTTAACATTTACTATGGTAACATATGTTTCACTATTGAAGGGTTATAATTTTACATATAAGGTGAATATTGATTCATAAATGGAAAAGGAATAAAATTTTCAACCATATAGTATCCCCTTTATCCAATTTAAATATTTTAATTAATTTTAAATAATTTAATAAAATGTTATTTTGATAAATTATCATTAATGTCAATTTTGACATTATTCATTTAATTTGACTTACAAGGAACAAATGAAAAGTTTTAATTATCATATAATCCTTTAACACAACACTAATATGTCATATTAATTTATAAATTTTTTTTAACTCTACAAATCACTCAAATTATATCAATTTTAATACTTTTAAAAACATTTATTTTATTTTTCCATTAATTGAATAAATCCAGTGTCAAATTTGTTCAAGAATTTAAGGTAATTATATAATATCTAAAAATTATAAATAAATTAAAATAATTAAAATAATACCATTAAACTAAAAATAGTTATTTATATTCATTCATAACGTGATTTTTTCCCCTATATGAACTTATAAAAGATATTTAACACCAAGAGAATGACATTTTGTAACTTTCTTTGATTTAAATATTATATTGCTAATTTTTATAGAAAAGTATCAATTAAATAAATCAATATAAAGAATAAGGTGAAAAGGGTAAATTTAAATCCATCCAATATGAATTAATATGAAATATTATAACCTTATCACTTAGTTTTAACCTAGATTAACTCGATTTACCCTTTCCTGAGGTGATAAGTTTTACCAAGATTACTATTAATATTGACCAAAAATAAAATGGAGATATTTAATTTTTTTAAAATTATAATTATAGATATGTAATTAATTTTATCAAATTCAATTTCTATAGCTAGGAGAAATTTATTTTAAAATAAATGCGCAAAATGTGATGAGAAATAGTTTTTCAGAAAAATGCCTTTTATGTATAAAAATGTTTTTATACAAAATTGAATCATGAAATTGATTACAATGATCTTAATTATATTATTAATAATATAATAGAACTATTTTTCTAAATAATTTAAAAAAAATGTAATTTTTTAAATACTTGAAACAAAAATACGGTTTTCAATAAAAATCAGTATTTTTTACTATTCATCGAAGGATCAATATTTTTAGAAAAATCTAAAAGTATCACCCTAAGATAATTTTGATATGCTGATTTAAAAAATGATACTATTTTTATAAAATAAAATTTATATAATTTTTAGAAATTAATTATAATATTTACTCACAAAAATTCATAAAAAACATTTTTGAAGAAAACATATCTCTGAAGAATAAAATAGCTTTACTAAAAATTGAGTACCAATTTCTTAAGCATAAATTAATGCAGATGTATTGGTCATGTCATTTATATATATATATATATATATATATATATATATATATATATATATATTTATATTTATATTTCATAATTACATTAATATTATTCATACTTTCCAATTCAATAGTTAGGTTATAATGGTCATATTTAAAATATAATATTTCGTGGTTCATTTATACTCGGTGTTGTGTGTTGTGAATGTTATCGAACATAATTTTCTTCTTTTAAAATATTGGGATGTTTCAAAAATAATTTTTAATTATAATGTATTTTTGAAAAATTAATTGAATATACTAAAAATTGAGTGCTTATTTACTTAGCATTAATTAATTCATTTTCATTAAGTGGTTCCTCTATATATATACATATATATATATATATATATATATCTTTCATAATGTGGTTACTCTAATTCATACCCACCAATCCAGTGATTTTGATATAATATATCATGGTTTGTTCAATTTCATTGTTGCATGTTAATAAATATATTGAACACATAAAATTTATTAATGAAGAATATATTCTAAAATATTGAGGTGTTACATATAGTTTTGATTACCCCTGATCATGGTGAAATAGACCAATAATGATGATTATTTTTCTCGACATTAGTAAAGGATATCTTGAGATGATATCTACAAGTACTTTCTTGACATTTAGTTTGAGGTATGTCTCCATTTAGATGTTTTTAATGTATTTTTTTATTAAATTAAATTAAATTGGTGATTCAATTAGAGTTTCATGTTAGGTATTTTTTCAAGAATGGTTTTGGGAGTACGTTGTGGACATCATGCATGCTTTTGGTTTCGTTTTTGGTACAGTGAGAGCATCGAGTGAAATTTTATGCATTAAGACTAATTAAAATTATTAATTAATTATAAATAGATTATAATTAATTATTGTTTGTATTAATGTGATTTAGGGCCTCAGGTGATTTGGATAATGACCATTATGCTTGGATGAGCCTGAGAAAAGTTATTGGGTGGTGAATTAAAAAGGTAATAACTCTAAAACTAAGTTAGGTGGTCTCTTGTACATTCCCTATCATATCCGCATTTATTTATATATTCTTTTCATGTGATATGTGGTGGGTGACTGGTCATTTTAATTAAAATGATTTTTTTATTAAAAGTAGATGTCTGGATAAATTGAATAATGTGCTAAGGGCCATGCTTGACCCTTGTGAATTGGTTGGTTTGCATCAGTCAACAATGGTTGAGGTCTTGATTATATATATGTAACCAGAGATAAATTGACCCCCTTGAGGGGTGTAATTAGTTTATGTAAGTATAGAGTGCCTTAGTATAGGTTCCTTTTGACCTACGAGTAGAGGGATGAGATTATATGGGTATGAGTGGACCTAGGAGGCCTTAGTGGACCCTTGAGATGCCTTAGAACCATTTGGATAGTGAGATGATGGTGGGGTGACTGTTCCTCCCCATATAAATGTGATTACTTAGGTGGGAAGAACTTGGGTAGTTTGATGACTCATCGGGTGTTTAGATAAACCTTAGTATGACTTTGGTATTGAGACAGTATCTGATCCTTCTCTCTAGTGATATATTCTTAAGAATCCAATGATGCCTTTATAATAATTTTATTATACCGAGGGACATTGTACCCTCTAAGTGATAGGTGTTGAATTGTGGGACATGTTTGAGATAATGGAACCTATGAAGGGTGTCCATGATTGATGAGACCTAGGGGATACCGAGGAGTGCCCTAGTGAGATGTTGAACCTAGTGGGAGGGTGTATATAGAAAACATGTAGTTATAACTATGGGTGTCACCATAAAACCCTAATCAATGATTTTAACCTATTATGGTTGTGATAGTGACATCTCATTCACCTGATTGGTTGACCTAGGATTGTGGGGATGGGTCTGGTTAAAGGCGACCCCATCATGATGTGTTACGAGATGATTTTGGGTGGGATGATTTTCCCACTGAGATTTACTGAGATGCATGGGATTCCCAAGACGTTCTCTCACGAGCCGTCTATTAATATTGGTGCCGATATTTAGGTATTTCGCAGTACATTAGGGAATCAGTTATGGGGCCTCATACTAATTCTATTTGACTGCCTTGGATTCTAGAGAATTGGCCTGTGATCCTGATTCACACACACTTGATTTCCCTAGATTCTTAATAATCGATCATCGATCCCCAAATAAAAGATTGTAAGGGATTCTAGGAATAAACTGTTGAGCCTATCATGAATATGTAAAGGATTTCCTTAGATTCATTGGAATTGTTTGGGTGTATGATACTTGGTTGGAAAAAATACTGGGGAATCGATCGTAATGAATGATTTTCACATGCACCGGATTACCCGGTATGCTTGAGAATCAGTTATTAATCCTGATACCACTAGATTACCTATGATACTTGGGAATCATGTATTACCTTTTATGTATTGGATAACCAAGGGAATGATCTTAGGAATCATCCAAGTGTCTAATTAACATTATTACTTAATGTGATCATAGACACCATGAAAATGGATAAAGCAGGTTTGGGTAGATCATGGGTATTATGCAGGACCCAAGGATTAGTGGTATTTATTTATTTATGTTTCCATAGTTTTATTTATTTATTAAGATGATAATATCACATGCACACCCTGCATTTTCTTATTATGTATAGGTCATCATTGGTGGCGCCCTAATAGGTTGTACTCACACCCTACTCAGGTGGCCATGACACTTGGGTGCCCAAGAAAACTTCACTGATTGTGGGCTTTGGTTGTGTAGAGGCCCAAAGTAGCTGGATCGAGTGGGATAGATCAGATGAATCTGGAGAATGGGATGAGGTGATTCTTGGGGATGAAATATACCCTCATGTATATTTGTTTTATTATGGTATTTATTTTTGTATATATGGTTGATGATGAGTATTGAAATGTTCACTCTCAAAATATTTATGATTTTTTACTACGTATAACATAAGGGTTAACCTAGGTTATTCTCTTGGGGATACATAATGTCAATCACTCACTATCCCAAACACTTTTTCATATTTTTGGTATTTTTAATTTTGAAAACAAAGGAATTAAATAGGGGTTGAGAGTGATGAATAAATGAAAATAAATTAAGGTAGTAAAAACTAGAAAAATGTTAGTAAGAAATAACATGGTCCTAGGGTTTAATTATTAGGTTCCATCATTTTACATTATTATCTTCTAAATAATATTTGATAGTTCATACCATCTTTCATGAACTATTATCCCCTAACTTAAGTGTGAAAATTATTATGCCTAAGATATCTCTACAACACACCAAATATCACCTCCTCTAATAGAAAAGATTAACGAACAGAACTAAATCAAGAGTAAGACACATTCCAAGACCCAAATATATCATATATTATTTTATCTCTTGAAAAAACTCAAATCCATCATATAAATAACTTCCCGAGGGAAGGTAGGGAATTTATGTTTAGTAGGGAATAAAATAAAATAGTGGGTAATATCTTATAATGATGGAAAACCATTTCATCACCCCCAATACACCCACTTACCTATTACAAATAGAAAATAAACATTTATAATTAAATAATAATAATTCATTAACACTGAGAAAACCTCCCCCAAGTCCTATCCTAGGGTTAGTTATTCACAATCATGAGTATTATAGAGGTACAATGGAAGAAAAAAAGTGAAAATAAAACAAAAAAAATGAGGGTTATAAAATTAAAATAACATATATTGAAAATATATAAGAATATTACATTATAATTATACCCAACCTAGATTCTAAAATGGCCAAATATTTTAAATGGAGAGGAGATACTTTTTAATAGGAAAAAGGGTAGTGGAATTTCTATCCAATTTGAACCTCCACAATTTTTCATTTGGTTGGGGTAATAAATGTCCAAATATTTAAATGTGTTCTTCTTGAAATCTGTTCATATATATCTTCTATATTGACTAAAAAATTTGACCTTGATTGGAAAAATGTAGCTAGTGTTATGAAATATTTTCTTAGGAAAATATTTCTGGCCTGAAGACTATTTGTATACCATTATATCATTTTCCCATGACATTATGACCATTAAAGTACCATAATATTTAGTTTCCATAGTTATGAAAAATTTTACATTATAATTTTTATATCATCCTTAAAATTTTAAACTAATTTGGACCTTCCATGTATGAGATTCATACTCATATTCAAAATTCATTCGACCAGGAAATATATTACAGGGCCCAAATATTGATTTCCTTTTGGGAATATTATTATTGGATTCAACTTTGGTTCCAATTAGATTGAATGGATCCCATAATGAATTTAATTCTATAAAAAATTAATTTCATTATTTTGATCAATTTAGAAAATTATATGGCTAAAATATAAAACTGATTTAAAATACATAAAATTAAAAAAATTAATTAATTTTCACAATTAAGCTAAAATCATTAAAAAATATAAAAATATGATAATTAGCCTTAAAATATAAAATTGGTGGAATTTTAAACATTAAAATTCAAAGTAAAATTATTAAAAATATATTATTTATCAATTCCACCATTATTAACCATTAAATTCTCAGTAAATTTAATGAATTCAACCTAATGAATAGATATGTCCTTCCTAGGTTCAAACACACAAACCTAAAAAGAAGAGAAACAAAGATTTAATCGTAATTGAAAATATCACACCTCTTATAAAAGTCCTATAATTTTACCCAACTTAATGTAAGCAAATTTTATGTTTCAGGTCTTTGAATGGAATGAAATTTAGTTGGATTAATATTTTATTAAGTGAAATTATCGTAAATTGCTCTTTCCCAAGCTCCTTAAACCAAATATTCATTCATAACTTTCTTGATAAAACCAAAATTAAATTTATATAAGTCAATTATCAAATTATTCATTTGGAAGTCAATATTCCCCTCACAAAAATCTATTAATTTTTTATAATTAGTCATTGTATTTTTTTTATTTTTTTCAATGGAATAATATCTTAGAACGTCATGTGGGATCTCAATTTCCTATTGTACTCCAGTTTCAAAAGACTCATGTGAATGAATTTTAGGTTGTATCACTAAGGTTTTATTTTTCAAGATGACAAAGTTACTCAAGGAAGAGTTTAAAATTCCAATTTTCTCATGTTATACTTCTAATTCCAATAAATTTTATTCCATTTAAAAAACTTTTCCCTATATCAAAAAAAAATCATGAAATTAATTAATTTTTTACTAATAATGTAATTTTAACAAGTTCAAAATCAATGCAATATTAAAAATTAGAATTATATTTTGTCTAGGTACAAAAATATTTAAATCTCAAATTTCTAACCTAAAAACACACAAAAAATTAAATAACAGAAAAAAAACATGTATATTTAAAAAAACATAAAAAATAAAAAGGAAATACACAAAATATTTCTAAAAAAATGTTAACATCACCCCACAATTAATATTTAACTACCACTCAATTTAATCTCAAATATAATTTAGAAATATAATGGTAGAAAAACCAAAGGGAAATAAATATATAACCAGAATTTATTTTTGATTGGCACCCTTGAGTTATGATCGTAGATTGTACCACTTTAGACCTTAGAAATTAAGACAAAAGAAAACTTTAAAAAAATATTGAAAAAAATAAAAATTCTTAAAAAGAAAAGATATGGGGAAATAAGATAGATTTTGGGTGAAATACCCCAAAGTGGTGTTATCTTTTTACTGCCCCTAGTCAGGCAGTGTAGCTGTTAATCCCCAATTTGAAAGTGGATGTGTCTTTTTATTCTTGAACCAAAAAAATGGTTTCTTTCCAATGTCAATCTCTTCAAACTGGTGATTGAGGAACCGATGGATATAGTTTAGTAGTTAGATCCTCATTGTAATTCAATAGAACTCATATGGGGGGGAAGGAAAATATATAGGTCCTACTACTTTGATATGGTATCAAACTTGACCAATTTAACTTCATCTAGTTCCTAATCGTTTGAAGATCTTGTATCCATAATTTTAGGAGGGTGAAAGTTAGTGATGATTTCACTTTTTAGTGATTTAAATAAAAATTAATTAATATATAAATATTCCCCTTAAATTAAATAAGATTGGATGTTTATTTCATTATAAAAATACACTAATAATTATTTATTTTCTCCCACTAAAAATTGTTCAGTCTAATCAGGGATCTTTAAGTATTCCTGATCAGATACATCATATTTTTTTTCTTTATCCTCCAAGGTAGTCCAATTGATACCCGAATCTAAAAAATTCAAATAGGAAGAGTTAATTCTCAACTCAGTTTTAATAAAATTAATGTAAATTGATTTCAATAAATGATTGACTCCCTAAGTTAGTTCAACTTCCAGTTATTTTCATTTGATAATTTCCTCTTGGAGTTGGGTTGTTGTGGATAGAGGTAGGTAGTCAATATATTTTATCTTCTATTAAAACTCTATTTTATTATTGTTTTATTTTTCTAAAGTGATAGATAGGTAGTGAGGTTTTGATTCTTAATTTTCAAAGATGATATAATCACTTTCATTCTCAGCTTCGAAAAAATATGACTAATATTCTTCCAATTCATACTGATCTCCCATAATTACATCGACTGGTATGTCTTCTTCGAGAACCTATTTAAGTAATAGTCATGAGAGGTAAACTGGATCTTCGTGTAATTAATTTTCTTCATATTTGGGTTCTTAAATATAAAATATGAGTGGGAAAAATTCCTCCTTTACCGATTATAGCTAATTTTGTTCCTTCTAATACTCTTGAGATATATGGAAACATTTATATATTCATTATATTTTTCTCTCCGGGTTCAGTTTGACTTCTTTAAGTCTATGAAACTAAGATTTTTCTTCATTATAAATTTATTCTTCTTATGGAAATTGATTGTAATCATTCCATGCATAATAATTTCACTTTCAATACATCAAAGAATTTTTTTTTTGAGTTTTTTAAAAGAAATAATATATTCACAGAACAAACAAAAATAATGAGTAAAAAACTACTTGGATCCTTAAAAATGATTCCAAGTTTTATGAAAATTGTCATGCATGCTCTAAAAACATTTATGGTTTCTTTATCTAAGTGAGGAATAAGGGTTGATATAGTTCCTTATTTTGTGGATAATTTGTATCAATCACTCACTATCGCAAACTTTTTTTATATTTTTTACATTTTTTTTATTTTAAAATAATATAATGAAATAGGGGTTGATAATAATGAATTGAATGAAAATAATGTAAGCTAGTAAAAACAAAAAAATGTTAATGATAAATAATTTGGTCCTATGTTTGAATAATTAGTTTTCATCATATTCCATTATTATTGTTTAAATTATATTTGATAGTTCATATAATAATATATGAACCACTATCCCATTCTTTGAGTTTGAAAATTAGCATGCCTAAGATATATATTCAGTACACTAAATCCCACCTCCTCTAATAGTGAAGATAAATGAACATAACTAAATAGAGTACGTGAAACCTTTTAAGAAACGACTTCCTTTTATATCGTTTCATATCTTGAATAAACTCAACTCTATCATATGAAGAGTTTCTTGAGAGAAGGTATGGAATTGATGTTTGGTAGGGAATATAATAAATAAAAAATAATATCTCTAAATAATGGAAAATCACTACATCAAGCCTCATCCCACCCACTAACATATTAAAAAAAATAGACATTGATAATTGAAGAATAAGAATTTATGATCACCAAAAAAACCTACCTAAAGAAAATCCTAGAGTTACTTACTCACCATCATGAATATTATAGATTTATGATGGAAAAAAATGTTAAAAAAACAACAGAGATGAGAGGTAGAAAAATAAACTAATATATATTGAAAATACAATAGACTATTATAGTATCATTCCACCCAATATATTTTATAAAATGTAAAAATATTTTAAATAGAGAGGAAATTATTTTTTATAGGAAAAAGTGTGGTCGAATTTTCCTCAAATTTCAACCTATGAATTTTTGGCATGGTTTGGGTAGTAGATTAGAGAATATGAAAATGTTTTCTTCTTGAAATTTGTTAAAATATCTATACTCTATCAAATAAATTTATTTAGCTTCATTTTACATGGTTATCCATTGTTGTGATAGATTTACTCAAAAAAACATTTTTTTCCTAAATACTGTTTGTATTCCAATTTCCTAGTATCTCATTCAATTACTACCTTGAAAGAGTTAGAATATCAATTTCCAAAAATATGAAAAATGTTCCTATGAATGGTTTCTATCATCCTTAAAATTTTCATCTCATTTTTATTTCCCATGTTTGGTATTTCGGCTCATAATTAAAAAATTTACATTATAGGAACAGATTCTAAGGCCCAAATTAGGAGTTCCTTTAAGACCTCTTATGATTGGATTCAGATTTTGGTCTAGTTGTATGAAATGTATCCAGTAAATTATTTAATACTAAAAAGTATGAATTTTACAATTTTGATCAGTTTAGAAAAATTTATGACCGAAATATGTAACTCATTTAAAATACTTAAAACTCCAAAATCAAGCCATTTTCACAATTAAGCTCCAATAATTCAAAAAAACTTATAATATGATAATTAATCTTAAAATATAAAACTAGTGGGATTTAAAAAAATTAAATTCAAAGTAAAATTGTTGAAAATATTTGTTATTTTATTTGGCCCGATGGGCGGTCGGTGAGTTGGTATGACTGTATGCTTCTGCATTTACATTTGATATAACATGTCATGTTTTATCACTTATGATTATTTTTTATTTATGTTATGGATTATTTTTGGTTATATTAATTTATTTCAAACTCTAATATGGTGGTATATTCTCCCCATGGTATTTTACTAGAACCCCACTACTGGTCGACAGCCTATGGCATACGGGGAGGTGCACCTAATGTCCAATAACTCTCAGATTCAGTCACTATTCAATGTTAACTCGGGCAGGGAAATTACAAACTAATATCAAATCTATGTGATTGATATCAGATAAATTATTATATTTATATTTTTTATTACTATTTGGATAGATGGTAGACATGTGACATAAGAATTTATAAGACATTTCCATGGATATTGGGCTCGTGCATTGAGAAAACCTTTTTGTTAAGAAGTCCAAGTTATTAGGGATATGGGATTGATTATCTTGGTTTCTAATGATACATTTGTAAATACCCTGACCCCAATAGCCTAGATTTGGTTGTTAATTTATTACATTGGAACTATATATAAGGAATAACATCCTATAGGACTGAATATTTTAGTAGTCTAGGTAAACTAGATTCATACTTCAAATTCACATTACATTTTAAAAAATCAAACACAAATAGTGTTTTCTTTGATAACTCCATTATTCCTCATAGTTTATCCCTTTATACCAATAATAAAACACTTCATAGTATCCTGGGGAAAATAAAATTTAATAAAGGGGTGATCTCCGATACTCGGTAAGTGTAATTGTAAAGTGGAAGCTACTATGAATAAATAACAGTAATCAATATGTCAAGGTAAATAACTAAAAAATCCATATAAATAATAAATTGAGAACAATATGGAAGGAATAAATGATGGTCAAATATATATATATAAATAACTACATGATATTGAAACTTATCCCTAGATATTCTAACTATTCAAATAATCACATGGACATTAATAAATGATCTCATAATGAGGGAATGCATAATGATGGACATATAAAACCTACTTTCAAAACATTTCACAAGAAAATTTACATATTTGGGTAGAGACCTATCTAATTTGGCTAACTTTTTTGTATCGTGATACCCATCGATGCATCTAGGGGCTATCTATAACCGGTCCCCACCCATCAATTACTAAGTCCAATTAACTCCTTATATTAAAGGGGTAAAATATAATCAATATAAACATTCATATTGAAAAAATAACATATGAAATGTTAATACTTACCCTAATAAAATAAACATAATCATAAACCATCTAGAGTAATATGGTTAATTGTAACAAAATTTTATATCCTCGGTCAAACTAATCATAAACCATCCAAATAAAGAATAAGGATGATATTAAGAAAACATATCTCTAGCGGATCATAAGTATAATAAAGGGTTGATGTTATTTATGAATAGGAATACCATAAGAATCCTATTAAAACATTTTTTATTAAAATAACCTTTTAAATTTTAAAATATATATTTTTTAAACTAAATGTCTCCATAAATATTTTAAAAATACCTTTCTCTAAAAATAACCTTTAAAATATATAAATTAATATTTAAAATATTGAGTTGTCATGATGGAAGGAAATTATGTTCATGCGATACACATTAAAACAATGATTCCTTTCACATTTTTTTGGTAAAATCAAAATGGTCATTATTTTAATAAACATTTTTATAAAGCATATATATTTATTATCAAGGATTTTCAACTAAAGAGAGAAATAAAGTTGGATTTTCTTAAAAATCATTTATTTTAAGTAAAAAATAGTATAAATGGTATTATTACATGAAAATTTCATGAATAATCTTAGGATAATGAAATATATTGGGTTTATGATATAAATACAAAATAATTCTCTTAGGGAGACTTAAACAAAAACAATCCCAAATAATGATGAGATTGTGAAATAAACGCTTAACACTTTGGTAACTTTTAAATCATAAGACCCATGAAAGAAATAACTTAAAATAAAACATCAAACACCATCAATATAAATAGATTCACGATATAAAATATCAAAATAGGTAGTATATTCAACACACAAATGAATAAGTGGTGAATATGGCGTATGTCTCATGGAAGTAAAAGTGAGACCAGAAACCCTTACCTTAGGTTCGACTTCCTTTGTATGTATCTAAACATCCTATATAATAAATATAACTTTATTATAAATCTATTAATAATTCATAATCATATATATCATACCATATATTATTTACTTATAGTATTTTATGACCCTTTCATCAATAATTTTTTGTTAAAAGCACTGTTCTGGGTGATAATAAATTCGTTTTTCAAGTATTTTTTGGTGTGGTAATTTTGGTATTTTTAAATTTATCATGATTAAATCATATTTTTTGAACTATTATATAGATATAATATATATTCATTATATATTTATTTATAGTAATCTATAAAATTTAGAGATTGAAAATGGATTACACCATTCATGGAGACCGTAGGTCATACATACGCATGAACATTGTTTCCATTTTTATCATTAGATGGAATAAAAGGATAATAAATATTAATTAATCTTTAAAAAAAATTATTATTTAATATATATCATCAAATCAATCCTTATTAAAATCTATGTAAATATAAAATGGAAAACACTTCACTTCGCTACGTAGAGGCGGTGGTCCACACGTACACACAATTGATGTTATTGTTTTCTAAAAGATTAGAAGGTAAGAAGTTATATGTGGTATTATATTTAAATAAATGATTTTAGTATATAAATATCAAATATATTTAATTAAATTTATCCTTAATTACTTCCATTTAAAGAATAAGTAAAAAATGAATCACATCGCTTCACGAGGTGGTAGTCCATCGTACACACGACCGACGTTATTGTATCCCCCCATGAAAAGTAACAAGTTATTTGTGATATAATGATGACATAATTATAATAATTTCATAATTTTTATATAAATATTTTAAATTAATTATTATATCAATCATTTAAATACGATGATGGAAAACAAATTACATCGATTCGTGAGGCGATAGTCCACCGTACACACAATTGACAGTTTTATTTCCCATTTGATGGAAGTGTAGATGGATATAGGTTATTAAATTAACATAATAACATTTAATTATATTTTATATACTGTTTTTATTATATTATCTTGATTTAATAAGATTTTAAGGAGGTTTAAGAATAAATAAAACAAATACACCAGTTAATAATTTTACCTCTTCTTCAAGAACTCTTTTAGGTTTATACCTAAAGAATTCCTAGATTTAAAATATGATCAAAAGAAGGTATATATGATATTGGTATAGGAGTAAAGAATATAATTGGATAGGTATTGGCTGAACCAAATGGTTTTGGAAGTGTAAATAAGAGAGGAGAGGGGGTTCCCATTTATAAGTGGGGGAGAGGACACTGTTGGTATTTTTGAAAAGAAAAAGTGATACCCACATTTTTATCATTCCAAAATCCAAAAAATAGGTCATTATTTAATATTATAGTTTATAAGGATGAAATATGTCCATAAAATTGGTTTTGAATAATTTTTTGGTCATTTTAACCATTATATTTTTAGTTTAACCCACAGTAAACCCATTTTTACCTTAACCGTGACAATTAATTTTTATTGTTTTCACCATATATTAGGGTAAAAAATTAAGTTGAAATAATTAGATAATATGAATTATTCTTATTAAAAATATTGAATCTATTTTTCTAAATTCAATTCACATAATTGGAGTAATTTAATTTAATATTAAACTACAGATGCGACGAAAGAGCGGTTATCTAAAGAGAAAATACTCATAAGTATAAAATGTTTTAATATAAAATTTTTATATGAATTTTTTTCCAATGACCTAAATTAATAAAATTTAAATTAAATTGAACTAATTCTACTTTAAAATAATTAAAATATATTTTAACATCTTAAATATTTTAAATGAAAAGTTAGTTTTCAAAATAAAATCAGTATTTTTCACTATTCGTCAATAAATTAATCTTTTCATAAAATTCTCAAAAAATAACCCTGAGATAATTTTTAAATATATATTTTAAAAATTAAGTTTATTTTTGCAAATCAAGTTTCTAAATTTGGTAAAAATTAATTTTAAATTATGTGCACAAAGCACGACTAAACCGCCTTTTTGAAAAATATTGTTTTTTCAGAAAATGTTTCTTTTTATTTGAAATGATTCTTATTTTATTTATAATTAATATATATACATTAAATTTAATAAATACATGTCTAAAATATATAATTTTAATAATTTAGTTATTCTTATTCATGCCCACCAACTTAACATCTTGGTTATAATAGTCATGTTTAAATAATAATATTTTATTAGAGTATCATGTTTCATTTAAACCCAATGTTGTGTGCATCACAAGCTAACAAAGAGATTGAAATTATTTAAAAATAAATATGTTTCAAAGTATCAGTGCATTAAATTATCTTCTAAAATTTGTTTTGTGTGTCATATATTCTATTTAACAGGAGGTTCTTCTTTTAAAATCTCAGGGTGTTACATTCTCCCAACCATTAATAAATTACATCCTTGCAATTTAAACTTTTTCTCGATGATCAAGGGTTTGAAATTTTAAAATACCTTTTTTGAAAAATGTAATCATAAAAGGTTTAATAAGAATTTGACTTGATAATAGAGAAAGGGAAATATGAAGGTCATCTAGAATAACACATAACTAGGTTTCCAAATAAGAGAACATTTGTGGGAAGTGAAGATATAGACATGGAATAAAAACTTAAATAACTACAGGGATTCATAGATATCATTGATCACAAGAAAGTGTATGATACAATTAAGGTTAATGACCATAAAACCATAAATATGTAAAGGGTAAAAAGACCATCAGTTAATCATAAATGATGGTACTAGGATAAAATTTTTGTTTCAATAAACATTTCCTAAACTTTATGAATTATATAACTATCTTAACTAATAACATAAGGAAATATACTTACTTTACATGTATAATTTCATCCTTTAATTAATTTTCACTACAATATCATATTTTTCTCCAAAAATTGAATATTAAAGTTGAATTTTTCATGTATAAAGAATTGAAATTAACATTTAACAAGTAATAAGATCTAGAAAATAATGATAAGTCCATCCTCAAATATTTTCCGAAACCAAAATGTTTAGAATGAGTTATCCAACAACACAAAAATTTTAACTTCGTATATTCCATAAATATTTATCCTTAAGACATTTCCAAAATATGTTTTACCAAATTAAAAGTCAAAAAAATTATAAGTAAGGTCACTAAATCAATATAATATTCCCTAGAAAAAATAAAGTATCTCTTAATGTCACATTCCAAATATGTAAATACCTTTATCACCATAAAACCTTAACAAAAACATGCATGCTTCCAAAAATTATTTTTCTCCTTATTCCTTAAATAAAATCTCAAATTATTGAATTCTAAAAAATATAGTAAACTCCAAAAAAGATAACATAAACCATAAAATAACTCATCAGTTTCAAAGTCATAAATACTACCCCATAAACATATATTTATGATTATTATTTCAAAATCATACATTTATTAAGGTTTATCCTCCCTTAATCACGTGTTTTCTGAAAAGATAAACTTTCCATTGTATCGGTTTTCTTAGTCATTATTAGAATTTAACATATTCTCTCAAATATTTAATGAAAATTTACTATTGTATAATCCTTATACATTTTATAATTTTTATAAACAAAATATCATTGATAGAATAATACTCTAACATAATTTTTGAATCCAAACACAAGCAATTTAATCATTCCACTTCATCTCTAGTAATAACATAAACTTGACCTTTATCCCTTAGTTTCTTCTAAGTTATATTCCTGTAATTCTTAGAAAATTAATTTTTTTAGTTCCACATCATATTACAATTGAATAATTTCACATTGGAAGATTATTTCTTTCCCTTACAATCACGATCATGGTAGCCTTTCTCTCCACACTTGTTGAAAATTTCCATTCCCTTCAATCAAGTATGGGAGTGTTTCTTTCCAAAATTATCACATGGGGGAAATAATTCTTTCCCTTATTCCATTTATATATATTTTTCTCTGTTATCCTTTTCTAATCTTACTTCATTTAGAATACATATTACTTGGATAATTTTTTATCTATCTTTATACCATATGATATTATTTCCTCGTATGATGAGAAAGTTTGGGATACTAGTTCCCTTTGAAGTATTATCTTAATCCCCTAAAATAAATTGTCAATATTTCTCTTTTTATTACATATGTAGTCTATATAAATCCTTGAAAACATTATGTCAGTTTGACCAAGTGAGTTTCAAAAATGCATTCACACAGACATAAGTTGTGAAAAATGATTCTTATGTGAATTGGTAATGTTAACATCAGTTTTTTGAAGAAATAACCAGTGTCTATAAGTATAAGAGATATTTTTGTATGATTTAAAATTTCATGAATGTTAAGAGGTTTTCAATACAATTAAAGTTTCATGAAATTTGGGAGTTTCATAGCACAATGAAATTTATGCAAAAATGTGGAGTTTTATGACTCAATGAAAGTTGTGTGAAAACTGAGGAGTTAAATAAAAATGTAAGAGTGTCAAAAAAATAGTTAAGTGTTTCATGAAAAATAGTATTGGGAATTAGTATCAATATAATAGTACAGAAAGTGTTTGGCACTCATTGCAGGACGTACCAAAGGAATTCGGTATTCATTGAAGACAAGTTCAATATGGAAAGTGAAGATGCTTCAATAGTGATGTTCACAACCATTTTTTGAAAGAGAGGTTTGAAGGTCTATAATATGCTAATATTTTATAATATATTTCTATTTAAATAAATTATATTTTTTTGATAGTTTGTGTCACGCCTAACACTGAGTTTTAACAAACCACAATGTACTATGAAAATATTTTTATTTAAATATGAAAAATAACCCAAAAATTAAATTGGGGGGTATGAATAATATTAAATATGTAATGAAATATATATAAAGGCCCTACAAAATATAAACTAGTTGGTAAATTCTTATTAAATAATCACTCAATTTTTAGTAAAGTCCTTTTATAGATCAAAAATATGTTTTCTTTAAAAATTATTTTTATTACTTTTTGTGAGAAAATATTATATTTAAAATTTAAAAAATGTATTTTATAAAATTATAATCATTTTTAAATCATTATATTCATATTAACTTATGGTGAAATTTTGAGACTTTTCTCAAATAATTGATTTTTCTGCGAATAGTGAAAATTACTCATTTTTCAAATACTGTCATTTATTTTCATTAATTAAAGTAATTTAAAATCCCAATTATTTTTTATATTTGGTATTAAATTCACACAATGTATATTTTATTTATAATAATTTAATTAATTTCATTTGAATCTACATTTTTCATGATTTTGGTATAAATCTACTTTTATTCTTGAAAACACATTTTTTTTAAAAAACTATTTTTAAGTGCATAATGTTTTTTAATTTTAATTAACTAAAATAAAACCTAATTAGAAATTATTTAAATTAAATTTATTTATTATATCTATATCTATATGAATTTAAATTAATATAATGAAGAGTATCAGTCATAGAGTTAATGTAAAATCATCTTTTCCTTAAAAAATACATTTTCTAGAAAACCATTTTTCATTGTGTTTTGCACACTAATTTTTAAAATATTATTTGGTATTTTTAGAAAATTTATTTGGAAAAATGGAATTAATTTTTAAAATCAACATGTAAAATTATCTTACATTTAATTTTTTGAGAATTTTCTGAAGAGATTAATTTTTCAATGAATAGTGAAAATACTGAATTTTTTAAATTGCCTTTTCCTTTAAGGAATTTTAAAATTTTCATTTTAAAAATATATATATAAGTAAAAATGGTTCATTCATACTTTAAATAATCAAATTTAGGTCATTTTAATCAATTTTATTTTGAATTTTGATATTAAAATAAATTACTTATGAAAACTTTTCTTTGGGAAACATATTTTTCATCGCATCAGTAGGTTTAATTTTATATTAAATTATGCCAATTATATGAATTTAATTTGGTAAAATGGATTTCATATTTTTAATAAAAAAATTATAAAAATAAGTTCAACTTAATTTTTTTCATAATGAAAAGTAAAATCTAATAAAAATTAATTATTGCGGTTAAAGTTTAAACGAGTTCACTGAGGGTTATACCAAAATATATGGTTAATATTTTCAAATAAACATGTACAAATACTATTGGATGTACATATTTAGACCTTATATTATCCAAAATTTTATTATATATCCATTTGGAAGCATTGTTCTTGGGATTTATTTTATCATTTTGGATTCTTCTAAGAAATTTTCAAGTGGGTTCCCTCCCCCACTTATGAATGGAAACCTCCTCTTCTCTTATATCCACATTTCAAGATCCTTATTTCAGAAAATAATTACCCAAAAATCTTCCATAAATCCATATCCATCACCTATATTCCCTTTATTGGTCATAAAACCATCCTAGAAAGGTGTTAGGTATAAACCTGAAGAGGTTCTCCGAGAAAAGAGGTGTAGTTCTTAACCATGAATTTTCATTTTATTTCTTCTTCCACCTCCTTCATATATTCTCCAAATATATTGAAATAATGACACAATTATCTTAAATATAATAATATTTTATTATGTTAATTTTATATCCTATATTCGTCTCCAGATCAATCTAATGGGCAACGAAACTGTCGAGCGTGTGTATGGAGGACTACCACCGCGCGAACCAATGTAATTTTTTTTCCATCACCGCCTATCACGGATGGATATAATGATAGATTTAAATTAAATTTATTATATTAATTAAAACATTATACTTATTTAATTATAATATAACATCTACCTTATTACCTTCCATTTTTAAAAAAATGATAATGTCGGTCATGCGTACGTGTGAACTACCGCCTCCATGAAGCGATGTGATGTTTCTTTTATTTTATTTTTAATTGGATGGTAATAAAGATATATTTAATGAATATATATTATATATATGATATAAAAATAATTTTTTAATGTTGAATTAATATTTACCTTTCTTTCAGTCCATCTGTTGAGAAAATGGAAACAGTGTTCATGCGTAGGTATGACCTACCATATTCTTGAACAATGTAATTAATTTTTATATATATAAATTTTATAGATGATAGTAAATATTTACATAACAAATATATATGATATGTTTATAATTATTTACATTATTTATATGATATAATATTTATCACATTACAAGGTCCAAAACTACCAAATCAGAACATACATGAAAAATGAAGCAGTTATCACCTAGAATGGTGATTTTAATAATGAATTATTAATAAATGAGTGATAAAAAGTTATAATAAAATATTATATGGTATAATATACATGGTTATGGTTCTATAATATATTTATAATAAACCTATATTTATTATACAGGAGGTTCTATCATGTATTAAGGAATTCAAGACTTGAGGTGAGAGATTTTCATCTCACTTTTATTTCCATGGGACACATGCCATATTCACTAATTTTTTATTTTTTGTGATTTATATACTACCACTTTTACATTTTATATTTTGAACTTATTTATTTTAATTATATTTAAAGATTCATTTAAAGTTATTCTTTTATGAGTCTTACAATTCAAAAGTTACCAAAGTGGTAAGGGTTTATGTTATAACCTCATTGTTTATCAGGATTATTTATGATCAAGTTTATGAAGATTAAATATTGTGATATTTATCTCAATAAACTCATGTCATTTATAATCCTAAGGTTATATTTTATAATACGTGTTTTCATTTCATTTTACTCACTTTATGTGCTTAGTAGTGTGAAATAATATTTTTAAGTAAACTCGACTTTATCTCTCTCTTTGATCAAAAATCTTTTCTCTTCCATGTCCATGTTTTCTAAAAATGTTTAAAATAATGGTTTTTAATATTCTCAAAATATTTTTAAAATCCATTTTTACCCTTTTTTGACTTTTTTAAAAAATATTAAAAGGAGTATTTTAGTCTTTTTTTGAATAATTTACTTTTGAATTTTTACCAAAAATGTGAAAGGAATATTTGTTTTAACGTGTAAAAAATTGATAGAATTTTATGTTTTCATTAATACTAAATTATTTAAGGCTTCCTTTACAAGTTTCCAAGGTTTTTTTAAAATAAATTGTTTTATTTAATATTTGGTAAATTTTTAGATTTTAGAAAAAGTGATTTTTAAATTAGAAAGGTTATTTTTCTCAAGAATTTTTTTAATGATATTTTAATGTTATATTCATCAATGACAACAACACTTGATTATAATTATGATATAATAGAGATATGATCCAATGATACAAACCCTGTTCTTTTTTTTATAGATTATGATTATGATGATAAGATTTTTATGAAATCCATTTCTTTTCCATGAGTTATTCTTTGATGAAATGATGAAATATTTATGAAACGCATTTATTTTTCACAGGTTATGTTATGATGAAATATTTATAAAAGAACTACTTTATATGGGTTATTCTATGATGAATTTTTTATGATCTTATGGCACACATATGTATGATATTCATTATATGATGGGTGGGCATTGTATTATAAATCCCTCCAATGCATTGGGTAGATATGGATAACTCAAGACGTAAATATTTTATGTGTGAACATGATTTCATACTCAAAATTTATTATGTGAACCTAGATTTAATGTCCATAAGATTAAGTATAGACCTAGTTTTCATCTCCATAAGTTTATGGGTGGACCTGGCTTTTATGTCTATAAGATTATGCATAGACTGAGTTTTCATGTTCATAAGTTTATGAGAGGGCCTAAGTTCATGTATTTAACTTAATGAGTGAACTTTTTTCAATTTATATATGTTCACAATGTTATGATATTATGTTTTTCAACATTATTATATCTATGTTATGTTCTCATGACTCATGTTCATTGATTTCCTTTATTATTGATGTCTTATAAATAGTCAAGATTTATGCCATGACTCATGATTATGATCTATGATATGTAGTGTATTGTTTTAAAATGTTAATATCATGTTCTTATATCCCTATTCTCATGTTATGCCTAAGTTATTATTTATATTACTCTTTTTTACCCTTACTGAGAATCTGAGCTGACCCTTTCTTACGGTTCCTTTCCCCAGGTTAGGAAGAAGGATTTAAGTAGGGTATTTCTAAGAATATTACTATATGGGAAGATATTTAGGGGAGATTTTGAATATATTTAAAGAAATAATAATATTTTGTATCTAGTATCCAAAGACACTAAACCTTTATGATCCTTGATCGTGTATTTTTGAAATTTAGTAAATATTCATCTAAAATATGAAGTATTTATGTATTAAAATACTAGGTCGCAATATTTGGTATCAGAGGACAGGTTTAGTTAACCTTTGGTACTATAATGTGAAACTTTTAGTGAGAATGCTATAGATAAGTATAAGGATAAGTATAATTATATGAAAATATCCTGAAATTTTGGTGAAAGATATAATGAGTACTTTATAAGAGATATATCTATGTCTAGATACTATAAGTGGATGTGGATCTAGAATAATTATACGTATCTGTAATAACTCTAAAAATAGAACATTGGGATTTAACATAATATTCACCTAGTGCATGATAATGGACCTTGTTTGACACCTAGTTTGACACTCTCAGGTGATATTTTTTTTAAATTCACAAACTCTTTACAAACCATAATGAAGTATTCAGATGGATGATGACCATAAATGACCTTGGTTAAACCAAAGGTGTAATATATTTAAAATAAGGTGTCTTGATTTACAAATCCTATAAATTATTTTTTATGAATATTTGGTTTCCCACTGTGATTATTGTCTCTCAAACTATTCCTTTTGATTTTAGTCAATTACTATAACCTAAAATAATCATGTGAACAAAAAATATGATGGTCGATGAAATAACCATCCCCATGAGAAATAAAATGTATTAGAAGCTAAGATGAAATATTTTATGACTATTCTCACTCAAATATATCAAGTTATAAGTAGTAACAAGGGTCATGCTAAACATTTGAATTTACCTAGGAGGGAGAAACAATCAATTGAATCTTTTATGTCACAACATCCACCCTCCTTCTATGGGACTTATAATCCATCAGTTACTGAGAAATTGATCAATGTGGTTGGAAAGATATTTTCCAATCTTCAATACTAAGACTATGAAAAATATGTCCTAACCATTTATCATTTGGAAGGTGAATCAGTTAAATGGTGGAATATTATTAACAATATGATATAATAGAATAAAATTGACTCCATAAAATGGGATGAGTTTAAGAAGATTTATTTCAGTAAGTAATTCCCTCAAATTTTACATACAAAAATATAGAATGAATTCCTTGAGATTAAGTAGAAGGATGAATAATAAAATTGTACTTTTGAATAAAATTATATAATACTTTCAAGATATGATTCTGGTTTAATCATCAGACCTGAAAGAAAAATTGATTGATTATTTTTTGCTTTGAAAATGAGTTTTAAAAATTCATTAGCAATAAGTAATCTAGAATCTATGGAGAAATCATTATATATGCACTCAGAGTGTGAATAGAATATTTAAACCCTCATGGTTTTGGTGATAAGAAAATGAATAAATATTTTCATGGAAGCTATAATGGAATATCACATAGAGAGAAGAAATCATTTCAACCTCCTACTTTCAAAAAACGTGGGAATACTGAAGTGAATACCTTAAAGGAAGAAGAATATTTTTGAAGTGTGGGAAACCTGAATATCGAGTAAAATACTATCCAAGTAATATGAATAAGGTAGTAAATAAATAGAATAAAGAGATGGATCGATAGAATACACCACCCATAGATTAGGGAAATATATTAAAGGAGTTTGGGAATTCTGAAATTCAATTCCCTAATACAAGGGAAATGAGGATAACAATCCACAACAACCTCTGAAGAAAAGGGACAAAAGGGAATGTTTATATGATCACAATAGCTGAAATGAATCATAATAATTAGGGAACACATATCCTCTACTCTAGAGTTCAGAATTTCAAGTTGGAGTTTTTATGAATAATCCCTATAAAAAATCTTATTATTCATCCTTTAGTTAAATTTGATGTAATTCCTAACATTGACTATCTCCCTCTATATAGATTATATAATAATTAAATCACATTTGATATTTTGAATCAAACTATTATCATCTATCAGTGAAAGGATGAACCCAAGATTCTTATAGAAATTGTTTTCTATAAGATAGTATATTATTTAATAAATTAAGGGTGAATTATATTTTGGAAGCATATCTAATTTTAAAGTGACATTATTTTGGAAAAGGGTTAGGGTATATATATTTTGGTATGAGAATTTGCGAGTCATTAAAATTATTTCAAGATAATTGTTAAGTTGATCATGGAAGGATATAAGATAAAATTATTCTAATATTTGGGGTTAATTTATGGTAAATATGTTTTGGGAGAGCCTTAAGGTTAAATATTTATGAAATAGTTTAATATTAACTTTGGGTGTTATTGTTGAATTTTTGGAACTTAATTATTTTTATTTATCCTTATTGTATAACTTATGCTAACCATTTTGGTTTTGGTAAATTGATTTTAGGAATAACCTAAAATCATTTTATGGAATTAATGATCCATTAAAAGTTCATTTTAGTTATTTTGGAATTAAAAATTCATCTTTAATATTAATTTCTTATAGTAAGATATTAAGTGTAAATTCATCGAAGCACAATCAAAGGATGTGATTATTCTTATAAAATAAAATGAAATCAAGTAAGTATAACTTCACATTAAAATTACTCAAATTTAGGATAAGGATCCTGAAATAAAAAAATTATACATTTAATTTCATTTATGATGAATTAATGGTTTTTTCACCCATCATAGATTTATAGCTTTGTGGTCGTTAAATTTATCCTAAGAATGTTCTCTATCACTCCATATTAGTACTTGGGAATTAGTTTTCTCTTCCATATCCATATTTTCACTTCCCAACAATGTTATATTATATGTAAACCTAGTCATTTTTTATTCCATAGGACCTTCATATTTTCCCTTTCCCTATTTTTAAGGGGGATTTTTATCAACACTTTACAATGTGGATGTTCCGCAAAGAAATTTTCAAATGTCAAACCCTTAATTACCTAGATCAAGTTCAAATTGATGGGATAAAATTTAATTAAGGGGATATAATGTAAAACCCTAATATTTTATAATATATTTCCCTTGAAATAAATTTTATTTCTTGTATTGCTTTCATTACATGAAACACTAAGTTTTAACAAACCACATTGTACTATTAAAATACTATTATATAAATATAACTGTTTTACCCTAGCCATTATATTGGTAGGTATTAATAAGATTAAATAATTTATGATATATATATAAATTTCCTACTCAATATAAATTAGTTGATAAATTTTTATTAAATAATCACTCAAGTTTTAGTAAAGTTGTTTTATTCACCAAAAATATGTTTTCTTCAAAAATGATTTTTATTGCCTTTTGAGAGAAAATTTTATAATCAATTTATGAAACATTTAGAAAATGTATTCGATAAAAATATATTCAATTGTAAATCATCATATAAAAATTCACTTAGGGTGAAATTTTTGGATTTTTCTAAAATGATTGATTTTTCAATGAATAGTGAAAATTACAGATTTTTCAAACACTTTCATATCTTTTCATTAAATAGAGTGATTTAAAAGTACCATTATATTTTTAATTTAGAATTAAAGTTACAAATGATACATTTTATTTATAATAATTTAATTAATTTCATTTTAATCATCAATTTTCATTATTTTGGTATAAATCTACTCTTATGCTTGAAAATGCATTTTTTCTGAAAAATATTTATAAGTGCATAATGTATTCCCATTTTAATTAAAAAGGTAAATCATAATGAGGAATGATTTAAATAAAATTTATATATTATATATCTATATATATATATGAATTTAAATTCATATAATTAAGATTATTGGCTATATAGTTAATTTAAAATCATATTTTCCTTGAATAATGCATTTTTCATAAAATTATTTTTCATCGCATTTTACACACTTATTTTTCAATTAATTTTTTATAATTTTAGAAATTTTATTTGAAAAATGAACTTAATTTTTTAAATTAACTTTCAAAAATTATCTTATACTGAATTGTTTATAATTTTCTAAAGAGATTAATGTTTTGATGAATAGTGAAAATACATATTTTTTTAAACTGCATTTCCATTTAAGGCATTTAAAAATTCAATTTTATTTTAAGGCTTTTTAAAAAGTAAAATTAGATAATTTATATTATAATTAGTCCAATTTAGGTAATTTTAATTAATTTTATACTAAATTTTTATTTAGAGACTTTTTATTCTTTAGAAAACCTTTCCTTGGAAAACTGCTTACCATCACTTCAACATGTTTAATTTTAAATTAAATTATGCAGCTTATGTGAATTTAATTTAGTAAAATAGATTCAATATTTTTAATTAGAATAATTAATATTATATAATAAGTTCAAATTAATTTTTTTCATAATGAATAGTAAAAATAGTAAAAAATATTTACCATAGTTAAGGTTTAAATGGGTTTACCGAGGGAAATAAATCAAAAGATAAATGTAATTTTGCAAATTAAACTTGTAAAAATTATATTATTGTAATGTCTCTGATTTTCCATATATTATTTTTGGATATTATATTGATTTGTTTCAAGACCAGGTGCTGATACGACGTGTGATTCTGAGGCCCGGTGTGCCCAGAATAAATGTTTGAAAAATATTAAAATATTTAATTGCACACGCACGTAGTATCCCTAAAAAAGTTGAATAACTCTAAAACGGATGCCTGGATCATAAATATGAGGAAACCATTGAGTTCAAAATAGCATCTTTACCCTAGGTGTGACCTAACATTAGTCGGCGTAGGTCGTTTGTGAAAAAGTTTTTACGGGATGTAAAAGGAATAAAATAATTTAATACAAATTATTTCTGACATAGAGAATTAGAAAATGTTAAATTTATCCTTATATCATAATTCTCGGGTTATCTGTATAACCATGGAACCTCTATAGGTTCTTTTCAGAGATATATAGGAATCCTTTCTAATGAACGACAACAGATTGAGGATCGACGACATCGCAAAAATAGTTCTCCGTTAACAACTGATCCAAATCAAGGTAGGATTTTTGATTCAATATGTTCTTCCCCTTTCTTGATTCCTACGATGAAATCGGACTAATCTATGAATAGATTATCCCACATATTGATTGTATTTACAAGATGGGATTGTTTTACGGGTTTATCAGGATTGATTTAATCTATTTTCAAACCCAAATCCCCTTATCCAGATCGTTATCTGAGAACACATGGATGATGATGATTGAACCTTTTTTCTTGTGCTTTACCCCCTCTGTTCATCACATTCTTCACTATTGGAACCCAACAATTCCTAGATCGACATTTTTGGATGGTTCTGAACTCATGTGTGCCACCAGATTTGAGTTGAATCGAAAACTGAGGATAGATATGTGTACATCGGGACCCAAGGAGCCTCGATATGTGATCATTTAATTTTTTGGTAATTAGAGGAGGTGTGGTGGTCCATTTAAGGGTCCATCAGCATGGAGGTGGTGGCCAGTGTAGGCGAAAACATGTGATGGTGGCGGTAGTGGAAGACATAGGTGGCAATGTGCAGTGGTGACGGCGATGGCGGTGGTGGGATGTAGCGGCGACGCTGGGATGGTGGTGGTGGACATTGTGGTAGATGCAGTGGTGGGGGATGCGGAGTGGCTACGATAGACACGAAGTGTGTTAGGCCAGTAGGCTAGGTTAGGTCGGAAAGCCGGGTTGAGGTGGTGGGTTAGGTCTGGTCAGTGGGTCAGGTCGGACCAGGTTTGAATCTAGGGTAACTTGGGTGGAGCCCAATTGTGGTTGACCGAGAGGTGATGTGGTTGGTGGACTAATTATGATGGTCCTTCCATGGTCATGTAATAACCCAGACCCTCCTAGTCCATCCTTTTTCCAAATTTCAGGTGTTTGGCATGCCCTGGACCCATCAGGTCTGGATCGTAAGGGCGGTGTCTCAGTGACAGGATGTCTTCACGTAGTCTACCATCAGTGGCATCGATCGATGTGACACCAATCAGTGTGTCACTGATCGGTTTCAGAGGGTCTTATCGGGTTTTTCTTCCCCGGTTTTTTTCGTAACGCCACTTTTAAGTCTTTTTAAACTTTTTAAAGTGGTTCAAGGCCTTTTTATCCATATAATCAATGTTTTAAATTCCTCAGAGAAGGGTGACCCTCAACAGACCCAGATTATGTGTGTGTAACGCATTTTCCTCTATTTAAATAAAATCTTTTAACTCACAACAATTATGGCCACCTCTCCGATGGTAAATATTAAATGACAATTAATCCCAACATGTGTAACCACCCAACCACGTGGTGAAACCATGATCCTCCTTTAAAGCCAGTCAAGATCTTCATATCCCGTAACTATGTGATCCCATATTTATATTTCACTATAATTCCTTTCTTCTTCTTCTTGGTTGGGTTCGTTTGTTCCCTTGGTTTATTTGGAGTCCCTTTTCCTGAGGCGAGTGGTGCACCTGTGTTGTAGCCTTCCTGCTCATTGTTGGAGTCCTCGAAGTTCCTCCCCTACAAGTTGTGCATCCCCAGTTCTAGATGTGTGGAGAAAAACACTGATCTTTGATCATCCATGTAGGGATATTCCTTCGTCTCTCATTACTATGTATCATGCAGGGTGGGTATGCTATTGTTTTTGTGGGGATGGATGAAACCAAACCTTAATGAAGATAATAAATATAATTTTAAAGAATGGAGGGGTGTGTTTAATGATTATGTTGTGCTCTTTTATCTTCCTTTATATGGTGTGACTTATATGGGCATATGTCCACTGAAAATCATTGTCATTGGGGGTCCTTCTTTTCACACTAATGAACCCCTGTCTTTTGTGATTTCATAGCAGTAACATGAAAACTGGTTAATTACGTAAACTCAATTGATTAAATGGATTCCCAATGGATAATAATCTTTATGTGATCACCTTGGTTAACCAAATGGAAATTTGGAACTAAATTAATGGCATAATCAAATTTGAAAACTCACTTTCTCTATTTTGGCGATGTTTACAGTTGATGCTTGGGAAGTGATATGGATGGGGATGGGATTTTTTGTTGTTGTGCAGTTGTTGGTTTGTGGACCTGAGGCCGTGTGGGGCTATATCTTGAGGCTTGGTTTGGTTCCAGTACTTCGAGGGATCTCACAGATCCTTTATGTTATTGTGACTTTACAAGAGAACCAGGTGTGAATGCTTAAGTTTTTATTTGGTTGTTTCCCTTTCCCTGGATTATGGCTACACCTATTAGTTACCTAGTAGTGCAGAATTACTTAAATAGAATCACTTGAATATGAAAACAATAATGGGTTCAATGGGGAACTATTTTCCGGGAATTATTTGTGACATGGTTGTACGTATGCTACTTCTTATGAATGAATAATAACGAGGGTGTTTGTGGTTGGGATTATTTTGGAACGCCTAGGATGGGATGAGTGATTTTTACCTATATATTTAATTTAGTTTCTATGTTTATTATTCTCACCCCACCCAAGTTGAGTACTTTCTACTGAACACCCCCATTTCATGGGGGAGGGTGTTTTTCCCAAACTCTTTTGAGTGGCCGGTTATTAGCTCCTTTTATGATCCCTTTCCTAAGTATCCTAAGATCCTTTGGGCAGGTTGTGATAGCCTGATGTCTATTATAGCCTAGGATTCTTCAGGCAGGGTAGTTGTGGTGGTTGGACCATGTGTGTGCGGGTAGTTTGTTTACCAACTGTCTTTGGGATGAGGCCTATGTGTCTTTGGGAATGGAGGTATTTTTTTTGAACCCAGTGTTTATGGGCATGGTTACATGTGTTTATTATGGCTCTGGTTTCTGTAGGCAGGATGTGTAGTACTGATTTCCCAGGTGTGTGCGGGTGGGAGATAGCAGTGGCACTGTGGTGAGAATGGCAGGAGAGGTTTGACGCGTAGGTTGTCTTCAATAACTAGTGGGAAAGTAGTGTGGGGTACCCAAATATCGATGTTCTATTACTATTACTTTACATAACTTTCGTTATTTGGAGAGTGTGCCTTGGTGAGGTTGGGTGGATAGAATCCTTGCAAGGTGCTTTAGTTTTTCGTTTTTTCTCACGGGGAATTAGAATTCCTCCCCACTTGTGCATGAGATCTTTTGGTTTTCCCTACTGAGTATACCTATATACTCACCCTACGTATATAATAATGTTTTCAGGTTTCCAGGAGGACATCAAGGATCATGCGGGACTGTACTAGCTCAGATTTTGGGAAAATTGTTGTTGCTGTTTTTCTTTTTCTTGGTACTTTACTTTGGGGTTTTCTTATAATTTTGTGGCATCTACTTTTGGACTTTCATATGGGTATAGTTTTCCTTTGGCTTTACTTTTACCTCCAGTTTTGGTGTTTTTGGGATTTACTATCTTATCTCCTGATCCTATTAAATAAAAAAAGATAATGCCTTCCATCTTGTTTGTGATTCTATACCCTTGGTGCTAGTCGCCACTCCGGGATCTATTGAAGGTGGGTCTCATGGTTCATTATCTCTTATTCAACTTGAAGAAGGAAGGGTCTACCAATCTATTGTATATTCCCTCATCTTGGTGAAGGCATGTCGTGACAGAATGATATCAAAGGGAGGTTGAGATATCGGATGGAGATCGGGTTTAGGCACAATGATCATTGCATGGAATGGTAGGGCAACAGTGTAAGGCAATCTTGTTGTGTGAAATAGTCCAGGGAATACCGTCTAGGACACTAGATTTTAGGGCCTCGTGATCCTATGCAAGGACTCTGGACCTATAGAATGACCGAGTGAGGCTATACTGATTGTAGGGTAGAGACCCTAGGAAAGGTACATGCATCATAATGAATATTGTTCTTGTGTGTCTTGGGTATTTTGTGGATTTAAAATGAATAATAAGTCTAATAAAAAAATTTTAAAAGCGATCTTGTACACTACTCAGGCTTAGGAATTCCTTGTTTGCCTTGCAGCATTGGCACATGGATGATGGCAACGAGTAGTTCAGGTGATCGAGGACTTGAAGGTTGGCTTGGATGATCAGTAGAGGATTGACCGAGATGAGGAGGATGATCAGTGGAAGATGACGTTTCATGCCTTTCAGCGGGAGACCCTCGGGAAGTACGAGGGAAGCGCCTCAGACATGGAGATAGAGAGCTGGATTGAGGGTCTAGTGATATCTTTCAGCTTGATCCGAGCACCAATGGAGTATTGGGTTCCTCTGGCTATAATCCAGATGTGAGGAGCGGCGTGTCAGTGGTGGAATCTCTATCTTGGGGAGAAGAGGGAGACTGAGGTTGTGTGGGCTGACTTTGAGACGGAGTTACGGGCGGAATTCCACTTTTCCATGATGAAGGCAGAAAAGAGGCAAGATCTACTCTCTCTCCTATATGGGGGATATTGATAAGGGATTTGGGGATCAAGTTCAATTATCTCCTTCATTTTTCTTCGGACCTCTTTTCGGCTAACGAGTCCCAGGAGAGATGTTTAAAGGAGGAACTCTAACCTTCTCTTTAATATGCTATTACTCCCTTCACCCGACCAGCATACTTGGAGGTTCAGAAGAAGTTTTAAGTGGTAGAAAGGATGCATATGATGGGAGGTGTGTCGTGAGAGGGGAGCCAATTGGGCTCAACAAAGGGTAAGGCTGTTAGCAGTAGGCCTTCAGCATTAGGGCCATCTAGTTTTCGACCAGTGGGGAGCAGGCCCCAAAAGTTCCAGTTACAATATCCTGGTCCTCACCCTTTCCTCACAGGCCCAGAGATGAGATGATTCATCTGTGGAATCCATTGGCACATTTGAAATCATTGCTCGGACCGAGCACAATATAGTGAGGATGGGCAGGTTCAGCGCCCACCTTAGCAGTAGGAACTTCTAGCTTGGCCCTTTCAGCAGCAGCAGCAGGGACAGCGAGCTCCCGCTCCTCCGAGGGCAGATGTTACAGGAGGAGGTCGGCCTCAGGGTGCTCCTCAGGGACCTCGACCAGGGCATGGTCGGGGAGGCGTCCGACAGCCAAGAGGTAGAGGAGCTAGGCATGGGCAGTTGCACGCCGTAGAGGCAGCAGTTCCAGCAGGGTCGGAAGTCATCCGAGGTATGATTATCCTTTTTAGTACTCTTTTCTATGATTTGTTTTATATAGGGGCTTCGCACTACTTCGTTGCACCCTCTATGTCTCGTGCTCTGGGTTTAGACACTGGGAGACTTCCTGTTCCCCTGGTGTTGAGTATGCCAATTAGAGGTCAGACCGACTTGTTTTTTGTTTTCCGAGGGTGTAGACTAATGATAGGGCCACATCAGTCTAGCAGGGATCATCTATTGTTGCAGATATAGCCATATAATGTCATCGGAGTCATCGAATGGCTGTTTTTTGTGCATGTTGTTATCAAATGTTTTTGAAGAAGAGTCATGTTCTCCAATGAGGATGGCCAGCATGTGGCTTTTTTCGGTGAACGAAGTTATCAGGTGGGGAGGCGGCGTGTGGAGCCTCTTCATTCTAAATTGGCCAGCACATTAGTTGAATCAGTGGATGATGAGATGATGGATGTTCTGAGAGTTGTTAGACAGTTCATGGACGTTTTTTCCGAGGAGTTTGTGACTCTACCCCCTCGACGTGATATTGACTTCAGGATAGACTTGCAACCCGGTTACTGTCCAATTTCCATGGATTATTATTGGATATCACCTTTTGAGTTCTGAGAGTTGTGGATCCGTATTGAATATCTAATGAAGAAGGGTTTTACTCGACCCAGCGTGTCGCCATGAGGTGCTTCGGTATTGTTCGTGAAGAAGGCAGATGGTGGTCTCAGGCTGTGCATAGACTATCGAAGACTGAATCAGGTAATGGTCAAGAACCTTTACCCTCTCCCAAAGATAGTTGATCTCTTTGACCAGCTGAGGGGAGCATTTTGGTTCTCTAAGATCGATCTTCGGTCTGGGTATCACCAGTTAAGGGTCAAGGATAGTGATATCCCGAAGACTGCTTTCAGGTGTAGGTATATGCACTTTGAGTTCATAGTCATGTTGTTCAGTGTTACGAATGCACCTCTTGTGTTCATGGGACTCATGAACTCTGTTTTCTACAAGATTATGGACCAGTTCTTTATTTTGTTCATTTATGACATTTTGATCTACTCAAGATAAAAGGAGGAACAAACGAAGAACCTCAATACGGTCTTGGAAATCATTCGACACCACCATCTCTATGGGAAATTGTCCAAGTGTAAGTTCATGACATGAGAAGTTCATTTTCTTGGACACGTGGTGTCTCAACAAGGGGTAGTGGTTGATCTGTCAAAGGTGGAAGCGGTTGTTTCTTGGGAATCACCCAACAATGTGATGGAGGTTCACAGTTTTCTAGGTCTGGAAGGCTATTATTGGAGGTTTGTACCCGAATTCTCTCGAGTTGCAGCTCATTTTACAGCTTTGAACAGAAAGGACCAGGCCTTTGTGTGGAGTGTACATTGTCAAGAGGACTTCAGTTATCTAAAGGGGAAGTTGGTTAGTGCCCCAGTACTGAGGTTACAAGAAGAAGGACTGTTGTTTGAGGTGTTTTGTGATGCTTCTTGACTTGGATTGGGTTGTTTCTTGATGCAACAATGGGGAGTGATATCTTATGGGTCTAGGTAGTTATGTCTTCATGAGAATAACTATTCCACCCATGACCTAGAGATTTCAGTATTAGTGTTCATGTTGAAGTTTTGGTGGAATTACCTCATCGGGGAGCACTTTGTGGTCTTCACAGATCACAAGAGTTTGAAGCATATCATTACCCAGTGGGACCTGAACTTGTGACAATAAAGGTGGATAGAGTTTCTTTAGGAATATAACTTTGAGATCTCTTACACTGAAGGTAAGGGCAATATTGTGGTTGATACCTTGATCTGAAAGTCATGGAGGGAAGTCGTTCAGGAATCTGTGGATGATTGGATAGCAATGGAGGAGTTGGCTGCCCTACACCTGGATGTAAGGGAAGATGGTGGTAGAGCTTGTCTGTTTTAGATGATAGTGCAGTCCTCTCTACTACAGCAAGTGGAGGAGTCTCAGTGGGGAGACATAGAGAGGGAAGGGATTCACGATCGGGTTAATCAAGGCACAGCTCCGGAAGAGTGGTCGGAGGATGGTCAGAATCGGATGGTTTTCTGAGGTAAGTTGTTTTCCCCATAGATTATGTGCAAGGGAGTTCTCTTTGAGTTCCATAACTCACTAGTAGTGGTACACTCTGGAGTTTCCAAGATGTACCGAGGCCTAAGAGAACATTTTTTGTGGACTGGGGTGAAACGGGCACTGGTAGAGTTCACGTCAAGGTGCCTAGTGTATCAGTAGGTGAAGGCTGAACATCGTGTTCCAGGAAGTTTTTTTTAGCCTTTAGATATCCCCGAGTGTAATTGGGATGACATATCAATGGATTTTGTCACAGGACTACCTAGGGTTCAAGGAGGATGCGATGTTGTCTGGGTAGTGGTAGGCCAGCTGACGAAATCAGCTCACTTTCTGCCGATCAAGGAGTCGAGTACAGTGGATGTCATAGGATAGATATATGTGGATGAGGTGGTGTGGTTTCATGTATTTCTGAGGTCCATAGTCTCAGAAATGGATGCACGGTTTACCTCATGAGTTTGAAGGGGATTGTAGCATGATTTTGGCACCCAACTTTGTCTTAGCACTGCTTTCCACCCCCCGGACAGATGGGCAGACAGAGCGAACTATCTAGAAATTGGAGGATATGCTACGGGCATGTGTTTTGGACTTTGGGGGATCACGGTAATGACATTTTCCCTTAGTAGAGAGTGCCTACAATAATATTTATTACTCTACTATTGGTATGGCAACTTTTGAAGCCTTTTACAGAAGGTTGTTTTGTTCGCCTGTGTGCTGGAACAAGGTTGGGGAGGCAGCTGGTATTGGCCCAGAGGTAGTGCAGAGCACAACAAAGAAGGTTCAGATTATGTGTGAGAGGATGAAGGTATCCCAGGACCAGTAGAAATCGTATGCTGATCATAGGAGGAGGTCGTTGGAGTTAGAGGTTAGAAACCCTGTGTTATTGAATGTTTCCCCTCAAGGTGGGAATCAAAGGTTCAACAAGGGGAGAAAGCTCTCTCCTAGGTTCATCGGGCCTTTCAAAGTGTTGGGGCAAGTTGGTGAGGTGGCATATCATCTAGAATTCTCACCTTAACTGGAAAGGGTCCACGATGTTTTCTATGTCTCCCATATTCGTTGATATCTACATGATGACTCCCATGTCCTTGACTGGGGAGAGTTGGATATAGGGTACGATGATATGTTTTTGGAGAGACTAGTGAGGATCGAGGATTGGAAGGATAAAGTGCACTGTGGAAAAACCATCCCTTTGGTTCGTGTGTTGTGGGGGCATAGTGGCCTCGAAGAGAGTACCTGGGAATGGGAGGCACAGATGCACGCTCAGTACCCCGAGCTATTTTGAGTTCTATTCTGTTTTGTTTTGTACAAGTTTGTGATCTAATGATGACCCTGTTGGTTTATGAAATATTTTGTTTCCTTACCTTGTGAATGTTTATGAAAGGTTTGGATATGTGGGGAAGGGAGGACCTGATCCCTAATCTAGACGCATTAAGGTGGATGCGATTAAACTCATGCAGGTGAGTTAGTGCTTCCCAAAGCTGATTGTATCTTGACATGGAGGAAGGAACTCCCAGATCTATGTTTTGGTATAATGTGGTCCTTGGGTTTGGTATGGCTGTTTGGGGTGGTTTGTCCCCGATAGGTATCTTTTGAGGTGGTTTTTCAGACCCCTCTCTTCTCTTCGGGACTATCTTTGATTCTCAGGGATGAGAATAGTTTGAGAGGTATCTAATGTAATGGCCCAAACCCTTCTGGTCCATCCCTTTGCCAAATTTCTAGGGTTAGTCATGCCCTGGACCCATTAGGTCCATATTGTAAGGGCGGTGTCTCGGTGATAGGATTTCATCGTGTTGTAAACAATCGGTGATACTGATAGGTGTGAGAGCGATCGGTGAGTCACTGATCTGTGTGTCACTGATCATTGTGTCACTGATCGGTGAGTCACTGATCGGTGCCAGAGGGGCATGTCGGGTTTTTCTTCCCCAATTTTTTCTCTAACGCCACTTTTAAGTCCTTTTAACCTTTTTAAAGTGGTTCAAGGCTGTTTTTATCCCCACAATCAATGTTTTAAATTCCTAAGAGTGGGGTGACCCTCAATGGACCCAGATTGTGTGTGTGTGTGTAACATGTTTTTCTATGTTTAAATAAAATATTTTAACTCACAACCATTATGGCCACCTCTATGATGGGAATTATTAAACGACAATTAATCCCAGCATGTGTAACCACCCAACTGTGTGGTGAAACCATGATCCGCCTTTAAAACCGGTCAAGATATTCAAATCCTATAACTATGGTATCACATCTTTATATCGCACTATAATTCCTTTCTTCTTCTTCTTGGCTGGGTTCATTCTTTCCCTTGTTGTGTTTGGAGTCCCTTTTCCTGAGGTGAGTGGTGCACCTGTGCTGTAGCCTACCTACATATTCTTGGGGTCCTCAAAGTTCATCCCCTTCAAGTTGTGCATCCCCAGTTATTGAATCATGGAGAAAAACCTCGATCTTTGATCATCCATGTAGGGATATTCCTTCATCTCTCTTTACTGTTTATCATGTGGGTGGGTATGCTATTTTTTCTTTGGGGATGGATGAAACCAAACCTTAATGAACATAATAAAGGGACTTTTAAATAATCAAGGGGTGTGTTTGATGATTTTGTTGTGCTCTTTTATCTTCCTTTATATGTTCTGAATTATATGGGCTTATCTCCACTGAAAATCATGGTCGTTAGTGGTCCTTATTTGCAAACTAATAAACCCAAATCTTCTATAATTTAATGGATGTAACATGGAAACCTGTTAATCATGTAAACTCGGTTGATTAAATAGATTCCCAATGAATAAGAATCTTTGTGTGATCACCCCGGTTAACCAAACAAAAATATGGAATTAAATTAATGTCATAATAAAATTTTAAAAATCCATTTCTCTGTTTTAGTGATGTTTACAGTTGATGCTTGGGAAGTGATGTGGATGAGGATGGGTTCCTCTATTGTTGTAATGTTGTTGGTTTGTGGAACTGAGGTTGTGTGGGGCTATATCTTCAGGCTTGATTTGGTTCCAGTACTTTGAGGGATCTCACGGATCCCTTATGTTGTTGTGAATTTACAAGAGAACCGGGTGTGAATGCTTAAGTTTTTGTTTATTTGTTTTCCTTTCCTTGTCTTGTGGCTATGCATGTTAGTTGCCCAATAGTGCAGAATCACTTAAATAAAATCACTTGAATATGAAAACAAGAATGGTTTCAGTGGGGAATTGTTTTTTGTGAATGATTTGTGACATGGTTGTGGGTATGCTGCTTCTTATGAATGAATAGTAACTAGGGTGTTTGTGGTTGGGCTGGTTTTGGAACTCCTAGGATGGGATGAGTTCTTGTTACCTATATGTATAATTTAGTTTTTATGTTTCTTATTCACACCCCACCCAAGTTGATTACTTTGTACCGAACACCCCCATTTCATGGGAGAGGGTTTTTTTCCAACACTCCTATGAGTGCTGGTTATTAGCTCCTTTTCTACTCCCTTTCCTGAGTAGCCCAAGATCCTTCGGGTAGGTTGTGACTACGTGAGGTCCATTATAGCCCAAGCTTCTTCAGGCAGGGTAGTTGTGGTGGTTGGCCTAGGTGTGTGTGGGTTGGTTGTTTCCCAAGTGTCTTCAGGATGAGGCCTAGGTGTCTTCAGGCATGGTGGTAGTTGTTCTAGCCCAGGTGTTTGCGGGAATGGTTACGTGTGGTTGTTGTGGCCGAGGTGTTTTTGGGAGAGATGTGTGGTAGTGATATCCCATGTCTGTGCAGGCGGGGGGATGGCATTAGGACTATGGTGAGAATGGCGGGAGAGGTTTGACGTGTAGGATTTCTTCAATAACCAGTGGGAAAATAGCACGTGGTACCCAAATATTGATGTTTTATTACCATTACTTTACCTAACATTCATTATTTAGGGAGTGTTCCTTGGTGACGTTTGGTGGATAGAATCCTTACTAGGTGCTTCAGTTTTTCTCCTTTTCTCACGGGACATATAAAATGCCTCCCTGCTTATGCACAAGATCTTTTGGTTGTCCCTACTAAGTATACCTACATACTCACCCTACGTTTATAAAATTGTTTTCAAGTTTCCAGGAGGACATCAGGGATTGTGCGGGAATGTACTAGCTCGGAAGTTGGGATAGTTGTTGTTGCTGTTTTTATTTTTCTTGGTACTTTCCTTTGAGATTTTCTTATACTTTTGTGGAATCTAATTCTGGACATGAATATGGTATTGGTTTACTTTTTGATTTACTTTTACCTCCAGTTTTGGTTTTGTTGGGATTTACTATCTTATCTCTCAATCCTATTAAATTAAAAAACGGTTAATGCATTCCATATTGTGTGTGATTCTATACCCTTGGTGCTAGTCGCCACTCCGAAGTCTATTGAAGGCGGGTCTCGGTGGTCATTATCTATTCTTCAACTTGAGGAAGGAAGGTTATGGAAATCTATTGTCCCTTCCCTCATCTTGTTGAAGGTGGTTCATGATAGGGCAGCCAGTCCATGTGGTATGTGGACGACCGTAGCATTTGACTACGGTGTTCGACCATGGTGGTAGGTAGACCTACCGCGGTGGTAGGTCATTGGTAGATGTGGTGGTGGGGGACGTGGAGTGGCAGTGATGGACATGGAGATGGTCAATCCCATTGGCTAGGTTAGGTCGGCAGGTTGAGTTGAGTCGGCAGATCGGGTCTGGTCAGTGGGTCAGTTCGGACCAGGTTTGAATCTGGGGTAACCAGGGCGCAGCCCGATTGTGGTCGAACGAGGGGGGAAGAGGCCGGTGGACTAATTGTGATGGACCATACATGGTCAGCTATTCCATGTGGTATGTGGGCCGAACCTGGCATTTGATAGTGGTGTTGGACCACAACGGTAGGTGGACCTACTGCGGTGGTAGGTCTGCAAGCCCTGATATTCCTACAGGTGGTTTTGTTCAAACGAGCATATCTCCTAAACTGAGCGTCCAATTGATTAGTCTTCTATGATGTTGAGACCCTAACGTTGATATGGTCATTTGGATACCAATTGCGGGTTTTTAGTTTAGACCAGTATAGGTTTAGAGTATTCCCTTGTTCCTTCCCTTGAGGGTTCAGTATAGCATTACATCTGTATCACTAGATGGTAATCCTCTCCAAAGGCCAAGTATCTGATAGAGTTGAATTATCCCTCCCAGAGACTGGTGTAAAATCCTCTATCACCCCTAGTGGAGTTTTTTTGGAATCAGCGTGACCTCCGTGAGTAGGTTTTTCATCCCTCATCTAGTGGGTCGCTTTAGTAGGGTTTGTTGAATCATTGTCATATGATCCCCTATGTAGTAGGTTGGTCCAGATTAGGTTTATGGAAACCCCCAGTGGTTCTAGGAATGATCATGTAACTTTGTATCATAGTCTTTGTTGACCAATGAATTCTCTTTTGCTGGGGCCCAAATGAGTTATACCTCTTCGTTGAGTATCTCTGATGATATCATGGTTAGAGGAGTGAGTTCTCCCAGAACGAGCATGCTTCGAGCAGAATCCTATGGTTAGAAAGTTGGTTATGAATTCCTGATGGTGTTGTGTCTCACTTGAGTATATATAGATGTTCTTTTTATATGTTTTATAAATATATACCTATGTATGTATGACTATAATTTCCATCATTGTATTACTTTTTGGTTTTGGGGTGTCCTATTTATTATTGTTATACTCCCTCCTACATGGGTTTTCCCCGCACGTGTGATATCTTATGAAAACGATCAACCTTTTGATGGATCCCTATGTAGACCAGGACCAGATAGTGCTTATTGAGACCGAATAGACCAAGTTGTGTTCCTGCGACATACATATAGTAGTTCCAGTACCCTTTACTTTCAGGTTGGACTTGTGGTTAAGGACTCTATATGGTGGACTTGTTTTTGGCCCTGTTTACTTTCCAGTACTTTCATTGTTTTACTCTATTCTAGGATATTATATGTATGAATACATCCTTTTAGTTCTTTTACATTTAAACATTTTGTGGCATGGATATGCCTTTATGTTTACAAGTAATCTAGGCTAATTCCTCCAATTTTGGGATATGCTTACTCGGTGCTAGTCACCAGCCCTTGGCCTATTGGAAGCGGGATTGGGGTAGTCATAGAACGGGACCCTCTGGTATGGGTGGAGACAACTATGTGGCCATATTTAGAACTTATATTATCCCAAATTTAAATATATGTCCATTTGGGATCATTTTTCGTTGGAATTACTTTATCATTTTGGATTCTTTTAGGAAATTTCAATGCGGGTTCTCACCACCACTTATAAAATAAAACATGATCTCCTCTCATATCCACACTTCAAGATCCTTTTGTTTTAGAAAATAAATGTCCAATATACTTCCTTAAATGACTCCCCATTATATATAGTCCTTTTATTTATCATAAAATCATCCTAGGAAGGAACTAGGTATAATCCCAAGGTGGTTCTCTGAAGAAGTGGTGTAGTTTTTAAAATATGCGTTTTCATTTTATTTATTCTTCCAAGTCCTTCAAATATTATAAAAATATGATGAAGTAATAAAAATAATATATTCCATAAACTTATATTCTATTTAGTTAATTTAATAACATATACCCATCTTCAAATCCATCAAATGGGAAATGAAATCGTTGATCGTGTGTATAGCAGAAAATTGCCTCGTGAACCGATGTAATTTGTTTCCATAACCACCTCTCATGGATTGATATAATTATGAATTTAAAATATATATATATATATACATATGATATTAATTAAATACTTATACTTCAATAATTATAATATCACATCTACCTTCATATCTTCCAATCTATTGAAAAATAAAAATGTTGTTGTGCGTATGTGTGGACTACCACCTCCACAAAGCTATGTTATACGTCTTTCATTTTGTTTTGAAATTTATGTTAATAAGGATATATTAAATGAATATTTATGATATATATGATATAAAAATTATTATTTAAATATTAATTAATATTTACCTTTCTTTCATTTTTTCCTTAGAGAAAATGTAAATAGTGTCCATGCATATGTACGGCCTACCGTCTCCATGAATGGTGTAATTCATTTTTCTATATTTAAATTTTATGGATGACACTAAATATGTATATAATTAATAGATATTATATTTATATAATTATTAAAATTTTATATATCATGTAACCATGATCAAATTACAGGCACAAAAACTACAGAACCAAAACATACATGAAAATGAAGTTGTTATCACCCAGAAAAGTGATTTGAATAAAGAATTTTTAAAAAATGAGTTATGAAAGGTTATATGTATATCATATATATAGTAAGTTATATATTTTTATATTTATTAAATATATGTATAATAAAATTTTATTTATTATACATGAGGTTCGAATATGTACAAATGAAGTCGAGACTTGTGGTAAGGGATTTTCGTCTCGCTTTAATTTTCGTGTGACACATGCCAAATTAACCACTTATTTATTTTGTGTGGGGTATATGATACCCTGTTTGACATTTTATATCATGAAATTATCTATTTTCATTGTATTTAAAGTGTCATTTAAATTTATTCTTTTATGGGGCTTATGATTCAAATGTTATCAAAGCAGTGAGGGTTTATGTTATAATCTCATTATTTATTAGGATTGTTTATGATTAAGTTTATAATGATGAAATATTATGATCAAACTCTAAAGAAAGTTATTTAATTTGTTATTCTTTATTTATTTATTTATAATACATTTTTTACTTTAATTTTACCAACTTTATGTACTTATTAGTTCAAAAGAATGTTTTTAAGTAAGACCGACTTTATTTTTCTCTTAGGTTGAAAGTCTTTTCTCCTCCATGTACATGTTTTTGAATAATGTTTTAAAAAAATTATATTACAAAAATATTGGTTAAATTCATTTTTAGCCTTGTTTTAATTTTTAAATAAAAATTTAAAATTAATTTTTTTGTCATATTCTGAGTGAGCTACTTTTAAATATTTACAGAAAAGGTGAATGGAATCAATGTTTTAACGTGTATGGAATGAATATTATTTCCCACCATATTGACTAATCAATGATTTAAATCTTAAATTAAAAGTTTCCAAGGTTATTTTAAACTAAAACGTTTTATTTAATATTTTGAAAAAAAAATAAATTTTATAAAAGTGATTTTCAAAGTGAAAATTTTATTTTCATCAAGAATGTTTTTATTGGTATTTTTATTCATCAATGACAAAACCCCTTGATTAAACTTATGCTATACTAGGGATATGATGCAATGATACCATCCCTATTCCTTCTCTAGATGATTTATGATTATGATGAAAAGATTTTTATGAAACCTATTTTCTTCCCATGGGTTATGATTGGATGAAATGAAGAAATGTTTATAAAACCCATTTATTTTACACAAGTTAGGTTATAATGAAATGTTTATAAAACCCATTTCTTTATATAGTTTATTCTATGATGAATGTTTTATGATCTTATGGAACACATCTTTATGATTTTCATTATGTGACAAGTGGGTCCAAAAATTATATTTCCCTCTATTGAATTGGGTAATGATGGATAAATAATGAGGTAAATATGGTATACGTGAACCTGATTTCATGTTCATACTTTCATGTGTAAACCTAGATTTTATGTCAATAATATTAGGTGTGGACCTAGTTTTCGTGCTCATAAGTTTATAGGTGGATGTAGATTTTGTGACTATAAGATTATGCATGGATTAGGTTTTAATGTCCATAAGTTTATTCGAGGGCTTGATTTCATGTCCTTAACTTAATGAAGGAACATTTTTCTATTTATACATGTTCACAATGTTATAAGCTTACATTTTTTCCCATTTCTATTTCTATTTTATGCTCTCATGGATCATGTTTATTGAGTTCCTTTATGATTCATGTCTTATGAATTTCCAAGATGTATTTCATGACATAGGACTATGATCTATGTAATGTAGGGTATGCTTTTTAAATGTCAAGATCATGTTTTCATACTCTTATTCTCTTGTTATTCCTAAGTGATCATTTATATCACCCTTGTTTACCCTTGATGATCATCTGAGATGGCCCTTTCGTATATTTCCTTTCTCCATGTTATGAATAAGGTTGTAAGTAGGTAATTTATAAAAATAGTATTATATGGGAAGATCTTTATGGTATATGTTTAATATATTTCATGAAATTATAAGAATTTATATCTATTCTCTAAAGAAACTAATCATTTACGGCCCTCGGGGTGTGTATTTGTAAAATGTATTGAATATTCATCTAAAAGATGAAGTTTTTATGTATTAAAAGACTAGTATGATATAAGATCAATGAGAAATAAATAGTACAACATCAACATGATAGTGTAGTTATTCATTGGAATGTGTTCTAAAAATATTTCCCTTCTAAAGTAGTGAGGGGAGAAGAAAAGGGGGTGACCCTTGGCTGGTAGGGATCTAAACCCTAAATCTTATAAAGGTGTTGATCCTGGAATGGAGTGGCCATATCCAAAACATTATATCCATAGGAATAATAAAGATTAGTTTATTTTAGGTACATAAATACAATGCCAGTGTGTACTCCATGGATGTAGCCTAGTACGGGTGAACTTAGTAAAATTCTTGTGTCTTGTGTGGTTGTTTTTCTTATATTATACAGGATGATAATCAGTACATGTGGATTGAGTGATCATCGATCTTATATGAATGAGGCTATGATAAGTGTACCAATTAATCAGAACATGACTTAAAAGGTGAACACAATAGTGGACCTGCTAACAAGTGATTTCCAGATCATTTAGGATAGTGATATTTTCATGGGTATGTACGGGGAAACATTAATGAGTTCCCTACCCTGATTTACCCCCCCCCCCCCCCCACTCAAGGATTCTCTCACTAAAGTCCCTTTTGGATACAAAGAAAATTAAATTTAATAAAATATAATCCATAATTTTAATCATCATATCCAAATTTGGTAATGATATCACTTTTATTTTTTGTCATTATGAATAGTAACTTTAGTAAAAAGTTAATTACCATAATAAGAGTTAAAATAGGATAAATGGGTTAAAACTAAAATGATAAGGGATAAAATGACATAAAAAGTTGTCTAAATATTATTTTTTGGACATATTTTTACCGTATATCATATCCTCATAAAATATGATTCATTTTAGAGTTATTTTTCTTGAGTAAGATATTGATATATTTTAATATTTTGAAAACTTCCAAGTGTGTCGTCTCCCTCACTTATAAAAGGGAAACACCACTTCTCTATTATCGATGCTTCTAGAGACTCTTATCTTAGAAAATACCTAACCAAATAATTTTCTAAAATTCCTCCACATTTCATAGAGGTCTTTTTTATTAGAATACCACCCTAAGAAGGATTTGGGTATAAACCTAAAGAGGTTGTCTAAAGAAGAGGCATAGTTCTAAACCAGGTGTTTTCATTTTATTTCTTCTTTTACCTCATAAAAATATCTCCTAAACATTTTGATATAAGAAAATTATTATGTTAAATATTATGAAATGTTATTATGTTTATGGTATAACCATTTTTCATCTAATTATTCATTTAATGTAAAATGAAAACATCTTTTGTACGTACATGCGAACTACCACCTTGCAAAGACGGTGTATTTCATTTTTAATCACTACCTCTTAAGATTGGTCATAATTATGGATCCAAATGAAATATTATGATATATATGATATTTATAAAATAATAATTATTTTTTAAATATAATATATCATTTACCATCTTACCCTTCCACCCATTAAAAAAATGATATTGTTGTTTGTGCATACGTGTGGACTACCACATCCACGAAGTGATGTGATTAATTTTTCATGTATGCATTTCAATAATGATTCTAATTATGTATATAATGAATAAATATGATATTTTTATCAATATTAAAAAAATTATATAATGATTTTATGATAAATATTTAGGAACTAAAACTACCAAACCGAAACTTATATGAAAAATTAAATTTTTAACACTCAAAAACAATGATTTGAATAAGAAATTATTAATAAAATAGTGTTAAAATGTTATTAGTAGATAATATATGATATTATATATATATATAGTTATTTTATATATTTATAATATATTTATATTTATTATTCAAGATTTTAAAATCACTTATGAAGCAAGTCATACCTAAGGTATGGGTTTATTTTACAATATCTTTCTTATTCAGGATTGTGTATGTTCAAGTTTCCATTGGGGGAATTATATGATAATTATATATTAAACCCCATATATTTTATTATCCTATATTTATTTCTATAAATTATAAGTTTTCCTTTCATTTTCCTCTCTCTATTTACTCAAAATTTAAAAATTATTTTTAAGGATAACCGATTTTATTTTTCTATCCGGTTTGGAATTTTTTATTCAATGTCTGTATTTTATTTTAAAAAAATAATGATTTTTTTTACTATTATCTAATGATTTATTAAATCCTTTTTAACCCTTGTTTTAATTTCTATAAAAAATAAAAGGAATCTTCTTATCATATTTCGAACAAAATACTTCTTTACTGAAAGTGTGAACAGAATCATTATTTTTAAGTTAATCATATGAATAGATTTTCCCACTAGAATGACTCTTATTTGGCTTGAATATTCCTTTATAAGTTTACATGGTTATTTTAAATGAAATTTTTTCTTAATATTCTAGAAAATTTATATTTTAAATAATTTATTTCAAAATGAAAATATAATTTTTCATTCAGAAATATTCTAATGTTATTTTAAAGGTATTTTCATCTATGCGAATATTCTTTGAAGAATATTATGATTTTTTAGGGATATAATTTAATGATATCATCCACCATATTACTCTAGATAGATTATGATTACATTTCTTTAGTGATTTATTGGTGGAAATTTTAACATTTCATATGCTAGTTTTCCAATATGAATGTTTGTGTTGATTATGTAGTGAATTTTTATTCATTTATTTCATATGATGAATGAATTGGATTTCGTAAGTGGTACTCAGGTCCCATTATAACCCATATATGAATCTATAGTTCTCCTGAGACAAACTAGTTTAGGTATTTTTCATACGCCTTACCCATTTATGCATTATATCTTAGCACAAGGCCTTGAAGGGAAGATTATTATGTCCAGTATTATGCATTATATTATTATGAAACTAGTTTTTATTGTCCAAGTGTTTATTTATTTTTCTATGTAATTAATGTATTTATTCCCCATTTATAATATTAGTTATATTTAATATTTTATTATTATTCAAATCTGTTAAATTATTCATGCTTTATTTATTCCATAATAGCTTATGTTGTAATCTTTCACTTATTGATCATCTTAGATCACCCTTTATTATGTTTTTCTTCACCCAAGATACCAAGAATGGATTTATGAATGATTTTATGGATTTATTGGAAGAAATAATAAAGTTATGATAAGAATTTATTAAGCTATATTTTATATTTTTAGATGTAATGTGAGAATAATATATGTATCTAGTCTCCCAAAAACAATTAAAATATTTGATTATTCATGTTTCAGTCCCTTATATTTTAAACCAATGTAGTAAAATAACTAGATACTCTAGGTTAATATATTTGGGGTGTTAAAGTTAGTATCAAATAAAGTTTAGTATAAATCTTCAGAACTATATTTAGGAAAACATAGCTTAGAGAACATAACTCTATGATAGACTCTGAGGATAATTCTAAGTATAGGATAATATCTTAAAGTTTTGGTAAAGTAGATATTGTGTGGTTTCCCAAAAAAATAAATCCCTATCTAGATACTAGAAATTGAATTCGATTGTGGCACATATTAACCTAGAGGTAACAACTCTAAAAGGGTTAGATTGGGTATTAACTATGTTTTCAACAGTCCATGATGAGTGGGTCTAAGACTGCACACTTAGATGGAAACTCTCAGGGGATATTTTTTGGTTTATTTTCATGATCTTTAAAAACCATTATGAAATATTTTAAAATATTTTTATGATTTTAGGATGTTCCCAAAGATATTAATAATATTTTTTTGTGATTGTCTATGCATGAATTTTCAATTTATATTAAGTGTTAATCTAGATTTATAGTAATATACTATGACTTAAAATTCATAATGTTATGAGACAATTTAGTATATGTCAATGTTTGGAAATGGAACTTAGAAATATTAATGGAAATTATATCAATGCATGTAATATATGTAGGGATTTTCCACTTGGTAAATACAATGATGTTGGATCTAGAGCTGAACAAATTATAACTATATCAGGGAAGCTGACTCGGGTTATGTAACGACTCGGCCCAAGTAACCATAAAACCTAAAACTTGACCCATTCCATCACATAACCAAAGGGAATTTTTGATACCAATGGGTTGGCGAAAAGTGACTGGGCATTGAACAAAAAACCAAAGGGAGTGATTTCTCCCATCCTAAACAAATACATGGCATATATATACAAAAATCATGAAGTTATAGTGGAAAGCTAATAAATAAATTCCATAATTATAAGAAGACAGTAGAAAAATATGACTATAAAAGTATCCAAAATCTTTAAGAGACAAGTCCAACTGCAAAGGAACAAACCCCAAAAACTACTCCATGTGATGTCTTAGACGAACTCCCTCCATCTCACCATTAGATTCCCAACTTAGCTAAAATTAAACCTCAATACCTTATTGTGGCTCCTTGCCTTTCCCTTTATTGTAATACATACATAGGTATGCACAACACCGAAGTGGTGCGCAGGTTTTGAGCTAACATGCTCAATAGGATCCCACCCAGGTGTTCCATAACAAGTCTCAATATAAAAATTCATGTATGGTCATTTTATATAAAACATGGAATGATAATTAGTAAGGTAGTTTTATTGAAAACATGGTCAATATTTCCCTTTTTCAAATTTCTAAAACAAAATCAGGAATATCAACTTCAAAGAACATTCTTCGTACCATATTTCACAACCATCATCATACATATTAAGGATAAAATATAAATCCAATAAATAAAAAATATAATCACAGGTATCAGCACCAAGGATCACTGTAGGTCATACTAAAAGACTACTTATACAACAATCAATCAAGTTCACAATCTGGTTCCTAGAACACAAGACTATGAAGTAGAGGAATACCCCATAAGTAAACCTCCTCTAAAAACATCAATATCAGTACCATAGAACAATGGTCCTAGGAAATAGAGGAAATTACCATGAGAAACCCTCCTAATAAATCAAAAAACATGGATGATAGCCACAAGATAAACCTTCCACCTAAGAACCCAAGGTAACCCATGTACTCATTTTCATAATTCATTCCATTACTTTGAAAACCATTTCTAAACCATTTCACAAATCTATTTCGGTGATTTGAAAATACCCCTTTTCATTCTATTTTTCAATAACTAGGGAAAAACCATTTTTCTTTAAAAATTATTTTCAACACTCACAAAACAATCTTTCCAATTCCATGTATGAATCAGTTTAAAAGCATGAATAATAAGGTTCAACAACATAGAATAGAGATAGAAGCACCTACCTCAGAAATCAGGTCACACACACCCTTAATAGGATACACCAACAATGAAAACTCAAAAACATTAACAAAATCCCTAGAATCCAATCCACATCTCAAGATAGATTAAATTTAGAAAAAGGGGTCAGTGTAAAGAAGTAAATCCACATACCTCAAGAAAAAACATCTGCCGCACCTCAAACAATAATGGAACGACCATCATAATAAGATCACACAATGGATCTAGAAGAATGCATGAAGAAACACCAATTTCAGTCCAATGAATTTCATAATGCAACTCAAGGTAATTACTGTGATCAATGGCAACAAAGAATCAATAAGGTCACTTGCCTAGAGAGATACACCGCAACCGCAACAAAGATCAAACATCAAACGGATCGATCTGAAAGGAATTGTGTCTCCAAAAATCATCAGAGAGAATCCCTTGGTCAAGAGAAAAGGATATATGGTGGCCAAAATGGGCCCTCATACCCATAAAGCACCCTAAAAATCTCTTCTCATTAATTTACATGACGTGTAATTTTTTTACACATCGTGAAATCCACAGTGTTCAAGTACACCTAAAAACTTATTAGCTAATATTAAAAATCCAATATTTAATTAACTCGTGATATGTAAACATTAATCACATCCTGTATCCTTTAAAATCATGAATCCCTTTCATGACTTTCACCCAGCAACGCTTACACGTCATGTAACCTAGTTACAAGGCATGAAATCATTCTACAGCCTGTGAAAACCACCAGTTAATGCTGAGAGTCCAACAAATATATGACTTCGTCATTATAAGTATCCTCCCAATTCCTTCATATACCTATATAGACAATGAATAAAAAAAATTAAAACCATAATGAGGTTAAATAAGTACCTGAAAGATCATTAATGGAATGTTATAGGTTATGACTAATAACCTTACCTGTGTGGAGCAGCCTACTAATAAATCAAAAAACAAAGATGATGTCCTCAAGATAAACCTCCCACCTAAGTACCAAAGGTAACCCATGTGCTCATTTTAAAAATTCATTTTATTACTTTGAAAACCATTCCAAAAATCCATTTCAATGATTTGAAAATACCCCTTTTCTTTATATTTTTCAATAACTAGTGAAAACCATTTTTTTAAAAAAATTCTTTTTAACACACACAAAACAATCATTCCAATTCCATATATGAATCAGTTTAAAAGAATGAATAATAAGGTTCATCAATATAGGATAATGATAGAACCAACTACCTCAAAACTCAGGTCACACACACCTGTAATAGGATCCACCAACAATGAAAACTCAACAATATTAACAAAGGCCCTATAATTAAAGACACATCTCAAGATAGATTAAATTTAGAAAAAGGGGTTGTTGTAAAGGATGAAATCCACATACCTCAAGAACGAACATCTGTCCACCAAAAACAATAAAGGAACAGCCATCAGAATAAGATCACACAATGTATCTCGAAGAATACATCAAGAAACACCAATTTTCATCCAATGAATTCAATAACGCAACTCAAGGGCATTATCGTGATCAATGGAAATAAAGAATCAGGAAGGCCACTCGCCCGGAGAGATGCACTGCAACCGCAACAAAGATCGAACATCGAACGGATCGATATGAAAGGAATGGTGTCTCCAAAAATCATTGGATAGAAACCCTTGGTCAAGAGAAAAGGATATATAGTGGCCAAAATGGTCACTCATACCCATAAAGAACACTAAAAATCTCTGCTCATTAATTTACAGGATGTGTAATTTTTTTACACATCGTGAAATCCACAGTGTTCAAGTAATAAAAAAACTTGTCACCTCATATTAAACATTAAATATTTAATTAACTCGGAATCTTTAAACATTAATCACATATTGTAACCATTCAAAGTTTGAATCCATTTCATTAATTTCACCCAGCAATGCTTACACGTCATGTAACCTAGTTACAAGGCATGAAATCATTCTCCAGCCTATGAAAACCACTAGTTAATGCTGAAAGTCCAAAAAATCTATAACTTATCCATTATAGGCATCCTCCTAATTCCTTCATATCCCTATATAGAAAATGGATAAAAAAATTAAAACCATAATGAGGTTAAATACATACCTGAAATATCAGTAACGGGATGTTATAGGTTATGACAAATAACCTTACCTATGTGGAGCAGCCTATTAATCCCCAACATAGTGTAACAATTTTGGGCCATTTCATGCATCAAAAACCTCCATAATTCAAATTTACTTCTAACACATTATTATCTAAGTAATAGATCAAATACCTAGAGAATATATTTCTTACTTTGGGAAGTAGGGAAAGAGAGAACGTTATCATGGCAGTTTATCATCTTAAAGAAGACACTGGTCAATGATGTTCATTGATCTATAACACTAAGGAGTCGGAATAAATAAATGGAATGGTTTGGAAGACTTTCAAAGATATGTTCTTGGAAAAATACTTTCCTCATGAGAAATGAGCTTATATGGGGGGTAAATTCCTCAATCTAAGTCAAAATGAAGGAGAAAATATTGATAAATATGATGTTATCTTTACAATGTTAACAAATCATTTTTTATATTATGTACATAATCTGAGTAATATTGATCATTTATTTTTAAGGTTAAATACTAGCCTTTTAAGGGAATTAGTCGCTTATAAATTTTTCATATATTTGAATATAGTATCAATTTCTATCAATACATAGAAATAATTCTCCAAGTATTATATTTTCTACAGAAAACAAGAAAACAATCAAATTGATTAAAACTATAAAAAATAAAATATGGAAAAAGGGAAGAAGGTAAGTGTGTAATTTCCAACTTGTAATAATTATTGAAAAAAACACCAGGGAACACTAGTAGAATACTAACCTATACCAACGGTTTGGAACCGTTGGTATAGGCCTCCAAACCGTTGGTATAGCCTATACCAACGGTTTGGAGAACCGTTGCGAAGTAAGCCGTTGGGATAGGTCTATACCAACGGTTTTCCCAAAACCGTTGGTATAGACCTATCCCAACGGTTTACAAAACCGTTGGTATAAGTAATATGAAAATCTATTCCAACGGATATAAAACCGTTGGTAAATGTATTTCAAAAAAAAACATGTGCTGGGATTTGATCCCACGACCCCTTGTTCATAATCGAACGACTTAACCACTAAGCTAACGTCACTTTTGTAAACATAATTTCATAAATATATATATGTATTATCATAATTATTTAAAATTTAGATTTATATAATGTTCTCGGGTAGCAGACCTGGAAGAAATGAAAGAATCTATCCCAACGGTTCTCAAAACCGTTGGGATAGACCTATCCCAACGGTTCTCAAAACTGTTGGGATAGGTGGAAATTTCCTGGAGGGTGAAGGTTGGTTTTGGGGTGACCTTTCCCAACGGTTCTCCCAAACCGTTGGGAAAGACCCCCCCTTTCCCAACGGTTCTCCCAAACCGTTGGGAAAGACCCCCCCCCCCTTTCCCAACGGTTTGAGAGAACCGTTGGGAAAGGTGGGTTTTGAGGACCCTTTCCCAACGGTTCTCCCAAACCGTTGGGAAAGACCCCCCTTTCCCAACGGTTTGGGAGAACCGTTGGGAAAGGGTATATATAAGTGTTGGGAAAGATCCGATTTCCAGTAGTGGAATATGCTTACTGGTGATGGATTTTTTTTCATTTAGTGTGAAGAGAAAGGCTATTAGGATCGTGATTATAAGGGATATAAAGAAGTTGTTAATGTTTAACGCTTTAACTGTAAGGAGAAGGGGCACTATTAGAATTAATTCCCCAAGCATCAAGGGATTTTTCCTTGGAAAATTACAATATATAAATGCCAAGATTATGAGATCACTATAGCATAGATTGAAGTTCCTAGATATGTGGTGGTAAGTAAATTAATTATAAACTCAAATTTATTTAATTATTTATTTGATTCTAGGTCTTTACAATCTTTTATATCTTACATGTTTACTGAGAAAATTAGATATTTACCTAGAACCTTGAGAAGGGAATTTTCAATCAAAAATCCTTGTGTAAATCTTATTGTAATTAGGATATATTGGTCAGTTACCATTATGACACATAGACTTGCCCTATTTTCAAACCTAATAATTATAAATGTGGTTGGCTTTGATATAATACTTGGTATGGATTATCTTTCAAATTATAAAGTGAAATTTTATTTCTAATATAATTATATTATAACTTTTGATAAAGTTATAAAATTTATCATCTTTTAAGGGGGTACTACATCATATGAGTCATGTATGAATCCTCCTATAGTAGCTCTCTTAATAAAATTCTTGGAGAATAAGTGAATAAAAACCTAATAATGGAAAATGTATCCTTATAATAGATTATGTACCTATTGAGCATGAATATAGTAATGTTTTTCTTAAAGTCCTACTTGGACACCAACCTGAGCATGAAGTTGAGTTTTAAATTAATACCATTATTAATGAAAAACCTATATCTAAGAATCTTTATATGATGTATATAGTATAATTAGTGGAACTAAAGAAAAAACTACATTATTTTCATGATAATATATTTATACACCCTAGTGTTTCACTATAGGGATCAATTTTTCTTTTCATTAATAAGAAATATGGTTCTATATGGTTGTAAATTTATTGTAGATAAATCAATTTCATTACTATAAATAATAAGTATCTTATGCTCCAAATTTATGAATTATCCGATCAGCATCAAGGAGCTCAATATTTTTCAAATATTGATCTTCATTTTGGGTATCATCAACTATGAGTAAAGGAGGATATTACAAAGATGGAATTTCATATGAGGTATATACATTATGAATTTAAAATAATTCCGTATATATTGACTTGAACCCATAATTTTTATAGATCTGATGAATATAGTATTCAAGGATTAACTCAATAATTTCATTGTGGTATTTATTAATAATATTCTGATATACTCTAAAATATATGATGAGCATAAGAGTCATTTGTGATTTATTCTTAAGACTCTCATAGAAATGCAGTTATATAGAAAATTTAGAAAGTGTGAATTCTAGATTTATGAAGTTTGTTTTCTTGGACATATTGTCTCTAAGGATTAAATATCAGTTGATCCTTTATAGAAAAATGTAGTAATGAAATATCCAATACCAATGAAGATAACTGAGTTATGTAGTTTCCTTTTATTATCAGGTTATTATCAATTATTTGTTTAAAAAAATTGGATAGCTAACCCATTAACCAAGTTGTCACATAAAGGGGTTAAGTTTATATGGTCAGAATAAAATAAGGAAAGTTTTGAATAACTAAAGAGGATATTGGTCAATGCATCGATGTTGACTTTACCATCATGAAGGGATAGACTTGTGATATATAGTGACATATAAAAGAAGGTATTTGGATGTGAACTTATACATAATGATAGAGTTATTTCCTATGCATCAAGGCAGTTAAAGATTCCAAAATCGAATTATACAACCTATATTCTAGAGTTAGCCGTTGTAATCTATTCATTGAAGATAGGGATAAATTATCTTTATGGTAAAAGATATAAAATATATACTGATCAAAAAATTTAAATACATCTTCTCAAAAAATAGATTAACATGAATTAAAGGTTATGGTTATAACTACTCAAGGATTATGATTTCTCAATACACTACCACTCTGGGATGTAAAATAAGGTGGTAGATGCATTTAGTATAAAATATCATAGAGTTTTCACTAAAATGGGGATTGAAAAATATCTTATATTCATGGATATAGTAAATTTGAATATGGGAATCATTAAGTAAGGGGAAACATCACATATATTCCAAATAATTAAAAAACCATCCTTATTAAAGAAAAAAATTATTAGATTGATGATGAGAATATTCAAAATAAAATTAAAACCATAAATGATGGAAAGCAGGAAGAGTTCATCTATATAGATGGGATATTAATATTTTGAAAGAGGTTTGGTGTTCCATCTATACCTGAGATGAAGATAGAATTATTTTATAAATCTCATAGCTTGAATTTATCTATACACCCCAGTAGCAACTAAATGTATCAAAATTTGAAGGAACATTTTCGGTGTGATAATACTAAATAGAAAATTGGAGAAAATGTATCAAGATTCTTGGTTTTTTAATAGATAAAGACTAATAGACAACATCCAAAATGATTCATGTAACCTCTAACTATTCCCATATAAAAATGGGATGATATTATTATGGAATTTTCCGGTAGATTTCCAAATAATCTGAGAAAAAATGATTCTATATGGGTTATTTTTTATCCTCTTACCAAGTCCACAAATTTCCATAGTATAAGATAATATCCACCTCCCAAATGCCTCATGATACTCTCTATTAATTAATTATGATACTTCAGGGTGCCCCTATTTTGATTGTATATGATCATGATTTTTAGTTTACATTGAAATTATAGAAGACTCATTAGAAAGCTCTCAAAGCAAAGATATATTTGAGAATATCCTATTATACTCAGACATATGGGTAGTATGAAATGACTATTCAAACATTAGAAGAATTTTTTATTTCATTCTCAATTGATATTCAAGTTACATGGGATTAGTATTTACCTATGGTAGATTTCTCATATAATAATAGATTTAATTCAAGAATTCAAATTAAACCATATGTGTCACTATACAAAAAGATGTGTCATAACCCAAATTTTTTGCATTAATTTGGTGAAATTAATCTTGTAGTCACAGATCTTGTTGAGGAGATAATGGTGAAAATAAAGACTATTTAGAATCATATTAAGTCATCCAAAAGTAGAAAAATACTTATGTTGATAACTGAAGAAATTATTTATAATTTCAAGTGAGATATTATGTTTTATTGAAGTAATATTCATAAAAAAAATGTTATAAAGTTTTACATGGAATAGAATCTAAGTCCTAGGTACATCATTCCTTTTGAAATTATGGAAATAATGAGAGTTATAAATTGCCATTTGGAAATTATGCCTAGCCTCTCTAAAGTTCATGATGTGTTCCATGTATATTTATTAAGGAATTACTTGCTAGACCCAATAGATGTGTTCACCTATAAGGAATTATAATTCGAAGTAGATTTATCTTACTATGAAAATCTTATCCATATTATTGACACTAGAAAATAAGTGTTTTCGAATCAGGTGACTTAATTGGTAAAGGTAATTTGGAAAAATAATAAAAATTGAAGAGGTAAAATGATAACCTAAAGAAATTATGATGAAGAAATACCAAAATCTATTCATTATGTTATATTCTATAATTTTTCGGATGAATTTTTTTGAGGGATGAATGTAACACCTAAGATTCAATTATAGTAAGTAAGCTTTTCTTCTTAAAGAAACTATATCATAATGCACATATATTAATTCAAGAATGTGATTAATACCTGGATTATAAAATTTTATAAATTTAATTTGAATAAATTTATTTCATTTTTTAATTAATCATGTCAAAATTATATTAGGATGAATTTTTTAGATTTTTCTGAAATAGTTGATTTTTAGGTGAATAGTGAAAATACAAATTTTACAAAACTGCCACTTTTATAACATTATAATGATACAAAAATAAATTTAAGTTTTATGAAACCTTTTTAAAGAAAAAATTTATATTTAAAAATTATTATAATTCATATAATAATATAAATTTTAACTTATAAATATATGTTTAGTATTTTGTGAATATAAGTAATGTTTTTGTTCAAATAAAAATTATTTTTAGTTCTTCTATTTTAAATCATGTATTAATAAGGTTACTTTCAAATTTTTTTTGTTTTAAAATATAAATAATTATCCTTTTATTTAATATAATACAATTAATTCCATTTTAATCAAAATTATATTTATTTTTCTCTAAAATAATTTGTATACATAAAAGGCATTTTTTGGAAAATACTATTTTTCATCATGCTTTTTGGGTTCATTTTTAAATTAATTTTTTCCAATTATAGAAAATAAATTTGATAAAACATTATCCATATTTTAAATCATCATGTCAAAAATTCATAATTTTTCCACTCTTATTTTTTTCATTATTAATAGTAACTTTGGTAAAAGTCAGTTACCATAGTAAGAGTTAAAATGAGTTAAATAGATTAAAACTAAAATGATAAGGGTTAAAATAACCTAAAAACATTTCTAAATAATATTATATGGTAATATTTAGACCATATATCATCTCTTATTCATATATGAGTCATTTTAGAGCTATTTGGATTGAGTAATACATTAATATATTTTAATCTTTTGAAAAATACCAAGTGTGTCATCTCCCTCACCAATAAAAGGACAATGTCTCTCCTCTATTATCCACGCATCAAGATCCTATTATCTTAGAAAATAGCAAAAAAATATTTTTCTAACATACTTACCCATATTCTAGAGGTCTTAATTTGATCAAAATATTATCCTATGAAGTCTTTAGGTATAAACCTAAGGAGGTTTTCGGAATAAGATATATAGTTCTTAACCAAGAGTTTTCTTTTTCTATCTTTTTTTACCTCCTCAAACCTATCCTAAATATCATGATATAATAACATCATTACATACCATATAATTAAATTTTATTATATCTATGGTATTTCCTTTTTCCATATACTTAACCATCTAATGGAAAATGAAAACATCTTTTGTCCATATGTGTGGACTACCGCCTCATGAAGACAATGTATTTAATTTTTCATTACCACCTTTTATGGTTGGTCATAAAGATAGATAAAAATGAAATAATATTATATGTTTATATATATATATATATAATTTATGAAATAATTACGATTCTTTAAATATAATATATCATTTACTTTATTACCCTTCCATATGTTAAAAATTGATAATGACACTCATGCGTACGTGTGGACTACCACCTCCATGAAGCAATGTGATTGATTTTTCATATATTCCTTTAAATAATAATTATAAATTTGTATTTAATAAATATATATTATATTTATATCAATATTAACATTCTGATGATGTTATAACCATGAGAAAGATACAAGGACCAAAATTATTAAACCAAAACTTATATGAAAAATAAAATAGTTAACACTCAGAAATGATGATTTTAATAAGAAATTATTAATAAATGGGTATTTAAATGTTATAATTGGATCATATATGATATTATAATTATGTATATGGATATTTTATAGATTTATAATAAATTAAAATCTATTATATAGGAGGATAAACGTAATAATGAAGCAATTCAGAACCGAGGTAAGGGTTTATTTCACAAACTCATTCTTATTCAGGATTATTTATGTTCAAGCTTCCATTGGGGGATTATATGACCATTATATATTAAACACAATTTATTTTTTTCCTATATTTATTTCTATAAATTTTAATTTTTTCTTTCATTTTCTTCTAAGTACTAAAAAGTTTGAAATAATATTTTCAAGGAAAACTGAATTTTTTTTATATTTAATTAGGAGTATTTTTATTTCATGCCCATAATTTCTTTAAAATTTTTCCAAGAATATTTTTAATATTCTTAAAAGGTTAATTAAAATTATTTTTACCTTTATTTTATTTCTATAAAATCATTTAAAATTAATCTTCTAGTTATTTTCCGAACAAGGTACTTTTTTTTACCAAAAGTGTGAATGGAATATTTGTTTTAACTTTTATCGCACAAATGGATTTTTCCACCATAGAAACTATTTTTCCCTTGATTATTATTTCAAAATTTTCCATGGTTAATTTAAATGAAAAAAATATTAATATTATGTAAATTTTTAGATTTTAAATAAATGATTTCAAAACGAAAAGGATATTTTCATCAATAAATGTTCAAGTGATATTTTAAAAATATTTTAATCTATTTAAATATCCTTTGGTGAATACTATGATTTATTTGGGATATAATAAAATGATACCATCCATTATATTACTTTTTATTTATTATTATCATATCACTCTAGTGATTAACTAGGGAAATATTAACATTTCACATGTTAGTTTTTCAGTATGAATATTTATATTGATTTTATATTGAATTGTTATTCATTTATTTCATATAATGAATGAACTAGACTTAATAAGAGATAGGTGGGGCCCATTATATCACATTGATTCATCGATTGGTCTCATGAGACAAACAAGTTTGGGTATTTAACAATATGCCTCACTTATTTACATATGATGCCTTGGCACAAGGCAATAACGGTAAGCTTATGATGTACGACATTATAATTTCTATCATTATGAAACAATTTTTTATACTTGTGATTAATTATATTAAAATATCATACATGTATTTAGTCCCCATTTATGGTATTATTTTTACACCATATTTCATTATTTTGTATCACTTCCATGTTATTCATTCTTAATTTATTCTTTAATAGATTATATTGTACATTTTCTCTTAATGAGAATATGAGCTCACCCTTTATTATATTTTACTTTTCCTAAGATACCAAGAAGGTATCTATTAATGATTTCAAACCTTTACTATAATAAATAATAAAGTAATCACATGTATTTTGTATGTTTTATTTCATTTTTTTGACTTAATGTGAGGTTTATATATGTATCTAGTCTCTCAGTACAACTAAATTATTTGATCCTTCCAGTTTTTATCCCTCATATTGTATGCTAATATAGTAAAATAAATAAATAAAAATGGGTTAATTGAGTTATTTTATTATATAATCATTCTATCCTTGACATCTCATCATAAACTATAATAATCCTTGGTGAACATTGATTAGGGATAAACTCAAAGTCATATTTTGAGAGGTCAATTATCATTACAATTCCTGAAATTTATATCTTTATATATATTTATAAAACCAATGTGAAATAATGATAAAGTGGAGATTTTATTTTAATATGATACATTTCATACTCTTAAAACATTTTAATAATATTTAGCAAACCCAACACAAGAACTGGTTTATCATATCATATATGATAAACTATTAAATTAGCTTTATGTTTGTTGTACTTTATGGGTTTTGTTAAATCATTAAATCATATGTAATTTCTATCACATATCTATGGGACCATATGATAAAACCCTCCCACTAAATTATTTATTGAGAAACATTTATGAGGTAATCTAGTTTGAATAATGGTGATACTTAGGAATCATATTCTTAACTATTCGACTTATTGAAAATATTCAATCTTCTTAACTTCACAATAATAAAGTTTACAATGTAAAATTATGTTTTCTACTTATAAATATTTCTAAGTTCATAGTCATAATCCTTGGATCCCTATTCAATTAAAATTTTACATTGAAATAATTTAACAAATTAAATTATTGTTTAGCGACCCACCTAAACTCTTTTAAGATAAAGTGAAAATTACTTTAATATGTTAACAAAATGTAACTCTTATATTTATTTTTACCTCCATACCATAAACTCTTTTAGGATAATTTTATAACCAATTTTTTATGGTAACTGATATAAATATTTACATTTCTCTTTATCTTCATACCCTAAACTCTTTTAATATATCTGGCATAATTCACTTTTTATTTTAATGGGTTTAATCCTTCCAGAATTTGTGTCTTTAATTTTTTCCTGATAAATGAATATACCTATTTACATCGCTAAATGTTCTAAACTCTTAAGTATATTAATTAAATAAAACTTTAATCATAGACTGTTAGGATCTTATATAAAATAGTGATATTTACTTTCTAAATGGTAACTAAATATAACACATTATGTTTTTCTTTACCATAACATATCCTAGATATTTTAAAATATTAAGTGGAAAAAAATTAAATTGGGGTTGGTTTTATCATTTATTTTTTAATTTTGAACTTATCTAGGTTCTAACATACTCCTACTGTCTTCTTAGATACTATATTCTTTTTAAAATATCATGTTAAGAAACAGCACAAACATTTTGTGTTATGAAATAACATTTATTTCTTTTCAATGGAAATATTAAACAAATAAATTGTTTTTTTCATTTCATATATGGTATTTTATGTGTTTATATCATTTTTTCCTTCGATAATAAAGCTTTGTTAAAATATACTACTAATGGGTGGTGAGAACACATTCCCGCATATTTTAACAAAAATATAGAGAAACTTTTTTTATTCATGTCTTCTTATATAAACATGTTCTATAACCAAATTAATTATAAACCATGTGTATACAATTAATAATATCATGTTGTTCATAAAAACTCTTTTTTATTTAACATATTCATTTATTACATAATATAAATGAGATGAATTTACGCACATTTTACTTAGATTTATTTGATCTTGATAATATCTATTAAATTTAAATCGTCAATGTAGTAATTATTGACTTCATCTTATAGATATAAACTATAATATTAATCAATTTTTCCTTTTATGTTGAACTATATTATATTTAAATCACTTTTTAAAATACACATTCTATATCTCATACCTTTCAAAATGGAATAATTAATTTCTATAACATCCATACCTGACTTGGATATTCCATTGTGTTTCACAAACTTCTCCAGGTATATCTTGGATAATCCAATCATATTTAATTGTTACTCTACCTTAATAAAAACCCTATGTTTTAATGACCATGATTGTATTATTGAAGAAACATTTTTGTGCTTTTTGATCAATTTTTATTCTTATAATTTTATCTTTTACCTACTTGTACTATCCATAAAGTACTTTATAACCTAGACATCATATTACTAGTTTATATATGTTCCCAACACTTTTAAAGTATCTAGTAAACATTATTTTAATTTTATTGTATTATAATATCACTTCCATATATGATAATAGTACAAATTACCTCTGTAGAATAATCCATTTTTAGTTTCCCCTTAAAGTATTTTATAGAATTAAAAAAATCAAAAATCATGTGTATTAAAAACAACCATCTCATTTCGTTTAAATAAATATTGTTTGCATGATCTTATCAACAGATAAATTTTATAAAAATACACATCTTATGACAAGTTTATCCAACATTGAAGTATCTAATTTATCAAGGAACAAAATCATTTTCTTTTTTACTTAAAAGAAACCTCCAAGCTCTAAACTTTAATTCTTTTCTCTTTTTAACCTTTATATATTTACAACACTTTTAAATCATAAAATCGATATCATATATCTATCATAACAAGACAATTTAATTATATAACAAATAAATAATAAAGTAAACCTTCAGTGTCACAAATTCATTTAACATATTCAATCATATTGAGTATTTTACATACCCAATCATATTGAGTATATGAGACTAAAATTCCTTAAATCATTGATGTTCCCAAAAATATTGAGTATATGAGTAGTGGATAATATTACATTAGACATTTTTTCATCTAATACCTTTAAAAACTTGAATGAATCACTCTATGATTTCATAAGAATCCTGATTCACTTTTTTAACAATTTAAACACTTAATTACTTAGTAAGGAACTGTTCTATCACATAGAAATTTCCTTAATAACTTTTCTTAAATATCAAATCTTGCTTATGAACTTTTCTTAAGTTACCGGTCTTAAGAGCTACTTGTATTAAGATTATCCTTATCAAGGATTTATCACAAGGTTTATCTTGATTATGATGATGATATTATATACAAAATAATCTTTTATCATATGATTAACATGTATAATTAACCATTTAATAAGGAATTTTATTAAATGTTATCCCACTAAAATGATGATACCTTTTGAGTATAATATTTATTAATAGGAAAAGATGCATATTTCACCAATTAAATAAACCTACATCAGTGTGAAACTCCCCAATTAGTTATTTAGGTAGGTCGTAACCCCGATCATATCATATATAAATCTTGGATAGTTGAGTGGAAAAATATTTTCCCAATCCATCAATGGATAAAACCAAACCTATTTCTCTTATATCCCAACCCTTGGGTGTCCTAGCTAGTGTAACCCAAATAAAACATCAAAAATGATCTAATCACAAGATAATATAAGGACACCCCAATTTGGTGTGAAACTTACCAAGTATGATCTAGTATTACTCATTACTTGCTTGGCTTACATAAGATAATCCATAAGAATCCCACTTTAATGTGAAACTACTCAATTGGATGATCTGGGTCTTGATAAGTTCCTCTTGGAAGTAATATTACACTAATTATTTGAAGGGGGTTTAATCTCACCATATTATGTCATGTTCTTCCCTTTGTATATGCATGCTTCTAGTAATTTACTTTGTAATCTTATTTATTCCACCAAGTCAATATGTTCAAACCATATTGAGGTGTAACCCATTATACAACCCAACAGTTTGTGTTAATAACCAGAAAATAGAATTAAATTATATTGATAAATATATAAATTCAACATATTCATAAGGTACTTGAACACTTCATGTAAAGTTTTAAAGTTATATGAGATTGACAATATCAACGTGAGTAAACCCATAGTGATAGTTACTCAACCCCATTCACCAACCTATCCAAGGAATAATCCTCCAGTTAGGTAGGTAGTTCATCCCTAAGTCCCTCTACCCTGGCATACTTTACTCAATAATAATTCCAATTCATCATAACTAAAACACCTAATATACATAAACTATATTCAATAATTAAATTCATGTTGATAACTTCAATTATAAACTGACGTCAAGGTAGATGAAAAACTAAATTCATTAGCATACCTAGCATGTAATACAAGGCTTTATCTAGAAGAATTTTAACATTTTAAACTAAAACATACAACATTCATCATATAAAAAATATGAATAAAATAGGTAATAACCAATAAATACATGAATAATTCAAATATTTAAACATGAGATAACCTTTTATTAACAATTCCTAAATAAAATCTAATTATAAAAATTTTATAAATTTTCTCTATATTATAGAAATTCTATAATTTTGAATATAAATACATTATATTCAATCCAATATGAACAACTTTATATTTATCATTATATGTAATTTTAATTTTAAATATATTATATTTTATGAATTATAAAATATTTATAATCCAATAATATAATATCATATACTTAATATTTATTTAAACCTTGACCATATCATTCATCAAAACACTTTTGTTGTTGTTTAACTAAAATCCAAAAATGGTCCTTTATTTTGAACAATTCAAATTAATTAATTATGAAAAATTCATAATTTAAATATAAAAACGTTTCTTCTTTGGCCTTATTTCATAATTTATAACCCTTTATAAATCATCACATATAATTTATAAATAGTTATTTTATTTTAGATCATAATGTATTTTATTTATTATATAGGAATAAAATGTATCATAAACACTCATTTAATTAATTATAAACCTTTTATAATTAATTAATATATTTATAAATTCCTTATAAATTAAAATATCCCAAAAATCCATTTATAGTGATTTATAAACATTTTATAAACCATTCAGAAAAATTTAATCTCATAAAAAAAATTTAAACATTTTTTCTTACCCTTACATAGAATCTCCATTCTGTATAAGGGTAACCTCCCCCAACCTTTATAAAAACACTATGTGTAAGGGTAAACTGATTTCTACCTTCATGTAGATCTTGTGGAACCCTCATGTCAAGGTAAAACCAATTTTATAAATGCAGCAGGAGGGTAGACCTCTAACTGCATCAAGGTAATACATCGGTTATATTTATATAGGCCTTTAAAATATATCTATATCTTTATATACACAATATACATAAGGTAAATAATTACATAACCCTTACATAGACCTTAGGAGATGGTAGGATGAACCTTATATAGGATGCATTGTGTAAGGGTAGCATTTATAGACCATTAATCGAACCCTGTCTATTTAAAGGTAGGTTGTGAATGGATTTATGCATAAGGTTAAGAAACAACATACCCTTACATGATACCTTTATGAAAATCATTTAATTAAGGGTCATAATACCAACTACCTTTATTTGAACCCTTCACATAAAGTTAATTCTTGGGTTTCCTTACTTGTAATAGGGTAATCGAGGGTGACTTTTATGCAAGTGGTGATATCTATGTATTGGTGAATCCTTTGTTGTTTTACATAGCCCAGCTACAAAAGTGTAATTCGTTTTTAAATCTGAATATACAAAAACACAAAAATCTACTCTATTTTTGGTCTCTTCTTCATTTCAATAAATATATAATAAAGTTAAATCATGGATTCTCTTTGATACCATTGATGGGATTTGAATGAGTCAGATAAGAATTATCAAAACATGAAAAATAAATTAAAACCCTTGTTTGAGGATCTCCCATGTAAGATAAATGAAAATGTGATAAAAACATAAATGAAAAATTATTGTAAATGGAATACCTTACACCAAATATAATCTACAATCTTTGATCTTTATTTAATATGATTAATAAATATCACTATAATAGAAACCAAAATACATCTTCTCTCAACAAGTATATATGTGTTGCAACTGAATCATCCATCATATGGAAGAGATCCATACTTCCTCTATGGCCTACTGTATCATCTAATTAAAAGGAGAAATATTATGAGATCATCGAGTGAGGAGGAGTCTCAAAATGGCATTAAGAAATCACCCACTAACATTTCCATCACATGGAAGTGATTTATATAATACCGTAGGATACTCCTAAGGTGTTGTTTCATTTATTCACTCATTGTAATGCAATAATAAATATTATATCCAATACATGTATCATATGCATGAATGCAACTCCAATGTTTTATTATATCCCAGGTAACACTTTAATAAATGATAGCTTTACTAATTTGAACTATTCGAATATTAACACACTTAATATTAGGTTGTTCATATGATCAAACGCAGTAGCATACATGAAATCTTATTTCATACATGCATCTCGATGTCTCATATATATGTATCATGATTTTATACATCCCATGCATACAGATTTAGGGCATATATCTCCTTAATACACATTTATGTGGATAGGAATATTTAATGACACATATATCATGTGGGATTTCTATAAATTCGGTTGTCCTTATAACCTCCTCTATTGGAAATTATCAAGTAATAAACATCATGATAAGAATCCTTGTATTCTTATAATCATCCAATGCGTGATATTCAAAACATAATTTGTGTCTTATTCGAGAAATGACATCTAAACTATAGGATGTATTTTTAAGAATATTTTCATGGGATTTATAGATTTTAATTATATAGGGTAACTATTATAATATTTAGATGACAGAAATACTCTACGTACAATATCACATAAATTTTACATAAAATAACCCTCATCATGTGATAAGATATTTATTAGTATTCTATTAATCAAATGTATAAAGTATGTTGGTTCTGGGGAACTAACTCAAATAGACTCTCACTTGAACACGAGCCAACTTATAAAAAATTAGTATGTTAGTTGTCACAAGATATTAATGCTTCTACTAACATAAGTATTTAGTCAATAGGTCTTCCACATTTTATTATATGCTTACTTTTTTACTACATCCTCATCCCTTTAAGAAAAATCCCTCAATAGGTGATATGTCCAAATTATATGTTCTTTCCATTAATGTGACTTCATCATCTTTACTGCTAGGAACCATGTCAAGCTCTTGGACAAATTTTTGTATCCAAACTCCTTCTTTATATACATAAAAAGTATATATATACTCAGACTCTACTATAGAATTAGAAAATACTGATTACTTAGAACTATTTTTTCTTATAGATCCTCCATTAAAATAGAACACATATCCAGATTATGATTTCAAATCATTCTAGTTTGTCTAGAAACTATAATTTGTGTATCCCTTAATAATTAGTTCCTCATTTTCTCTATACACTACAAACATATCCTTTATACACCTCAGTTAATTTAGGATATTCTTTATAACTTTTCAATGTATCTCACCTTGGTCTGTATGATATATGTATTCTATGCTTAAGGAGGAGAAAAATTCAATTTTGGTATATATCATTACATATATTATATAACCTATCTTATAAGTGTAAAGGATTTAACTCATTCTCTATCTTTTCTATTGTGTTTGAGAACATGTTTTCTTTGAAAAATGTATTTCATGTGACATTGTCAATAATCCTTTCTTAGACTATTCAATACTAAATCTCTTCAATACCTTTTCAATGTATGCACCTTGTATTAGTCCAATAAGCCTCCTATATCTATCAAAAATGATATTTATCCCTAGAATGTATGATAATTCACCTAAGTGTTTTAAGGAGAATCATTTTTTAACCATGTTTTAATTGATTGTAAGACTAATATCTCATTTCCAAATAATAATATATCATCAACATATACTACTAAAAAAATTATTTCACTCCCACTAAACCTCTTATAGATTCAAAGCTCACATTCATTATTTATGGGACTAAATTTTCTTAAGGATTCATCAAAATGAATGTTCCACTATATTTATACTTACTTCAACCCATAAAATATATATTTGTAACTTATATATATTATTATCATCCTTTGGAGCCAAAAAACCTTCTGGTTGTGTCATATATACATCTTCCATAAGGTTTATATTAAGGAAGGTTGTATTGATATCCATTTTACAAATCACATAATCATGGTAAGATGTTATGGAAAGTAGAATTCTAATGAATTTCGATATAGAGACTGGTGAAAGGGTTTCATCATAGTATGTGATTTAATGTTTCTTAAACCCTTTAGTTTCCAGTTATACTTTATAGATACTGACTTTACCATCCATGTATTGATTTTTCTTGAATACCCATTTTCACCCAATAGGATTTACATCAACTAGAGGATCTACTCAAATACAGACTTAGCTATGGTACAGGGAATCCATTTTATAATTCATAGATTCTTTCTAATTTGTAATTTATGATCTTATTACTACTTCCTTATATGACATAGGTTTATTATGTTCAACTAATAATGTGTCACCTGACTCAATAACTATGAAACCATATATATCTAGTTTTCTGAGAACTCAACTGTTCATACGTAGAACATATTTTTTCCTTTGGGCTTTAAAGAATTTTTTATTGTGCCAACTCTTTTGTATTGATTCATAGAGATTTTTCTCCAATACATGGTAAATATTTTATTTTTCCAAGCATAAAATATAGTGCACACTTGGGGGGTCAGTCTTGAGGAGGCAGCTCACACAACACAAAATTTCTATTATCACTATTTATATTCTAACTAATATAAATATAAATAAAATAAATTGGTGGATTTTAAATATGCATGTAATATTAATATATATCTATATATATAAATTTAATGAAAAAATAATGAATGTAGATAAAATTATATTATATATAAAGGAGATCCTCCTAGGAGAACACCCAGAGTGAACCTTCATTGTCTCATTATTAGTTTCAAATTCAGTTAATGAATACACTATGTAGTATGTGTGAACATCCTCTCATACCCATGTTGTGAATATATGGTGCCCTTAATGATCATTTGGTACACCATACAACACCTCCTCAATTGAGGTAAAATATTGTAGAAGACAAAGCTAAGCCCCAGGTGGTAAGTGGGGACACAAAGGCACCTTTACCACTAAGATACATCTTGGCGTAACTCTAAGAAAATAATTAACATTAATAATAAATGTTTAAATACATGGTTTTAACACTGGATTTCTCCCTTGGTAACTTCCTTGGGTTAGTTACTCATGATCATGATTATTAGAGATCATAGTGGAGAAGAACGGGGTGCAAACACAAAAGATAAAAATGAAGGAATGAGAGGAAGAAGAAAAATAATATATATTAAAAATTGATAATACTATTAAATAAAAAAAACTAAAAATATACTAAAAATTGACAAATAAAGTTTTCAACCCTTTGAAATAAAGAGTCGATACATTTTTATAGGTAAAAGGAGTAAAAATTTTGGCTCATAATCTGCCCACCAGAAGTTTGGGCATAGTATCTCCATTAAATGACCGAATTTGGAAAATGTAACTTCTTGAAAAAAAAATAATGTCTCTCCTATGTATAACAACGAAATTTAAAATTATTTTTTTACATATTTAACTATTTATGGTCAATTTACGCAAAAAAATGTTTCTGGACTGTATGATTGTTTGTATTCCCATCCCCCATCTTCTAATGCAATTATAACCTTGAAGGTATACAAATCACGTGTGGACACCTAAATAAAAAATATTCCTTTTTATTTCCTCTTGATACATATAAAATATATTCTCTATTGGGATTGTATTTTGGGATATATTTATCCATCTACAAAATTCTCCAGATCTAGGAATAGATTTCATGTCCTGAATTATGAGTTTATTTGGGCCTTGAATATTTAGATTCAACTCTTAGGTCAGTTGAATGAAATGTATCCCAGTAATCCTATAATCCTAAAAAAATCAATTTTAATGAATACAAAAAAAGGTTATTCCAAAAATATGAAAGTAAATTTAAACAGTTAAAAATACAAAATTAATAAAAAAATTCAATTAAGCTCAAAATATATCTAAAACCATAAAATGTGAAAATTTCCCTTAAAATAACAAATTTTGGGGATTAAATAATTGGTATTAAAAGTAAAATTATTGAAAATATTGGATCCTTAAGTTCCTCTATATTTAAACATTTCACTCTTGGTCAATCATCTAATAACAAGGTTAAAAAACTTCTTAAAACATAAATGAAAACACTATTTATTTATCACGTCTAAGAAAATATCATTCCTTATACATAGATAAAAATTCCATAACTCCTATAAAATTATAAAAATACATTTAATATCATGTTAATGATCATATACATGTCATACCTACATCCATATAAAAATATTTCTCTCTCGCTTAATATTTTTTTAATGTTGATTTTATTTATTCTCAAGAACATGAGTGACCTCAATAGGCTTTATATCCTCCTAGTATATCTAAATAAAAGGGTCATAAGTGTACCATTAATGAGGTATTTTACTTGGGTTTCTCTAAGTATTAGGGTTTGTAGGTTTTAAATAAAAAACGTCAGAGTGGGAATGATGAGGGTTAAGCTCTAAAGTTAAGTAAATGTGTGAAAATAGTTTTTCTCAAGAATGATGTCCTCCACATTCATCTTGAAAATGAATCACATCCAAACACAGCTTTATATTATTTTGAAGTTTTCAATTTTAATTTCAAAATAAATGATAAATTATTTCCTTCTTTCCCAACATTTGTAGCATTGTTTCATCTTGATTTTATATCTAGAATTTCTCTTCAAAATCTTGTTTTTTAGTAAAAGAGAGGAAAATTTTGAGCTTCAAGTATTAGTGAACTACTAGACCATATTTGTAATGATATTTTGGTTCACCCATCCATATTTCCATCATGAATGTTTCTTCCACAAAATTAGCAATAAATATGGCTACACATTCGATTTAACTCAAACAAATTCTTTAAATTCCCACAACACAACCAATGTCCCCCCCCCCACACACACACACTTGAGTTCAACAATAATAATGAATTTAATCTCTATATAATGTATTAAAGGGATAAATTTCTTAAAATTTGGCTACTAAAAAGTTATTTCATGGATATTTTGGACTTAATAAAGGTTATATGTAATGGTGGGACAAAATAAGAGTTGAATGTAATAAAGGGATTTCAAAATGGTGCCTCAATCATACTTGAAAAATTACATGAACTCTAAAAGCTTTTAAAAGGAGAAAAAAAATTAAATTATGGATCACACAACTTGTATCAAGACTATAAAGAAAAATATAAATGTAAAAAATATGTCAAAAAGGTTTAGAAAACTCACGGTTTGGGAAAATTTTTTAATTTTGATAGCACTATTATACATTGGTTTCCAAATAAGTCAAACTTACATAAATGAAAAGATTGTAAATAATGAAACTAAATCCATAAATCATTCATTTAAATCCTTAAATATTCAAATAAATTAATGTTCCAAAAATACCAAGATGGTTTAAATTTTAAAAATCATTTTATTCAGCTTAAGAATTATAAAAATTCACCAAAAACAAAAATAAAAACATGAAAAAAACACAAAAACACATGAAAAACGGATTGGAAACACACACAAAAATTCTAAAAATATATTGAAATCCAACCACAAAAAATTGAATTTTACTACCTTTCCTTTCATCGAAACAAAATAAAAAGATAAGGGTAGAAAAACAAAATAGAAGGAAAGACATGAACTGAATTTATTCATCAGTAGAATCCTTGAGTTAATCTCCTAACATTCATTGCTTCAAAACTATAAGAAATAAAGAAACAAAATCAAACATAAGAAAAATAAACAAAAATAAAGAGAATGGGTAAATAAAATGGATAGTTATTAGTTTAACCCCCCCCCCCCCCAAGTGAGTGTTAGGTTTTTACTTCCCCTAGTCAAGCAGTTGTAGTGGATTATCCCTAATCAGAAGGTGGATGTAGTTTCTTTGATATGAACCACCACATGTGAATTTTTCCCAATTTTCATGAGTATACACTGATAATAGAGACCCCCAAATAATTAAAGAAAATTCACAACTACTAATAAATAATAAAGAGAGAATTTGATGTCCAAATTGTGAGGGAAAAGAATATAGGGGCACTCCACTACGGCAAAAAAGGCATTTAGCGGCGGTTTTTTTTTCGTTTCGCGGCGGTTTAAACCGCCGCTAAATCGATTGGCGGCGGTTTTCAAAAACCGCGCTAAGTCGTGCGTCGAGAAACTATTCGCGGTGGTTTTCAAAACAATCGGAACGTTTCGCGGGGGGGTTTTTTTTAAATAATAAATAATAAATAATAAATAATAAATAATAAATAATAAATAACAAATAACAAATAATAAATAATAAATAACAAATAATAAATAATAAATAATAAATAAAGATAAATAATAAATAATAAATAATAATAAATAAATAATAAATAATAAATAATAAATAATAAATAATAAATAATAAATAATAAATAATAAATAGTAAATAGTAAATAATAAATAATAAATAATAAGTAATAAATAATAAATAATAAATAATAAATAATAAATAAAGATAAATAATAAATAATAAATAATAAATAATAAATAATAAATAATAAATAATAAATTGTAAATTATAAATAATAAATAATAAATAAATATAAATAATAAATAATAAATAATAAATAATAAATAATAAATAATAAATAATAAATAATAAATAACAAATAATAAATAATAAATAATAAATAATAAATAATAAATAATAAATAATAAATAATAAATAATAAATAACAAATAATAAATAATAAATAATAAATAATAAATAATAAATAATAAATAATAAATAACAAATAATAAATAATAAATAATAAATAACAAATAACAAATAATAAATAATAAATAATAAATAATAAATAATAAATAAGAAATAATAAATAATAAATAATAAATAATAAATAATAAATAATAAATAATAAATAATAAACAATAAATAATAAATAATAAATAATAAATAATAAATAATAAATAATAAATAATAAATAATAAATAATAAACAATAAATAATAAATAATAAATAATAAATAATAAATAATAAATAATAAATATAAAATAATAAATAGATTTAAACAATAAATAATAAATAATGAATAATAAATAATAAATAATAAATAATAAATAATAAATAATAAATAATAAATAATAAATAATAAATAATAAATAATAAATAGTAAATAGTAAATAGTAAATAATAAATAATAAATAATAAATAATAAATAATAAATAATAAATAACAAATAATAAATAATAAATAATAAATAATAAATAATAAATAATAAATAATAAATAATAAATAATAAATAACAAATAATTAATAATAAATAATAAATAACAAATAATAAATAAATATAAATATAAATAATAAAGAATAAAAAATAAAAAATAACTAATAAATAATAAATAATAAATAATAAATAATAAATAAACATAAATAATTAATAAATATAAAGAATAAAGAATAAATAATAAATAATAAATAACCAGTTACAAATAATATATAATAAATAAATTAAAGTATATTGTAAATACTAAATAATAAATAATAAAGGAAACACATGAAAAAGTATGAAAAGACGTGATAAGGGATGAAAAATCATGAAAATGCATGAAAAAGGATGGAGAAACATATGAAGAATGAGGTATTAGAAAGAATGAGAACGCATGAAAACTCGTGACAACTCTGGAAAACTCCTTAATAATTCAACATAATCATCATAATAACCGACAAAAAACCATTGATAAAGATAACAAGTCATGGAAACCCAAATAAACAGTAATAAATGGAGCTACCGTTAAAACGCGTCAAAACGGTCATAAAGAGACAAAAACATTGGACTCACATTAACGGAGATAACTTAAAATCTGAGAGTCCGTTTTAGATCCGCGACCTGTCAAATCAAAGATCCTGAAACGATCTTAAACCTGAAAGGTGAAAGATTCCGAATGGACAAGTGGATCGGAAGTTACGACTATTTAAAAAAAAAGCTGACGTGGAACGGGTGCTAGAAACGAGGCATTGAAAAACATAACAAACCTGATACCCACTAAAAAGGCCATAACATATGATCTATGAGTGCATGTTGGCGCCGCAACCAGTCAAACTGAAGCTCATGGAACGAGCTATGATCTGGCAGGTGGAGAAGGCCGAATTGACACGCGGATCGAAAGTTAGGTCCGTTTGAAGACAAGTTCAACGGGACACCGGTGACAGAAACGGGGTTTTGGAGGCCTTCGGAGGGGTTTTGGGGTCGAAAAACTCGACAGAACCCTACTTGTGTCTAACCAGTGCGTAGATCTCTTCGCTAGCTTCGATTTGATATGTGGTAGAGCCCAAACAGACACCCGGAGCGAAAGTTATGGCCATTTGAAGTTGGAGAACTTTTTTCAACTTTTTTATAACTCTAATATCGTCCACACCTTAGAACGTCTCACGGTTTTGATTATATGTGCCTCTATATCTCTTCATGAGCTTCGATTTGACTGGTCGTGGCGCTTCAACGGACGCCCGGATCAAAAGTTATGATCGTTTTAGTGTTTTCGGGGTTTCTCACGTTTTTTTATTTTTTTCATTTTATTTCACGGCGGTTTTACCGAAACCGCCGCTATTTCGCGGAGGTTTTTTAAAAAACCGCCGCTAATCCTTGAATAAAATTTAAAAAACAATAAAAAAAATAATTTAAAAAAAATAAATTTTTTTTTGCCGTTTAGCGGCGGTTTTTTCGCGGCGGTTTTTAAAACCGCCGCGAAATGCCAGCCCGAAACGCATTTCGCGGCGGTTTTCTCGTAGTGCTTCTTGTTGATTTCTATGATGTCCTCATCCATATAGTATGCATGTTGTTATAGAGAATGTAGTTTCATCACCACATGATCCTTCAGCTTTTATTCTCCATTGATCACCACCAATTGGGTGATATCTTCCTTAACATCCAATACCTTCTCTATTTATACTGTTTCAATAATTTAAAAAAATGAGAAGTCATAAGGTAGTTCATCTTGAGTAAGATTAAAACATAAAGAATCAATAACGAAATAATCTATTTCAGGTAAGTCATATTGTAAATTGATCTATTTTAGTAGGACCATTGACAAATAAATATCAATAGGTGCATCTTCATTTTTATTTTCCATTAAAATATATATGTAGAGATATGTTGGTTTTTCGTTTTTCATATATGGGAGAATCACTTGCATTTTCATCTTATACAAAGTATGACCAATACTTAAATAATTAATTTTGATCTCCCACAATTACATTAGAAAGAATGTATTTTACAAATTCCTCATCAAGAAATGTTTTAGAAAAGATGAATATATCTTCATTGAATTACTTAGAGGCTTCCTTACGTTCTTTAACTTGAATACATCATGAATAATGAGGGTTTTTTTAGTTTTTTTTGAAATTTATGGTTTTTTTGTGTTTTTATGAAAAATGATGTGTGAAATTATTGTGACTCCCCATAAACAGCACAAAATAGATTAATATGGATTGTTCATGGATCCTTGATCAATATTTTATTTACCTGATCGTGTAATATAGTGCACACCCATGGTTTGGTCTCGAGGGGGCAGCTCACACAACACCAAATTTCTATTTTCACTATTTATATTTTAACTAATATAAAGATAAATAATATAAAGAGGTGAATTTTAATTATGAATATAATATTAATATATATCTATATATATAAATGAAATAAAAATAGAATGGATGCGGATAGAATCATGTTACATAGAAAATTGATACTCCCAAGAGAACACACAGAGTGAACCATTATCATCTCGTTATTAGTTTCAAATTTACTTAATTAACACACTCCATAGTATGTGTGAACATCCTATCCTACCCATGTTTTTAATATATGGGTCACTCAATGGTCTTTATGTACACCATGCACCACCTCTTCAATGAATGGAAAATATTACAAAAGAGATAGATAAGCTTCGAGTGCCAAGTGGAGACATAGAGGCACCTTTCCCACTAAGACAACTCTTGGAATAACTATAGTAAAATAAGATACATTATGTATAAAAGTTCAAATACTTGGGTTCTTCACTTAATTTATTACCTGATAACTTCCTCGGGTTAATTACTTGTGATCATGAGTAATAGAGATCACAGAGAAAGAGAACGGGGTAGAAATAAAAAAGATAAAAATAAATGAATGAGAGGAAGAAGAAAACTAATATATATTAAAAATTTATAATAATATTAAATAAAAATAAAACCGTAAAAATATATTGAAAATTTTCAACTAAAGTTTCCAAACCTTTTAAAATAAGAGGAGATTTATTTTTATAGGTGAAATGGGTGAAACTTGTGTCTCTTAATCTGTCTTTCATAAGTTTTTGTGTATTATACCCATTTAATGGCCTAATTTGGAAAAATATTATTCTTGAAATTTTTTCAACTTTATATTCTATGCCTAATCACGAAATTTACTCTCATTTTTTCACATATTGAAGGATTTATGAAAAATTTACTCTGAAACACTTTTTTGTCCTAGATGACTATTTGTATTTTCATTACCCATGTTACAATGCACTTATTACCTTAAAAAGTGTATGAATAATGCATGGACGCCTAAATAAAAAATCTTTCTTGGGATTTCCTCTTTCTCTATGTAAAATTTCATCTCTATTTAGATTTTACTTAGTGAGATATGGATCCATATTCAAAATTATCAAGATCTGGGAACACATTCAAAAGTCTGAATTTTGAGCTTCTTTTTGGCCTCCAGTATTTGGATTCAACTCTTAGTATAGTTGAATTAAATTCATAGAAGTAATCCTTTAATACTAAAAATATGTAATTTTGTAATTTAGATTAATTTAAAAAAATTTATTCCTAATATACAAAAATAAATTAAAATTGTTAAAAATCCAAAATTTAACAATTTTTTCAATTAAGCTCTAAGTACATCTAAAACCATAAAATGTGAAAATTTCTCTTAAAATAACAAATTTTTGAGATTAAATCATTAGAATTAAAAGTAAAATTATTGAAAATATTGGCTCTATCATGTATCTTGAGACTCAACTCCATCAAATTCAATCTTTCTCCCACTATTTCTTTTGAAGATATTCTCCATCTCAAGGTATATGGCATGTATAGACATTGTTACCTTTTTATATAAGGATAAATATAGATAATATCTTCTTATTTCCTTGATATATCCTATAGATATAAATTTAGTGTCTCTGGGTAAAATTATGTTTCCAATGATAACCTTAACAAATTCCTTGCATCTTCACAGTCATAAATTTAATAACACATATTTCCTCTGACACCATAACTCATACGAGATTCAATTTACCACATTTTTTATCACTTGGTTTGGTATTTTTTTAGTTTTTAATGTGTATCCCAAAAATGATAGAGGAATACTCACACGAATCATCATCAATCACACTATGTCTAATAAGGTGTGGCTCCTCTTTCCACTGACACCATTCCACTATGGTGTATAAGGATGAGAGAATTGTGATAGTATAATAAACTCTCATAGATAATTGATTAAATATTTTATAATATATTCCCTACCTTGGTATGATTATAGTTTCTTTATCTTATTACCAAGATTATTCTCTAATTCATTATTTTATTCCTTAAATTTCTCACATTAATCAAACATATACCTCATTAAGAGGATATATTAATATTTACTAACATCATCACTAAAAGTTATGAAGTAAGAGTATACACCTCTAGGTTCAACTGAAAAAGTTCCACACATGTCTATATAAACTAATTCTAGAATCTTTATATCCCTTTCACCAATTCAAATGAATGGATATTTGGTTCTTTTTTCTTTCAAACAAGTGTGACATATATACAAGGGTTTTAGTTCAAAAGAATCTAAATATCCTTCTTGATATAGATTTGTGAAACACCTCTCATTTACATGACCAATCTAGTGATACCACAATTGGGTATGATATGAATCATGTGAACTTGATTTTCTATTCATTTCTAGTACTTGATTTTTATATTCTAGTATGCAAAAACCATTATTCAAATGTGAAATCCCATTACAAATGTTATATTTAAAAAATTAGAAACTCTAATTTCTAAACTTGAAAATAAATTCATCCATATCTAAACCAGTCATAGATATTATGGTTTTGGTTACACTAGGCATATAATAACAATTCTTTAAAACTAAAATCAATCTCCCTATCAATGTGATATGGTAGTCTTCAATAGCTAGTGCATCCAGTCTTACTCTGTTGGAAAGTCAATGATCTACCTCACCTCTAAAAACCTTATGGGATCTACATGGTTCCTACATTTGGATACAAATTTTAGTACTAAAATATATATATAATAACTAATTTATATAAATATAGAGGTTACATTCAATAAAAAAAATGCACCTGAAGCTTCCCCTTTCTTCTTCACTAAGTCACAATTCTTCTTCTAGTGGCCTTTCTTTCCATAAGAAAAACAAAGTACATCCATATCCTTATCCTACCCTATAATCATTCCCATATTGATAGGGTAGTGTGAAGGTTCTATAGACTTGTAATTGGTCTTAGGTATTTTGTCCTTTAATTTCCTCTTATTCACCATATAGACTGAAGGTTTTTCATATTTCATGTCCTTATCATACTGGTGAATCAGATTCAAGAGATTCATAAGAATATTCTCTATATTTTTCATATTAAATTTCACAATAAAATTAAATAATATTTGAGTAAGTGAATAGATCATGAGGTGTGTTCATAATTATTTAGGTATCTTGAAACATAAAATTTCCAAATTCTCAATGCATCTAATCATCTTGACTACATGAGGTCAAGTTAGCACACCTTATCAATGATTATAGAGTGCCTTATAGATATCAAAACTCTCTTGTATTTATTTATTCTAATAAATATAAAAAATATGAGACAACATTTTGTATGCATACATGTATTAGTAAAGATTTTGGAGATGACTGGTCATAGAGGATAGCATGAGGCATTGGAAATATAATGAATCTTTCATGTTTTTTCAGAATATAGAATGCCCCTCCTCACTTGTCTCCAAAAAATGATCAGTAGGTACTGGGGACTCTAACACATAAAACTTATAATATTTTCATAATATGATGCGTAATCACATGTACCACTCTTATAAATTTGAATATGTTAGTATATTGTATTTATCTAATATAGATTGCACATATAATTTCATGGTCGTATAACTTTCCATTTTTTATAGTAAATAAAATTAGATTTTTGTACTTTATCTTGATTACCATGTGTGATGTAATAAATTTATTTTATTATTATACTATTGTTTTATCAAATAATAATATCCCTCACTATTGGATTCGAAATATCTTGTCACATGGATATTCTAGAGGAAAGCATCCATATTTCTCTTCTCATAACCAAGAAAAGGGTCTGGTCAAACTACTCAAATGTATTTAGGTAGGAATTCTTTTAAATTGTATTAACTCATAGTTAATTGATCCATTGATTAGACACTCCAATACTAAAATATTGGACTCAAATTTCATCAACAATTACCTCTAAGTTACACCATGCCTTATAATGGAAATTACTCTTGATGTTAACTTGGTTAAGTCAATTCAAAACATTTATTAGAATTCATCAATCAATTGAGGTATCTTTACAAGGTCCTGGCCAATACTTTTATCTATGGTTTCATTCTATCTTAATTAATGGAGATATATTTCTAACATGATATTTTATTTCATGGATTTTGTTAATATTTATGCATAAATATTCTTTATTTTATACTTTACATGCTTGTTACTATTATTTATATTTTATATAATTAATTAACCATGTCTAATAAAATAATTTATGAATAATATATTTATTTTATTTACTCTTACATTCTTATTAATTTATTTACATTATTTTATCGTGTTTAAACATCAAATAAACTATGAATCACATAAATAAATAAATAATCATACACTTAATAAAATAAAATAAACATTTTATGTGATCATGTGATTTTAACTTTTGGTTTGTTTATAAAATGAAAGATAAACTAACCCATGACCTTAAGGGAATAGCTCCTTGAGATGATACTTGGAACGAGTTACAACATTCCTCCTTTAACCTATGTATCTCTTTGATTGGTTTCACCTCAGCTTGGTCTTAAATTGTCTCCACTCACCTGGATCTCCTTCATTTACATATGCAAACTCACTCGCATGTGAAGGGGGTTAGGTATTTTGGGTTACATAAATAAAAAATGGAAACATGGGACCATACATAATAAAGAGGAAGGAATGATTCGTTGATCATCATATTTAATTTAATAATAAATTTAGCACAAAAAACTCATGTAATAAATAATTAAATTAAATAGAAATGAAACACTTGAATTCATTGTTCAAGCTCATGATCATCCACAACATGCAATGAATACACATTTAAATTACATAACATTAATTTCAATTAATTATTTATCAATATAAGTTTCTAAAATTTATAATTAATTATCTTATTAATTTTTTAATTATTTTATCTTGATTATTTATCCAAACAGTCTTTGGGATTATCATCCTCTATAATTTTAAATAGGTTATATAAACTAATTTTAATTTAAAATTAATTAATGTGTGATGTGTACTGACAAGGCACATGGTGTGTTCCCTTCGAGTCAGAATTTAAATTCAATCTAGAATTTAATATACATGACATGTACTAGAGGCAACATAATTTGTACCTTTCTACATTACACAGCATTTAATATGACTCACTCGGCATGTGAATTACATTGTGTATGGTCTTTTTATGTATTCTGTACTTACATGAAATTTATTCTTATGTGGCATGTCATGATATTACACAACATTTTATTCCATGGGTCAGTACATACAGTTTTACAACATGTATGAACACATGGAATACCATGAATATACATGGTTTGTATCACTAGTGATGCCCGTGAAGTACAAAGCATGTAAAACAACAATACACATCATGTATTTATAGAAATTGTGTGGAAAATAATTATTTAAAGCATTAAATTCCTTATGACTAACCAAAAATTACTCAGTGTGTAATTTGTGTGGGAAACCCTAACACTACATGTGTATATTGATACATTCCATGTAGTTCGGTTTTTCTTTAATTAATTTTTCATTCAATGTGTTTGACTCACACAACACATATGTATCAATGTGTAAATTGTATGAGTTGGCATGAGTTACATGGTGTGTATAGCCTACTACACATATTGTACTCAATTTCTGCCCACTTACACAACATTCCTAGGGGATCGGTGTGTATTCTATAGGGTATATTATGTGTTACATAGCATATACACCAGCTAAAATCTATGTAATCGCGTCTAGCTTGTGTCACTCAGCTGACAGTCAATATGTGGTGTGTAGTAAGTAACTATTGCATACTTTTACCACAAGACTTGATCAATTTACATAGAGTCAAAGTTGTGTGGATTTACATAGTGTAGCATCCCTTCCCTCCTCATTGACTTAAAAAGGAATGAGGATATTACATATCCTTAAGAGACATCCCCAAGATGCCAAAGGATGGAAATAAATTCCAAGGTCATCAATGAAATTGGGGGACACTTTTCCCTTTGAAAATAAAACAACACAACCAAGCACACCATAACCAAAACAACCACTATATGATGTATGAGAAAAAATATATACAATTCAACATATTACTAAAATGACAACAATAGAAAACTATAACCATTTACTATATCAGAGTACAAAGTGGAAGATAAAACCAACAATGCTCAAAGACTCCAAAGACATAACTTTATATCTCCCAACATGATCTAAGCTCTAACTCGACAATACATTCCCAATTCATCATGATGAATCACTATAGAAATGAGATACCTTTCCTTTACATGTATCTTGATAAAAAATATCTGCAAACATACCAAAGTTCCCAAAAAGGGTGTGAGTATAAAACTCAGCAGGATTTCCCCAAATGACTTATCTACTCATTCCACTGGAATTGAACAATTTAGTACATTTATATAAAAAATATATATATAACACTTTAAAATAGTTTATATCAAATCCAAACCATTTCTAAACAAAACAACTTTCATTCCAAAAACAAATTCCAATCAAACCAATTCCAAGGAAAGAAATCAAACAAGTCGTTTCAACCATTTTATGAATTAATTTGGAATTACCCATTTCATTTCAAACAACTCCATAAACAAACTCAATATTGGTATTTCCATTGATGGTGTAACTTCACATCCATACTCTATCCCTTTGACGGTGGAACTTCATGACCATTATCCATCCTATACAACTCATGCTTAACAATTTAATACAATAATCATGCCAAACCAAATTGTGTTAACACATTTCAATAAAATTATCCTTTTATTGAAAAAAAATCTAACCAATTTCCATGAATAAAAACCAAACAACCATTTTAAAATCAAGTTACCAATTTCACTTTCAACCAAAACAACCAATTTTCACTATTCCATAAACTTTCACCAAAGTGGGTTTCCATCAAGAATTGCACATCAATTTCAGAAATAAAACAAAGTAAATAAATAAATTTGATATCAATACTTTATTTTTTGATAATAGGAGTCAAGAGTGAATCCACCTACCTTGGAAACTATGGCAGAAATGAATAATGGTACAAATCCTTCAACAAAACTGGTTGAAACTCAAAAAACCCACCTTAGATCTCATTACCTAACATCAACACAGCCAAATATCATCATTATTGGCATCAAATATCATATATATATCCCCATGTAACTAGATATATGAATCCAATATAGGGAAGAATAATATATCTAAGGAAAACAACCAAGATCGGAGACTTTCCAAGGAATTTGGGCTTCAACGCACCATGAATTTCCAACAGATCTCTCTCGAATCTAGAGGAATGCTCTCCATAGCATTTAGGAAGAGATGAATTCAATTTAGGGTCTAAATAGGGGAAAACTAGCCATTAAGGAGAAAACCCAAATTATACCTACAATTTTCAGACCTAATTTTTGATTGTGCATAGTTAGGGTAAATGATTAGGCAAACTATGTGTTAACCATGAAAATGCATCGGTCCCTAAATGCACAGTTTCTCCTAGGTGTCTGCATGGTATAGAAAAACTGTGCAACTAACTATGTGCCTACCCAAATCCCACTACCTCACATTTTATAGTTTTCTGTAGGAGTTTCATGGTTTGTACTAACTGTACTCAAACCACGTACTACCAAAAACAAATCCCAAAAACATTTTAAAAGTCATAAAAAACTTCCCAAACTTCACCCAAACATTTAACACACTTAAAATAAATAAATAAAGTTATACTTAATTGAAACATGGGGTGATACATTCTCCCCCAATTATACTTTACATCTTCTAAAAGTAGAAAACTACCAATTTCTCAAAATATTTTAGGCCATTGCCCGACCATTTTCTTTTCCTATGACCATGTTTCTTCCTGAATCTGAAAATTTTTCCAAAAAACCCACACTAGACCAATGATTCTACCATGTAAGACTTTATATTTCTTATCTACAATGTGTACTATCATATGAACCAATGAATCATTTGGATCTAGGTCAATGTGATCCCATCGAATTATATGGTCAGGATCAGGTTGATGTTTCTTCAACTGAGATACATGAAACACATTGTGCAGTGCACTAAAATGTGGTGGAAAATCCAACTAATATTCCACCTCACCAATCCATTCAAGTATCTCAAAAGGCCCTCTATATCAAGGAGATACTTTCCCTTCTTTGTAAAATGATGATGCCCAAGCCTTGGAGAGATTCTCAAGAACACATGATCACTCACCACAAATGACAATAGATGTAAATGATTGTATAAATATTATTTCTAATGAATATAGGTCACCTTTATCCTTTTCTTGATTAATTTAATCTTCTCTTTTGTCTCTTGGACAAGGCTCGGTCTAGTTAGTGAAGTCTCACATGTTTCCACTCAACAGGGTGGATAATGATAAGGATGCTCATATAATGCTTCAAAAGGATCCATATGTATCAAGTCTTGATATGTGTTGTTATATGATAACTCCACTAATGGTATATGTTCCTCCCATGATCCACCAAAATCCATTACACAAGCCCGAAGCATGTCTTCCAATGTTTTCATCGCCCGTTCAAATTATCTATATATCTCCGGATGATGCATCATACTCATAGTCAATGGAGTATCAAGGGATTGTTTCAAGGATTTCGAGAAATGGGAAATAAACCTTGAATCTCAGTCTGATACTATCAAAACTGGTACATCATGCCTCTTTACCACTTCTTGGATCTGGATTTTGGATAAGTAATCCACCATATGAGATTCATTAATAGGAATGAAATGGTCCAACTTTGTGAGTTGATCCACTATCACCCATATGGAATCATGTTTTTTAACTATCCTTGGGAGACCTGTCACAAAATCCATATCTATTCATTCCCATTTCCAAATAGGAATAGGTAAATACTACAACATACCCATTGGTCACTAGTGTTCTACCTTAACTTGCTGATAGGTGAGGTATCTCATCACAAACTCATCCACTCTCCTTTTAATTCCAACCAACTAAAAGTTTTCTTTCAGTGCCTTATACATCTTCCATATTCTTGGATAAACATATGCTATAGTATTATGGTAATCATGAAGAAGTTGTTACTAAAAAGCCAAAGGTACAGCCATCCAACCTATAAATTACAAAGTTGAACTCCCATCAAGATTTTATCCCTCAATGGTCACCCCACCATTGACTTTTGACCTCATAGAAACACATTTTGAATCAGATGTTTTTGTCTCTTTAACCATATCCACCAAATCATGAATCAAATAAACTAGAAAGAAAAGTGCTAAAATAACATGGTCTTTACAATACAAGTGCATGTCAGTTATCACCAATATCAACTACTGGTAATCTGAAGCCTCTTTTTCCAACTGACTATATGAATTTCTGCTTAATGCATCTTCCACTAAATTTCCTTTACCCGTTGTATACATCAAATCAAAGAAAAGAATTTTGAGATACTCTAATAATTTTTTTGACTCATATTCAAATATCATTGTGTGAAAATGTGTTTCAAGATCTTATGATATGTAAAATTGTAAATTTCTCACCAAAGAGGTAATGATGCCAAGTCTTCAAAGCATGGACTACAACATCTAACTTTACATTGTGTGTTGGGTAGTTATTCTTATCAAACTATAACTATCATAATACATAAGAAAAAACATGCTCTCCCTGCATGATAACACATCCCAAACCTAATCCCAAAGCATCATAAAACACCACATATCATTGTCCTGATTTAGAAAAAATCAAGATCGATACTGATGTAAGGTGAACTATTTACTCCTAAAAATACTTCTAACATTAATTGTTCCATTTGAATGGAACATTGTTTTTGTTTTCAAAGCTATCAATGGTGAATACAGTCATGAAAAATCATAAACAAAGCATATGAATAACCATCCAATCTAAGGAAACTACGTATCCCAAAGACATTATTTGACGGTTTCCAAGAGATAACAGCCTATATCTTCTCTATATCCATAGAAACACCTTGTTCATAGCTAACATTGACAAGTAAATGTACCTATTATATCCAAAAATCCCACTTTGATAATTTTTAATACAAATGATGATCTCATAAAATTCCCAACATTTTCACCAAGTGTTGATCATGCTCATCCCTTGTCCTTGAATACAACAATTTTTTATCCACAAACACCACCAAAAAAGAATCCAGATACCTACAAAATATATGATTCATAAATTTCATAGATACTATTTTTTAATTCATAAGACCTAAAGTCATAACCACATACTCATAAGGTCTATATATACTTCTGAAATCTATTTCTAGAATATCCTCCTTTCGTAACCATAATTAGTGATATCCTAATTGTAAGTCAGTTTTAGAGAACCGCTAGGATCCCCTAAATTGATTGAATATATCATCAATGCATGTAAGTGGATATTGATTATTTATCATAACTAGGTTAATCTTACGATAATCCACATAGAGACGAAGAGTTCCATCTTCATTTTTCACAAACAAAAATAGTACTTCCCTTACAGACGTGCTAGTCCGAATAAACCCTTTTCTTTACAACTTATCCAACTGGACTTTAAATTCCTTTAACTCTTTTTATTCCATCCAATAATATAGAAGTGAGATAATATTGGTCCTCAGTAAAATATCAATCATAAACTCCACTTCTCTTATGGGTTGAAACCCTGAGAAATTTTTAGGAAACATATCGGTAAAGTGATCAAAAACTATTAGAAAATCATTATCCATGATCTCTTACTCAGATGAAAAAGTCAACCCTTCAAATCTAGTATGAGGTAGATCCAACTGCTGGTACCAAAAAGTCATCTTCACCTACCATTACATTCTGGTCTCCTCTAAAGATATGATCAGATTTATCCTTAATCATAAAACTAACTCTTCGGGTATAACAATTGAGGTAAGCTTTGAACATTTTCAACTAATCCATACCTAGGATTATTTCATATACATCCATCTCAATCACATAGAAATCCCATAACAATTTATCTCCATTAATTTTTATTAAACATTCTTTGCACATAAAGGATTGACATTATCTTCGACCAAGAGGTGTTTGAAGTTTAAAAATAGAAGGAATCATCTCAACATTTAAACACAAAATATCAATAGAATGAGAATAAATAAATGAATGGGATGCAATTATATCAAATAAATCTTGAAAAATGGTATAATTCTAAAGAATTGTACCTCTCAACATCTATGTTCTAGATTGATCATTCATAATAACTTGCTCAGATCCATGTAATTTCTTACTTTTTCCACTTTGGTCTTTATTACCTTGTTGAGATTTCCCTTATTAAGGAGTCACGGTATTACTATAATCACCATGGATTCCTTGAATCTACTGATGAGGGGTATTTTGTTGCCCTTTCCCCGTCAAATCATATGACATCTATGACACATGATAGGAGTCCCGAACACCCAACCTTGGAGAACTGCTACAATAGCACTAAAGATGCCACATATTGTTGAAGTTATGACATGCTCTATGTAGTTTCATACAATATTGCTTTATGTCATCCAAATAACCACACTAAAATCATCCTGGATTGATCTTGGGTTTAGGAGGAGGATTCACTAATCCATCCGTCTGATTCTGAGTCATCCCATTACATTGGAAATAGGTGTCCCTATTTCGATTATTCCCAACATTGTATTTCCCACCATTCTTCATAGGTATCATCATGCTCCCTCTACCCATAACTCTTGATATGTCCTTTTCTTCCACTATCACTCTATTGACCATCTCTGTATAATCCGGTATACCAAGCATGGAAATATCCAATAAAATATTCAGCCTTAGCCCCAATTAAAAAATTCATTCCTTCAAGGATGCACTAGCATCAACTTTTGGTGAAAATAGGACCAAATTCATGAATTTAGCCTTATAATCTATCACTATTAGGATATACTTCTTCAATATTAAAAATTCCATCATTCTAGAAATCCTGAATGTGTGAGGATAGAATTTTTTGTTGAATAATTATTCAAAATACTCTCATGTAATTACTTGGCCTAATTTTTCCTAGACTATTAAATCCCACCATTAGCGTACTATATCTTCCATAATATACGTCACTAAATTGACTTTAAACTATACTGGTGTGCTAAGGAAATCGAATATTTGATTCATCCTATTCATCCACACCTCTTCTTTCTCTGGTTCCAAATCACCTCAAAAGATGGGTGGATTTTAGTTTTGGAACTTAATGGAATGTTCTACTTGTCTTGATTCATATATTCATTTCCCTCTATCCAAGTCTTGAAAATCCTGGATAGTACTTTGAACCAGATTTTGGTTCACCTGTGGATCAGGTGTAACCACTTTCTTGACAGCTTCTTTTGATTGGTTTCTACGACATCTACGTGGTGCCATTTTATATAACCAAAAAACCCCATAAGTCTCACTCTTTATCAACTTAAGTATTGACAATTTCAAATTCTATCACAACATTACTTTCCAAAATTCAACATTTTTTCACTTTAATCCCATTTTTGAAATTTCCACCATGATTTTAAAAATCAAAACATTTTCAAAATGCCCATATCATGCCTTTTCAAAATCTCACATTTGAACACAATTTCAATATTTTTTTCAAAATTAAATTTTTTTTCACTAAATCATAAATAATTACTCAAAATGAAATATACTCTCCTAGTGGGAAGTTATTTTTATCAATTCATGTCATCATCTTCTCATTGTCTAAACCCATGACAATGAGGTAACACTCCTGTAAGTGTCTCAAAACACTTATGTATCCAACTCCCTGTTAACTTTAATTTTATCATAAATAGGTTTGATATGCCTTTTTATTCTCTATATTTCAAGTCCTGAAACCCTACTCCTTACTACCATACCAACTCAAAGAATACTCAGAATGAATTTTCAACTCCAAGACCTAACAATACAATTTGTACCCAAAAAATTTCTCAGATAAGACTAATATCATTTGTAACATCTCACCCCTCCTCATTGGCTGGAGAACGCATGAGGATATTACTTGGCCTTAAGAAACATCCCCATGATTACAAAGACTAGAAATAAATTCCAAGGGCTTCAATTCAATTAAGGGACGACTTCCATTTGAAAATAAAAAAACACAACCAGTCATACCATAACCAAAACAACAAATATATGATGAATGATAACAAAGTAATACAACTCAACATATTACCAAACTAATAACAATAACAAACTACAACCATATACTATATCAGAGTACAAAGTAGAAGATAAAACCAGCAAATCTCAAAGAATTAAAATACATAACTCCACAGCTCCAAAAATTAACCAAGATCCAACTCGATAATACATGACCAAGGTATCATGATGTGTGACTAAATAAATTATATACTTTCCTTTACCTATGTCTCAATAAACAAAATATGCAAATACACCAAAGTTCCCAATCAAGGGATGAGTATAAAACTCAGTAGGTTTTCCCCAAATGACTCACCTACTAAAGCTAATAAGATAGAACATGTTAGCATATTTATATAAAAAAAATTATATAAAACACTTTAAAATAATTTATATCAAAGATAAACCATTTCTAAACAAAACAGTTTTGATAACAAAACAGTTTTCCAATCAAACCAATTCCAAGTAAATCAACTAAATAAGTTGTTCCAACCATTTCATGAATTCATTTTCCCTTACATATTTCCTTTCACACAACCACACACACACACTCAATCTTGGTGTTACCATTTATGGTATAATTTCATGTCCATACTTCATCCCTTTGATGGTGGTACTTCATGACCGTTATCCATCCCATTCAACTCATGCTTAACCATTTAAGATAAAAACCATTCCAAAACAAATTATTCCAAAACATTTCAATAAATCCATCCTTTTATTGAAAACACTTTTCCAACTAATTTCTATGAATAAAAACCAAAAAACCAATTTAAAATAAACATTTTAAAATCATGTTACCAATTTCACTTTCCACCAAAACCCCCAATTTTCATAATTCCATAAACCATCACGAAAGAGGGTTTACATAAACAATTGCACATAAATTTCAAAAATAAAACAAAGAAAATCAAAAAAAAAAAAATCCTTCATTTTTTAATAATAGGAGTCAAGAGTGAAGCCACCTACCTCAGAAACTATGTCGGAAATGAAGAACAGCACAAATCCTTCAACAAAACGGGTTGAAACTCAAAAAAACCACCTCAGATCTCATTAACTAACATCAACACAGGGAAATATCACCATTATTGGAATCAAATATCATATATATATATCCCCAATAGACTAGATCTATGGATTCGGGAGAGGAAAGAGGAATATATCTAAGGAAAATGACTGAGAATAGATACTTACCAAGGAATTTGGGCTTCAACGCTCCATGAATTGATAACGAATCGCTCCCAGGTTAATGGTAATGGTCTCCACAACCTTCAAGAAGAGATGAATTAAAGTTAGGGTTGAACTAGGGGGAAACAATCCATTAAGAAGCAAAATCGAATTAGATCCAAAAATTTTGGGTCTAATTTTCTATTGTACATGGTTAGGGCACACAGCTAGGAAAACAATAAAAATGCATATTTCCACAAATTCATGGTTTATCCTAGGTGGTTTCATGGTTTGGAAAAACCATGAGCCTAAATTTATGCCTACCCAAATCCCATTGTCTCACTTTATAGGGTTTTCTGTAGGATTTTCATGGTTTGAACTAACCATGCTCAAACTATACACCTCCAAAAAATCCCTAAAACACTCCAAAAGTCCTTAAAACCTTCCAAAACTTCACCCAAACATTTCACATACTTAAAATAAATAAATATAGGGATACCTACATAAAAATTGGGGTGTTACATATAGCATGTGCACCAGCTACACGTTGTGTAATCCCCACTAAACCATGTAATAACCCCCACACAAAATGTCATGAATAATACAACCCATGTTTTGTGGTTGAACAAGGGTACACATTGTGTACTTTTTAGTTATATTCCATGTAACCATTTCTTGTATCCAAAATCCCCAAAATCGTTGGATATGGCCTTTGAGCATTCTTTATTCTTGGCCTATTATTGGTCATATGAAACTAAACAATCATGGTATCTTGATTTTTGGATTAAATAATGAAAATTTTAAATTAAAAACTAAAAATCAAATACATAATTTATAAAAAATAATAAATAATTATAAATTAATATGTGACATCTCTAATATCACTTAAAAGGATTCGAGGTATGGAGAAAGCGGGCAGGCTCATTCCTAATATTGTTTTCTATTAGTTTCCTTGGATAAAATCCTAATAAATAGATGAAGAAGCCCCATATTTTTCATAGATAGCATCTTTTTAAAGATAATTTATAATTTATTTAAAACAACAATTAACTTGTATTGATAATTCTATTATCTTTGATAAATTTGGTAGCCACTCTCATAGTCTCATAATTTTGGTAAATAATCTAAAGAATAATTCCTCTAGTAGTATCCATACATGCACAAAAAATATCAAAACATCATCATTTTTATTTTAGGTACTTGTATGAAGGAGCCAAAAAAATAATCATTCTCCATTGATCACAACAAGAATTCTTTTGGTCTTGAAAATATTCTATCTGGTTATCTTGGTCTTAAGATGGATGAGGGGGGTTATCTCTTCTTCTTGAGAGCATTCTTGAGAAATTATCTCTAGGTATTAGAGATAATTATCTTGAGATAATCTGTTATGAAGAAAATTTTCACTACTACAAAATTTATCATTAGAGACCGCCAAAAGAGGTTGTTAATGGCCTTTAGCGACCGCTGGCTGACTGCCAATGGCGGTCTCATTTGGCCCATCGCTAAAGGCCAATAGAGACCCCAATTGGTGGTCTCTTTAGGGGTCCCATTTCCAACTGTGATGGCGGTCAATAGTAGGATTAGTAGCGGCCGCTTTTGGTGGTCACTAATGCTATGAAAAATGAAACCATTAGCGACCGCCATAGGCGGTCTCTAGACTGAGAATTTTTTTAAAAAAATTACTGCATTTTGAAAGCAGCCAATGAACCAAAACAAAAAACCTAAATAAAATAGAAGCACATAAAAAATGTTCAATGTGGCTGGGTTCATGGATTAAGTGGAAGAAAAATGTAATTTATAACTCACCGAAGATGAATTACATTCAGTCACCCTTGACCTAAATATTCCTATGTTAAAGTAATTCTAAAGAATTCAGTCCACCAGAAGTATGATAATAGAAATTATCATATAGATATAACTGATTGGAAGAAGTTGTGATTGGAATCCATTTCAATTACAACTCATACCAAAGTAATAAATCTGAGTAAAAAATATATTCAAATAAATTCAAATGACTAGATAATAATTCATCAAAAAATATAGTAATATTTTCATGAGAGTTACTGAAATCCGAGCTTGATGATTATTAGATGATCACCAAATGTATTTTCATAGGACATTAATAAATCCATGTAATGTTCATGTAAGTGCTACATGTTTCTTGAATGAAGTCAAGATCATGTGAAAGAAAAAGATGTTATGCCTTCAACAACCAAAGAAAATCATAGAAGGTTCCGGGTATACTGACTAGTATTATCATATAAAATCATTATAATATATCTATTTAAGTCATGAAATCTAACACAGATGTCCTCATCATGTTCAGATCTTGTTTTGATAAATAAGAGCTTGATGTTGAGGATTATACTAAGGAAAATGATCAAATAGATACTGGATCTGAGTTACTTGATGTTGAGAATTTATTTAAGAAGCTGATATGTTATATTAATAAAGGTTAAGATATTTATAATCAATCCTTTAAGATTACTAAAAAGAAAATTATAGAAATATAAAAATTGAATTTGAAAATGAATGACTGAAATTTTAATTAGTTAGAATTACATCTACAACAAAAAAATTAATTTTAAATTAATAATGCATTGTTGGTGTTGTTTACAGGATCCGGGAAAATTTAAATGTATTCAGAAAGAAAATGCACCTTGAGTCCAAAGATCTGATACTTTGTTGCATTCCTAGATCATTCTTCCTCTCCTAGTGTTTCCTTGGGTGCTATGTGATGACTCCCCTATAAAAATTAGGTGATTGGTTGTTGAAAATTCCAACATTTCTTATTGTCTACCCAATAAAAACAGAGGCAATAACAGTTAACAATGGGTTGTGTACCTGTCCACTCAGACCGGTCATGTTGATGTCAGCCATGAGATCTTCCAGGTGCATGCTTGTACAAATATTAATGTCAAACAGGCTTCCAATATATTTCCACAGCTTCTAAGAAAACATGCATCTCATGAATAGGTGTTGTATTCTCTCTTAAATCCTCAAGAATAAATGACATATTGAAACAAGTTGTTTCACATCCTTCTTCTTCCAAACCCAGAAACACTTCCACCAAAAAAAAATTACCTTTATTGTAAAAGAAAATAAAAAATCCAAACTGAACATAAAACTTACAATATGATTCAAACTCTAGTGATTCATACTCACACAACTGATCTTGGTTATTTACAAAATCTATTTTCACAGCTGTAAGCAATGCTAGTTTTAGAATTACATTTGAGTAATTTAGAAAAACTAGAATCTATAGGGTTGTGTGTGAACAAAATTGTTCATTAAGTTGTGCAAAGTAGATAATAAAATCCATATTCCATTGTTTCTCAATCTTGTAAAGAAGATAAATAGATATTCATATATAATTTTAATTCTTAATTAAAAAATAAACACATTTACATTCATACATACCTCAACCCTTAAATGCAGACGGCTCTGAAAAATGATATGGATATGGTGTTTGTTCCCCTGGCATATCTGCGGTCATAGAAAACATTAATAAGGAAAGGATTTTATGCCTATTACAGTTCTATATAATGTGAACTTCAAAGGACTCATTTACTTTTTATTTAATACACACATATTTCATCGAATATAAAGGGGTGTTAAATTTTTATGATTTTATTTCATGTTATAATCAATTGCTATAGACACATCAAAATGAAGAGTTCTTGGAGTAACAAGTGATCATCATTGTTTATACACTAAATTTCAAACCACCCCTTGCCAATGATCTAAAATGCACCACAAACTAAATAATTAAAACATTTTTTATACACTAAAAAGAAACATTTTTCACATAGTAAAGACATTATCTAAGACATGCCCTTATAATTTGATTCTCTTCATTCATCAATGCATTAAAAACAAATTAAAAAAACAGCAGGCAAGTGAATTAGTGAATTTGAAACTTCTCTCTACCAAAACAAAGATCTATTATTTCAGATTTGAAAATGATATTTTAACACATGATTATTCCATTCCTTGGAAACCACCATAAGAAAACTTCATCCATGCTCCTTCTACTAATATTTCCCAACATATGAGAAAGAAAATTCCTACCCAATCCCCTCGAAGCATGTACGAAATAAATCCATGTCTGATGAGGAAAAAAATACCCAATTCATATTCTTTACATCGATATGCATCAGATTATAAGCATCTACATCATCTAAGATATATTTATTTAATCTTTTCATCATTTCAAGGGAAAATCAGCATAGGAATGACCTTCTCCAGACCGATGTTTTTCATCATGATTATGTAGTTGTCTATAACATAAAGGGGCCTTGAAATTCTACCTTCTGTATTTACTGAAAATGTGAAGTTTTCTAGATATATATCTCAAAGAACTTGGTTTTTCTATCATTGTAATTTCCATCTTATAAATTGAATTAAAAAATTATTGCAGATCATAAAATTGATACGATAGTAGCATCAAAAGTGGATAAAATCTGGCGTTAATTTCTTGTAGGGAAGATCATATTACTACCATGATTAAGGTTAATCATCTCATCATTAATTCACTTAAAACAACGCACCCTTATGGTCACACCAAATTTGATATACGTATGGGGAATAAATGAGAAACAAATTCAGTTTACAAAGACTAAACAATAAACAACAAACAAATCACAAAGCCAATGCATTGTGTAATCTGAGAGATAGAAGTGCACAAAATAAAAACACTAAAACCAAAATTAGGTATTACCAAATAGGGAAACAAATCTGGAACCAAGTGAATAAGTGGAGTTAGAGGCTGGGTGAGACACGAAGGAGGGGCAGTGGTGAAGTCGGATGGGTGGCGTGAGGCTCCGGGTGCGGGCGCGACGACGAACGATCCATGAGGATAGGGATATGGGGGTGAGGGAGGCAGAGGCAGAGGTGGGGAGGGGATCTGGGGAGGGATAGGGAGAAAAAGAAAGAGGGTTCTCAAGCCGATGGTTGAGTAGGGTTCGGTGAGGGGTAGGATGAACGACAATGAAGGTGGAGGTAGGGTTTGCTGAGGGTGGTCGGTTTGCGAGGTAGGAGTGGGGCGCAAGGCGGTGGGGGCGATATCGCATGAATTTTTTTTAAGCCTAGAGACCGCCATTGAAGGTCTCTATTGATACCCAATAGCGACCGCCAATGGTGGTTTCCTGTTCCATGGGGATCCAAATCATAAATTTCTAGTAGTGTATCTACACCCTCTAAAATTATGTAATCCAAATTATATACTTAAGGATAACAATTATTAATTATGCATAGTCCATTAACTAATTATTTATCCTAAATAAACCCCATGTAAAATAATAATAATATTATTATTATATTTCATGACATGTGTTAACTTTTGTATATTTAAATATCATTTACTAACCAATCAATCATTATTTATTTAAATGATATTTAATAAAATATATCATTTATATCAGACCCTTAACTCATTAGATTTATCCTCTTCTTCATTTATCAAATCTTGAATAATAAATATTTATTTAAATAAATAAATATCCTTATATTATTCATTCAATAATAAAATATTATATTCACTAAATTTTGAATAAACATTTATTCAATATTAAACTCACATATATTATGAACTTGAATCATTTTTTATTGAATTTATGTGATCATCCAAAACTAAATAATTATTATTCAACAAATTTAGAACAATATTTATTCTTAATATTAAATTAAACTTGAATTTAACTTAGATTTTGGATACTATTAGTGTGTGACCCTTTGGCCTCTTTAGCGATGGCATTAAGTTAACTTTCTTAAAGTCCAAGATTGGTGTCTAGCAGTACATTAAGGATCCTATAGAGAAAGAAGTTAAATTTTCAACTTCAACAACCTCATATGAATTCTTTTTGTGTAATATAAAATCTTTGTCTCAATATTTCATTAAGAAGGTTGTATACTAGTGTCAACAACCTATATAGTTGATATATTTTTTTTGACTACCTAAAATGAACTCATCAATAAACCATCATGTCCATGTACTTAATCAAATAATTCAATTTCAGTTAAAGGTCATGAGAAATCTTCTTCCATTAACTTAGAAGGGACAAATACTTTCTTGACTTATTAAATTAATTTCATACCACTTATGACTCACCAAACTTATCCTACCTCATTGTGAGTATATGTTGTCATGTTTTTCATCAATAGATCGAAATACACAATTCATGAAATACATTAATAATAATCTCAAGTCTAAAGACCAATAAATATGTCCACCAAGAAGAATATACAATGAAACATATAACATGTTGAATTCCTATCATTGAGATTGTCCCCATAACCTTCTCTCTTAGAGATTATCAAAGAAAAAACTTTATTAAAAGAAGCTTTATATGCTCATGACCATCCAGCACTTGATATCCAAAATATAATCTGTATCTTATCAAATGATTTCATCTAAACTATATTACATATGTTTGATAATATTGTCAGGGAATTTTCAGATTCTCATCATAGTGGGTAATTGTTATAACCTTTCGATGTGAAAAATTCTCTATGTACATTATCACAAAAATGTTACATAGAAGAACACTCATCATGTGATAATATATTTATTAATATTATGATAATGGAAAGTATAAAGTTAGTTGGTTTTAGGGAACCAACTCCATCAATATTTATAGGTTGAATGGAGGTTTTAATCAATGATCTAGATTAACCCATATCTCCCATGTGATATCCAATGGTTGAATACCAATGATTAGAGAAAACTAAGTGTTTTTCATATAAAGGGTTGGAGATGAGAATGTGAAGTAATAATAATTTTAGGATTAAAAAATTCACATAATGAATATTACATAACACTCCCCCTTGGATGTCATAATTTTATGTAATTTTATGTAATCTTAACTTAAAATAAACTATGTGGGGAAAAACAAGTGAAACCAAAGTAATTTTATTTCATGTCATGATACCTCATTAAAACCCTTATAAAGAAAACCCATTGGAAAAAACCCAATAAAGGGGAAAATATTGTAGCATTCTTAGCACCCTCTCATAAAATCATGATAGATTTTGTAGTCTTCATATCCTAATTTTATAAATAAATTTCTCAAAATTTATAGTTTGTAATTCATTTGTGAAAAAATATACAATATTATCACACAACCATATTTTTTGTATATCAATATCACCATTCATTTAAATTTTTATAAGTGAAAAATATTTTTTTTGGTAAGATATGTTTTATATTATCACCTTTGATATACCCACCCTTTAATTGCACCATAAAAGAAACATTATCCTTATATAAGATGGTGAGTATATAATTACTCATGTCTAATCCATAATAATTTTTTATATGATGAATAATTGATCCCATCCAAACATATTCATGGATTTATTCAAGAATTACAATCAAATCAGAATGATTGGAGGAAGTCATAGAAATATTTTGTTTTATAGACCGGCATGAAATTGTTGTTCGACCATATGTGAACAAATATCCATTTTGAGATCTAGATTTATATGGTTTAGATAAATAATCATCATCATTATAACCCACCAATTTTGATTCTAAATTTTGGAATACACAATTATTTATACTAGTTAAATCTCAATGAGTAGAATAATAATATTACCATGCATCAAACTCATTGAAATAAGACCTCATATTATTTTTAAGGTTCATATGCACATGTAAATTTATATCCTTCAGTGTTAAATAGAATATACATTTATATTTATTTCATCATGGATAAATAAGTACTTCATAATCTCCTCATGTATGAATTACATCACTCATTGAAACAAGTGATTTAATTATTTATTAATCCTATTTTCATGAATATGTAAAAAAATTAAAAAAACTAATATTTTATCTTATATATGATTATTTCAAAATAAAAATACATTCTTTTTAATTTTATGATCAAATATTCCATTTATTTTTTAAACTCTTATAGATTTTTTATGTTATCCCAAACATATAGATTAATATATAAACATTGATATATACAAACCACGTAATGAAAAGATATAATTTTTATTTTTCTTTATATGAATATATATTAATATAGATACATGAAATACATCTTATTAATTTCACCCCATGGAATTAGTTATCAGATTGGGTGAAACTTATTGTGAATCAGATCGGCTACCCTAGTAATCCAATAACCGAGCTCACACTGACATATCCTAAAGGGTGTTCCTGATCCCCATGGGTTGGCGACTAACACCTAGAATCATACATAATTAAAGTGGGAATGATTTTTTCCACTACCATTGTGGAAAAGAGACAAAAAAAATAAGTATCCATATAAAAGAAACTTTTGTGGGAGATGTGTACCAGAATTTAAACAGGTATAAACAACCCAAAGTACTATAGAAAAGTACCAGAAAAATAGGATAACAGACCAAGTCCCAATGGTCATAACTCTCAATGTCCACAGATCAACAACTAGAACCACCTCCAAGTGGTGCTTTACCCATTCTCAAACCTATAAGGAGATACTATATAAACACCTGAAGGCACAGGAAGGGTGCGAGATAAAATCCCATTGGGGTCTCACTAAGGATTCCATAACAGATGAAAACATTTAATTAACCAAAGAGATCTTTTAATTTTAAATAAAAAGGTTTTTAATTTCATGAGAATAATTAAATCAACTCATTATTTATATTTCAAATGATGTAAATAATTTTAAACAAATGAATTTCTAAATCATATTTCAACAAATCATTCTTTACATTTCAATTTATGGAACATTTCTAAACAATGGCTCAAATAAACACTTTATATAAAATTGTTTATATAAATTCAAAAGTCATGTAAAATAGTTCAAAACAATGGAATATAGTCATTTATATATCAAATATAAACAAGATAGAAATATGGTTATCTTTTAAGAGGTACGATAGTTCTAGGTTATGGGATCCTCACACACTCATGTGATAATAACTGTAATGTCTACACACATCCCTCAACACTGGAAAGAGTGGACTCATCTGTATCCTATTAAGGAATATGATGTAAAAAATAATGTTCATGTTAGAGTTATAAATTATCAATCTAGTTCTAGAAATTCCCATCCTAACATACTTGTCCCAAATACTCACTAACTACCTCGGCTTTAATGTTCTCTAGTATCAAACATTGATGGGAAATTTATTTTAAAAATAGTTTAAAATACAATTCATCCCATTATCCTATTTCAAATATGAAAATTTCCATTTAAAAAACCAAAATAAGTTTTTAATAAAAACATTCCTTTTTAAACAATAAAACTTATGGGTTTTAATCAAAAAAGTTTAAGAAGTTTTTTATATATAATAATTTGAAATCAATTCACAATTCAATTTCACAATTAAACTCACATAATTAAATTCAATAATTTAATTGAAACAATTTCCGTTATTTTCAAAATTTATATTTAATAATCCAAATCTCCAAAATTTTCCAACAATTTCAAAATCACACCCCAATTCAATGGAATTGGGGGTTTTCCCAATTTCATGCAAAAAATCAATTTCCAAAAATACTCAATTCAATGGAATTGGGTTTGTAATCAATCAATTGAAAGAAATTTCATTTAAAATAGCAATTGAATTTAAATCAATCAATTTTGGGTTAATAAAAATTGGGCATCACAACGGAACCACTTACCGCAAATCACTGGATATCGAATCACCAAGCCCTATATGGGATTCGCCAATCAAGAACGAAGAAGAAAAAAACTAGGAATCAAACCTAGGTTTAAGATCCCAAAACATAGTGTATTAGATCCAAAAATCAACATGTGGATCCATAGAACCCTAGGTAAGAGGAGAGAGATAGCAGGAGGTGGAGAACAGGAATAGAAAACCAACTGGGAGAAGATCGAATAGCATTCCTGAAGCTTCAATATGCTTTTTAGAGGGTTATGAGGGGATAAAAACTACTCTTGTGAGCCTTAAAGGAAGGATAATTCATTTTGGGGACATACTATCCCATCGGGCATCTAAAAAGTAGGGTTTAGTATTTTTAAAATTAGATTCGAATTAAAAAATATCATATGCACTGTTTCCTCAGTAGAGCCGCACATATTAGAAAAATGGTGCACCCTAGTTGTATCCCACTTTTCTCCAAGTGAATGGTTTCTCTTTGGTGGTTCATGGTTTTTCAAACCATGTTCTAACCATAAAAAAACCCCATGTTCCAGGTTTGCACTAATTCTAATGAGAGGGAACACAGTTTGGGAAAACCATGTGACAATCGTGCGCTAGCCCATATCTTCTAAAATTTCTCAAAATTTCACTAGAAGAAACCCCAAACAAAACCCAACCAAATAATGGTAAAAATAGGGGTATATAAATGCATAAAAACAATAACAAGGTGTTACAAACTCCCCACCATAGAAAATTTTTGTCCCTAGAAAGCCTGCTTAGAAGCTTTCATGTTAAAAAAATGAGGTCATTACTCTCTCATCAGTGCCCCCCTCTCCTAAGTCTCATGAGAATCAAAACTATGTTGCCATATAACATGAATCAAAGGTATCATCCTCCCATGAATTACCTTGGTTTAAAAATCAACTATCCGGACTGTTCATTCAGTCACAGATAAATAAGGTTCAACCTCAATATCACTCCAACTCAGAATGTGAGATGGATCAGACAGATACTTTCTCAGTTATGATACATGGAACACATTATGTATTGACATCAGTTATAGTGTAATTTCTAAATTATAATAAACTTTTCCCTCCTTATAAATAACCTTAAAAGTTCCCAAAAAACAAGGATAAAATTTCTCTTACCTCCCAAGTCGTAGATAACCCAACCGGGGTGAAACATTCAAGAACACCTTGTCACCAACTAAGAATTCCAAAGTTCTATGATGAAAATCAGTATAAGACTTGTACCAGATCTTTTCCATCAACAATCTCTGGAGAATCAACTAAATATTTCTCATTATCTCTTGAACCAGGATTAGTCCAAACAAAGAACTCTCACTAATATCTGACCAACAAAATGAAGATCTACAAGGGTGTCTATAAAAGGTTTCCAAAGGATCAATTCTGATCACAGACTAGTAAATATTATTATAAGAAAACTCAACTAGCCCCATATGGTCATCTCAATCCCCACCAAAGTAATGAAATCAATAGAAAAGAATATCATCTAGAATATATATATCTCCTTCTTTCCAGTCATTTGACTGAGGATGGTATGTCGTACTCAAACAGACTTGAAATATTAGGGCCTCTTCAAGGCCTCTTAAAAATAAAGAAGTGAACTAAGTATCACTATAAAATACTATAGAATAAGTAACTCCATACAACCAAACAATCTCTTTCACATAGAGACTTCCTAACTCCTCAAATTTGGTTGTATCACGAATGAGTATAAAGTGAGATGATTTAGTAAGTCGATCGATCAAAACCCATATCGCGTTCTTATTTCTTTGGGTATGTGGAAACCCAAACAAAAATTCAATAGATATCTCATCCCAATTCAAAGTAGGCATTAGAAGTCGATGAAGAAAACCTGAAGGTTTTTAGTGATATGACTTGACCTATTGTCATGTATAATAATGATAGATAAATTCAACAACGCCTCATCACATACCTTGTAAGGACCCGACCCCAGTTGCCCAGAGTTGGTGCCTTATTTGATTACGATGGCATACATACAAGGAATACGAATCCTGAATGGCCTATTAGTTTAGTATTATTGGAAACAAGTTACATACATAAGATAAAATTTACATATTAAAAGGAAAAACAACACTAAATTATTCCACTAGAAAAATCATATCTCCTAGATTATGCATGCATGTCATTCATAATTTACTTCTTCATGTCCTGAGAAAAATGAAATATAAGAAAGGGAGAACTCAAATGCTCAGTAAGATTAAGAAATACAGTGGAAGATAGCATAAACATTAGACATGGTGAATAATTGAAAACACATGCCTTTAATAATGAACTTGAACACATTATAGCAAAAATATGATCTTAATAAATAATTCCATAATAAAACATAATCATGGGTATTCTACTAGTCGAATGACCGCATGATCTTCAAATACTAGCATCATAATGAGGGAAGTTCATATTCTGAACATTCTGAAACATTTTTTCAAGGCCTTGGACAAGACGTCTAATGATTATGGCCTCGGCCAAAATCCATATATCACATTGGGAAAGGCCTCGGCCAATTCCACGTCTATTTGTCTCATGATACCTACTGATGCATCAAGGGGCTATAGCGGGACCCACCCATCACATAATAAGTCCAATTAATTCCTCATATGAGAAAGGATAAACATAAAAAACATGTACATTCATATTGAAACTATCATATGAAATGTAACTAACTTTCCCCAATTATTGAACATAAACACTAACCATTAGAAATAATATGGTGAATGGTTTTAGGATAGATAATCCACAATAAATTTATTCCTAAACCATTCAATAAAATATGGTATATGACATCATAAATCATTAACCACAACAATACATAAGAATCAACAAGAGTGTTGAATCAAACGAGAATAATCTTCTAAAATCATTGAGCAATTCTTGTGATAAATACTCTTTTATTTTGAAAAGAAGAGTTATTTCGGAAATATCTTTGTATAAAACCATAAGTAAAGTAACATAACATTTCATGATAAAATTATTGTTTTTAGAAGGATAATGGTTTCCAAAAATAGATTATAGCTTTCCCTTTAAAATAGATATGAATTTGAGAAATTCCCTTGTATCGGGCTCATATTTTTGGAAATAGTTTTGAGAGATTCTTTGAAAACAAATAACTATACAGAAAATAGAGAAGGATTCTGGTTGTTGTACATATATATATATATAACTCACACATAATTTATGAGGATTACATAACAATACATAGTAATTTCATCGAGGAAATTAGACAATAAAATTAACCCGAATGAAAATGGAAGTTCGGGTGGAAAAGCTTTACCACTTTGTAATCAAACGATTCATATGCCCCAAAAATTAATAGTATGAAAATTATAGATTTAATACCATGAAGATAAATATATTCATGATATGTGAAATCAATGGTTAATATACATACACCATACAAAAGTATTAGTAGTGAATATGGTAAATCTCATGAATATGGAAGTGAGATGAAGAAACCCTTACCTTAACTCCAAACGTGTTCTTCTCTAGAACTTAAGCTCCTGGAATATGAAAATATAATTATTAATAACTTATTTAAAAACCTATTAGAGATGTATTTATTTTATCATAGTTATGTTTAGTTCATTTATGTTCTTATTGATAAGTTATTGTATTGAATTTCGTCGCTTTGGAGTGTTCATTTTCTTTATTTTCATCTTCGGTTCACTTCTTTTTAAGTATGTGGAATGGATGTAATTCTACAGAATTGATGTTATATATTCTCTATGAACATAAATAGGTGTTATTGCTCATTTATATAACTTTATTACATGTAAAGAGGATGAATTATCATATAGAACTTTAATGATAATTGCTTCGGTTAATTTGTGGGTTTTGATTACAATGAACTCATTTTCCTTTATAACATAATAACATTTGTACAAAGGAATTACAGAATCTTAAATAGATTATATTATATATAAAAATCTGGTTCAACCATAACAATAATGGTTTCATGACCATAATTGAGAATGATTATAGAAATCGATAGTCAATCGTCCTTGAATGTGTAAAATTGACACATCTTAGATGGTGTTCTTGCTACTAGTATAAAAGAAGGTAAAAATAGAGTGATACTGATAAATTATTCCACTATCATGACAAAATTACAGTACATATAAGGTACTGTAGTCATCAAAAAATTTGGATAAGGAGAGGTAAATAGAAAAAAGAAAACAAATGAACTTGAAAGGAAGGGCAAAGAATTGAATAGAGGAATTTACCTCTTAAACCAAACTTCCTTGAGAGCCTCCTTAAGGGAGTGCTTTTGGTATTTTTATGAGACCAAAGCTTTCTGGATGTGGGAGATGAGGTTGGGAGAGTATTGGGATAGAATTTGGAGAAGTCACAAGGCTTGAGAGGAGTGAATGGAAGGGTGTGAGAGGGGGTTTTTATAGTGGAGGAAAGAGGATATTTCTTAATATAAAACTCATTAATTTTTTATTTCACCTCAAGACAAGGAATAATGAGTATTCCATGACCAAGAATAGTAATTTTATCATGTGATCCCGAACCAAGTGGGCTTACATCAGAATAAAATCACACATGACTCTATAATTAGTGTATTTATCTTAATTTTGCAATTTATGGTATTTCACTATTCATCAAAAATTCAATTATTTCTAAAAAATCCCAAAACTTTACCCGAACCATTTTTCATTATGTAGAATCCAAAAATAAAGTCCATTTTTCAAAAAAAAAATTCTAAATATTATTAATTTAATATTTAATTAAATCATAATTTATTCTAAAACAAGAGTTTAAAAACATTAGTTTATCTATTTTAAAGCATAGATATATTGTACTTACACTTGAATGTTATTTATATGCTATCATAAGTAAGTTTAATATTCATTATGGTATATCACTATTCATAAGAGTATGTTACTATTCATAAGGGTAGGTTACTATTCACCAAAAATTAAGTTTTCCTTATTAGACTCTAAATAACTTACTGAGCGTAATTGTGTATGTCGGATTTTTGAAATTCACATCACAAAAGTGAAAAAACTATGTTTTAAGGGTCACATATCAATTAGTTGTTAATTATGTTGTGATTTCATGTGATTATGACATATTTATAAGAAAGGAATTTCCTAAAAAAATATTGGGTCGTTACATTCTCCCCTCCTTACAAAAATTTCATCCTTGAAATTCACAACATATTACCTAAAAAGATTTTTGTATGTCTTTAACATAAGCTCCTCAGGCTCCCATGTTGATTTATCCATCTTATGGTTCCTCCATAGAACCTTTACCAGAAGAGTCGTCTGATTTCTCAATACTTGTTCTCTATTATCAAGTATCTTGATAGGCTCTTCAAAATAAGATAGATCGGGCTCAAGTTCTACTTATTCATAAGTGAGTACATGTGTTGGGTCTGGCATGTAATTTCTTAACATTGACACGTGGAACACATTGTGAACCTTGGAAAGACTTGGCGGCATTTCCAAACGGTAAGCTACCGCTCCAATTCGGTCCAGAATTTCAAAAGGTCTGATGTACATGGGACTTAATTTTACCTTCTTACCGAATTGTATAATACCCTCCCATAGAGATACCTTTAAGAAAACTTAATCAACTTCTTGAAATTCCAAATCCTTTCTTCGGTTATCATCATAGCTCTTTTGCCTACTTTGAGCTGTTTTGATAAGGTTCTTGATAATCTTCACCTTTTCCATTGTTTCTTCATAAAGTTCTAGGCCCACAAGCTTTCTTTCACCAACATCATCCTAGCAAGTTGGTGTATGAAATCTCCTCCCATATAATGCTTCATAGGGTTCCATCTGAATACTTTAATGGAAGCTATTGTTGTAGGAAAATTCTACGAGAGGAAAATACTGATCCCATATGCCTTGAAAATCAAGTGAACAAGACCTCAACATGTCTTCCAATGTTTGAATAGTCCATTTTGATTTTCCATCAGTTTGTGGGTGGTAGGCAGTGCTCAAACGAAGATCAGTATCTAGGGCCTATTGAAGACTCTTCCATAATCATGATGTAAAATGGGGATAACGATCAGAAACAATTTATGAGAGTACACCATGAAGTCTTACAACTTCATTAATATATATTCTTGCTAAACGTTCAAGTGGTTAATCTTGCCTTATAGCAAGAAAATGTGCAGATTTTGTAAGACGGTCAACAATGACCCATATCATATCATTATTTCTTAGAGTCTTTGGTAGCCTCATGAAAAATTCCATTGTAATATCATCCCATTTAAACATAGGTATAGGAAGGGGTTGCATGACTCCACCGGGATGTTGTCTTCCTACCTTCACCTGTTGACAAACTAAACATCTCGACATGTAATCAGAAATCTCTCTCTTCTTGTTTTCCCATAAAAAATGTTTCTTCAGATCTCTATACATCTTGTTTATACCTAGGTGTATAGAGAAATTTGAGTTATGAGCATTGTCTAATAGTTCCCTTTTTAGCTCAGGTACTGATGGAACGCATAACCTCTTCAAAAACTTCAGAACTCCTTCTTCATACATGAAGTCATCCAGTCTCCCATCCTTAACTGAATTAATTTTATTGTGCAGATTCTCATCATCAGATTGAGAAATTTTTATCTTCTCTAGTAAATATGGTTTAGCAATCATTTGAAAGAGGAGTGATGTTTCCCCTTCATTAACAATTTCCATATCCATCTTTCGTAGATCCATGAACATAGGATCTCTTTCAATTCCCATTTAAGTCAGAAGCCCATGATCATTCCTTCTTAATGCATCTACCACCTTATTTTCCTTTCCTGGGTGGTAGTGTATTGAACAATTGTAATCTTTGAGTAAATCGATCCATATTCCTCACCTCATGTTGAGTTCTTTTTGTATGAAAATATATTTCAAACTCTTGTGGTCTGTATAAATCTCACATCTCTCTCCGTAGAGATAATGCCTCCATATTTTCAATGTAAAGATTAGAGCTGCTAACTCAAGATCATGAGTTGGATAATTTTTCTCATGAGTCTTCAATTTTCTTAATGCATAAACAATAACTTTATTGTTTTGCATAAGGACACAACCCAGTCCACTCTTTGATGCATCATTGTATATTACAAATCCATCACTTCCAGATGGAAGAGTCAAAATTGGAGCATTGACCAATCTTATTTTAAATTCATCAAAGCATTTTGTACATTCTTTTGTCCACACAAACTTAACTCTTTTACCTGTGAGCTTGGTTAGCAGGTTAGCCAGTCGGGAAAAATTCTGAATGAAACGCTGGTAATAACTTGTTAAGCCAATAAAACTGTGTACCTCAGTTATGTTTGTTGGCGTGGGCCAATCTTGGATTGCCTTTGTCTTCACAGGATCAACTAGGATTCCATCCTTAGAGACAATATGGCCCAGAAAATAAACCGATTGAATCCAGAATTTGCACTTGCTAAACTTCCCATATAATTTATTTCTTCTAAGAGTTCTAAGAATATCCCGTAAGTGATTCTTATGGTCTTCATATATTTTTGAATATACGAGGATATCATCGATGAATACCACAAAAAAGTTATCAAGATATTACTTGAAAACTCTATTCATTAAATCCATGAAAACATAGGGTGCATTTTTCAGTCCAAAAGGCATCACTGTAAACTCGTAATGCCTATAACTGGTTCGAAATTTTGTCTTATGAATATCTTCCTTCCTCACATGAAATTGATGATATCTAGATCGAAGGTCAATCTTCAAAAATTATTGAGCTCCATGAAGTTGGTCAAATAAGTCATCAATCTGGGGTAGAGGATACTTATTCTTTATTTTAACATCATTGATTTCCCTATAATCAATGAAAAGCCTCATGGATCCATCTTTCTTCTTAACAAAGAGGACAAGGTCTCCCCATGGAGAAACACTAGGTGGAATAAATAATTTTTCACTCAAATCCTCAAGTTTCTTCTTTAGATCTACTAATTCTACAGAGGCCATTATATAGGGATTCTTTGATATAGGTCTTGCATCAATAATTAAATCAATAGAGAACTCAACTTCTCACTCTAGAGTATGTCCAGGTAAATCCTTCGGAAATGCATCAATGTACTCTTTCACTATGTGCACATCTTCAATTTGAAGTTTTCTTTCCTCGCCCATAGATATTGGTTTATATTCCTCTCTAAGTATTGTAATCAGTAGAGCTACGAGGGGTGGTTCTAGATAAGAATCAGGTGGAAAAGTTTCTGACCTAAACACAAGGGATTCTATACCATTTTCAAAAATTGTAACTTCCTTTTTCTTATAATAAATCTTCGCATCATAATTTGACAGCCAATCTATACAGAGAATTAAATCAAATTCATTCATTGGTATGATGATAAGGTTAGCAACTAGAGCGCATTTTGGTGTCTGGAGGGGGACTAATTGAGATGCCTTTGTTACAATGATACATCCACTATGAGTTTTGACTGATAACCCCGTTATTAAATTAAATTGGAAATATCGAATTTTCTTGGAAAACTGGGAAGATATAAATGAATGAAAAGATCCAAAATCAAATAAAGTATTGGATAAATTTGAGGAAATGATTAAAGTACCTGCCACCACATCATTAGGAATTTCAACCTCTGCAGTTGTGATTGCATAAGCTTGTCCCTGATCCCTTGGCCTTTTATATTGCATATTTCCTTGAATCTTTAGACATTCATTAGTATAGTGTCCCATCTCCCGACAATTATAGCATTGAACATCATTGGATTCCTTCTTCCCTTTGCAATCACTAGAAAGATGGCCTTTCTGACCACATTTGTACATACTCCTTTTCCTTTTAAGCATTCACCAGGGTGTTTCCTTCCACAATTGTCACATGGTGGAAATTCAACTCTTCCCTTTTTCCCTATTTCCTTATTTCATTTCCCAGGGTTTTTAGCAGCCTTCTTCTTTTATTTCTTTCCCTTAAAGTCATAAGACATAGAGAATTCTTTTTCTATCTTGATAGCACATGAAACTATATCCTCATATGATGAAAAACATTGGGAGACTAGTGCTCATTGGAGGAATGGCTTTAGGCCATCAAAGAATCGATAAATTTTTCTCCTTGGATTTAGTATATAGTCCATAACAAGTCTTTCTATACTTGTGAAGTTGGCTTCATACTTGGCAACATTTTCATCCTCCTTCTGCCTCATATTCAAGAATTGTATCACCAAATCTGCTCACTGCTCACGTGGGAAATATTTTTCTAAGAAGATTTCCTTAAAATCCCTCCATTCCATTTCTTCTATCTCTTCCTCCTCCTTTTTGTTTTGGATTAATTACCACCACTGATCTTCATCTCCCGATAGACGATATACTGCCATGAAAACCTTCTCTCTTTCATTACATCCTAAAGAAAGAAATATCTTCTCGCGGGAACTTATCCATTTCTCAATTACAAATAGGTTTGTAGTCCCATTGAATGATGGAGGTTGTTGTCGCATAAAGCGATCTCGCGTAGCTCCTCCATGTGTTGGATCTGGATGCTTCATACGGGTAAGGTTATTATTCATAACCTGAGTAAGTTTTCCCAGAATAGTTATGAGTTGCTCAGCACCAGTCACAACACTAGATCCAGCATCATTATCTTGCATTGGAGGAAAATCCCTATAGGGGACACGTGTGTTCATGTGGTTTCCATTCCTTCCACTTGGTGACAACTCTAGATAATGGAATACACTATATTAGTTTATGAATCATAATGTATAATATTAACTTAACAAAATACTTAGAAAAAAATTGAGGTCCTGTGAATGGATAATCCCATATTCACAAATATGGTTTCTTTGAGGAATATTTTACATTTCAATCCTTAATAATGGCTTGTAAAGAAAATGTGAATTATCCTAAGCATATCCCCCAAGAGTGTCGTAACCAAGAGTGCAGAAAGGCCCATTTTCATGCACCAGTTCTCATTCTAGTCTAGCTCAAAGTGGTGTTTTTGGGTTTTACCCCTAGATGCATCAGTGCCAGAGCCACCTCTACCTGTTTGTATCCAGATAGGGATGTATTGCTTGAAATATCCACATAATCTATTCCTTACCAAAATACCAGGATGTTATTGTATGTATATCCTCAAAGACTAACTTATGTACTCTTCCCTAATTCTACTTTTTCTAAATCTAGTTTCCAAGTATTCTACTAAACTTCCTTTGATACTAACTGTAAGGACCCGACCCCAGTTTCCGGAGTCGGTGCCTTATTTGATTACATTGGAATACATACAAGGAATATGAATCCTGAAGGACTGAGTAGTTTAGTATTATTGGAAACAAGTTACATACATAAGTTCAAATTTACATATGGAAAGGGAAAACAACACTAAATTATTCCACTAGCAACATCATGTCTCCTAGATTATGCTTGCATGTCATTCAAAATTTACTTCTTCATGTCCTGAGAAAAATGAAACATAATAAAGGGTGAGCTCAAATGCTCAGTAAAAGTAAGAAATACAGCGGAATATAGCATAAACATTAGACATGGTGAATAATTGAAAACACATTCCTTTAATAATGAACTTGAACACATTATAGCAGAAATATGAGCGTAATAAATAATTCCATAATAAAACATAATCATGGGTATTCTACTAGTCGAATAACCACATGATCTTCAAATACTAGCATAATAATGAGGGAATTTCATATGCCAGACATTCTGAAACATTTTTTCAAGGCCTCAGCCAAGACGTCTAATGATTAAGGCCTCGGCCAAAATGCATATATCACATTAGGAAAGGCCTTGGCCAATTCCACGTCTATTTGTCTCATGAGACCTACCGATTCATCGAGGGGATATAGAGGTCCCCACCCATCACATAAAAATTCCAATGTATTCCTCATATGAGCATGGATAAACATAAACAACATTTATATTCATATTGAAACTATCATATGAAATGTAACTAACTTTCCCCAATTATTGAACATAAACATTAACTATATGGAATAATATGGTGAATGGTTTTAGGATAGATCATCCACAATAAAGTTAGTCATAAACCATTAAATAAAATATGGTATGTGATATCATAAATGATTAACCCCAAAAATACATAAGAATCAACAAGAGTGTTGAATCAAATGAGAATAATCTTCTAAAATCATTAAGCAATTCTTGTGATAAATACTCTTTTATTTTGAAAATAAGAGTTCTTTTGGAAAAATCTTTGTATAAAACTAGAAGTAAAGTAAGATAGAATTTCATGATAAAATTAGTGTTTTTATAAGGATAATGGTTTCCAAAAATAGATTATATCTTACCCTTGAAAGTAGATTTGAATTTGAGAAATTCCCTTGTATCAGGATCTTATTTTTTGAAACAGTTTTGAGAGCTTATTTTAAAACATGTAACTATCCATAAAATAGGGAAGGCTTCTAGTTGGTTTACTTATATATAAAACTCACATAGAATTTATTAGGAGTACGTAACAATACATAATAATTTCATCGAGGAAATTAGACAATAAAAGTAACCCAAATAAAAAATGGATGTTTTGGTGGAAAACCCTTACCACTTTGTAATCAAAGGATTCTTATGCCCCAAAAATTAATAATATAAAAATTATAGATTTAATACCAGGAATATTAAGATATTCATGATATGTGAAATCAATGGTCAATATACATAAACCATACAAAATTATTAGCAGTGAATATGGAAAATCTCATGAAAATGGAAGTGAGATGAAGAAACCCTTACCTTAACTCCAAACGTGTTCTTCTCTCGAACATAAGCTCTTGAAATATGAAATTATACTTAATAATAAATTATTTAAAACTCTATTAGAGATGTATTTAGTTTATCATAGTTCATGGTTAGTTAATTTATGTTCTTATTGATAAGTTATTGTATTGAATTTCGTCGCTTCAGAGTGTTCATTTTCTTTATTTTCGTCTTCGGTTAACTTGTTTTTAAGTATGTGGAATAGATTTAAATATCCAGAATTGAAATTATATATTATTTATGAACATAAATAGGTTTTATTGGTCATTTATATAACTTTTTTACATGGAAAGAGGATGAATTATTATATATAACTTTAATGATAATTGCTTCGGTTAATTTGCGGGTTTTCATTACAACGAACTCATTTTCCTTTATAACATTCATACAAAGGAATTACAGAATATTAAATAGAATATATTATGTATAAAAATATGTTTAAACTATAACAAGAATGGTTTCACGACCATAATTGAGAATGATAATAGAAATCAAAAGTCCATCATCCTTGAATGTGTAAAATTAACACATCTCGGGCGGTGTTCTTGCTACTAGTATAAAAAAAGGTAAAAGGGAAGAGATTGTAACACCCGAGACTTTTATGTTATATAAATCATCAAAGGAATCTTTTTCTACACACAACACTTTCTTAGCTTGCTTTACACGAAATCACGACCTTCCTCAATATCTTGTGTCGTACGCAATACCAAGTTTCACTAAACAATGATATGATATTAAAATATTATTAAAACTAGCCATTATGAATAGTAATAACCACTTTTTGAAATTTTATAAATTCAAAATGGACTTCGTTTTTGGATTCGGAATATCGAAATTAGCCTAGGGTGAAATTTTGGTATTTTTTTGAAAACTTTCAATTTTTGATGAATAGTGAAACCACTAAGTGGTAGTTAAAAAATTGATTTTTTCATAAAACTTAATTTTACCGCTTCTGTGAGTGGAATTTCGAAAATCTGAGAGACACAGTTGATGTCAGTAAGTAAAATGTGGTTCAATGAGATGAAAATAATTTTTTGGTGAATAGTAACTTTTTACTTTTTTACCACGGTTAAAAGTAAATAGGGTAATTAAGGGTAAAAATGAAATTATTATTACCATAACACATGTCCTAATTCTATTGGACAAGTGTAATTCGACCAAAAAACCTTAGGAATAAAATATGACCATTTAGGCTCACTTGGATTAGATTAGGACATTTATTATTAATTTATTTAAAGAAGGGTTAAAATAGTTAAAATCAACGTTTTATAAGTAAATAATTTTTAATATGGGGTTATACATAAGATAAATTAGAATATAAATATTAATTATAAATCTAAAATAATTTCCTACATAATGGTATTTTATTTGTAATTTTTAGACATTAAATAATTTAATTTATTTATGAAACAATGATGATGCAGTAATTTTCTTATTAATGAAATATTGACATAATTGATGTTATAAATACCCAAATAAATGTAATTTGAGACTTTTTATGAATTCCACTAATTTTCTAGGTTAATATGACATGTTAGTATTGATTTAATTAACTTTTGTCGAACTAATCATTCTGTTATGATCTTTACAAAAAATCAATTACTAAATAGAGTCAAAATTGACATAAAATAGTTTTTAAAACAAATATTATATTATTAATTGTTATTTTATTCCTAGAAATCTAAGGCTCGGTCAAATGACTTAGATAAGGTTATATATATTAATAATAAACAACTTTGGGTTCTTTTGGCTGGTTATAGTAAGTTTATTAACCTTATAGTATAAGAACACAAGAAGACACGGTAAAAGTAAAATTATTTAACTTAATGTTAAATCTAAATGATAAGGATAAAATAGGAAGCTAAACTTATCTAAATTCTATTGTATGAGATTATTGCGACCCATAACCACCTTATCTTCAAAATAAATCAATTTGGAGCTATTTAAAACCGAACTTGACTTTATAATAAAATAATATTTTTAGTTTTTCCAAAGGAGCCCCTCTCCTCCCTTATAAAAGGGCACCTCCTCCCCCTCTTCCTCACACCACTATGAGCCTTCAAGATCGGCCAACCCCTGCCAATTTCTTCTCTCCACTTCCCTATAAACATCCTAGAGGTTCTGGTCTTCTTCAAAGACCTATTTTAGTGCCCTAAAAGGAGGTCTCAAAGAAGCACTTCAAAGAAGAGGTAATGTCCGTCACCGATTCTTTCATCTTTATTTCTTCTTCCACTTCTTCTTCTTTATTTGTTTCATTATGAAGTAATAACATCAGTATCACTCATATAGTGATATGTTATTATAAGTATGAAACAACCCTATTTCACCATCTATCCATCCTACGGAAAAAGAAATCACCGCACGTGCGTACGTACGGAATACCGTCTCCACGCCGTGGTGTAATCTATTTTCCACCACCACCTTACTTGGATGGGTATAATGGTGTAAATAATGACTATATATGACTATTATAAAGTGATACTGATTCTGAAATAGTATACATACACTCCAAAACAATTCCACGATCATAAGAACGATATCATCACTCGTGCGTACGTACGGAATACTGTCTCCATGATGTGATGCGACTCGTTCTACATGATCTTCATTTCATAATGATTATTTAAATGAATTTAATGAATGAATATGATATATATTACACTAATAACATTCTGGAAATTAGGTATCTATAACCTAAAGAGAAGAATAAGAATTTATTCGACAAAACACACATAAGAACAAAAAGTTATAAACACCCGAATAACAAGTAGCAATGAAATATTACTACTAAGAAGCTAACAATATGACAATATATGATATCATAAAAATAAGTATGATTCTGAAATAAGTCAATATCATTATTTAAATCATTATACAGGAGGTTCGGACACGTACAAAGCATATCGGACTTAAGGTAAGGGAAATATCACAATCTCATTTTTATCCGAGATTGTTTATACTTTGGTATTTACTAGGGTGTATTTTATCATCCACATCCATGTTTCCTCAATATGTAATATTATTTCCATCGACCTAAAATTTTTTAAATCCAATTTTACCCTTCGGTGAGTTTTTAGTAAAAGATATGAAAGGAATCTTTTGTCGTTTTTCATACGAGGTACTTTTTGACTTTTCTTACAAAAGTACGAGAAGAATGTTTTTTTAACTTATACGGCATGAATGGATTTTTAAAACATTATTTCCAAGAAGATTCCTTTACAAGTTTTCAAGTTTATTTTTAATCAAATTCTTTTAGGTTAAAATTGTATGACATGTTAAGAAAGGAAAAGTGTTTTTGAAGTAGAAATGATATTTTCCTCAAGAATGGAGTTCAAGTGTTTTATCAAAATTATTTTCCATCTAAGATAATATAGGGTTCTGTTTCTATCCCTATTATTACATGGATTTGATTATGTTGTGATGGAAATATTTTTATGAATTCCTTTATCTTATATGAATTGTTTTATGATGTCATGTTGTTTAAGAATCTCATTTTTACTACATGGGTTATGCAATGATGTATGATTTATTATTTTGTGGAACACATAAGAATGGTATCATTATGAGTTGGGTGGGACCTATATCTCCCTCCAATTCATTGGGTAAAGATTTTATATCTCATGAGATATACATGGATGGAACGGTAGGTTATACTGGTTCAGTGAAACAGGACTGAAACAAGGAGTGAACTCGGTTCAGAAATGGACTTTGTCCACTAAGATAGTCTTGGAAATGAGTATTGACTAATAAGAAATGATTCTATATGATTATGTGTGTATGCCACAAAGTTTCATGTTTTAAGTTATGATTATTGGTATTACATTTCACTACTATCATTTATCCCATGTTATGAAATTATGATCTCTTTTGCAGGTTAAGATTTCCAAAAGTTATGTGCTTATGTATATGATGTGATTGATATTTCTTTTGTTTACCCTTACTGAGCATTTGAGCTCACCCTTTTGTATGTTTTATTTCCCTAGGTCAGGAAGAAGGTTATTAAGTAGAATATGCCAAAAAGGGACTCTAGATATGATGAAATAAATGGGAGGCAAAGTAGATGCTTTATGAACCATTTGTTTATGTTTCCCAGTTTCTAAAGACACTATACCAATACGGTCCTTTCTTGGTTTTGTTATATGTTGTAATAATTTTGATTCAATTCTGAAGTAATAACAATGTATGTAAAGTATGGGTCGTTATAGTTGGTATCAGAGGAAAGGTATAGTCAACCTTTGGAAACTAGGATGTGAAAGCTTTCGTAAGAACCCTAAGGATAAGTCTAAGAATAGAACACAATCTTAGTGTTTTAGAAATGGCCATGAATAACCTAGTATAAGACCTTAAGTGTGAAATTTTATTCTTGATTATGTGGTTTTCCTATTATAATTAGTGTTTCTCACACTATTCTTCTTGGTTTTAGTCAATGGATGGAACCCGAAGGAACCGTGTTAATGCGGAATGCGACGGGAAATGCAATGATTGTCCCCCTGAGCAACCAAATGTTATGGGATCCGGAATGCAAAATCTTGTAGCCATGCTCACACAACTTTCTCAAGCTATGAATCATGCAGGACTTCCAAACGAGCAAAGGAAGGAGCAACATTCTGTTGAATCCTTCATGAGACAGCGTCCACCTTCATTCAGCGGGTCTACTGATCCATTAGTTGTTGAACAATGGATTAGTACTACTGAAAAGATATTTTCAGTTCTTCAATGTTCTGAGCATGATAAAGTCATCTTAGCAGTGTATCATTTGGAAGGTTATGCTGATCAATGGTGGAATCTTATTAAGAATACAAGGCAAAGGGATGAAATTGAGTCCATGGAATGGGACGAGTTAAAGAACTTATTATTCAATAAGTACTTCCCTCATATCCTTCGAACAAAGATGGAGAAAGAGTTTCTTGAACTGAAGCAAAAGGATGATGAATCTGTTGGTACCTATGAAGAAAATTTTACAAGACTTGCAAGGTACGCTTCTGGTATTATTATCCAACCTGAGAGTAAGATCGATCGATTATTTAGTGGCTTAAAACCAAGTCTTCGAAGGGCCTTAGCCATAAGGGACTTCAATAGCTACGAGGAAATCGTTCGATGTGCTCTCAAAGTTGAGATAGAGATTGGAGTAACCCATCAGTCATATGGGTTTGATAAGAAGAGGAAAATTGAATTCAAAGGAAAATATAAAGAGCACACTAAAAAGAAGATGAGCTTTCCCTTATGCTCAAAGTGTGGAAAGAAACATGGAGGGAGTTGTCTTAAAGGGACAAGTAAATGTTTCAAATGTATAAAGGAAGGTCATTGGGAATTTGAATGCCGTGATGATGGGAAGAAGATGTCTAATGATGCAAACAAAGGAAGGGATACACAAAATGAACCTACTACACTTCAATGTTTCAAGTGCAAGGAGATGGGACATTATGCCAATAAATGCCCTAATCCAAGGGTTGATGATGATGGTCGACGTCAATAAACTCTTAAGGCTAAAGAAAAAGGAAAGTCACATGCAATTTCTATCAGCAATGTGGAGTACGATAACGATGTGGTGAAAGGTACACTTACCATCCACTATAAAGTAGAAAATGTTTTATTTGATTCTGGATCCACCCACTCCTTTATTTCGGAAGAATTTTCTAAGGGTATCACCGTATTACCTCAACAATTAGATGTTGAGTTAGTTGTGACAACACCTAATGGCACAACAGTCGCATCAAAAGTTTATAATTATTCTCCGATTGAAGTTTGTGGGAAAGTGCTTCCTGAAAATCTTGTGATCCTTTCTATAGTGGAATTTGATGTGATTCTTGGCATGGATTGGCTTTCTCTACATGGATATCATATCAATTACCAAAGAAGGGAAGTCACATTTCATATTCCCGATCAATCTATGATTGTCTATCGATGCAAGGATGAACATAACCTTCCAGTAGAAATTTCTTCCATTTTATGGGTATTGATTCCACTAAATGAAGGTTATTTATCTCAAATGGTTGGTGAGAAACTCATGATTAAGAATATACCCATTGTATGGGAGTTTGATGATGTCTTTCCGAATGAATTACCTGGTCTTCTACCGAATCGTGAAGTTGAGTTTTCAATATAGCTCGTACCGGGTGCTTTGCCTATTTCAAAGACACCTTATAGAATGGCCCCAATTGAGTTGCAAGAATTGAAGAAGCAACTCTAAGATAATCTTGATAAGGGGTTCATACTTCCTAGTGCGTGACCTTGGGGAGCACCTGTTCTGTTTGTTAAGAAGAAAGATGGATCAATGAGACTCTGCATTGATTATCGAGAACTTAACAAGATCACTATCAAGAACAAATATCCTCTCCTGCGCATTGATGACCTATTTGACCAACTACGCGAAGCTCAATACTTTTCCAAGATTGATCTTCATTCAGGGTATCATCAATTAAGGGTCAAAAGGGAGGATATACCAAAGACGGATTTCCGTACAAGGTATGGACACTATGAATTTATAGTGATGCCATTTGGTCTTACTAATGCCCCTGTTATCTTCATGGATCTAATGAATAGAGTCTTTCGAGACTATCTTGATCAGTTTGTGGTAGTCTTTATACACGATATTCTTGTCTATTCAAAGAGCAAGGAAGAACATGAAGATCACTTGAGAATTATATTAAAGACCCTGAGAAAGGAGAAGCTTTATGCCAAATTTACCAAGTGTTAATTTTGGCTTCAAAAAGTTTCATTTTTGGGTCACATAATCTCAAAAGAGGGAATATCTATGGATCCAGTAAAAACAGAGGTTATCGAAAGATGGTCGAGACCAACAACAGTAACTGAGATCCGAATTTTTCTTGGTTTGGCTAGATATTATCGACGTTTTGTAAAAGATTTTTCACGATTATCTAATCCACTCACCAAGTTGACTCGGAAAGGAGTTAAGTTTGTTTGGACGGAAGAATGTGAAGAGAATATCAAGGAGTTGAAAAGAAGGTTATCCAGTGCACCTGTGCTCACACTGCCTTGTAGTGGAGAAAGGCTTGTGATCTATAGTGATGCATCCAAGAAGGGATTGGGGTGTGTTCTTATGCAAAATGATATGGTGATAGCTTATGCCTCACGACAGTTGAAAATCCATGAGAAAAATTACCCAACACATGATTTGGAGTTAGCTGTGGTAATCTTTGCATTAAAGATTTTGAGGCATTATCTTTATGGAGAAAGGAGTGACATTTATACTGATCATAAAATTTTAATGTATATTTTCACACAAAATGAGCTGAATATGCGTCAAAGAAGATGGTTGGAGCTGATTAAGGATTATGACTGCTCAATCCATTACCACCCTGGGAAAGAAAACAAGGTGGCAGATGCATTAAGTCGACAAGACCATGCCAGTTTATCCATGATGAGGATCACAAAAGATCCAATATTTATGGATTTACAAAGGATGGATCTTGGAATTATAATGGAAGGGGAAAATATTATCTTTCTCAAATGAATGTTCAACCATCTATACATGTGAAGATTAAAGAGGCACCGAAAGAAGATGTCGAGTTACAAAAGAAGGTGAGAAATGTTCCTGAATTCAACCTTGATTATGATGGGATAATAAAGTTCAGGAATCGGGTTTGTGTTCCTCCCATCCCCGAATTAAAGAAGGAGATGCTGGATGAGGCTCATATCTCTTCATTCTCTATTCATCTTGGAAGCACGAAGATGTATAGGGACCTGAAAGAGTACTTCTGGTGGGATGGAATGAAAAGGGATGTTGCTGAATATGTCTCTCGATGCTTGGTTTGTCAGCAAGTTAAAGCTGAGAGACAGAAGTCTAAGGGGATGTTACAACCATTACCCATACCCGAATAGAAATGGGAAAACATCACTATGGACTTTGTCACAAGACTTCTTAAAACATCCAAAGGCAATAATGCTATCTGGGTCATAGTTGATCGTCTTACCAAGTCTGCACACTTCATTGCTATTAGAGAGGATTTCTATCTGGATCATCTTTCCAGGATATATGTAAAGGAAGTGGTAAGATTGCATGGAGTACCACTTTCTATTATATCTGATCGGTATCCGAGATTTACCTCGAAGTTCTGGCGAAGTCTTCATCATACTCTGGACACAGAGTTGAGTTTCAGCACTGCTTATCATCCTCAGACAGACGGTCAGTCTGAGAGAACAATTCAAACTCTAGAAGATATGTTGAGAGCTTGCTCTATGGATTTCAAAGGTGGTTGGGATCAACACATACCTTTGGTGGAATTTTCTTATAATAATAGCTTTCACTCCAGTATTCAGATGCATTCTTATGAAGCTCTCTATGGAAAGAAATGCAGGACTCCAACTTGCTGGGATGAAGTTGGGGAAATAAAGCTATTAGGATCTAATATCGTTGATGAAATGGCAGAAAAGGTTAGATCTATTCAACAACACATAAGAGCATCTCAGAGTCGACAGAAAAGTTATGCTGACAATGGAAGAAAAGACCTAGAGTTTGAAGTGGGTGATAAAGCGTTCTTACGAATATCTCCCTGGAAGAGAGTCATGAGATTTGGAAAGAAGGGGAAGTTGAGCCCTAGATATATCGGTCCTTTCGAAATACTAGATCGTGTTGGGAAGGTAGCTTACCGATTGGCGCTTCCAACGAATCTCTCTCAAGTTCACGATGTGTTCCATGTATCTCTCCTGAGAAAGTACATACCTGATCCTTCACATGTACTCAGCTCAGAAGTTGTACCGCTGGAGCAAGATCTTTCTTATGAAGAACAACCGATAGAGATTCTGGATCGTAGTGAAAAAGTCCTACGAAACAAGACCACTCACTTGGTGAAAGTTTTATGGAGGAACCACCAATTAGAAGAAGCTACATGGGAGCTTGAGGATATGATGAGGGAGAGTTATCCTCATCTATTTGTTACAAAGTAACGAATTTCGAGGGAGAAATTCATTTTAAGGGGGGTAGAATGTAACACCTGAGACTTTTATGATATATAAATCATCAAAGGAATCTTTTTCTACACAAAACACTTGCTTGTCTTACTTTACACGAAATCGCGACCTTCCTCGATAGCTTGCATCGTACGTAATACCGAGTTTCACTAAACAATGATATGTTATTAAAATATTATTAAAACTAGCCATTATGAATAGTAATAACCACTTTTTGAAATTTTATAAATTCAAAATGGACTTCATTTTTGGATTCGGAATATCAAAATTAGCCTAGGGTGAAATTTTGGTATTATTCTGAAAATTTTCAATTTTTGATGAATAGTGAAACCACTAAGTGGTAGTTAAAAAACTGATTTTTTCATAAAACTTAATTTTACCGCTTCTGTGAGTGGAATTTAGAAAATCCGAGATACACGGTTGATGTCAGTAAGTAAAATGTGGCTCAATGAGATGAAAATAATTTTTTCGTGAATAGTAACTTTTTACTTTTTTTACCACGGTTAAAAGTAAATAGGGTAATTAAGGGTAAAAATGATATTATTATTACCCTAACACATGTCCTAATTCTATTGGACAAGTGTAATTCGACCAAAAACAACCTTAGTAATAAAATATGACCATTTAGGCCCACTTGGATTAGATTAGGACATTTATTATTAATTTATTTAAAGAAGGGTTAAAATAGTTAAAATCAAAGTTTAATAAGTAAATAATTTTTAATATGAGGTTATAAATAATATAAATTAGACTATAAATATTAATTAGTAATCTATAAATATTTCCTACATAATGGTATTTTATTTGTAATTTTTAGACATTAAATAATTTAATTTATTTATGACACAATGATGATGCAGTAATTATCTTATTAATGCAATATTGACATAATTGATGTTATAAATACCCAAATAAATGTAATTTGAGACTTTTTATGAATTAAAATAATTTTATAGGTTAATATGACATGTTATTATTTATTTAATTAACTTTTTTCGAACTAATCATTCTGTTATGATCTTTACAAAAAATCAATTACTAAATAGAGTCAAAATTGACATAAAATAGTTTTTAAAACAAATATTATATTATTAATTGTTATTTTATTCCTAAAAATATAAGGTTTGGCAAAATGACTTATATAAGGTTATATATATTAATAATAAACAACCTGGGGTTCGTTTGTCTTATTATAGTAAGTTTATTAACCTTATAGTATAAGAACACAAGAAGACACGGTAAAAGTAAAATTATTTAACTTAATGTTAAATCTAAATGATAAGGATAAAATAGGAACCTAAACTTGTCTAAATTCTATTGGATGAGATTATTTAGACTCATACCCACCTTATCTTTGAAATAAATCAATTTGGAGCTATTTAAAACCGAACTTGACTTTATAATAAAATAATAGTTTTAGTTTTTCCAAAGGAGCCCCTCTCCTCCCTTATAAAAGGGCACCTCCTCCCCCTCTTCCTCACACCACTTTGAGCCTTCAATCTCGGCCAACCCCTATCAATTTCTTCTCTACACTTCCCTAGAAACATACTAGAGGTTCTGGTCTTCTTCAAAGACCTATTTTAGTGCCCTAAAAGGAGGTCTTAAAGAAGCACTTCAAAGAAGAGGTAATGTCTGTTACCGATTCTTTCATCTTTATTTCTTATTCAACTTATTCTTATTTAGTTGTTTCATTATGAAGTAATAACATCAGTATCACTCATATACTGATATGTTATTATAAGTATGAAACAACCCTATTTCACCATCTATCCATCCTACGGAAAAAGAAATCACCACGCGTGCGTACGTACGGAATACTGTCTCCACGCCGTGGTGTAATCTATTTTCCACCACCACCTTACTTGGATGGGTATAATGGTGTAAATAATGACTATATATGACTATTATAAAGTGATACGGATTCTGAAATAGTATACATACACTTCAATACAATTCCACGATCATAGGAATGATATCATCACCCGTGCGTACGTACGGAATACCGTCTCCACGATGTGATGCGACTCGTTCTACATGATCTTCATTTCATAATGATTATATAAATGAATTGAATGAATGAATATGATATATATTACACTAATAACATTCTGGAAATGTGGTATCTATAACCTAAAGAGAAGAATAAGAATTTATTCAACAAAACACGCATAAGAACAAAAATTTATAAACACCCGAATAACAAGTAGCAATGAAATATTACTACTAAGAAGCTAAGAATATGACCATATATGATATAATAAAAATAAGTATGATTCTTGAATATGTCAATAACTTTATTTAAATCATTATAAACGAGGTTCGGACACGTAAAAAGCATATCGGACCTAAGGTAAGGGAAATATCACAATCTCATTTTTATCCGAGATTGTTTATACTTTGGTATTTACTAGGGTGTATTTTATCATCCACATCCATGTTTCCTCAATATGTAATATTATTTCCATACAACTAAAATTGTTTAAATCCAATTTTACCCTTTGGTGAGTTTTTAGTAAAATATATGAAAGGAATCTTTTGTCGTTTTTCATACGAGGTACTTTTTGACTTTTCCGACAAAAGTACGAGAAGAATGTTTTTTTAACTTATACGGCATGAATGGATTATTAAAACATTATTTCCAAGAAGCTTCCTTTACAAGTTTTCAAGTTTATTTTTAATCAAATTCTTTTATTTTAAAATTGTATGACATATTAAGAAAGGAAAAGTGTTTTTGAAGTAGAAAGGATATTTTCCTCAAGAATGGAGTTCAAGTGTTTTATCAAAATTATTTTCCATCTAAGATAATATAGGGTTCTGTTTCTATCCCTATTATTACATGGATTTGATTATGTTGTGATGGAAATATTTTTATGAATTCTTTTATCTTATATGAATTGTTTTATGATGTCATGTTGTTTAAGAATCCCATTTTTACTACATGGTTTATGCAATGATGTATGATTTATGATTTTGTGGCACACATAAGAATGGTATCATTATGAGATGGGTGGGACCTATATCTCCCTCCAATTCATTGGGTAAAGATTTTATATCTCATGAGATAGACATGGCTGGAATGGTAGGTTATACCGGTTCAGTGAAACAGGACTGAAACAAGGAGTGAACTCGGTTTAGAAATGGACTTTGTCCACTAAGATAGTCTTGTCCATGAGTCTTGACTAATAAGAAATGATTCTCTATGATTATGTGTGTATGCCACAAAGTTTCATGTTTTAAGTTATGATTATTGGGATTACATTTCACTACTATGATTTATCACATGTTATGAAATTATGATCTCTTTTGCAGGTTAAGATTTACAAAAGTTATGTGCTTATGTATATGATGTGATTGATATTTCTTTTATTTACCTTTACTGAGCATTTGAGCTCACCCTTTTGTATGTTTTATTTCCCCAGGTCAGGAAGAAGGTTATTAAGTAGAATATGCCAAAAAGGGACTCTAGATATGATGAAATAAATGGGAGGCAAAGTAGATGCTTTATGAACTAGTTGTTTATGTTTCCCAGTTTCTAAAGACACTATACCTATACGGTCCTTTCTTGGTTTTGTTATATGTTGTAATAAGTGTGCTTCAATTTTGAAGTAATAACAATGTATGTAAAGTATGGGTCGTTAAAGAGATGATGATAACTTATTCCACTATAATGACAAAATTACAGTATATATAAGATATTGTAGTCTTCAAAATATTTGGATAAGGAGAGTTAAAAAGAAAAAATAAAACAAATGAACTTAAAAGGAAGGACAATGAATTGAAAAGAGGAATTTACCTCTTGAACCAAACTTCCTTGAGAGCCTCCTTAAGGGAGAGGTTTTGGTCTTTTTATGAGACCAAAGCTGGATGGAAGTGGTAGAAGAGGTTGGGAGGGTATTTGGACAGAATTTAGAGAAGGCGCAAGGCTTTAGAGGAGTGAATGGAAGGGGGTGTGAGGGGGTTTTATAGTGGAGGAGAGAGGGGATTTTTTAATATAAAACTCATTAATTTATTATTTCTCCTCAAGACAAGTAATAGTGAGTATTCCATGACCAAGAAAAGTAATTTTATCATGTTATACCAAACCAAGTGGGCTTACATCAGCAGAACATCACACTTGACTCTATAATTAGTGTATTTATTTTAATTTTGCAATTTCTGGTATGTCACTATTCATCAAAAATTCAACTATTTCAGAAAAATCCCAAAAATTTACCCTAACCATTTTTCGATGTTTAGAATCCAAAAATGAATTCCATTTTTCAAAAATAATTTTCTAAGTATTATAAATTTAATATTTAACTAAATCATAATTTACTCTAAAAACAAGAGTTTTAAAACATTAGTTTATTTATTTTAAAGCATAGATATATTTTACTTACACTTGAATATTATTTATATACTATCATAAGTAAGGTTAATATTCATTTGGGTATATAACTATTCATAATGGTATGTTTCTATTCATAAGGGTAGGTTACTATTTACCACAAATTATGTTTTTCTTATTGGACTCTAAATAACTTACTAATCGCAACTATGTTTGTCGGATTTTTGAAATTCACTTCACAAAAGTGACAAACTTATGTTTTAAGGATCACATAGCACTTAGTAGTTAATTATGTTGTGATCTCATGTGATTATGACATATATATAAGAAACTAATTTCCATTAAAAAATATTAGGTCGTTACATACCTGGCCACTATAACTGATGTCGCATTTCATAGAACATCTTCTTGTTTCCGCAGTGCACAACACACTAAGATTTATAGAAATCCCGCATAACAGTTTTCCTTACCGCTAACGGTGCAACAAAGTGATTCTGATAGCGTAGAGAGCCCTCGATGGATAAAACCAATCAAACATAGTTTTTGTACCATTAAGAGAGTCTCTAATACTACAAAACTCATCATAAATATATTGTTCCTAAAGAATTTTCTTGAGAAGAGAGTAGGAAAACTGAACACTGGTCAATGAAACCTCAGCCCCTGATTCTAAGAGTCCAATTTTCAATTGTGAAAAGAGTGACATCAAGTTCCACTCTTCTAAAGATACGTTCATGACCTAGATTAGAAGTTTTATACTCAAAGCATCTGTGATGACATTCCCTTTCTCTGATTTATAGGTAATGTTAAAGTCAAAATATTGAAGGTATTCCGCCCAATGCCTCTAGCAGAGATTCAAAAAAGTTTGAGAGAATATATAACTCAATCTCTTATGGTCTAAAACAAGGTAAAACTTTCTTTGTAAAGGTAGTGCTACCAAATCTTAAGATCGTGCATCACTGCTACAAGTTCAAGGTCATTGGTCATATAATTCTTCTTCTATGGCCTAAGATAACAAGATTAATAAGCAATAACATGATCAACTTGCATAAGAACGCAGCCCAAAATTGAACCCGATGCATCATAGAAGACCACATAGCCCTGCCTAGCTTCTGGAAGATTCAACACCATAGCAGTATTCAAAATAAATTTCATCTCAACAAAATAACTCTTACATTTTACATCCCAAGAAAAAATTACCCCTTTCTGAGTAAAAGTATTCAACGAAGAAGCTAACTTTGAGAATTCCTTTACAAACTGGTGATAATAACCAGCTAATCCCAAGAAGATCTGAATCTTGAAAACATTTTTTAGTTGATCCCATGTCATAACAGCTTTCACCCTCTCTGGATCAACTTATATTCCACGTTCTAACACCATGTTTTCCAAGAACTTCAGTTCTCGAATCCAAAAATCACATTTTGAACTCATAGAATAGAGTAAGTGATTTCTCAATAAGCTCAAAATTGTTCTCAGATGATGCACATGATCCTCCTCAGACATAGAGTAAATGAGGATGAAATCCACAAAGACCACCATGAAACTATCAATATACTCATGGAAAATCCTATTCATTAAATCCATGAAATCTATAGGAGCATTGGTTAGAAAAAAGGTCATGAAAAGGTACTCATAATCATTGTACCTTCTCCAAAAGGTGGTTTTCTAAATGTCATATTCTTTTATCATCAACTGATGGAAACCAGATCGAATATCAATCTTTGATAACCACTTTTCCCCTTTCAATTGATTAAATAGATCATCAATCTTTGGCAATGAATAATTTTTATTTATCGTAACTTGATTTAGTTTTCGGTAATCAAAACATAGGAAAAGTGAACCATCATTTTTCTTAGAAAATAAAACCAATTCTACCCAAGGTGACACACTAGGGAATATAAATCCTTTCTCTAGAAGATCATCCAACTAAGGCTTCATCTCTTTCATTTTAGCTGATTCCATATGGTAATAGGGAATAGAAACTGGTTGAGTTCCAGGTACTAAATCAATAGAAAACTCTACCTCCCTTACTGGTGGAAAACTAGAGAAGTCATAATTAAACACATCAAGAAACTCAACAACAACTAGATGGAGATCATAACTCAAATATTCCCACTTTAGATCAAAGGAAAACACAAATATCACTTTCCTAAACTCTATATAAGAAGGTCCAAATCTACTCGACCTTGGGTCCCTTTCTCCTTGGAAGACATGACACACATCATCGAGTGTAGTGAAGGAGACACATTTAAGGTAATAATAAATCCAAGATTTATTGGAAATGAGATAATCCATCTAGAAAATGATGTCAAATGGTTCCATGTCGAGAACCATCAAACACTAAGCAAAATCAACATCTAGGAGAGAGAGAAAAACAAGTGGGGATATAGATACCCTACTCTATCTTTATACCCAGGTGTGTAGTAATATCCATGACATAAGATAAAAGATCTCTAGGAAGATTTATTAGATTGATAATACAGGTTGAAATAAATTAATGATATGCATTAGTATCAAATAGAGTAGTCACTGATGAAAAATATATAGTAATGGTACCTCTCATAGTCATTGGACCTGTATCTGCTTCCTATGGAGACTCTTCCACTACATGAAGATGCTTCACTTTGGATTTCTATGGTCGAAACCCTTTTATACATGAAGCATATGATTGTTACATAGTTTTATATGGTTCTAATTATCCCATTCCACTATACTTAGTGTGATAGATATGGAATAACTTTTACAAGTGAACTGATAATCCATAGGAGACACATATTTTGGGTGCCTCAATGAAAACCCTCTATGAATTCCCTAGATTTCCACACTAGTAATAAATCAAAGGTCCCCTTCCAAGAACTTAAGGAGGTCTATAATGACCCTACTATTGAGATCCACCATGAGAATCATTGCACTTCTACTTTCCTTGGAAGGGACATACACCTCTACTATGAGAGAAAGAAACTCCCTATAACCATGACTTACCAGCCAGATCCATTTTTACCATTAATGATCCATATAGTATATCATTATAAGAAGGAATATTCCACAAAAAAATAGAATAAATATCTTATCAAATTCTTAACTCGAACCATCAAGCCTTCATCCTCCCATTTGATACTATCTCAGGTGAAAATTGAACAAACACAAAAAAATGATTTGCATAGTCTGTCACGGTCCTGTCAGCCTGCTTGTGTTTGAAAAACTCTATGGACTTAGCCAACACCATCAAATCTGGATAGAAATGATCATTAAAAATAACCTTTAAGTACTTCCACTCTAATCTCTCATGCTTCTCCATCTTTATCATCATGTCCCGCCATCTCCTACTCAGTCCTTCCAATACAAAGGTAACACACTTCACCTTGATTTCGTTGAGAATCTCCAAGAACCCAAAAAAATTATCCATTCTACTCAACCATTCCTCGTTCTATTGAGGATCATTTGATCCTTTTAATGGTGGTGGATTCTGGAGAAGGAACTCTTGATAATTTATCTTGAGAACATCCCTCTAAGGTTCCACAACTAGAGCCTGAATGGGAACTGGTGGTGGTTCCTTTCCCAAATATTCTATAGTATGCATGATCACCTCAACCAGACTCAAGTACACAAGAGGATTCAATCATTGAGGTTCAGTAGTAGTTTCCTCCTAGATCTGATTCATATGTCTTCTCAAAGGCATGTTGTTACAAAACATCAGCAGACAAGAACGAATACATCATATTAAGACTCAAACGGAGCAACAAGGGAAAATTAATCCCAATAGATAGACAAACAGAGTTTGGATTTCAATCTATCCAAATCAAAATAAATAAAAATAGAAGAACTAGTCCTCAAGATGACTTTCCCAAACCACCTCTTGTGACTTAAGGTTCATTATGGTGAGATATGACTAGGCACTCAATCAAAACTACCTCCTAAGTCCCAACAATATTACAGATTACATACTAACTTCAAGAAAAGAATCTCAACCTAGATCTATTATATAACTTTTTTCATGAACCATCCCAGGTACCCTGGTAAACCGATAATCGATCCAGCACTAACATAGATTGAAGGGCATTCCTGATCCCCATGGGTTGGCAAATAGCACCTGGAATCATACAGAAGGAACGTGGGAATGATTTTTACCACTAACATTGTGGAAATGAGACAAAAAAATCAGTATTAATACAAAAGAAACTCCATAGGTAGATGTGTACCGGAATTCAAACAAGTATAAACAACCCAACACATTGCAAAAAAGTACCAAAAAATAGGATAATAGCCCAAGTCCCAATGGATGCAACTCTCCAAGTCTATGGATAAATAACTAAAACCACCTCCAAGTGGTGCTTTACACCTTCTTGAACCTGGAAGGAGATAATATACAAACACATGAATGCTTAGGTAGGGTGTGAGTTAAAATCCCAGTAGCGTCTCACAAAGGAGTCCATAACAGATTCCAATATTTAATTAACCAATTATAGATTTCAATTTTAAATAAAAAGGTTTGGAATCTGAAGATCACAATTAAAAAAATTCATGATTTTCATTTCAAATGATGGAAATACTTTTAAAAAAATGAATTTTAAAATTGTATTCCAACAAATAATGCTTTACTTTTCAATTAATGGAACATTTCTAAATATTGGCTTAAATAAACACTTTATATAAAATAGTTTATATAAAATCACAAGGCATGTCCAACAGTTCAAAATAATGTAATATATTCATTTATATATCTCAAATATAAATAAGTGATCAATATGGTCATCTTCTAATATGTATGATAGTTCCAAGTTATCTGATACTCACACACTCATGTGATAATTACAGAAATGTGTACATATGTCCCTCAGCACTGGAAATAGAGGACTCATCAATATCCTACTAAGGAATAAGATATGCTAAATAATTTTCATGTTAGAGTTGTAAAGTGTCAATCTGGTGCTAGGGAATTTCCATCCTAGCATGCCTATCCAAAATACTCACTAGCTACCCAGGCTTACATGTTCTCTAGTATCAAACATTGATGGGAAATGTATTTTAAAAACAATTTAAAATATAATTCATCCCATTCTCCCATTTTAAATATTCCAATTTTTATTTAAAAACCAAAATGGGTTTTTAATCAAAACATGAATTTTCCCACAATAAAACCAATTGGTTTTAATCAAAATAGTTTAATACAATTTTCATATATAATAATTTTAAATCAATTCACAATTCAATTCCTACAATTAAATTCAAAAATTTAATTGAAACAATTTTCATCAATTTCAAAAATTAAATTCAATAATTCAAATCTCCAAAATTTTCCCTCAATTTCACAATCACCCCCCAATTTAATGGAATTGTGGGTTTCCCTAATTCAATAGAATTGGGGGATTCCCCAATTTCTTGCCAAAATTCAATTTCTAAAAAATAACAATTCAACGGAATTGGTTTTTTAATCAATTAATTGAAATAAACTTCATTTATAATAGTTATTGAATTTAAATCAATAATAGAATTTAAATCAAACAATTTAGGGTTCATGAAAATTTAGCATCACAACGGAACCACCTACCATAGATCACTAGATCTCAACTCACCAAGCCCTAATTGGGATTCTCCAACAAATAATGAAGAAGAAGTAAAGTGGGAATCAAATCTAGGTTTAGGATCCCAAAAAAAGATGTTATTAAATCCTTAAATCAACACGAGGATCCATGGAGCCCTAGAGAGGATAATAGAGATAGTGGGAGGTAGATAAAGGGAAGTGGAAACTAACCGTGAGAATATTGGATGGAATTATTCAAGTTTCAATCTGCTTCCAAGATGGTTCTTAAGTGCCAAAAAAATAATCTTGTGATCCTTTAAGGAGGGATAAATCAGTTTGGGGTCATACAGTCTCATTAGGCATCTAAAAAGGAGTGTTCATGATTTTTAAAATTAGATTCAGATTAAAAAAAGTCATGCATGCATGGTCTCCTGGGAAGAGTAGCACAGTTTGAAAAAACTATGCACCCTAGCCTTATGCCCCCTTTTCTCAAGGTTAATGGTTTCTCATTGGAGGGGCATGGTTTTTCAAACCATGTGTTAACCATGAAAAAACCCATTGTATAGGTTTTCATAGTTTCTATTGAGAGCGTGCACAGTTTGGGAAAATCATGCGCCAATCGTGCACTAGCCCAAAACTTCCAAAATTTATCCAAATTTCACCCAAAGCAACCCCAAATGATACCCAACCAAAGAATGGTAAAAATTAGGGGTTCAGAATACCTAAAAATAGTAACCGGATGTTAAAAAACTTCTATAATTTTGAATATTCTTCAATCATTTTAAACTCTTCAAGGATCCATATATGTTGAAATAATTGTTAGCATATAAATAAACAATGAAAACATTAATTGGAAATAATAAAAATATATAAATACCCAAAATTATAAGGAAAAACATTTTTTATAATGAGATCACATATATTCAATAACCTTAATAGTTTAGATAACTAATCCAAAACCTTATATATTGAACATGTCACGTGTTATTTTAATAATTTTATCTAATTATTCTAATGTAAAAATATCTCAAAATCCATTATCATTGATCATTTTTGAAATAATTTAAAAATACAAATCTAGTATAATAAACGTTTAATGAGATCTCATAATCGATCTGGTATGAGTGTTACTTTAGTGGAAATATATGACAATACATATTGGCGTTGATACATTCATTTTTCTCTATAAAAGAAAATATATTTATTACTTTATACTCATGATTAAAAATGATTTTCTATAATTAGTCTAGCCAAACATATGATGCGTGTAATAAACATATCCTACTACTTATTTTTAATAATTTATAACTGAATTATTCATTTAAGTGTTGTAATCACCATATCAGAAGTTCTATTAGACCATTTTATATATGTTATATGATGATAAATATTTATTTTAATCAATATGAATAGCATGCGATGTATATTCACCTACAAATAATAGTAGACGTGACAATTTAATTGATACATATTTCAAAAAATATTTAGATGGTTCATGTGTAGGTGGGTATAACGGCCCAATATTTTCATACATATATATTATATCTTATTATATGAATAACAATATAATCTATGCCATAACCGTAAAGAGTTTAGTGCCTTTAAAAACTTTGAAACATAAACAAATGGTTCATAAAATATCAACATAATCTCTTGATTATTACTTTATAACAATAACCCTTTTTTATATTTCAAACTTAATATCTTTCCTCATATCTTGGGGAAAAGAAGCATAAGAAAAGGGTGAGCTCAAATGTGTAGTAAGGGTAAACAAGGTAAATGTTATGAAAAACAAGAGCATGAGGATATAAAAATATGAAAATCACATTTAAAAATCATACCCTGTATAACATATATCATAATCATAAGGTATGGAATAAATCTTAGTTGTTTATAAGACATAAATCATAAAGTAACATGAACCATGAGAAAATAACATTGGCATAAAACATTGAATGTGGCATACATATAAAATTATAACATTGTGAACATGTGTAAATCAAAACAGGTTTGATCATTAAGTTAAGGACATGAAATTAGGCCCTTGTATATATTTATGGACATGAAACCAGCTCCATTCATAATCTTATAGACATTAAATTCAAGTCCATGCATAGAATTGTTAACATGAAATCAGGTTCACGCATAACATATTTACCTCATGGGTTTTCCATATTTACCCAATGCATTGGAAAAAGATATAGGTCCCACAAATCGCAAAATGAAAACCATACATATGTGTGTCACAAGAACATAATTCATTCCTCAAAAAAACCCCATGTAAAGAAATTAGTTTCATAAACATTGCATCATAACATAAATCATAGAAAATAAATAGGTTTCATAAACATCATGCCATCATTAACATAAACCAAACATAAAAATAATAAGGATAGTATCCTTGAATAATATCCCTATAAAATAATAAGTAACATCAAATAATGTTATCTTAGATGGAAAATTATTTTGAAAGATCACTTGAAATAATTCTTGAAAAGAAAACAACATTTCCATTTTAAAATCAATTCTTTTTAAAGATTCCTGCAATTATAAAATAAAACATTTTCTTTTAAAATAAACTTCTAATATTGTAAAGTAAGCTTCAATTCATTAAAGATTCATGATGGAGGGAAATTTTTTTCATTCTGTATAAGTTAAAAAAACATTCCTTTCACACTTTTGTAATAAAAATCATAAAATGCCTTTTTGATAAATGACAAGAAGATTCCTTTTAAAACATTTTGTAAAAATTCATAAAAAAAGTGTAAAAATGACTTTAAAAAATCATTTAATAATAGTAAAATAATTTTTGAAAATATTTTAGAATACATATACATGGGATAGAAATATTCCTCAGCTGATACTTAAACATATACAATCTCGAATAATAATGAGATTGTGGGATAAACCCTTACCACTTTGTAATCAGTCAAATCGTATGCCCCATGAAATAAAGAAAATTATATGGATATTTAAATACCATATTATTCAGTATAATTATCTTAAAATTCATTCATGGGTAGTATATACACCGCACAAAAGAAACAAGTAGTGTATAAGGAATGTGTCCCATAGAAATAAAAGTGAAACCAACATCTCTTACCTCAAGTATTGAATTTATTTGTTCACCTTGAAACCTACTATATAATAAATATTCATTTATTATACACGTATTCCATAACCATATATATATATCATATCATTTATGATTTATTTGTATCATCTTGTCACCCATTTATTAATATTTGTTTATTAAAAACATTATTATGGGTGATAACTGCTTCGTTTTCTAAGAATGTTTTGATTTAGTAGTCTCGGTCCTTATACTTTGATCATGGCCCCACAATTTCTAAAATTTTAATCATGGATTAAAAATCATATATATTTATCATATAAAAATTTTATAATCATTTATACAAAAATATAGATATAAAAATGAATTACACAGTTCATAGAGATTGTGGGACGTACGTACGCATGAACGTTGTCTCCATTTTTATCTAATGGAATGAAAGAAAGGTAAATAACAATAAAAATTTCAAAAATAATTATTATGTTATATATATCATATATTTTCATAAAAATTATCCTTATTACCATCCATGTGAAATATAAGTGAAAATGAATCGCATCACATTGTGGAGATGGTAGTCCATACATACGCACGAGCGACATTATCATTTATCAAAAAATTAGATGATGATAAGATATAAATAATATTATAATTATAGAGGTATAATTATATTATAAAAATCATATATAATAACAAATCCCATCATAATACCCAACCATATAATATCGTGATAAAAAATTAATTGCATCGCTGCGTGGAGACGGTAAGTCGTACATACGCATGAGTGATACTTTCACTTATTATTTTATGGGAAGAAGGGTGTATAATGATATTTCCATAATCATAATAAATATTAAGCATATTTATTATAATGAAGTTATTATTTTATGATAAAAATCATAGATTTAGATGAGGAAAGGAAGAGTAGAAAATGAAAGTGATTTGTGAGAGTAATTGACTCTTCTTCGAAACATCTCCTTTTGATCTCCTCTAAAGCGCTCCAGGGTTGGTCTTTTGAGAATACCATCACCTCAATAATATAACTATCTAAGATTATAAGATAATTTTGAAGTGTATGGTCAATATATAAGGCTCAAAGTAATGTGAATAAGTGAGGGATGAGGTTCCCTTTTATAATTTAGGTGAGGGCACTTTTGGAATTTCTCAAAAACTTAAATTATAATAAATTAATTTTCTATCCAAATGCCACCAAATGGACATGGATTTGAATACAAGATAATATAATGTTTTAATATCATTAACCACTATACTTTATAAAAGGTATGGTATTATTTTAAACCTTATCATTTTGATTAACCCTTAGTAAACCAATTTTAATTTTAATCATAGTAACAACTTTTTTAATATTAAAAGGTTTTATTTTTTAATTATAAAGTGTCTATTAGCCGATTAATGATATTTCCAACCAAACCTTACACCATTTTTCCTAATTTAATATTTCTATAAATTTTAAATAATTTAAAAAAATATTATTTTCATAAAATATCATTAGTATCAATTTTGACATTATTCATTACTTTGACTTTAAGAAAATCAAGACAACAATATAACTTTGAAAAAAATAATTTAATACAGAAAAAATATTTCATTCTCATCTATAAAATTCTTGGAGAATATTAATTAATTAAATTTATATTTATTTTAATATTTTTAATATCATTTATTTGTTTGTTTCATTAATTGAATAATTATTGCATCATAGTTGTGTAATTATTTAAGATACTTATATCTTCAATAAAAATTTAAAATAAAATACCATGATATAGATAAATATTTTATATTTAAAAATAATATTTATAGTCAAATATATATTTTTTATAACTCCATATTTAAAATGATATAGTTATTAATAACATGAATGTGGGATCATTGACTTTTTATTAAATAAAATATTATAAACATCATAATCTCATCCATGTGGCCCCAAAATTAATAAATAAATTTATATAAGGAAAATAAATTTATTAAGTTAAAAATGGATACTTATATTCATTCATAACATACATTTTTCCTCATGCGGAAGCATAAGCGATTTTTAAGACAAAGAAAGTGACATTTTGTGACTTTCTTTGATTTAAATAATATATAAGTAATTTTCATGATAAAGTTTTCATTAAATAACTCAATTTAGATACTTAAGTGTTAAGGTTTGAATTGAATTTATCCAATTAAATTTGAAAATGTATTACGGTCATTTTATGGTCCATATCATTTTACTTTTAACCTAAATTACCCAATTTACCATTTATCATGGTAACAAAATTTAGCAAGGTTACTATTAATATTGGAAAAAAATAAAAGGAACCTATTTACTAAATTTATAAATTCTGAATCAAAATATGGAATAAATTTTTCAAAAAATTAAAACACAAAAATTATAGAATTTAATTTAAAATAAAATTCCAAAAACACCATGAAAAATAGTTTTTCAAAAAAATACCCTTTTAAACATAAAATGTTTTTACAATAAATTCATGTATAAAATCATTTTAAAAAACCATAATTTGATTATTTTAAATAAAAATTAACTGGTAAAAATTTAATACTAATCCAGTATATAATTTTACCTTGTAAAGAATTTAAAAGAAAATACAATTTTCAATAAAAAACAATATTTTCACTATTCTTTAAAAAATAAATATTTTCATAAAATTATATAAAAAAAATTGGATAATTTTTGAATTATTAATTCAAAAATTAAATTAATTTTGTTAAATAAATTTTATATAACTTCTAGTAATTAATATTCACTCATAAAAAGTAGAAAAAATCATTTTTGAAGAAAATGTATTTTTGAAGAATAAAGTGACATGATAAAAATTGTGTGATCATTTTTTAATCACTTACCAATAAATTCATATTGATTTGGACCTTTATATTTATTTCATAATTTATTTATTCATATTTATTCCCTCTAATTTAATGGATAGGTTATATTAGGCATATATTATTTCGTAGTTCATCTAAACATGTTATTGTGTGCAATGAAATCTATCAAAGAAATCAAATTATTTAAAAAACCATTTCCTAAAAATCATAGGGTATTACATTCTACCCCCATTAAAATGAATTTTTCCCTCTAAATTCATCTCGGCCATCAATGGTTTTAACATTTGATAATTTATTCATAGAAACCCACATCATAAAACTGAATAATAAAACTTCCCTTAAAAAGGGAAAGATAGAAACATAATGGTTAGTTGAAGTAACACATAACTAGGTTTCCGCATAGTAAAACATTAAAAGATGGATTTGGAAGGAAAAAATAATCCCCAAGAACTAATATAGAGTGATGGAGAACATGGTAAAGATAAGGTTAATGACCACAAAACCATAGATAAAATAGGTTTGAAAAGGGTCATTGATATAATCAGGTTTTATGATAATAGGATAAAATTTTATTTAAAAATCCTTTCAGAATATATACTTACATGATTTCATTTCATAATTAAAAACTCACTCTTTGGTTGTGCCTTGATCAATTTCTGTTTCATCTCTTACTCTAAGAAATGAAGTTGAAATTGTAATCTCTAAAGAACTAGTGGGATCATAGGATCCATAATGGGATGATAAATCATTCCTTATGTCTCTAGTTATCATCATAAAAAAATGGTTAGTACAGGTTATCTAATACACCTAAATCTTCATATGGTGAAGTAATATATTAATCTCTAAAACCACATTAAAATTTCAATGTATACAATTTCATAAATGGTTTCCTTTATAAACCTTCCAAAAGATTAAAATCCAAAAATTTCGAAAGAAGGTAACTAAATTTTAAAAATATACTTATCATTGATCCCCCAAAAAACTTGAGATAACTATTAATTGTCACACACCAAACATGTTAAGACCATTATCATGTATTCTATTGAAACATGGTAATAACCATAATTACAATAAAACCTCAATGAAAACATTTTTACTTTCAAAAATAAACTCCTTCCTCATACCATAAATCCAAAAATTCTATAAACTCAATCCATAAACCTCCTTTTCATCATATTAATAATCAGTTTCAAGGTCATCAATGTTATCCCACAAACAAACATATATTTATCTCATTATTATACCAACATCATGCACATATTTAGGGTTATATTTCCCTTATTCATGTGTTCTCTAAAAATATCACCTTACCATTAAATCACTTTTTCAGTCCATCATAATCATTTAACATATCCTTTCGAATTCTTAATTAAAAACTTATGTTGAACAATATTTATATATTTCATGATTCATATAACATAATCATTGAATTCCAGTACATAAATACTTAATTCATTTTACTTTCTTCTCAAACAATTAACTAAGCTTCATCGCCTTATTCATTAACACTTATTTCCTTTCACCAATCATTTTTAGTCTCAGTATAAACATTACTTGTACTACCTTGTTGGTTTTCTTCACAAACATTCTCCCAAGGAAATATATTTTCATAGTTCTCTTACTTTCCACATTTAAAACATTCATCTATTGATAATACCTTAGGGAGATCAATATTATCATCCATTATGTTAACTGAACTCTTCATTTTTCATTTGTAGTTACATGCTTTGTGTACTTATTTTCCATAGTCAAAACATTTTCATGTTCCTCTAAGGCATTCACTTGGGTGTTTCTTCCCACATTCTTGACATATAAGAAACTGAATTTTCTTTCCTCCATGGTCTCCACTACCTGAACTCTTAGCAAACTCTTTCCTTCTCTTCTTTGGTGATTCTGAGAGTTTTTTAAGTTATAAATTTTTAATCATGTTCTATGAAAAATTATTAGGCAAAATCACAACATCCTTCACTCCATTAATTATCCAATTTTATTTATCATCATAAAATTTTCCATCACATTCAACGTTAACCCAGTTCCTTCTGGTTCCTGCTGTTGACTAAAACCAGAAAGCATGGTTTAAGAAACACTTATCAAAGTGTAAAATCTCATAATCAATAGAAATTACTTATAATATTTCAATCTATGATACGTTTAGGTTTAATCTAAGGTTATTCATGATTGATACTAAAACTCTAGTATTGTAGCCTAGACATATAATTATGGTTCTTACTAAGGTTTTCTCATCCTAGTTTCCAAAGGTTAATTAAACCTTTCTATAATAAAAACTATAACAGCCCAAGATTTTCATTCATGGATATTACATATTTTTAGGTTAATAACAATATAATCCACGCCATAACTATAAAGGGTTTAATGCCTTTGAAAACTTGGAAACATAAACAAATGGTTCATAAAATATCTACATCATCTACCGATTATTCCTTCATAACTAGAATCATTTTTGACTTATTATACCTAATACCTTTGTACATATCCTGTAGAAAAGAAAGATAACAAAATGGTGAGCTTAGATGCTCAATAAATATATGTATATTTCAAATAAAACATGAGCATAAGGATATAAAAATATGAACATAACATTTAAAAATCATACCCTGCATAACATATATCATAATCTTGAGTCGTGGAATAAATATAGGCAGTTCATAAGACATACATCATAAAGGAATATGATCCATGAGAAAATATCATCGTCATAAGACATGGAATATAGCATACATATAATCTTATAAAATTTTGAACTTGTATAAATAGAAACAGGTACACTCATTAATTTAAGGACATGAAATTAGGGCCTTGCATAAACTTATGGAAATGAAACCAGGTCCATGCATAATCTTATGGATATGAAATCTAGGTCTATGCAAAGAATTGTGAACATGAAATCAAGATCACACATAAAATATTTACCTCGTGAGTTATCCATATTTACCCAATGAATTAGAGGAAGATATATCTCCCACCTATCACATAATGAAAAGTATACATATGTGTTCCACAAGAACATAAGTTGTTCTTCATATCAAGAACCCATGTAAGGAAATGAGTTTCATAAAAATTTCATCATAACATAAATCATGGAAAATAAATGGGTTTCATAAACATCATGTCATCATAAATATAAACCAACCATAAAAAAGAATAAGGATATTATCCTTGAATAATATCCCCAAAAAATCATATGTAGTATCAAATAATTTTATCTTAGATGGAAAATTATTTTGAAACATCACTTAAAATAATTCTTGAAAAAAATAACACTTCTATTTTAAAATCATTTATTTTAAAGATATGGTAAATTATAAAATAAAACATTTTATTTGAAAATAACCTTGTAATCTTGTTAAGTAAGAATTAATGTATTAAGGAATCGTGACGGAGGTAAATTCCATTCATATCATATAAGTTAAAAAAATATCCCTTTCACACTTTTATAATAAAAATCATAAAATACCTTTTAAAAAATGACAAGAAGATTCTTTTTAAAAAAAATTAAAAATTCAAAAAAAAAGTGTAAAAATGACTTTAAAAAATCATTGAATAAATGTAAAAAAAATTAGAAAACATGTACATAGAATAGAAATATTCCCCAATAGATACTTAAATATAAAAAATCTATAATAATAATGAGATTGTGGAATAAACCCTTAGCACTTTGTAATTAGTCGAATCGTATACCTCATGAAAGAAAGAAAAGTATATGGATATTTAAATACCATAATTGTAACACCCCAAGCTTCCACGGTACGTTTCCCTTTGAATAATGCAATAGCTTGCATTGTATGCAACTTCGAGATTCTAACACACCGTGACCAATCAAAATAGTCGTTATGAATAGTAATATCCACTTTTTAAATTTTATGAATTTTACCTTTAAAAATGGACTTCATTTTTGGATTTTTAGTATTAAAATTAACTTATGGTGAATTTTTGGTATTTTTCTAACAACATTTATTTTTTATGAATAGTGAAAATTACTAAATTTTAATTAAAAACAAATTTTTTAATCGAAATAATTAATAGTGAAAATTATGAATTTGAATGGTTTGAAGTATAATTAGATTGTATTTTTATAATTTAATACAATTTTGGTCATTATAAGTAATTTCACATTTAAATTTGACATAAGCAATTGTCAATCTTTTGATAGTTATTATTTCATAAAAACACACTTTTTGTTTTGACAACAGGAATTAATTTTAAATTAATTTATACCACTTCTTTGTTTTGAATTTAGAAAAATGGATTCCATATTTGGAATCAGGAGGTTCAAATTGTGTAAATAGATAAATTTTATTTTTAGACATTTTGAATAATTACTTCGGTAAATATTTTATTTACCATGGTTAAAGGGTAAATCCGGTAAATAAGGGTAAAAATAATATTATAATAATATTAAATTACCCTAAAACATGTCCTAAAAATATTGGATGATACATGTCCGACCATGGGAATATTGTGGTCGATTTTGGGACCCCATGGAGCCACTTTTAAGTGATAATGTCACTTTATATTAATTAAGTTAAAGTAAAGACAAAAATGACAAAAGCATATATCTTTTAGAAAAACAATTTTTACATAGAGTTATACATGTTATATCTTCAACTATAAATATTAATTAGAAAGATAAAAATATTTCCTACATCATGGTATTTTTTTATAATTTTTAGACACTTAATAAACTAAATTATTTATGACACGATAATGATGTAGTGTTTACCTCATTAATAAATGATTTAAATAAATAAGATTATAAAGACTAAAATAATATCCAAACTTGTCCAATTATTATTTTATTATTTAATTTTGATCATGAGTCGTCTTATATTCAACTTTAATTAGTTTTTTACCATTAGAAACCGAATATCATTATATAATAAATTAATATTTTCAATCATTCCTAAAGAGCCCCTCCTCCCCCTTATAAAAATCCCTCAACTCTAACCAATTCCACACACCTCTCAAGACCCTGGGATCATCCAAACTCTACCCAATTAAGCTCTATACATCCCTATCCTCCTTCTAGAAGCCTTACCTTAGGAATAACGCACTTCAAGAGGTTATTTTAGGTTCAAACCAAAGGGAGTTACCCGATTTAAAGGTAACATCTTATCTTAAGTTCTTTTCTTTTATTTTGCTTCTCCAACCCCCTAAAATCTCTTTTTTAATTTCTTTTATAACAACAACATTATCCTCAATATACTAGGTTATTGTTATGTTATAGATTCAAACTACACTTACACAGACCTCCATCTAATGAGTATATAACATAATGTTTCTGTGGACGGCGAACTATTGCCTCACGAAACGATGATTGTTCAATCTTCTACTACCACCTCTTATGGTGGCCATTATGATGGAACTGTAATTAAATATGATATTTATGATATTTATTTTATATATAAGCATATTTAATTCCATTTTATATCATACCATTATTTGTTTCATGTTGTATATATATACGATAATTTCATTTGAGGAAGTGCGGACTATCGCCCCCTCAAAGTGATATGACTCGTTCATACCATACATGGAACGTATAAAGGATGGTTTTAATGAACATAAGTAAAACATATAATATATTATATTATAATAGAATAATAATATACTTATGTATCATTTTTTTTATTCCTTTTAAAATCAAAAAATGAAATGGAAGTAGCATTCATGCGTACGTACGGATCATTGTCTCCACGAACGCGATGAGATTCATTCTCCATCGTATTCATTTAAGACTAATTTTCATTAGATGATTAAAAATAATGTTTAAATACTTGATATAATTCTGGATATTTAAAAGATACATTCCATCCATAACATATACGACTTACGTAACAAAGCATATAAAAGAAAAAAATCAGTTAATACCTGAAACGACGATAATACTAAGATATTATTAACAAAGCAATAATAAAAGATCATATATGATATCATATTAATGTATATGATTCTTGAATAATTTAATAACAATTATTTCACCATTATACAGTAGGTTAACCTACCCTCGACCAAGGGAAAGTACATGGTAAGGGTTTATTTCACAATCTCTTCATTATCCGAGGTTGTTTATACGTAATTTTCTACTGGGACCTCTTTATCATCCACATCCATGTTTATTAAAAAATTATTTCAAAACATTTTTACTAGTTACTAGACTATGGGTTAAATTCATTTATACCCTTGTTTGACTTTTTATAAGATGTTTATAAAGGAATCTTTCCGTCGTTTTCCAAACAAGGTCCTTTTTAACCTTTTCGACAAAATTAAGGTATGAATGTCAGTTTTTTAACTTATACGATGGGTGGAGCCCACTATAGCTCCTCGATGCATCAGTAGGTCTCATGAGAAAAAATAGTGTCTTGGCACAAGGCCTTGACAAAATCTTATTTTTATTCTTGGCATAAGGCCTTGACTATGTGGTTATGATAGTCTGGAATTATGCATTCAATCATTATGAAAGTGGTTATTTATATTGCATGTGTTTATTAGACTAGTAGAATATCCATGTGAATATGTAAATGGAATTATTTTATTTTATTTTTGTCATTTTATGCTGAAGTTCAAGTTTAAAAGGCTTTTGTTTTAGTTATACATTGCCTTAAATTTTTATGCTTACTTATGAAAGTTTCTGCTATATTGTTATCCTTACTGAGCATCTGAGCTCACCCCTTTCTATGTTTTATTTTCCCCAGGATGTGAAGAAGTATTTTATAACTGACCTGCAAGAATATTCTAAGGGGATATGAGTGTGGACTATGGAGACTATGTTGTTGTTGTTTCCCATTTTATCATGTAATGTAAGACTTATGAATGTATCTAGTGTTTATAAGGATATTAAACTAATCGGTCTTTCAAGACTTGATCATTTGTGATCATGCTAATGTTATGTAATAATGCACCGACTCTGGGTAATTGGGGTTGGGGCATTGTAGTTGGTATCAGAGGAAGTTTAGTACAAGCCTTGGAAGCTAGTTTATGTAATAATACATCTCTGTCTGGATACGATCAGGTAGAGGTGGCTCTGGAATAGATGTACCTAGGGGTAAAACCCAAAAACTCTGCTTTGAGCTAGACTCGAACGGAAACTGGTGCACGACAACGGGCCTTGGTGCACTCTTGGTTATGACACTTCTGGGGGATATGCTTAGGATAATTCTCATTTTCTTTACAAACCATTATGAAGGGTTTATGAGTATATACTTCCTCAAATAAAACATTTTTATGATTAAATATTATATCCATAATCTATTCAATTTATGTTAAGTGTTTTACAAGTTTGGATTTTGGTATTACGATTCATAAACTAATCTAGTTTATTCCATTATTTAGAAATGGCGCCTAGTGGAAGGAATGGAAACTGTATCAATGCACGCACCCCATGTAGAGATTTCCCTCCTGGTAAAGATAATTATAGTGGAGCTGGTGATACAACTGGTGTTGATCAGCTTATCACCACACTAGGACAACTCACTCAGGTTATGAATAATAACCTTACCCATATGGAGCACCCTGATCCACAGCGTGGAGGATCAATGTTAGATCGATTTATGAGGAAAAAACCACCAACATTAAATGGGAGCACCAATAAATTGGTAGCTGAGTAGTGGATAAGTTCCCTAGAGAATATATTTCTGGCTTTAGGGAGTATCAAAAGAGAAAAAGTTGTCATGGAAGTTTATCGCCTCACTGGAGATGTTGATCAATAGTGGTCATTTATTCAAAACACAAAGGAAGATAATGAAGTATCAAATATGGAATAGAGGGAGTTTAAAGAGCTATTCTTAAAAAAATACTTTCCTCATGACCATCGAGCATATATGGAAAGGAAATTTCTGAGTCTGAGGCAAAAGGAGGATGAGAATGTCGCAAAGTATGAGGCTTACATTATAAGGTTAACAAGGAATGTTTCATATTATATAAATAACCCAATAAGTAAGATTGATCATTTATTTTATGGGTTAAAACCATTTATCCCTCGAGCATTAGTCTCACAATCCTTCTCGTCGTACGAAGATATTGTCTCATGTGCTATCAAGACAGAAACATAATTCTCTAAGACTTATGACTTTAAATAAAGGCAAGAAAAAAAGAGATCTACTGATCACTCTATAAATGGAAATAAGGGTAAGAAGGGAAAAGTTGAATATCCATCCTACAATAAATGTGGGAAGAAACACCTCGGTACTTGCTTAAAAGGAATGGGAGTCTATTACAAGTGTGGTGAAAAAGGCCACCAAGCTCGTGATTTCAAGGGGAAGAAAGAAGCTATCGATGTTCAAAGCTACAATTGCAGGGAGATGGGACATTATGCAAATTAATGTCCTAAGCGTCAGAAAAACTTGCCTCAGAAAAGGAAAAGGGATCAAGGCCAAGCTTATGCGATCACTATTACTAAGGTTGAAGCTTCAAAAGACGTGGTGGAAGGTAATTTAATGTTTTCCCCAAGTTTATCCAATGCTTTATTTGATTCTGGATCGTCGCATTGTTTCATATCTTCCCAGTTTTCTATGAAAATTAGATATTTCCAATTTGATTTAACAAGGGAGTTGTCAGTCAAAAATCCTAAGGGAAGTATCATCACAACAAATTTTTGTGAATCTATTCTCATTAGAGAATATAAATGTTCTTTATCTGCTGATCTCATTGTCATACCCATGATGGAATTTGATATAATCATTGGTATGGATTGGATTTTGGACCATGATGCGAAGATTTTTTGTAATAAGAAGGTTATGATTTTTGATGATGATGATAAAGAACACCTTATCTTTTGAGCAGAATTATCACCACCTAATTCTTATCTAGATCCACCCCCAGTACCTCAACTAAATTCAATTATTAGGGAGGAAAATAATGAAATAACTATGGGTGAGGAAAGGAATGTTCAAATTGAGGATGTACCTATTGTGAAAGAATATGTTGATGTGTTTCCAAAGGATTTACCTGGACATCCTTCAGAATGAAAAATTGAGTTTTCCATTGATTTAATTCCTAGATCAAGGCCCATATCGAAGACCCCTTATAGAAAGGAAACTGTGGAATTAGTGGAACTAAAGAAACAACTAGAGGAATTGAGTAATAAGGGATTTATTCGCCCTAGTGTTTCTCTATGGGGATCCCTTGTCATTTTTGTTAAGAAGAAAGATGGATCTATGAGGTTATGTATCGACTACAGGGAGATCAATGCTATAACAATAAAGAACAAGTATCCCCTACCTTGCATTGATGATTTATTTAACCAACTACATGGAGCTCAATACTTTTCAAAGATTGACCTTCGATCTGGATACCATCAGTTGTGTGTGAAGAAGGAAGACATTCTGAAGACAGCATTTCAAACCACGTACGGGCATTACAAGTTTACAGTAATGCCTTTTGGATTGTATAATGCACCCTCTGTCTTCATGGATCTAATGAACAAAGTTTTCAAGGAATATCTCGATGATTTTGTAGTGGTATTTATTGATGATATCTTGGTGTATTCCAAATGATATGAAGATCATTAAAATCACTTGTGCATTATCCTAAAGACTCTTAGATGAAATGAATTATATGGGAAGTTTAGCAAGTGTGAATTCTGGCTACAGGAGATTTCTTTTCTTGGCCATATTGTCTCTACTGATTTTAATCTCCGTTGATCCTTCTAAGACAAGAGCAATCCAAGAATGGTTTAACAGGTTATTATCGACATTTTTTCTAGAATTTTTCCCGATTGGCTAACCCATTAACGAAGATCACATGTAAAGGTGTTAAATTTTTTTGGAAAAGAGAGTGTGAATACTGTTTCGAAGAACTGAAGAGAAGATTATTCAATGCTCCTATCTTGACTCTACCATCGGGGAATGATGGGTTTGTTATTTATAGTGATGCTTCAAATAAAGGACTTAGTTGTGTCCTTATGCAGAATGATAGGGTTATTGCCTATGCATAACGACAGCTAAAAATTCATGAGCAAAACTATCCTACTCATGATCTTGAGTTAGCAGCTGTAATCTTTTCTTTGAAGTTATGGAGACACTATCTATATGGTAAAAAATGTGAGATTTATACTGATCACAAGAGTTTGAAGTATATTTTCTCACCGAAAGTACCCAACATGAGCTAAATGAGATGGATTTAACTACTCAAGGATTATGATGGCACGATACGCTACCACCTGGGGAAGGAAAATAAGGTGGTAGATGCTTTGAGTAGAAAGGATCATGGAGTTTTGAACAAGATGAGAGTTGAAAGGGATCTTATTTTCATGGATCTAGTGAAGATGGATATGGAAATTACCATGGAAGGTGAAACATCGATACTTTTTCAAATTGTTTCCAAACCATATTTACTATAAAGGAAAAAGAGTTCTCAGACCGATGATGAAGAATTTCAAAATAAGATTAAAGCTGTGAATAATGGGATATTGAGTGACTTTGCGTATGAAGATGGAATTTTGAAATTTGGGAAGAGACTTTGTGTTCCCCATATACCTGATCTAAAAAGGGAATTGTTGGACGATGCTCATAGTTCCAATTTCTCTATACCCCCTGGGAGCACCAAAAATTATAGATATTTGAAGGAACATTTTTGGTGGGACAACATGAAGAGGGAGAATGCTGATTTTGTGTCAATATGTATGGTTTGTCAACAAGTGAAAGCTAGAAGGCAACAGCCTGGAGGAGTCATAAAACCTCTTCTCATACCTAAGTGGAAATGGGATAATATTACGATGAACTTTGTCATGGGACTACCAAAGACTCCTAGAAAGAACGATGCAATATGGGTCATTTTTTATCATCTTACCAAGTCAGCACATTTTCATGCTATAAGAGAAGATTTACCACATGAAAGACTAGAAGGACTATATATTAATGAAGTTGTAAGACTTCATGGAGTACCACTATCGATTGTTTCTGATCGTGATCTCTATTTTACAGAAAGATTTTGGAAAATTCTTCAGAAATCCCTGGATACTAAACTTAATTTGAGCATTGCTTACCACCCCCAAACTGATGGACAATTATAATGGACTATTAAAACCTTATAAGACATGTAGAGATCATGCTCACATGACTTTCAGGGTATGTGGGATCATTATTTACCTCTGGTGGAATTTTCCTATAACAATAGCTTCCATTCAGGTATTCAGATGGCACCATATGAAGCGTTATATGGAAAGAGATGCCGCACACCAACCTGTTGGTATGACGTTGGTGAAAGAAAACTTGTAGGCCCAAAATTGGTGGAGGAAACAATGGAAAAGGTGAAGGTAATCCAAAACCACATCAAAGCAGCTCAAAGTAGGCAGAAGAGCTATGCCGATAACCGAAGGAAGGATTTGGAATTTCAGGTAGGAGATCATGTTTTCTTAAAGGTATCTCCATGGAAGGGAGTTATAAATTTCGGTAAGAAAGGTATATTGAGTCCTAGGTACATCGGACCTTTCAAAATTCTAGAACAAATTGGGGTTGTAGCTTACCGTTTGGCAATGCCGCCAAATCTCTCCAAAGTTCATGATGTGTTCCACGTATCACTGTTGAGAAAATAAATGCTTGACCCAACGCATGTACTCACCTATGAGGAATTATAATTGGAACCCAATCTATCTTATTTCGAAGATCCTTTCAAGGTTCTCGATACAAGAGAATAAGTGCTGAGAAACCGGACGACTCATCTGGTAAAAGTTTTATGGAGAAACCATGAGATGGAAGAGGCAACGTGGGAACCCAAGGAATTTATGATGAAAAACCACCAGAGTCTTTTTATGCAGTAATATTCTAGAAATTTTGAGGATGAAATTATTTGAAGTAGTGGAGAATGTAACACCCCAAGCTTCTATGGTACATTTCCCTTTGAATAATGCAATAGCTTGCATTCTACGCAACTTCGAGATTCTAACACACCGTGACCAATCAAAGTAGCCGTTATGAATAGTAATACCCACTTATTAAAAATTTATGAATTTTATCTTTCAAAATGGACTTAATTTTTGGATTCGGAGTATCGAAATTATCTTAGGGTGAATTTTTGGTATTTTTCTGAAAACAATCACTTTTTTATGAATAGTGAAAATTACTAAATTTTAATTAAAAGAAACTTTTTTAATAAAAATAATTAATAGTGATAAAATATGCATTTTAATGTTTTGGAAGTATAATTAGATTATATTTTTATCATTTAATACAATTTAGGTCATTATAAGTAATTTCACATTTAAATTTGACATAAACAAGTGTTAATCTTTTGATAGTTATTATTTCATAAAAACGCACTTTTTGTATTGACAATGTGAATTAATTTTAAATTAATTTATGCCACTTATGTGTTTTGAATATAGAAAAATGGATTAAATATTTTTAATCATGAGGTCCAAATTGGGTAAATAGGTAACTTTTATTTTTGGACATTTTGAATAATTGCTTCGGTAAATATTTTATTTACCATGGTGAAAGGGTAAATCCGGTAAATAAGGGTAAAAAATAATATTATAATAATATTAAATCACCCTAACACATGTCCTAACCCTATTGGATAATACATTTCTGACCATGGGAATCTTTGGGTCGATTTTTGGACCCCATGGAGCCACTTGTAAGTGATAATGACACTTTATATTAATTAAGTAAAAGTAAAGACAAAAATGACATAAGCATATATCTTTTAGTAAAAAAAATTAACATAAATTTATACATGTTATCTCTTTGACTATAAATATTCATTATTAAGATAAAAATATTTCCTACATCATGGTATTTTTTTATAATTTTTATACATCTAATTAACTAAATTATTTATGACACGATAATGATGTAGTGTTTACCTCATTAATAAATGATTTAAATAAATAAGATTATAAAGACTAAAATAATATCCAAACCTATCCAATTCTTATTGGATGATTTCATTTTGATCATGAGTCATCTTATATTTAACTTTAATGAGTTTTGGACCTTTAGAAACTGAATATCATTATATAATAAATTAATATTTTCAATCTTTCCTAAAGATCCCCTCCTCCCCCTTATAAAAATCCCTCACCTATAACCAATTCCACACACCTCTCAAGCCCCTTGGATCATCCAAAATCTGCCCAATTAATCTACCTAAATCCCTATAATCCTCCTAAAATCCTTAACTTAGGAATAAGGCACTTCAAGAGGTCCTTTTGGTTCAAACCAAAGGGAGTTACCCTATTTAAAGGTAACATCTTCTCTTAAGTTCTTTTCTTTTATTTTGCTTCTCCAACCCCCTAAAATCTATTTTTTTCATTTATTTTATAACAAAACCAGTATCCTAAATATAATAGGTTTTATTTATGTTATGTATTAGAACTACACTTACACACACCTCCATCTAATAAGTATATAACATAATGTTTCTGTGGACAGCGAACTACTGGCTCACGAAACGATGATTGTTCAATCTTCTACTACCACCTCTTATGGTGTCCATTATGATGGCACTATAATTAAATATGATTTTTATGATATTTATTTTATATATAAGCTTAATTAATTACATTTTATAGCATACCATTATTTGTTTCATGTTCTATATATATACGATAATTTCATTTGAGGAAGTGCGGACAACCGCCCCCTCAAAGTGAAATGACTCATTCATACCATACATGGAACGTATAAAGGATGGTGTTAATGAACTTAAGTAACATATATAAGATATTATGTTATAATGGAATAATAATATACTTATGTATCATTTGGTTTCGATTCCTTTTAAAATAAAAAATGAAATGGAAGTAATGTTCGTGCGTACATACGAATTATCGTCTCCACAAACGCGATGAGATTCATTCCCCATCATATTTATTTAAGACTAATTTTCATTAGATGATTTAAAATAATGTTTAATTACATGATATAATTCTGGATATGAATAATATACATTCCATCCATAACATATACGACTTACGTAACAAATCATATAAAGGAAAACGAATCAATTAACACCCGAAACGATGATAATACTAAGATATTATTAACAAAGAAATGATAAAAGATCATATATGATATCATCTTAATGTATATGATTCTTGTATAATTTAATAAAAATTATTTCACCATTATAAGGGAGTTTTACCTACCCTCGACCAAGGAAAAGTACAAGGTAAGGGTTTATTTTACAATCTCTTCATTATTCGAGGTTGTTTATACGTAATTATCTGCTGGGACCTCTTTATCATCCACATCCATGTTTCTTAAAAATGTATTTCAAAAAAAAATTACTAGTTACTAGACTATGGGTTAAAGTCATTTATACCCTTGTTTGACTTTTTATAAGATGATTATAAAGGAATCTTTCCATATTTTTCCAAACAAGGTCTTTTTTAACATTTTTGACAAAATTAAGGTAAGAATGTCTTTTTTTAACTTATATGGCGGGTGCGGCTATTTTCCACCGTTATAAAATCGTCTAAGCTTCCCTTACAAGATTATAAGAATATTTTCAAAGTAAATGTTTTATTTTATAATTATTTGACTTTTAAATGATTTCAAAAAAAGAGATATTTCTCTCAAATAGTTTTGATTTCATCTATGTCAACATCCTTTGATAGATTTTAAGCTTATTTGAAGTTGATTTATTATGATACAAAACTTCAATATTTTATTGAAGGTTTTGTGATATGTTTGACTTTGGATGTGTTATTTTCATACCATTCATGGTTTATGGATAAAGTATTGACATTTCGTATGCTAAATTTAATACGAATGTTTATGTAATGTTTAAACTTGTTCATATAAGGAATGAATTAGACTTAGTAAGTGACGAGTGGAACCTGCTAGAGCTCATTGATGCATCGGTAGGTATCATGAGACAAACTAGTGTCTTGGAACAAGGCCTTGAAAAAATCTTATTTGTAGTCTAGGCACAAGGCTTTGACTATGTGGTTAAGATAGTCTGGCATTAAGCATTCCATCATTATGAAAGTGGTTATTGATATTGCATGTGATTATTCGACTAGTAGAATATCCATGTGAATAATTAAATGGCATTATTTCATTTTTTTCTTCCATTTTATTCTGAAGTTCAAGTTTAAAAGGATTTTTTTAGTTATACATTGCCTTAATTGTTTATTCTTGCTTATGAAATTTTCCGTTATGTTGTTATCCTTACTGACCATCTGAGCTCACCCCTTTCTATGTTTTATTTTTACCAGGATGTGAAGAATTATTTTATGACTAACCTATAGGAATAGTCTGAGGGGATATGAGTGTCTACTATAGAGACTATGTTGTTGTAGTTTTCCATTTTATCATGTAATGTAATACTTATGAATGTATCTAGTGTTTCCAAGGCTACTAAACTAATCAGTCTTTCAAGACTTGATCATTTGAGATCATGCCAATGTTATGTAATAATGCACCAACTCTGGGTAATTGGGGTTGGGGCATTACAATAATATTTAGTATAGGACTCTTAAAATACATTCATGGGCAGTATATACAACGTGTAAAATAAACAATTAGTGTATAAGGCATGTGTCCCATAGAAATAAAAGTGTGGTAAAAATCTCTTACCTCAAGTCTTGAATTTCTTTGTTCGTATTGAAACATCCTGTATAATGAATATGAATTTATTATACATTTATTACATAACCATATATCTATCATATCATTTATGATTTTCTTATATCATATTATCACCCGTCTATTAATAATTTGTTATTAAAATCACTGTTCTAGGTGATAATTACTTCGTTTTCCAAGCATGTTTCTGTTTGGTAGTCCTAGTCCTTATAATTTGATCATGGTTCCATAATTTACATAATGTTAATAATGATTTAAACATCATATATTTTCATTATATATATATTTATAAACATTCATAAAAAGTAGAGGTAGAAAAATGAATTACACCGTTCGTGGAGATGGTAGGTCGTACGTACGCATGAACGTTGTTTCCATTTTCCATCTAATGGAATGAAAGAAAGATAAAGAATAATACACCTTTAAAGAATAATTATTATGTTATATATATCATATATGTTCATAAAAATTATCCTGATTACCATCCATGTGAAATTTAAGTGAAAACGAATCACATCACATCGTGGAGATGGTAGTCCATACGGACGCACGAGCGATGTTATCATTTATCAAAAGATTGTATGATGATAAGTTAGAGACAATATTATCATTTTAAAGGTATAATTATATTATAAATATCATATATAATCACTAATCCCATTATTATACTCATCCATATAATATAGTGATGAAAAATGAATTGTATCACTGTGTGGAGATAGTAAGGTGTACGTACGCACGAATGATACTTTCACTTCTTGTTTGATGAGAAAGAGGGTGTATAATGGTGTTTTCATAATCATACTAATAATTCAGAATATTGAGGATATTGGAGTTATTATTTTATTATAAACATCATATATTTATATGAGGTAAGGAAGAGTAGAAAAAGAAAGTGATCGATTAGATTGATTACCTCTTCTTCAAAACATCTCCTTTGGATCCCCTCTAAAGGGCTCTAAGATCGGTCTTTTGAGAAGACTGTCACCTCTAGAATGTGGATAGGGAATTTTATAAGATAAATTGGCAAGTGATGGTCTAGTTATAAGTCTCAAAGTTATGTGAAGAAGTGAGGAAGCAGGTTCCCTTTTATAATTGAGGTGAGGAGCACTTTTGGAATTTTTCACAAGATTTAATTGTAATAAATTTATTTTCTATCCAAATTCCACCAAATAGACATAGATTCAAATATAATACAAGATAAGGTTTTAATCTCATCAACCAATTGATTTCAGACAAGTTTTACAATACATCAAACCTTATTGTTGGAATCCTCATGTATTAATCATGTTTTAATGATCACAAATCATGTATATTCTGTAAAGTCTGGTAATCCTGTGTAATCTATCTTAAATTATGTATAGATGATTAGTATACTTATTATTTAAGTGAATATATCAAATATCTTAATTGATATACATTAATTTTGATTATTGTACACTATATTTGATTTAATTTATAATGATTTCTTTGATTAATGATTAAGTCTCATCTATTCTATGAATATCATTTCTTAAGTCCGAATACAGATATTTGGCTAAGTCTGAGACACCGTGAGTCTTACACCGGTTATGTTTTTCTAGAAAAGGACCCAGACACTATGACCAGACATTGTGACCATCCAGACACCGTGACCATCTAGACACAATGACCATCCAGACACCGTGACTAGACATCGTGACCATCCAGACACTGTGACCAGACACTGTGACCATCCAGACACTGTGACCATTCAGACACCATGACCATGATACACTATTTTAATAAGACAATGGTTCATGGAGACACCGTTTACAGACAAAATGTGAAACTCTTTCTTAATTTTTTTTGTCGTTTCACAATTTAATTTTTAATGGTCATATTTGAATCTTTTAAATACACTGACATAGTTAATGATTCTTTATAGACACATCATCTGACAGTACGAGGTATGAGGTTCAAAATACATACATATTGTCGGCTCCAACACATTAACTCTAGAATAAAAGAGAATTATGGCCTAGAAACAATATACATGAAGAAAAGGGTGTGAGAACAACAATTAAGAAAACACTTAGAACATTTTTGAAAAGAGAATCGACACATGCAACTCAACACTGCTGAAGAACACATGAATCATATTAGAATCCCATAGTTGCGGACATATTCACACTATCAACACCACAAAGAACACATGCTAGATCTAGCTGACTTGAGATACTCTATTTTCCACATGAGGACTCGATTCCTGTATCTACTTCATCTCAGAAGTCTAGAGCTGCATAGACTAACACTCAAATCACTTCTAACCTTATCTCAACAATTCTGCTCTATTGTGTATAGTTATTTTAGCTTTCAAGCATTGTGTGTGTATCTGTATAAAAACACACTCTTTATCCTACATTAAACTGAAGGATACAAGATATCCTTTCTAAAACATCTTTTTACACTTGTGTATACCTACGGATAATTGTGGAAGAGGTTTTTTGTAACCTGTTGTTCATACCCACGAAGAACTGTGGAAGAGGTTATGTGACTTAGATAGTCTTGTGTACTGTTGTAAAGACCAATATAGGTTGTGTATCTAGTTTATTTATAAAAACTTCTTGGTGTAAGGTGATCACCAATTGGAGTGGATTATGTCTCGGCTTGAGACTGAACTACTTGTTTTATATCTATTGTGCTGTTTAATTTAGTTTTCTTTGTTTTAGTGTTTAATTCAGAATTCACTAAATTTACATTGATATTTAATCTTATAAATAAGTTATAATTGTATTTAATTGTTAGAATAGCTTCAAAAGTAATGTTAATAACCAATATTAAGAATACTAAGAATTAATAAATCTTCTAAGAAGTTATTTAAACAGTCAAACATTCATAACAGTATAGCCTTGATTAACTAGGTTGTATTAAACTATTGGGGAACCTTTTAAGGATTATTTTTGAACAAAAAATTTAAATAGGTACTCAATTCATCCTCCCCCCCCTGAGTACTCAACTTCGACCAACATTTAGTATCAAAGGATTTGTTTTTTGATCTTATGAAAACTATATTTTTTACCTTATTCAACAGTGATTGTAGTTGTACTTTAAAGATCTGTAAATTTCTGTTAATTCTAATTTTCTAGTTATTTAAAAGTTATTTATTTATCATGGATAATATATTGGAAGGTTCTACAACAAACATACAACCATTTTTTAATGGAATCAATTTTTCTCAATGGAAAATTAAAATGAAAATGCATTTATAAAGTATGATCTTTGAAATATGGTCTTCAATTATAGATGAATATAAGATTCCTGCTACTAATATAACCACTTGGGATGAACATACCAAAACTTTATACAATAAAAATTGAAAAGATATGAATGATTTATACTTCTCTTTAGGATATGATGAATTTAATATAATCTCTTCTTGTAAAACATCCCATGAAATTTTGGATACCTTATCTGTTTTACATGAAGTAACATCCAGTGTGAAAGAAATAAGACTTAATACCAATACTATTAAATATGATAACTTTAAAATGAAACCTAATGAGCCTATTTCTGATATGTATCTTATGTTCAACGAAATTTTCAACATGATGATTTCTCTTGGACGAGAAGTCACTACTAAGGAACAGATCATGAGAATTATCAGATGCCTACTTGATAGATGGAGAGGAACCTCTATCTCTATTATATAATCATGCAGCATTAGTAATCTAATTGTAAAAAAACTCATTGGTAAATTGATGATGTATGAAGAGAAGATGAAATTAAACAAGGAAGAGGAGGATGAAACCAAAATAAAATCAGTTGCATTCAATACCACCACCTCTAAACACAAAGAAAATGGAAAATTGGATGTCTCTATAGAGAGTTTCAGTAGTGGACAATTATCACCTGATAGTGGTGAGGATATGACTCAACTAGCAAGAAGATTCAAGATATTTTACAAGAAGAATAACTTTTTCAGAAATCCTAGCTTTAAGGGAAAATATGATCACAAAAGAAGTTGGAAGAAATATTGGAAAATAAGTGACAAGTGTGATGAGATGATCTGCTATGAATGTAAGCACAAGGAATATATCAAGGCTGACTATCCCAAGCTCAATTACAAAAATAAATATGAGGACAAGGATAGAAAATATTAAAATGAAATGAAAGCAACTTAGGGTGATTCTGAGGATAGTTCAAGTGACTCAGAATCTTCACATGATGAACAGGAAAACAAATCCAATATGTGTTTTATGAAAAACACATATGAGGTAACATTGGACTCTCCTTGACATAATTCATACTAATCTGAAGATGAGAGTGACTCTAAAAATATTTCTAATGAAGAAATGTTTTAATAATTTAATATGATTGATGAGACATGCAATGAACTAAAAGATTAATACAAATCCTTAAAGAAATAGCATGCTCTTACTGTAACTGTTAAATTTGAACTTACAACTGAAAGGGAGAAAAATGATCAACTGCTCAAAGAGAAAAATGAACTAAATCTATCTACTGAGCAATTCAATAAAGAATTAGAAAAGTTTAACAATGGGAAAAATACTCTTACTCAAATTCTAGTTAAACAAATTGCTCCTAAATATACTAATGGAATTGACTATAAACCAGGAAAAATAAATTTTGGAAGAACTAATTTTGTTTCTAAATCTAGGACATACAGCTTTACTCCCAGTTTGAGAAAACATTCAACTAGTTTAATTTATGATAAACTCTCTAATTTTTCAAGATTTTCTAGACCAAATAGATTTTATTTTTCAAAAACTTTACATAATGCTTATAGGAAACCTATGAGGCAGATATGGGTTCCTAAAGCACTTATCACTAATATTACTGGACCCAAACAAGTGTGGGTACCAAAATCTATTTTTATTTACTATTTTGTTGGAAAGATGCTTAAAAAGTTCCTGTAAGAGAATATTGTACTTGGACAGTGGGTGTTTAAGACACATGATAGGAGACTACTCATGCTTCAAGAATTTAATAAAAGTTGATGGAGGACATGTCACCTTTGGTGACGATGCCAAAGGAAAGATTATTGGCCTTAGACAAATTGGTAACTCTAACTCAGTTTTAATTTCTAAAGTACTGTTTGTTAATGGATTGAAATATAATCTTCTTAGTATCTTACAATTATGTCATGATGGATTTCATGTCAAATTTTAAAAATATGCTTTCAATGTTTTTAATTCTAAAGATGAATTCATTTTTTCTGCGTTAAGAAATGAAAATGTTTATTCTATTAATTTAGATTATTTAGCTTCTCAAAATGCTTCATGTTTAAGTTTGTTTCACAAAGAGTCTTGGATTTGGAATAAGAGACTAGGACACTGTAACACTCACTCCCTTAGAAATTTGACTAGAAAATGCTTAGTCAAAGACCTATCTAAACTTGAGTTTCCAAATAGTAAAGTCTGTAATCCTTGTCAAAAAGTAAATCAACAAAAAATTTCTTTCAAAAAAAAGAAAAAATTGTCAACTTCTCAACCTCTTGAACTGGTTCACATGGATTTGTTTTGGCCATCTATATTTTCTAGCTTAAATGGGAAGCACTATGTTTATGTTCTTGTAGATGACTTTTCTAGATATATGTGGACTTTATTTTTTTCTCACAAAAGTGAATCCTTCTCTCATTTTACCAAATATTCCAAAACTATAGAAAATTTTAGTGGACATAAAATTAAATCCTTAAGAAGTGATTATAGCCTTGAGTTTGAAAATCAAGAGTTTGAATCCTTTTTCTCACAAAATGGCTATAGTCATAATTTCTATTCCCCTAGAACACCTCAATAGAATGGAGTTATAGAAAGAATAAATAGAACCTTGCAAGAGATTTCTAGAACCATGCTTAGTGAATATGACCTACCTATTTATTTTTGGGCAGAATTTGTAAATACAGCATGCTACATAATCAATAGAGTGTTTATTATACCTATTCTTAAAAGGACTCCTTATGAGTTATGGAACAATCGAAAACCCAAAGTTAGATACTTCAAAGTTTTTAGTTACAAAGTCTATATCCTTAATACTAAGGAAAATCCTGAAAAAATTTCATCCAAGAGTGATGAAGGAATATTTTTAGGATATTCAATTTCTAGTAAAGCCTATAGAGTGTTCAATAAAAGAAAAAAATGTGTGGAAGAATCTGTCCATGTAAAATTTGATGAAACAGATCCACATGATCCTAAGACCACTCTAGAGAACATGGAGGATGATGTATCAAATCTGGACATCAATTCAAAATCCTCAATCCATCCTGTGAAAGAATCTGGGAAAACTTCAAGTTCTGGAAATTCCTTAGATTCAAGTCACAATGAGCCTGAACCTGTTGATGAACCTGAAATCACTAGTCCTTCTTTTTCTAGAGCTGTTTGAACTCTTAAGAACCATCCTTTAGATTTTGTTGTAGGAGACTTAGACAAAGGAACTCAAACTAGAGCTTCTCTTAGAAATCAGGATGAACATCATGTCTTCTATTCACAACTTGAACCTAAAAACATTAATGATTCTATCAATGTTGAATTTTGGTTGGTGTCTATGCAAGAAGAACTTAATCAGTTTGAAAGGAACAAAGTTTGTAAACTTGTTGAAAGACCCAAAGACACGTTCACCATAGGAACTAAGTGGGTGTTTAGAAATAAGGTAGATTAAGCTGGTAATATAGTTAGAAACAAGGGTATATTAGTTTCACAAGGCTACAGTCAAGAAGAAGGAATTGACTATGAAGATACCTTTTCACTAGTAGCTAGAATTAAATCCATGATAATTCTTCTTGCTTATGCAACACATCTGAATTTCAAACTATAACAAATTGATGTCAAAAATTCATTTCTAAATGGTTATATAGTTGAGGTAGTATTTTTTGAGAAACCCTTTTCTTTTACAAACCCTCATTTTCCGAAACATATTTTTAAGTTATCAAAAGCTTTGTATGGTTTAAAAAATCTCCAAGATATTGGTATGATAGATTAAGTACTTTTCTTATTTCCAAAGGTTTTACAAAAGTATTAGATGATCCTACCCTTTTTATAAAACGAATTTCCAATGATTTTTTAGCTGTTCAAATCTATGTAGATGATATTATATTTGGATCTTCAAACAATTCTTTATGTATTTATTTTTCTAAAATGATGTAAAATTAATTTAAAATGAGTTTAATGGGAAAACTAAAATTCTTTCTTGGATTTCAAATATTTAAAAATAATTATTGTATTGTTTTAAATCAAAGTAAATATACTAGAGACCTTCTAAAACATTTTGGATTAGATAACACTAAAATTAGTGACACTCCAATGAGTACCGCTTATAAGTTGGATCTTGATGAAGATGAAAAATATGTTGATCAAACCATTTACAGGGAAATGATTGGAAGTTTACTCTACATAACTGCTAGTATACATGTTATTATGTTTAGTGTGTGTATATGTGCTCGTTTTCAAGAAAATCCAAAGGTATATCATTTAAATATTGTTAAGAGAATTTTCAAATACCTTAAGCATACAACCAATCTAGGATTGTTCTATCCCAGAGGACAATCGCTTGAATTATTTATTTATTCTGATGTTGACTTTGGTGGTTGTAATTTAGATAGAAAAATAATTTCTAGAACATTTCACCTTTTACGCAAGTCACTAGTATCATGGTATAGTAAGAAACAAAATTCGGTTTCATTATCTACTGCAAAAATTGAATACATAGCTGCTAGTAGTCATTATGCACAAATCTTGTGGATGAAACACACATTACTAGATTATGGATATCAATTCAAGCATGTACCTATAAATTGTGACAATACAAGTGCTATTAACATCTTGAAAAATCCAGTTTCACACTCTAGGAAAAAGCATATTGATGCGAGACATCACTTTTTGAGAGATCATTATCAAAAAGGTGACATCACTTTGGAATTCATTGGTACTGAATATCAGCTCACTGATATATTCACTAAACCATTAAATTATGAAAGAATAGACTACATCGTACATGAATTAGGAATGATAAACCTTAAGTAGTAATCTTATTGTTTCACATTTTACGGTTTCACAAGTCAATGTCTTAAGACTTGTTGTTTCATGTTTATAGCCTCGCAGTTACTATTTCTTTCTTACTGTCTAGCACTTACTATCTCAAACAATACGGTTGCACAGTTTAGAAATCACATTGTTATGGTCTCACCATGAACACCTGTTATTGTCACACCGTGAGAGTCAGTTACTGTCTCATCTTGAATACTTGTTACGGTCTCACTATAAATATGCTTTATTGTTTTATTTATACATTATATCTCATATCATGGTAATCAATTATTTTACCCTTTTACTTTCCCACGGTTTTGTTTTTGCGACGATTGGTATTCCTAAATGACAAAATAAAAGAAGTTTCATTCATTATTAACTCGATCTCAATTATCTTCTCTCAAACGGTAACCCTTCTTCAACCCTTCAACCCTTCTCTCCCTTGAACCTTCAGTGAATTCCTAGGATGAAATACCCATCATCATCAACTCATAAGAAACACAGTTCAAAGAAGAAGAGGAAAATCACGCCAAAGATAGAACCTGAGGGCCCTCTGAATCTGAACCTTGTGAACAGAGTAGTGGTACCTAAAAAGGATATTTTCCCAAAGTGTATTCTCTCGAGTAAGTCTCTGGTTATGAAAGTATCGGAAGAGAAAAGATGGTTAGATTGGTTTGCAAAGTAGGATCAACATATTTACCTGAAGTTAGTTTCACAATTTTACCAGTATGTTCAATTTTCTTTTGATTCTGAAGATTTCTGTGTTGTAAGAAGCTAGATAAATGGCCAGAGATGCACGTTTTCCTTGAGGTTATGGGATGTATACCTTAGGATAACTCATGAAGGTATTTGTGAGGACTATCAGAGAGGTCCACCACCTCCAAGTGAGATTTTTGTCTTGGAAGAATCCTTGAGAAATTTAACTGTAAATGCAACCGAAAGGAGAGATATAGCTGCAGAGATGGATAGAGAAACCAGACTCCTGTTTAAATTTATTCAGAATCTGATTAGCCCTAGAAAAAATGATTTTGATGTAGTCAAGTATCATGATTTATTTTTGATACATCTAATGAAAATATGGACATAAGATCAACCTTTTAAAGTATATTATACACCATATGTGTGAGTTGATCAAAACCACCTCCAAGTCAACCTCCCTATTTTATTCTAGGATTATCTCATTTATACTTCATGTCAATGGTTTTGTTGGACCAAATGAAGAAGTTATCCAGGATTATGAGTTATGTCTTTCAAAATTTATTATAAAGAGAATAAAAATCAATTGGAATCCTTTTAAAAAATCATGGGTGGAAGACAATGATAGGATCTATAAAAAGTTCAATCCATTGGAACACACTTCAAGAACTAAATATGTTTCTGATCCTGGTTTAGAACAATGTGAATTTGTTGAGTATCCTGAATAATAATAAGAATAAGAGGTTGTTTTACCTGCAATAGAAATTGTCATGAATAAGGAGGATAGTGAACCTGATCTTCAAGACTTGGATGAGAAAGAAGTTCATGTTCCTGAAAAGGTTGTTGATTTGGAAGAACAGCCTCCCTCAAAAGAAGATTCTATTTTTGTTTAAAGAGAAAAGGAAGTTGTAGAAGAACAAATAGAAGCAGATATGTCTCCTGTGTAAGAATCTTTTGCTGTGGAACATGTAGAGGAAAAAACTGCTCTAGAAATTATTCTTTCTACTGAAGAGATAATGGATCTAGCCTTTCAGTTGTCTAGACATGAAATGGATGAGAAAATAAGGGATGAAATAGTGTAAATAGATCAAAGACCTAAACCTCTCAGTAATGATAAGGGTGCACCTGTTGAGGAGGAGGAGACTCCTAGTCTGGAATCTGTTGAAGTTCCTAATCCACTTGATCCTAGTTCACTAGATACATGGTATAAATTTCACAGTTATTTCAATTTGAATGATTCATGAGAATTCATAGTAAAAGGTCTTGATCTAACTACTATGTTTCAGTTTAAAATGACATCTTCTCTAGAAGTTATCTCTACCAAAGAACTTGATCCTATCTTAGATTCTATCTTTAAGCCTTCACAATAACCTTCACACTTGGTGAATAAGGATTATCTAAAAGAATTTGAAGCTACCCTATTGGCTAGGGTTGAAAATATTATGAATAATCAACTTTCTCCTGTAACCAATCTGAGTGAGAGGGATGATTCACTGTTATTGGAAAAATTTATATGGAAGATTCAACCCAAAATGCTTCATGAGATTCAAGAAGTCATAATTGATAATGAACTTCTTAGTGATGAAGTAAATAATCTAAGAGGTATGGTTGAATATATACAGAAACTGTTAAACTCAAGAATAGAACTTGCTTCTCATCCTATTGAGGATGTTACTCAGACCCCACAGGAAGTCACCTCACTGATTCAACCTCATCTAACCTCTTTAGCTGACAAAGTATCTAAAAGAAACAAGAAGATTTTTCAAGAGATGCGTGAACTTGTTATTAGACTTAACAAGTTAACTGAGGAGTATATTGGGTGCCTTTAGTAAGGGCTAAATAAACTAAAATCTCTTACCTCGGTTGTCACTGCTTCTAATGCCTCTGGAAAATCTTCTCAACCTTCTTTAGATAGTGATCTGTATACAACAGTTGTCAAAGAGGAACTTCAGGCTGTTCTTAGTGATTTCAATAAATAATATCTATCTGAAGTTATCAAGAACAGTGAAAAAGTTTGTGATTTGGTAAGAATCCACTCCAAGATTTCCAATGATGCCCAAAAATAAATTTCCAAGAATGTGGACTTCTACTTCAATTGGATATTTTCTAAGAATTACATGATAAATCACTTCAATTACCTTGTGGAAAATCTGAGGAATCCTCCTATTACTCTAGCGTTCAAAACTCAAGTCCAAAAGCTCACAGATGTTACTCGTTTGTTGGAAAGGTTTATGGAGAACAAGGATGACTTTGAAAAGGCCATGCAGTATGGTAGAGAGATCATTGCTGATTGTATCAATATTTTAAGGCCTTATCTTCATGTTCAGAGTACTTCCATTGTTTCTCCTGCAGCTGAACCTCTGAGATCTGGTTGCCTACCTTCACCTCTAGCCTATCCTCCACATCTATGTTTGTTAGTCTGGCCTTGAGTCAGATCAGGCCCATAATCCTTGATCAATAGTTGCCTTGGTCTTCTACTACCCCTACCTTGGCCCCTTCTATCTTTGAAGGTCTTCCTTTACCTTCTCTATCAACTATTTCACTCCCTTCTTCCACTTCAACCTCTTCTCCTATGGCTTATTCTTCTGATGCTGCTACTAAGGGCAAGGAATGGACCAGCCATTGATGAATAATAGTGACTACTATCTTTTGATAGGGATGTTGTTGCATTTATTTTGTTTTTTTATTTTTTTTAATGAAACTCTTTTTATATAATGCATTGTGATATTTTATTGAACATTTATTATTGAAAGAGAACTATCGTGGGCGCCCTCAAATGATTAGTGTGATTTTGGGGTACTTAGATGCAGTAGAGTAGCTGACTAAGGTCGTCTCTCAAAGGAGTAAGTGAATTAAAACAAATTTTTAGAGGTATTGTAAAAATAAAATAAAAGATAATAAAAAAACTACTTGAAAGTATATGGGTTGGTTATATTTTATGAATCTAGAAGAATTTTTCTGGAAGAATATTGTATTTTTTTTAGTTTTCAAATGAATTTTGATTAAAATGACACAATAAGAAGATGTTTTTTTAGAAATCTATTTTAAAATGTGTAATAGATCTAACACTAACTCTTCATTTACTTATTAATAATTATCATTTAAATTAACATCCAATTAATTATGATCCCATAATTTGTTAACCCTCGAACCCTACGGGAGTTAACTTAACCACAAAGATAAAATGAATTAAACCCTAGGCTAGTTTCGGAACATGAAATCGTAGAACCCTGATTTGATTAATGTTTTAAGTCTAGATTATGGTCCATGGTTAATTAGGGCACAAATCCACTCTTTAAATGTGGATTAATTGAGTTTAGGGATGATATTTGAACTCTACAAATTTATCTTGTGTGACTTGGTTTCACAGATTAAGATTGCGCTCTCATAATTTACACAAAATCTCAACCTCATGTGTTTTTGTGTAAATTGTTCAATTGCTTGATTAATTTAATTTAAATTAAAACTCAATTAATAGACCATATTATTATAATTACAATATCTCATTTATTCAAAATAAATGAATGAATGAGGTGATAATTATATTGATTACATAAAAAACTACTCTTCCATGAGCGGTGTAGTCATCGTAGAAATGTTTTGCATTTGCAACGGTTTAGAAAGGGTATAACACAATCTCATTTCCACTATCGATTTACAACACAAATAGGAAGATTAAGATAAGAAGAAAATTGAAAATAACAGAATAAATGGAAGACAAACTAAGAGTTTATTGAATGAATATAAGCATTACAACATGAAGAAGAAGAATGAGAAGAGGAAGGCTTGATGAGGGGATCCTTGCTTCAAGAGCTAACCCTCTTACAATGGTTGGATAATTGGAGTGAAACCCCTTCTATTCTGCCTTAAACTTCCAAATGCACGTCTTAACCCTTAAAAATGATAAAAACTCTAATTTATATAGGGGAGGGGAAGATAGGTTACAAGTGGTTTCAAGTGTGAATGTGAAAATTAGGACAAATATTTTAATCCAACTTTCACCGCCCATTTGACCACCTAAACGCGTAAATAAGCTCTTCTTACAAAAGGATATTATGTGCCGATATGGTTTATCTATCTCCTATCAAAATTTAGGCTCAATATATGCTCATATGAAGGTGTTATGTCATAAATACAGAAGCTTCTCCATTCTGGTGTGTCCATCACACCTTTGACTTTATGGCCCAATTACTCCATCCAAATGCATTCTTTTGATCTAGTGTCCTGAATAAAAGTTGTATACCATGAAGTAAGGAACAAATTTTGAAAAATATAAAGTTCAAATAATTCAAATAAAAATATTTAAGAAAGAAATACTATAGTGATTTTGAAAGGGTAAAACTGGAATTTTCATCAAATATTCAAATGAATGATCTAATCCCAAATACTTTCTAACTGAACAAATTTAACACAATGTGAGGAAATTATATCATTTATTATCAATAAAATATTCAATAAAATAGTGTTTTATCAACTCCCCCACACTTACCCTTTTGCACTCCTGGGAAAAACCTCAAAAGAAAATCAAAGAAAATTTAAAACACATATCAATGAGATCCACCAATTTCATACCAAGAAAAAAAAGATATCATGACTCATCTATAAAATATTATTTCAAGTTATTAATTTAAGATAATTCAATATATTTCCTCTTAATTAATCCTCCCATGAACACAAAACACTTAACTAACATTCATTTTCACTCATCACAGAAATGTCAATTTTTTAGCAATGTCTTTCTCATCCAAACTCATATAAGGGTCACCGTAGGCTTGATAAATTCCTACATCTCCACCCAATGTGGGTCAATAACATATGTTTATAATGAGGACTTTTCAGGATTGTTCTGTGGCTTTTGGTTGGTAGGATTTATATGTGAAAAATTCTGAGGCTGAATGAGGAGGGCTTGACTCTTTTTGAAGCAAAATTCATTAATCTAATTTTCACTTAAATATGGTCTTCTCCTCAATACGCATAGTATCAATTCAGCTCCATCATCATGAAAAGTCATGGAAAGTTTAAACCATTCACCATTTCAACATCAAAAATTTCAATCTTCTTAAAAATTATTTTCTTGAAATCCCTAGATAGGCACATCTTTCTACCTCAATTAGAAGCTCCAGAAAAGGAACAGCTTTCAATAAAATGATTTTATTCAAAATAAAACACATCTCTTCAGAATTTAATTCTCCACCAAAAGTATCACATAATGTGGTATCACAACACAAGATAGCTTCCCCCACACTTAAGCTCAACTAGATTATACAATTTCACTTCAATAGTTGGTTGGATAGGGAAAATTGGCTTGTAATGTGGCTAAGCTAATAGAATATTCATGGATTATAAGGACTAAAAGGATTAAATGTTCAAGTTAGGCCATTATAAAAAATGATTCTTTGAAATAGGGGCTTTAATACCAAACAAATGCCTCAATCATTTAAACATAAGTACCTCAAACCCTCAAGTTTTGACAGGAATAAATCAAATTTTGGTTAAATAAAGCATGGTTTGGTTCTCTAAAGAAGTGAGGTGAATGTAAATAATATGAAAATAATGTTTTAGAAGCCTCACAGGAAAGTGGTTTCAAATATAAAGACAGTTAGATGTTGTATGGGATTCAAAATTCAATGTACTTTTCATGAAATTACTAAATATTTTAACTTGAAACAAAGTCATTTCAGCATTCCTTTAAGCTTAGTTTCAAGTGATAAATTGTTTCACTTATTGATATGAATTTAAAAATGGTGATGAGAATCATTTCAGCTCAAAAGTTTCAAAAACACACAGAAAATTGAAAAATAAACACACAAATTTTGAAAAACACGCAATTTTTTTTAACAAGAAAAGGAAAAAAATTGAAATTACTAAACTAAAAGGTTCCCTCCCCCACACTTAAAATATTTCATTGTCCTCAATGTGAACCCATGAGAATATATATTCACATGAAATGTATAAATTTATTTAGGACAAGTAATGTAAAAGTGAAAGGGTTAGGAACATCCTGATATTCTCAAGTGATGATGGGGTCATGCAGTTTGATGAAATCAACTGTATCGGTAGGAATTCCCTTGATGTATTTCTTAAAATGTTTCCCATTGACTGTAAATCTCCTTCCCGAGTCCTCTTGTGTGATCTCCACTGCACCATAATGAAAAAAATTAGACACAACATAAGGACCTAACCATCTGGAACGCAACTTACCAGGCATCACCTTCAGTCATGAACTGTAGAGTAGGACTTTCTCTCCAACATGAAACTCCCTTTTCTGGATCATTTTGTCATGAAATGCTTTTGATCTTTACTTGTATAGCCTTGAGTTCTCATATGATGACAGTGAAATCTCTTCAAGCTCTTTAATTTGCAACTACCTTTGAATTCCATCTTGAGCCAAATCCATGTTGCATTTCTTTATAGCCCAATATGCTCGATGCTTGACTTCCACTGGGAGATGACATGATTTCCCAAAAACAATCCAAAATGGGGACATGCCAATGGGGGTTCTGTATGATGTCCTATAAGCCCACAATGCATCATCCAAGCACTTTCTCCAATCCTTCCTATTTGGCTGCACTGTTTTCTCCAAGATTTTTTCCAACTCATGATTTGAAACCTCAGCCTGACCATTTGTTTGGGGGTGGTATGGTGTTGATGTTTTGTGTGTCACCCCATACTTTCAAATGAGGGAAGAAAAAATCCTATTGAAAAAGTGTGTCCCTTGGTCACTGATGATGGCCTTTGGTACTCCAAACCTGCAGAAAATTTGATCCTTGACAAAATCTACTACAACATGAGAATCATCATCCCTGGTGGCCTTGGCCTCCACCCATTTACTCATATAATCTATAGCAACAAGGATATACAATAAACAAAATAAAATAGGAAAAGGGCCCATAAAATAAATTCCCCAAACATCAAAAATCTCACAGAATAAAATGGGTTGTTGCGGCATCTTGTGTCACCTTGAAATGTTTCCAGTGTGTTGGAAATGAGAGCATGACTTAAAAAACACATGGAAATCATGGAATAAGCTAGGACAATATAATCTAGAGTCTAAGACTTTTCTAGCAGTACGTTGGGGTCCAAAGTGTCCACCACAAGCAAGTGTATGACAGAAATGAAAAACAGACTCAAACTCATGATCGAGAACACACCTCATAATGACATGGTCACTGCACATGCGCCAGAGGTAAGGATCATCCCAAACATAAAACCTAGACTCACTTTTTAATTTTTGGACTTGATTCTTCTTAAAATTTACTGGGATTTCATAGGCAACAATGTAATTAACTCAATCAGCATACCAAGGATGTGTAACTGAGATGGTATACAGATGCTCATCGGGGAAAGTGTCCCGAAGTGGTACCTAGTCCAAGGTGTCACCCTCTAGTGTGTGAGTAATCCTACTCATGTGGTATACCACCAAATTCTCTGACCCCTTCTTTTCATTTATCTCAATGTCAAACTCTTGAAGAAGGAGCATCCAAAAGATAAGTCATGGCTTTGCATCTGTATTCTTTAGGAGGTGCCTCAAATCTGCATGGTCAGACAAAACAACTACTTTAGATCCCAATAAATATGAACGAAATTTATCTAAAGAAAATATAACAGCAAGAAAATACTTTTCTGTTGTGGTTTAGTTTGATTGGGTAGAATCCAACATCCTCGATTCATATGAAATCACATGTGAACGTCCCTCCGCCCTCTTAGATAAGACAGCTCCAACCGCGAAGTTGGACGCATCACACATAAGCTCAAATGGAAGGTCCCACCGCGGGGGCTGTATGATCGGTGGAGTGGTATGACACTTCTTTAGCTCATCAAAATGATACCCTGTATGAATCATCAAAATTGAAGTCAATATCTTTTTTAAGAAATCGAGATAAGGGTAGAGTGATCTTACTAAAATCTCTGATGAAGTTTCGATAAAACCCATCATGTACAAGGAATGATTGAATATCACGCACACATGTAGGATAAGGAAGGGATGAAATAATGTCTACCTTAGATTTATCAACTTCAATGCCATGTTGTGAGACTATATGACCTAATACAATTCCCTTTTCGACCATGAAATGACATTTTTCAAAATTTAAGACAAGATTTTTCTCAATACAATGATGCAACACATCACCCAAAATAGAGATACATTCATCAAATGAGGATCCATAAACTGTAAAATCATCCATAAATACCTCCATGTAGGTCTCAATGAAATCTAAGAAAATACTCACCATGCATCTCTGGAAGGTACCTGGGGAATTTCAAAGTCCAAATGGCATCCTTCGGTAAGCAAAGGTACTGAATAGGCAGGTGAATATCATCTTATCCTAGTCCTCTACTGTAATGGGAACCATAAAATAGCCAGATAAAAAATCCAAGAAGCAATAATGTGTCCTACCTGCAAGTCTCTCAAGAATATGGTCAGTGAATGGAAGTTGGAAATGGTCCCTATGAGTGGATTGATTTAGTTTCCTATAATCAATACACACTCGCCAACTGTTTTGTACTCTCACAGGAACTAACTCATCATTTTCATTTTTTATAACAATGAAACCAGTTTTCTTTGGTACAACCTGGAAAGGGCTAACCCATTGTGAGTCATAAATAGGGTAAATGATACCCAACTCAAGTAATTTTTCAACTTCTTTCTTAACAACTTCCAAAAGTGTTGGATTAAGTCTCCTTTGTGGCTTCCTAATTGGTTTAGCCCCATCCTCCAAGAGAATACTATGCATGTAAATGGAGGGGATAATACCTGATATGTCTTCCAATGTCCAACCAATTTCTCTAATGTTATCTCTCAAAAGATTAAAAAGTTTTTCTTCATGTTCAAAAGAGGGATTGTTAGAAATGATAACGGGTAATCTATCACCACTTAGCAAGTATGCATATTTAATATTTGGGGGCAATGGCTTGAGTTACAATGTAGGTGGGTGATGTATGGATAGAGAAATTGATGCAACAGACATATCTACACAATGAACATTAGTATCAAAATAAAAATCAACAAAATTAGAAAATAATGCATCAAATCCATCAGCATACTCAACAGACATGTCATAATTAGAGTTCACATGATCAAAATCAGAATATGATTCCATTTAAAAATAAAATCTTAGAGAGTCTTGTGCATTAGAAATAGGTGTGGAAGTACTCTTATACATCAAACTAGAACCAATACTCATAATCTCCCTAAGCATAGGATAATCAAATTCCATGGTGTCTTTACTTGGTGGTTCAAAATGGGAGATAACAAATGTAGAATGATCCTTTGAGGGGTACTTCATGGAATCCATAACATTAAATATCACAACTTCATCCCCAAATTCCTTGGAAATTGTACCATCATTGACATTTATGATAGTTTTTTCATTTTTGAGGAAGGGTCTACCTAAGATAATGGGGGCATGAGAACTTACCTGATCATCCTCCATGCTAAGCACATAGAAATCTGCTAGAAAGATCATGTCTCTTACCCGGACAAGTACATCTTCAAGGACTCCCACTGGATATGTTGTAGCTCTATTTTCCAATTACACCACTACTTTCGTTGGCTTCAAATCACCAACCTGTAAAGAAGAGAATACAGAGTGAGTCATCACATTTATTAAAGCTCCCGAATCACAAAGTGCATCAAAAAAGTGCAACTCCCCTATGGTGCATGGGATGGGTAATGTCCCTGGATCCTTGCACTTTGTTGGCATTGCTAGAGTTGGTGTAATGAGTGCTGACACATTCCTTCCAAGATTTATCCTTTCATTTACCTTGAGCCCTCTTCGATTGGTACAAAGTTCTTTTAAGAATTTCGCATACCTTGGAATTTGCTTAATGGATTCAAGTATAGGAATGTTGATCTCCACGTGCTTGAATGTGTCCAAAACCTCCTTTCTCATTGCTTGATCAGCCACATTATTGGTTTCAACAACCCTGTTTGGAAAAGGAAGGGGTTTAGGAGGAACATCATTAATCTTTTTCTTACCTTTATCTTTATCCTTGGGTTTCTCATCAGTTGATGTGGAATTGGGCTTTGTTGGAGTTGAGGTGAATCCAGGTGGAACAATAAGTGCAGATGTATCATTTTTTTTCTTTTCACTTCTTAATGTGATGGCACTGACATTCCCCTTGGGATTTGGAGTAGGTTGTGATGGTAGATTTCCAGAATTCTTACTTATTAGTTCATGGAGGGTGGTGGCAATCTGGCTCATTTGAGTCTTCAACTCCCTCAACTTTGAACCTTGAATCTTCAACTCATTCTGTTGATTAAGAACAATTTGTTTTAAAAGTTCATCAGTGTTAGAATCTACATTTGGTTGATAATTCTCTTGTTGTTGAATTGTTGATGCTTGGGTTTTAAATCTTCTTTGGGGTTGTTGTAAATCCCGCCGGTAAGGCAGAGGCTGCTGGAAGTTTTATTGAAAGGGTAGCCTTTGTTGTTTTCCAGAGCCATACCTCATGTCCAATTGATCCTTCCACCCTTGGTTGTATGTTGGTGCAAATAAGTCATACTTCTTTTGGGGATGTGGTTGTTGTTGTTGCTGATATGGTCTCCTAGGGAATACTGCTGCATAATCTTCTGTTTCTTATAGTTGGGGGAAACAGTCAGTTGGGTGGCTTGTCTCAGTGAAAATGCCACAAGGCCTTGAAGGAGTGGGTTGGGATGTCTTTTGAGCCAAAGCAATCTGCCTCACCATAGTTGTCAATTCTTCTAACTTGGTATCAATCAAATGACTTTCAAGAGAAGAAGGACTTACCTGATGTACTCCCCTGACATGTGGTGTACCTCTATCGCCAAATTGTTGGGAGTTTTGGGCCATCTTGTCTATCAATGCACATGTGGCTACTGGTTTCTTTTCCACCAATTCCCCTCCTACTACGGCATCCACCATGATCCTCTCCATATGTGTGATTCCTTCATAGAAGTACTGAATGAGGAGTTTCTCACTGATTTGGTGATGTGGACAGCTTGCACACAACTTCTTGAATCACTCCCAGTACACATACATTGACTCCCCTTGTGCTTGGTTGATCCCCGAGATCTCCTAACTAATGGAAGTGGTCCTTGATTATGGAAAAAATCTCTATAATAAAAGACATTTCAAATCATTCCAACATGTTACATCTTCATGTTTTAAATAGTACATCCAATCCTTAGCAGCTCCATCAAGTGAAAATGGGAATGATCTTAATTTTATTTGATCTTTAGAGACATTTCTAGGTTTTAGGGTTGAGAAAACCACATTAAATTCTTTCAAATGTTTATTGGGATCCTCACTAGAGAGGCCATGAAACTTTGGAAGTAAGTGAATTAACCCATATTTTAGTTCAAAGTCCGATTCAAGATTTGGGTATGAAATACAATTTGGTTGATAATTAATATCAGGTGTAACCAATTCTCTAATGGTTATATTTAGATAATTGTTATTATTTCCAGCCATTGGTTATTTTTTTATGTTTGAATTTGAATTTATTTCAATTTCAATGTTTCTAGAAGAGAGTAATTCACCAACTGGTTGAATATTGAAACTTCTCGTAGACTGAGACTGTCTGATTCGAGCTCGAAGGCTACATTCAATCTCAGGGTCAATATCTAAGAGATTTTTGGGATTAGTTCATGCCATAAATCAAAAAACTAAAATAGGAAAAGTGGAACATAATAAAAATTAGAAGTTTGAGTTGATGGTCCAAAAAGAAAAGAAGAGGATGAAAAAAAATGAAAACTTGAGAAAGGGGAAAGATGAAAGAGAGAGGTGAAGAAAAAAATAAAATGAAAAATAAAATAAATACCTCTAAATTATTGAATAAATTACTTGCCTCCCTAGTAACGACGCCAATTTTAAAGAGCACTGTCGTGGGCACCCTCAAATGATTAGTGTAATTTTGGGGTACTTAGGAGCAGCAGAGTGGCTGACCAAGGTCATCTCTCAAAAGAGGAAGTGAATTAAAACAACTTTTTAGAGGTATTGTGACAATAAAATAAAAGAGAATAAAAACATAACTTGAAATTATGGGGGTTGGTTATAGTTTATGAATATAGAAGAAGTTTTCTGGAAGAAGATTTTTTTTAAATGAATTTCGATTAAAATGACACAACAAGAAGATGTTTTTTTAGAAATCTGTTTTAAAAGGCATAATCGATCTAACACTACCTCTTAATTTACTTATTAATCGTTATAATTTAAATTAACATCAAATTAATTATCATCCCTTAATTTTTTAACCCTTGAACCCTATGAGAGTTAACTTAACCACAAATATGAAATGAATTAAACCCTAGGCTTGTTTCGGATAATGCAATCATAACACCCTACTTTGATTAATGTTATAAGTCTAGATTATGGTCAGTGGTTAATTAGGGCACAAATCCAGTGTATAAATGAGGATTAGTTGTGTTTAGGGATGATATTTTAACTCTACAAATTTATCCTGTGTGACTTGGTTTCACAGATTAAGTTTGTGCTCTCATAATTTACATAAAATCTCGACCTTGCGTGTTTTTATGTAAATTGTTCAATTGCTTGCTTAATTTCATTTAAATTAAAACTAAATTAATAGACCATATTATTATAATTACAGTAGCTCAATGATTCAAAATAAATGAATTAATGAGGTGATAATTAGATCGATTACATTAAAAAAACTACTCTTCCATGAGCGGTGTAGTCATCGTAGAAACGTTTTTCATTTGCAACGGTTTAGAAAGGGTATAACCCAATCTCATTTTCACTATTGATTTCCAACCCAAATAGGAATATTAAGAGAATAAGAAAATTTAAAATAACAGAATAAATTGAATACAAACTAAGAGTTTATTTACAGAATAAAATCATTACAACATGAAGAAGAAGAAGAAGGAGAAGAGGAAGGCTTGATGAGGGGATCCTTGCTTCAGGAACTACCCCTCTTACAATGGTTGGATAATTGGAGTGAAACCTCTTCTATTATGACTTCAACTTCCCAATTCATGTTCCAAACATTAAAAATGATAAAAACTCCAATTTATAGAGGGTAGGGGATGAGAGGTTACAATTGGTTTCAAGTATGAATGTGAAAATTCGGCCAAATATTTTAATCCAAATTGCACCGCCCATTTGACCAACGAAACGCATGACTCAACTCTTATTCCATAAGTATCATATGTGAGAATATGGTTTCTATATCTCCTCTAAAAATTTGGGCTCAATCCATTCCCATATGAATGAGTTATGGCCCAAATACAGAAGCTTCTCTATTCTGGCGTGTCCATCCCACCTTTGACTTTATGGCCCAATTACTCCATCCAAATGCATTCTTTTGATCTAGTTTCCTGAATAAAAGTTGTATCCCATGAAGTAAGGAACACATTAAAAAAACATTAAGTTCAAATTATTAAAATAAAAATATTTATGATTGAAATTATACATTGATTTTGAAGGGGTAAAACTGGAATTTTCATCAAATATTCAAATGAATGATCTAATCCCAAATACATTCTAGTTAAAAAAAATTAACACAGTGTGAGGAAATTATATCATTTATTATCAATAAAATATTCAATAAAATAGTGTTTTATCAATTATTCACTCATTTTTATAATCCCAAAAGGGGGAGAAAATATGCTCATTAAAGAACGAATAAAGATATATATATTTTATATGTACACTAGAGACAAATGTATTCTCTCACTCACATGATTTGTGATTATCAAAAAGGGGGAGATTATTGGACTCCTCATGTATTAATCATTTTTTAATGATCACAAATCATGTATATTCTATAAATAATGGTAATCCTGTGTAATTTGTCTTAAATCATGTACAGATGATTAGTATCCTTGTGCTTTAAGTGAAGTTATCCAAGATCTTAATTGATATACATTAAGTTTGATTACTGTACACTATATTTGATTTACTTTATAATGATTTATTTTATGAATGATTAAGTTTAATCCATTCTATGAATATCACTGCTTAAGTTTGAATACAGATATTTGGCTAAGTCTGAGACACCATGAGTCTGCCACGGGTTATGTTTTTCTGCCTAAGGACCCAGACACCATGACCAGACACCATACCATCCAGACACTGTGACCATCCAGACACCGTGACCAGACACCGTGACTAGACATTGTGACCATCCAGACATTGTGACCATCCAGACATCATGACCATGAGACACCGTTTCAAGAAGACACTGGTTCATGGAGATACCATTTACAGACAAATTGTGACATTATTTCTTAATATGTTTTGTCATTTCCCAATTTAATTTCTACCTATCATATTTGAAGCTTTTAAATACACTGATATAGTTAATATTTCTTTTTAGACACATCATCTAACATTACGAGGTACGAGGTGCAGAATACTTGCATCATGTCAGCTCTAACACATTCACACTAGAATAAAAGAGAAGTGTGTCCTAGAAACCACGTACATGAAGAAAAGGGTGTGAGAACGACAATGAAGAAAACACTTAGAACATTTTAGAAAAGAGAATCAACACATGCAACTCGATACGGCTGAATAACACATGAAGCATATTTGAATCCCAGAGTCAGGGACATCTTCTCACTTTAAACTCCACGAAGAACACACTCCAAATATAGCTGACTTGAGATACTCTGTTTTCCATGTGAGGACTCGATTCCTGCATCTGTTTCATCTCAAAAGTCTAGAGCTGCATAGACTAACACTCATAGCACTTCTAACCTTATCTCAATACTTATGCTCTTTTGTGTACAATTTTTTTAGCTTTCGAGCAGTGTGTGTGTATCTGTATAAAAACTCCCTCTGTCTCCTACATTAAACTAAAGGATATAGGATATAATTTCTCAAACATCTTTTTATACTTGTGTATACCCACGGATAAGTGTGGAAGAGGTTGTGTGTAACCTGTTTTTCATACCCACAAAGAACTGTGGAAGAGGTCATGTGACCTGTATAGTCTTTTGTATTATTGTAAATCCCGATACAGGTTGTGTATCTAGTTTATTTATATAAACTGCTTAGTGGTAGGTGATCACCAAGTGGAGTGGATTAGGTCTTGGATTGAGACTGAACCACTTGTTTTATATCCATTGTGTTGTTTAATTTAGTTTTCTCTATTTTACTGTTTAATTAAGAATTCACTAAATTTACTTTGATAGTTAATCTTGTAAAGAAGTTATAATTGTATTTCCTTATTATAATAGCTTCAAAAGTAATGTTAATAACCAATATTAAGATTACTGAGAATTAATCAATCTTCTAAGAAGTTATTTAAACAGTCAAACTTTCATAACAGTATAACCTTGATTAAATGGGTTGTATTAAACTATTGGGGAACCTTTTAAGGATTATTTTTAAATAGAAGTTTTAAATAGGTACTAAATTCACCCCCCCCCCCCCCCCCTTGAGTACTCTACTTCAACCAACACTTATCATTTTGATTAACCCTTTGTTAACCTATTTTAAATTTAATTATAGTAACAGTTGTTTTAATATTAAAAGGTTTTAATTTTAAATTATAGTGTCAATTGAACAATTTATGATATTTTAGACCATAAATTATCCCCTTTGTCCTTATTTAATACTTCTATTAATTTTAAATAATTTAATAAAATATTAATTTCATAAAATATCATTAGTGTCAATTTTGACATTATTCATTACTTTGACTTTATGAAAATCAAGACAATAAGATAACTTTGAAAAAATCATTTAATACACCCCTAATATGTCATAATCATCTAAAAAAATCATCGATAATCTTAATTAATACAATTTATATTTATTTTAATATTTTTAGTATCATTTATACGATTTTCTCATTAATTGAATAAATATTATATCATCGATGTGTAATTATTTAAGATACTAATTTCTTCACTAAAAATTAAAAATAAAATACCATGATATAGAAAAATATTTTATATTTTGAAATAATGTTTATAGTCGAAGATATCTTCTGGATAACACCATATTAAAATTATATTATTATTAATAATATGAATGTGTCATCATTGAATTTTTATTAAATAAAATATTGTAAACATCATAATCTCATCCAAGTGGCCTCAAAAGTCATAAATAAATTTATATCATGAAAAAAAGTTTATTAAGTTAAAAATAGATACCTATATTCATTTATAAATTACCTTTGTCCCAATGTGGATACATAAGATATATTTAAGACAAACAAAGTGACATTTTGGGACTTTATTTGATTTAAATAATATATATGTCATTTTCATGGATAAGTGTCTATTAAACAACACAATTTAGATACTTAGGTGTTAAGGGTCGAATTAACTTCATACAATAAAATTTTCCCAAGTGTTAGGATTATTTTATAGTCCTTATCATTTTATTTTTAACCAAAGTTACCAAATTTACCATTTATCGTGGTAACAAATTTTACCAAGGTTACTATTCATATTGGACAAAAATAAAATAGACCTATTCACTGCATTTGGACCTTATGAATCCAAATATATCATTTGTTTTTCAAAATTAAAAATATTAAAATTGCATAATTTAATTTTAAAAACCGGTAAAACGCCACGAAAAAATAGTTTTTTTGGAAAAATGCCCTTTTAAAAGATAAAATGTTTTTATAATAAATTCATATATAAAATAATTTTAAAACCCCATAATTGGATTATTTTAAATGAAATGAACTAATTAAAATTTAAAACTAATCCAAAACATAATTTGACTTTGTAAATTCTTTAAAATAAAACACAATTTTTAATAAAAAATAGTATTTTCACTATTACATGAAAAATAAATGTTCTCATAAAATTATCAAAAAAATCATTTTAAGATAATTTTTACATTATTAATTAAAAAATGAAATTTATTTTGTTAAATAAATTTTCTAGAACTTCTATAAATTAATATTCACTCATAAAAAGAAGAAAAACTCATTTTTGAAAAAAAACTTATTTTTTAAAGAATAAAGTGACTAACTAAAAATTTTGTGATCATTTTTCTAAATAATTACCAATACATTCATAATTATTTTAACCATTATATTTATTTCATAATTTATTTATCCATATTTATTCCCACCAATTTAATGGATAGGTTATAAATGACATATAATATTCTGCGGTTCATATAAACTTGCTATTGCGTGCAACACAAGCTATCAAAGAAATCAAATTATTTAAAAATTCATTCCATAAAAATCTTGGGGTTTTATAGTGGGTGCTCCCATATATATATTTCATAATTAATACTTCATATAAATATTGAAATTTTACTTTCAATATTGTTGGTGATGATGTAAATAGTTTACCTTAATAATAAGCAATCCATGGTAAATCGTCATACGGGGGGAGATTCATGATAAAATAACAAGAATGAATAATTATATTATAAGTGATAGTTTAGTATCCATATGTCCATTACAAAAAATCATCATTCTCCTCTTGATGAATATTTACTATTTTATCAATAAATTGGTAATGTATACTTGTATCAATAATTTTCATTATAAGTGATTACAGATGAGCTAAATAATCATGTCATGCATTTAATGTGTCCGGGTCGGTGAACTTCTAGTTTATCATAATTTATTCGACTATACATAGTAAAAAAGTAAATCTTTATAAATTATTAAGAATCAATTTTTGTCTATTATGAATATTTTTTATTTATAGATGTATTTGGAACCTCCTATATCCAATGTCTCTATATAATATTTGTTTTCAAGAATATATTCACTTTTTCTAAGCATTTAATTAATTTTTAATGTCAATAAATGTACTTATATGAACATATACTAACTTTGAAAATGTTTTGATTAACATTAAACAAATATGAGTTCTCCTGAAGCATTTAATCTAAAGAATTTTTACAAAACTTCTGCTTTGAGATTGATATATATAATATTTTCATGATCTTACATAGTACACATTTAACATGTTCAGGGTATGTAATGAAAAACTAAAATACTCACTTTCCACTTATGATAGTTGATTATCAATTAATGAATTCATAATATAATAAAATCAGGTTAGTCTCATCCCCTAACAGATATTGTATGATTTTAAAACTTTGTCCCAAACATTTTTAAAATATATCTACCAGGGAGAGGAGCCGCTATTCATTTTAAGGATGATGGATGTGGTAATGAGAAGCAATGTGGGATAATATTCTAAATTCACAACATACACTTCATCACAACTGTAATTTTAATTCATATAATAATTTTTATTATAACATGCACTTTGGAGAATGATGGAGAAATCATCAGATCAAATTATATAATTTCACAAACATTCATGAGTAAGACAAATTATGGAAAAAATTTCATGAATAATTCCACTCTAAAGGAATGAAATAAAGCAATAAGAATTAAATTTACATCAAGGAATAAATTCATTCATTGGATTTCCTTATTCACGAATGATAATTCATTACTTAAGTTGATATTTATAATTCATAATTACACGATGAATAATAACTTTTTCTCAATAATGATGCTACAAGGGAAAAAAATGATAAATGAAAATATTCTTCAAAATAATATCAAAAGACAATATTTTAATTCCATCCTTCAAGAGAAAAATAATCAATAAATATTAACAAAATTCATTATGTTTTTTAAATATTTATTTCCATCAAACCTATTTGGATGGTTATATTATTATTATTTGATTATTTTATTTAAAAAAATAAAACAATGATCATCGCAAAATATCATATTCACCCCAAGCTTTATTTAAAATAAAATCACATATATTTACATTCACTTTGAGAAATGAAATAGAATTGTATTAATAAATGTACTCATTCACTACAAATAATAAAATAAAATTGTTTGATCAGGTTTTATAATGTCTTCAAGACCATAAAATGAACATTTAATTTCAAATTTTTATCCTCTTTGGGAATGAATATCAATAAAATACATTTATGTTTCTCTTCATGAACATTTAATTTATTTTATATATTTTACATATAAGAAATAAAATAGAAGATTAAGGAAATAAAACAATATAATATTTATTAAAAATATACAAAAAATTATCTTCATCATGAGTATTGATGCGTAATAATCAAGCTCAAGATGAAAAAAGAAACTTGAGATATCAAATATTTGTATATCATCATCATGAACCATGACATGATAAAAAAAATTCACTTTATGATATTCATCATTAGACCATTTAGGATGGTGTCGTTCCATGTTTTCATTTAATGAATTATGTTCATATCGACATCATCTTCATCAATTATAAATACGATTTTGATAATAACCAATCGCATTCACTTTAGAGAATGGAGTAAAATTTGATAATCATGAGTCATTATTGCTCTTTAAGATCTTATCATTTTTTCACGACAAAAGATTAAGAAAATAGTTCATATATTTTTTTGAATGTAATCCAAAGGGGGGGAAATAAATATATTAATATCTGACATAAAATAAGATCCAATTGTTGATATAGCACTTTGATTGAGTGGCACGAGAGAGCATGCCAAAAGGATGTCTAGAAAAACAAGACATAAATTTTTCATGTAAGAATTAGTGGAGGTTGCATTGTCCCAATACATAAAAAAATTCATAGAATGCTTATTTTAATGTGAAAAGAAATAAAAATAATAATTAAAATAGCTAAATGTTCCCCTCTCCTTGCACATCTACACTCACCGATCAATCTGTATTAAACAGAGCCACCCAGGCAAGCACCTTCAACAATTTTCAAGAAACTTTCAGAACCCCCACTTGCCTGGATGTCATAAACAAAACCACCAAGTGGAAACAATTTAGGAAAGCTGTGTTGAGAAAATAGTATGATGCCTAATCTTCGATAATGGAAGTGAAATAAACAAAAATGGCATATTAAGATCTTAACATTTCATGCCACTTCCATATATTCCTCAAAAAAGGATCAACCTTTGACAAATTTTGTGATTTAAGAAACTTTTTCATTGAAGAAAATAAAAAGGATTCATTCAAAATCAACTTCCATGTAACACAATAAACTCTCAACGTGTCTTGGTGGTATCGATGGTCTTTCAATAACCCAGAAAAACAAGAAAAAAGGACATTGAATGTTACATGCAATGAACATCACTGCTAAATATCACCAGTCTTACTACCCTTCAATCCAAACAGATTCTCAAATAGCTTTAGCGCCATGGGTGGAAGTATCATGGGCCTCGGTGCCATGAAACTCACAATATTCTCATCAACATGGTACCTTCAATGAACTTTAATCACTTCAGACCAATTGTCTTAATTCTCCTGAAGCAATTCATTTTTTATTATATTGTGAACCAAACAAAGTCTTAAATATTGAGGACTTGCCTAATCTTGCAACTCTTTGAGGCTCGTCGGTCAACCATCTTTCTCTTATTTGTCTGCAGGCTCTTCAATGTGTAAAATGTGGTTTCTGAGAACAAAACAATCAGTCACCAAACAATGTTACTCATAAAATTCAATCTCAAATCAAATCCAACTGTTTATACAAGTAAAAAAAATCAAAGATAACATAACTCCATAACTCAGTGAAATTTTCACCTGATGATGCAGGATAAATGGTCTCAAAAAATTCCTTCAACAACTACTGATATAGCTCCCCGTCATCTAGATGCTCCAGGTCACTATCCCCACCCATCTCCTGTTCAAACTACTTCACAAAACAAACTTCTATGGTAAATAAACCTGATAGTGATTATCTTGCAGAAATTTACGGCCAAGTAAATGGAACTACCTACAATATTACCGCCCCAAATGTGTGAACCATTGACCGGATCTACTACATGCCCTTTATCATTCTATTAGGATCTCGCATGTAAGCAACAACTTGACAGGGCCCAAAATAATGAGCAGAGAGATTTGGATACAACTTTTTTGATGTAGGAGTCTGTACATTTGGTTGTAGTTTCACATAAACAAGTTCCCCTTCAGAAACTGTTCAACCCACCATTGCTTATAGTGAATCATCAACTACTGAGTTCAAGAAAGATTTTGGCGATGGTATAATAGAGATGAATCCCAATCGAGTAGGGTTATTGCTAATGATTCAATAAGAGTTTCTCCTGGTACATAATAGAATATTGTAGGTGGCTTCCGACCATAGACAGCCTTAAAAAGCGATATTCAAGTGGAAGAGTGAGAAGTTGTATTATATAAACATTCAACCCAAGGTATCCAGCGATTCCAAGAAAGGGAGAGGCAAAATGATAGGAACCCACACCAAAAGAAGAAGATAACAGACACTATATAGAATATTATGGCAACTTATAGCAGAATTATAGATGATAAGAGAAGGAGAAGAAAGGAGGAAGGAAGAACTCGAGAGGATTAACAAGCTCTCCTGCCCAAGCAGAGGCCATTTCCAAGCCAATTGGCCGAATACCAGAATATTCTCTTCACCCCCCTCAAGCTCACCCCCTACTTCTTTATTTATAATGGGTTTCCCTCTACCCCCATGGTCCCAAACCTTCTCCCCCTTGACCTCCTAACAAACTCCTCTCCCCCTTATAACAACCTAAAATATCCCTTCCAAACAACTCAACCCACAATTACCCAAAATCCCTTTGTAGTAAGTCTCTATCATTGCCACCATCCTGAAAAATCACCTTTTCCTTAAGGTGGTGGATCTCAAAGACAAGCCAAGTAATCTCCCATACCATTCGTGGTCTAAGGCCTGACCTGAAAATTCATTTTTATTTGATTTTCTAAAAACCCTCTTTATGGATGATCAGTAACCATCACACCATCACACCAGGACAGGATACATCATGCGGGATAAAAAAGACCTATTTGAAATTAAAAATTTATAAAGAAACATTGTGAAAATAGAAACTGAGAAAATCATGATCCAGAATTCACTCGCATTAGTCGGTGACGCATTTCCTACCCATTCATGGTATAATGAGGTGAGGAAAATGGGCGTTGGCTCCCCCCACTCTCCAGAAAATCTCCCAGATGGTCTTGGAATGAGGACCCACCATGTGTGTTGGTGCCCAAGATGTTGCAAGGTCGGCCTTCGAGTGCTCGCATTTGGAATGAAATAGTAGTGTGTGCTTCTTGCAGGACCCTCACCGCAAACCACTATACGAGCCTCATCATGTTGATCCTGTCAAAACCATCGTGCATCTTTGTCGTCAAATCGAGAGGACCGTTTGTCATGCACAATAATATTAAAATCCACCAGCACTCCCGTATAAAAACACAACATCTTCAATTCTTCATCCGACTTTGATAGTTTCAATGATAGAAGATGCATTTCCGGTAGGGCCATATCATTAGAATGATTCATCTTCTACAATGATTGCATCACCTTGATTTCCTTGTCACTATAAGACTCTAACAAACCTCCACCCAGTAAGTCGATAGTGTATGTAGCAGTAGTTGCGTGTTCCATGTGCATCCCCTTGGTTTCTTCACATGATTCCTCTATAAGAAAAGTGGGATGGTCGTCTTCTAGGTAAGGTTGTGGGGAAAGGCATAGAATAGTTCCAATGAAGAGCTTATGAAATTCATTCTGCTCATGTGTGATCTTAACTACAGAAGATCCCAATTCTGCCATTGTCGTGTCGATGCAGTCCAAGCTATTCTCCGCTCTATCAAGATGAGCATTGAAACCTGTTTCTATAAATATAGAACTCATCCTCTGAGTGGTAAAATTAGCAATGCGTGTTCCTCCCCTAGAAAAAATTATCCGACATGTTTTGCGCCCAGATGTGCGCCTCCTATGCGTCAAAACCGAGGGCGCATCCTTCCATATTTTTTTAGGCTTTTTTGTTTCTTTTTTTTGTTTCTTTTTCTTTTTTTTTCTTTTTTTTTTGTAACGCTGCTTACCTGTGTGGAAAGATCTTCCTCCTTTTGTGTGCGTGGAAAAAAATCCCAGTATTTTTCCCTCCCGTGCAAGCTCAAATTCCAAGCCCACTCACCTCTGGAGCGATCAGAAGGTTGATCCACGGAGAGAGAAATGGACGAGGGCACTGCTTGGAAGGTAAGATGCATGACATCCTAAAACTTGGAAGGCCTCTCACCCACGGCTGGGGAAAAACGGTGGTGGTGAAAATGGACCGCAGCTCCACTGGGAAGGCAAGGTGCACATCATCTCGTCAAGTGGAAGACTGTTTTTTCCATCGTAGAAAACCCAACAGTAGAGAATAGAGATGGTGTGCACAACATTACATCTAGGTGAACACGTCATTGGTGAACAGTGGATGACGGTGCATGCCGGCAGGATGACCCGTCACTGAGGATGTGATTTGATTGAGGAGGAAAAATCATTTTTAGCAGAATTTATGAAGAACTTATGGTACTAGCAGCATAAAATAGGTGGGATCAAGGAGCGTCCATTGTCGGTGATCGCCCTTTGTGCATGCATCAACTACTACAAAAGGGACTGGTAGTGTGGGGTGGAAGAAATGGAAGCGGACGGTGTGATCCATCTGGAATCGAGGATGATCCTAATGTGTGCGCCTCACGTTGAAGATAAGCTAGTTGGGGGGCATTTACTGAGCGAGTCGGGAAGCCTTATCGTACTGGATGATAGTTGGCGGGAGAAGCTTGGCAGGTCGAACCAATTGATAGGAACCCACACCAAAAGAAGAAGATAATAGACACTGTATAGAATATGATGGAAACTTACAACAAAATTACAAATGATAAGAGAAGGAGAAGAAGAAAGGAGAAAGAAAGATCTCGAGAGGCTTAGCAGGCTCTCCCGCCCAAGCTAAGGTCGTTTCCAAGCCAAATGGTCGAATACAAGAATATTCTCTTCACCCCCTCGAGCTCACCCCCTGCTTCTTTATTTATAATGAGTTTCCCCCCACTCATGTGGTCCCAAACCTTCTCCCCCTTAACCGCCTAAAAAAATCCTCTCTCCCTTATAACCTATAATATCCCTTCCAAAAAACTCAACCCATAATTACCCAAAATCCCTTTGTGGAAGGTCTCTATCACTAAACAACGCAAATAGGTTTTAAGGAATCAATTGACAACCTCTGTTTGTCCATCCATTTGAGGATGGTACGAACACATTTTCAAGGTGTTGTCTTCTGAACGAAAAAGTTTCTTCCAGAAATTGCTGACAAACAAGGGGTCTCGGTCACTAAGGATGGATCTAGGGAAACCATGAAAATAGATGATTTCCTTTACAAAGTGTGTTTCTACCACCTTCAATGTATATGAGTGATGGAGTAAAATGAAATGAGAATACTTGTAAATTCTGTCCACAACCACCATAATCACATCAAACCCTTGAGAGGGAGGCAAGCCTGAAATAAAATCCATATATATCTCCTCCCAAACCTAATTGGGAATAGGCATTGGTTGAAGCAATCCAGCCAGGAGGCAAGCCAAATACTTTTGTCGCTAGCAAGTATCATATTCTTCCACATATTTTAAAACAATTTGAGTCATACCATTACAAAATAAAACCCCTTCTAATCTTTAGTAGGTTTTTTAGTGCCATCATGGCCTCCTATAGCGAAAGACTGAAAATGATGTAAAATTTTCAGAATAAAGGTTGAGTGTTTCGAAAGAACCAAATAGCCCTGAAAATATAATAATCCATCACAAAGAAAGTATCCAGGCTTAACTAGTCTTGGTATCTGGTTGATCCTCAATAGCTGAAATAATATCCTTTAATATTTCATCCTGTTGTTGCTCCAATTTAATATATTCCAACTCCATCCACAAGGGTTATGACATTACTGAAAATAGTTGGAGAAAAGGCGGTTCAATGGTATCATCTTCTTCAGTTTTCCAAGATAAAGAGTCGGAAACTTGGTTCACCCTCCCTAGTATCTACACTACCTCGAAGTCCTGCCCAAGCAACTTAGAGAAGAAACACTACTAGTTGATGGTATGAATACACTGAGTGAGTAAATGTTTGAGCACTTTATGATCATAGTAAACAACAAAGTGTTTTCCCAACAAATATTGCCTCCAATGATTGGCTGCTAACTCAAGTGTCATGATTTCTTTTTCATAAACAGACTCCGAAAGATTAAATTATCATAAATCCTTGATAAAAAAAGATATTGGGTGGCCCTCATGCATAAGAAATACACCCACCCCTGACTCGGATGCATCACATTCAATGAAAAAAGTTTTGGAAAAATCTAGGAGAGCCAAAAGCGGTGCAGAAACCATGCAATGCTTCAGTTATTCAAAGGCCAGTTCCACACTGTCATTCCATAGACAACCTTCCTTCCAGGTTTGCGCTGTAAGGATTCATTATTTCTCCATATCCAGTAATAAACTTCCTATAGTATCCAGTGATCCCCAAGAAACCACACACACCCTTAATATTATGTGGCGGGACCATCCCATGATATAGTCAACTTTCTTGGGGTCCATTGCCCCTTCATAAGAAATAATATGGCCGAAATATTCCACCAAAGGCTGAGAAAAATAACACTTCTTCTAATTTGTTGAAAACTGGTTTGGTAACAAAAGTTGAAACACAGTTTCCAAGTGTTGGAGGTGCTCCACCCAAGTAAGACTCAAGTAAGACACTAGATTAGAATATCATAAAAAACACAAGAACTAACTTCCTCAATAATTTCATGAACACTTGGTTCATGGTTAACTAGAAAGTTGTTGGCACATTCATCAACACAAAAGGTATGATGAGGTACTCATAATACCCCTTGTATATCTCAAAGTTTGCTTTCCTAATGTCTTCCTCCCTGACCCTAACCTAATGAAAACTGGAAGTAGGATCTAGATTGGTAAAATAAATAACTCTATAAAGCACATCTAGTAGTTCCTCGATAACATGAATAGGGAATCAGTTGGGAATGGTTAATTTGTTCAAAACTTCTGTAGTTCACACACAATCTCCATTGTACTTTCTTTTTCTTTAATAAAATAATTGGACTTGCATAGGGTCTAGTACTGTACCTAATGATTCCCCTTTCCAGCATGTCAGCAACCTATTTTTCCACCTCATCTTTCAAATAATGTTCTAATTTGTAGGGTCGTATATTGACTGGAGCTGCTCCTTAGACCAAGTTTATTGCATGGTCAGTGGTTCTTCTTGGATAAACCCCTTAGGTTCATCAAAAAGTGTCTGAAAATGCTCCATTAAGCTTCCTAACTACTGGTGTTTCCCCCCAACTCGGTCACTATTTCTAAAATCAATAATTCAGTTTTCCACAACCATCCCTCGACTACAATCTATCTATCATGTAGCACCAATCACAAACTCTCCCGTATGTCTACAATTTCAGTAATCCCTTTCAACTTAATTTCATTTCCTTCCCATGATAATTTTATCATCTTTCGAATCCAATTTTTTAACACATACCCCAGAGTTTTTAACCACTTCATTCCCAAAACAAGGTTTGGTCCTCCAATGTCAAAAACATAGGCCTCAATTTTGATAGGAAAGTCACCCAAGCTAGCCTCAATCTCCTTACACACCCCTTGCGACAATTATCATTGACCATCACCAAGTTTAATCATGAATGGCTAAGTTAGGAAAACTTCCAGATCAGCCACTTTTATAAGATCTTTGGATACAAAGTTGTGGCTTTCCCCACTATCCACAAGGATCTCAATCAGTATTTTAGAAATTTTCCTGAAAAATAGTAGGGATTCAACCTTGCTCTCTCCCATGATTATGAATTCCAATGTCTCCCCTTCTGTAACAATACCCAAAACCCTTTTATCCTCCTCTAGAATTTGTTCTTCTCCGGACTCTTTCTCTCGGACCAACTCTTCCATCTCCTAGACCAACAACCACAAACTCTTATTGGGACACTGATGTAGAGGACTAAAAGGTTTTCCACATCTAAAACACAACCCCTTTAGCTTTTGTTCCTCTCTTTCTTTTTGGATGATTGGTTTTACGCTATTCCACTTGTCCTCAACCCCGCCATGCCTCAATTCCCCCTCCTTCCTATTCCTGTCAGCAGCAAATCTGAGATAAGGCGCCATTGGTTTAGGAGGTATCGCCCTCCGAGGTAGTGAAGATAAAACTGATTTTCCACATTCACCATGAATCAAGCCTTAACCAATCAATTCACTCTCTATTTTCCTAGAAAAAAGTAAGCAATCTATTCTTGTTTTCTGATTCATGAGTCGATGCTCTATTTTTTATCTATGGTCATAGACCTCCCATGAACAAGCTTATAAACCACATTTTTGGGAAGTCTGAATCCTCAACGCCACTTGTTCAAATTCTTCAATTCACTCATCCACCATTCATATTTTCCATAAATACTTAAGGAACCGAATGGGATCTCCTTTAGTCACCTTACCATAGCGCTCCAATAGAGCCGAATTCAATTGTTCCCACTTCAGTCTTAGACTAGAGAACTGTTATAGAAATCAGTATAACATTGTTTCTTCCATACAGAGCTATGTCAAGGGAAACTTCCTATCTTTTGGGGTATAGTTTATCCAGAATTTTGTTTCATCTTAGGTTATCCATCTAAAGGAATCATTTCTAGAAAACAAAGGCATCTCGACACGTTTCGTTACACTCATGTTCTTGCTCAACGACACATCCTCCGAAGCCGAGATCACTCCAAGTCTCAGATTGAGCTTATGTTCATCGCCTCCTTGACTAGAAGAAAACATCATCCTATTTTATTGATTTTCATACACTGAACTCTGATCAACCTGCGTCTGCATCACCTTAATACATTCCACCATTTGTTTTTCCAAGTCATGTATCCTACGTGTAGCCTTTTCCTCATTTGTTCATATTTGATCCTGTATCATTATCTAATTCTCCATCTATCTGATATGAACTTTCTTAATGTTAGACTGAACAGTCATGATTATCAATTATAAATATCGATCCTTACGTTGCTTTGTCTCTGGCACTAATTCTAGTGAGGCCATCTTACTTTCCATCTTTGTCTAAATTCAACTAGAACTCAGTACTAAACAATATCTTAATGAAAGCACAAAATTATTAGGTGCTCTAGCCTAACAAGAGTAGCTCAATGAAGTAGTGAAGGTAGTAGATAGTTCAACAAATGTTTATTACCGAAATAGTAGCTTTTATGATCTACAGTAAGAAATGGAAAATAGGAAATAGAGATTTGTACGTATTTAGAGTTGAGCTGGCTCCTGGAGAGACCTCCTCTAAGCCCTGCTTCTAGACATGAAAATATAAGTTCTATATGAGATTCCTCTCCTTCTTCTCCCGCTTCCACAGGTACGGATCCAAAATGTCCAAAGTCTATTTCCTAATTCCCTCCACCTGATTTAAAGGTAAGAAGTTTCCAGGGAGTTAACTGACTCCCCCCCCCCCCTTGCGATAAGTATGCAACATGGGAGGCATACTGTCCAGAACACCTAGCCTAAGGCTCAACAGTGCTCACACCCTCCCCCAGAAACAATTTCCTAAAATGATGCCCTAAAAAAGATGTCTGTGTCGCTTGATAAAATGAAGTAATGATTGACAAACATTAAGATGATGAGCAATACCTTGAATGCATTTGATATACTTTCATCTACTCTTCATCAAGTTCTACATTTTCAAAGGCATCTGATTTCTTGAAAGTTAAATTGGAATTACCTTGAAAACATAAAGCATATTAAGAAAAGAATGTGATGATATGACCGGTCTAAAGGCCAATGTTAAGATAATGATAAGCCTTGCAAATAAATTTTGTATAATACCATTAGCATCCACTGTAATTGATGGATTCTTCTCAAGTAGAGCCTAAAAACATAATATTCAAATGAGAAAACAGATGAATTTAACATATACATGAAATTAAAGTAGCCATGGAATATAGTTTTTGATCTCTAAATGATAAATAAATAAATATATTGTTTGCCTTTCTAAAAAACCTTCTGCAATTCAAATAAAGAATCTAAAGTCATGACAGGTGAAGTGACTAGGGTGAATATTCTATATTGACTTCCTTGTCTGAATCAAGAAAAAAAGATCTTATGGTCTCCTATAGATAATCATTTATTTCAGGACATTAACAAGATGGAATGGATGCAATTTTAATATACAAAAACAAACTAGCGGTAGTCTATTAGATTTTTATAATTCCTTCTGTAGGAGGAACCTAAACTCAAGTGTCCTTTCCCACAGACTCTGCCTAAAAATAAGGGGGTTTAGTAGGTCATTTAGCAAACAAATTAAAAAAATGACTTCATTGCATGAGAAGGCCTGAAAAATTGAAGCATCTCAGCAATTCCAAGTAAATAGACTGGAAATGAGTAATATATTTATTGAAAACAAGAAAATAGATAGAAACAGTAAGCAAATTATGGAAATAAGATGCAATTCAAATGTTAAGAGAAATTATATCGAGAAACCTAGATCCATAAAATAAATAGTATTTTATCAAATAAAAAATAGAAAAAGAATCTTGGAGTGATAATAAGAGAACTAAAATAATATTAAACTATGAGAATATTGTTTTAGTATGAATGCTTGCACATAAAGACTTGAGAAAAGATTTCTAAAGGCAGCAGCAGATAGTAAAATCAAAAAACCATACTCTCTGGTTTTTCACTACTTTCCCTTTCAAAATTTCTTCATCCTTATAATGCTTTAAATTCTTCAGAAGGTTCCTATATTGGAAATAGAGTAACCCAAAAAAATTACACACACAAATATCTAGAATGGAAACAGAAAAATATAATGAAGGATGAAGATAAAACATTTGAAAACGAAAAAAACAATCCATAAAATTAAAATTTTCATTACAATGCTTAGAAAATGGTTATTTCCTCATATTGGATCATTCTTGGATCACAAACATATTAATCAAGCCTGAATATCTTTTCTCATGAAAATAAAATAATATAATAAAAAAAAAATTCTTCATGCAAGAAACCATTCTAGTGAAGTATTTATGATCAAATAGTCATGTTGAAATTCTAAATGAAATATCGAATCTCAGAAGAAAATTTATGCAAAATTATAATATAAAAATGATATTACAAATTGTGTCTTCAATTAAATAATTAATAAAAATGATAAATTACTGCTCCTGGTGACGAAGATCCATGTATACCTTTTCAATTTTTTCTATCTCATCATTATTTGTCCCAAAAAAATCTCACGCACCATCTTTGCCCTCTTCTCCATTGTTTAATACCTTCTTATCGTTCAACTTTTGTTCTTCCTCCCCCACCTCCTCCTCACCATCCTCCAGTTCTTCATGGTCTTCTTATTATCCTTCTATCTCCTTTCCCTCTCCATCCACCCTCTCCTCCCCCTCCTCCTCTCTTATTATAGGCATTTCATTACTTAAAATGTCACTATAATCTTCTACATCACTACCACAACCTTGAAAATTTTTTAGCCTCTTCAATCGATGCATCATCTTTTAAAATCCTTATAATAAAAATAAACAAGCATTCACTAGAGTTTCCTTGGAAAACTGAAATAGCGAGTGGAGAGATAGGAAATAGTATTAACTGCAACAGAATCTTCATAGAAATATCTTATACATGACGCATCAATAAATTATCATAGGTGTTGTAAACAAATGAATTAGGGAATAGAATATTAGTAGTGGTGGAGGAGACATAAAACCCAAGAAGACTGAAGGGGAGAAATCAACCAAATATTCAAGGTCACACTTTTTGTTTCCCTGTTTTATATGGAGACAGATACCACCCAAAAATCACTACAAAAAATCATGAACGTATTTTATGCAATAGATAACAAACATAAATAGTATAAAAATCAAGTAACAAGAATCAAAACAGTGGTAGCAGTAGCATGAAAAATAAAAGTGTTGTCAGCAAGATATGGGTTTGTAACGTCTCGGTTCCGGAAGCCACCCAAAGGTGCCCCGTACCCGGTTGGTCACATGGCCTCAAGCACATTTCCACGAATGCCAGAGGCTGCCGACTAGTAGTGAGGGCCTTGGGTGTGATAGTGGGGAAACTATTCCTTCATTAGAAGAGTACACAGCGGAAGTAAACAATAGATGCAATAGTGGAAGCAATACATATCCAACAATAGTAAACAGTGGAAGACTAAAAAAATAAACAACTGGGCACACATATATATATGAAATGATGCATGATACATATGTATAGGAAAGTATACAAACAAGTCACAATGCTGAATATAGTACTAAACCAAAGTACAAAGAAAAACATATAATCAACTCCTCAAAACCACAAGCCTCGGTTTGGTCTCGTGCTCTCCTTCTCCAATGCAAGTCAAGTACCTGAAGTAGAAGGGCGCTTGCATTTATCTATACCTGCAACAATATAATCTGTTTGGGCTCAAAAGCATGACCGAAACAGGGTGTGAGACTAAATCCCAGTAGGCAACCCCCTGAAGATCTGTTCCTAATAGTCTGTGAGTATATGGCAGGTAAAGTACAGTATACAGTAAATAGTAAGCAGTAAATAGTAATACACAATAGTAAACAACCCGCAGATCAAACAAGAAACAGTGAAGAAACCAGCTAACCACAAACAGGAAACCCTCTAGGAGTACTCACAGCCATCCCCTCTGGTCCTATTCAAGAAGTACCAAAAACCCTCTGGGTAGTACACTCAGCCTAACCCTTTTGGTTTGGTCATACAAATTTATAAGACTCTCTGAGGAATCACACTCCGTCAATTCCCCTTATAGTCTAAGGTAGTCAGGGAATCTATGAGGAAGATCACACGGTCAATTACCCTTATAGCCCCAAGGTCTAGAGACACTCTGAGGAAGCTCACTCGGTCAATTCCTCTTATAACCTTAGGTCTATCATAGACTCTCAGAGGAAGCTCGCTCGGTCAATTCCTCCTATAGCCTCGAATGGTTTAAGGAAATTCAAACAAATCAAAGACTCTCTGAGGAAGCTCACTCAGTCTATACCCTTATAGTCTATAAAGCTCAAGACTCTCTGAGGAAGCTCACTCAGTATATCCTCCTGTAGTCTATAATATCCAAGACTCTCTAGGAAGCTCACTCGATCTATCCCCTATAGTCTATAATGTCTAAGACTCTCTGAGGAAGCTCACTCGGTATATCCCCTTATAATCTATAGCACCAGGTTATCATGACCATGTTCCATTTAGTGTATAATAATGCTATATGGCCAAAGAAAACCTATATATCTACTTGGATAACCAGTATATAGCATAAAAAGCATGTCAGGGAACAACACTCCATCCTATGGTCACAAGGCATGGAAAACAGGTATAACGTCCAAAGGCTGAACAAGACCAAAGGGTCCTAAACAGAACAAGGCATGGGAAAAACATCCAAGCATAGAAAATATCCTTATACATAACCAAATTACCTCTACATAAGCATACAAGAAAGGCAGGAAAACAACAAGGGAAAAATAGTAAACACGCAATACCCCGTTCGAGGGTATTGGTGGGATTTTTACATAATACTCAATAAATTTGAACGGAAAGGCACAAACCACCTACATGATGCTAGGAGATTGATATAATTGAACCACAAGGTTTAATCTCCTTATAATGTCATAGATATACAAAAACGCACAAAATGTTTAACCCGCGATAACTTGCAAAAGAGGAGGAATTGGAAAATGATTCTCTAGAAGAAGGAAGTGCTTATCGCTGTGGTTCCAACGCAATCGACGGCGGTCGATTCGGAGAATGGATGGAGGCTCAGGGGCTTAGAGGAGATTTTTGGTCGTACCCTCGCTCTCAGATGAACCAAGGCTAAAAAGAGGGTGTTCTGTCCGTCAGACATGACCCCAGTGCATTTAATGAACAAAAATGAATTACACAGCGTGTACTTTTGGAGTACACGACGTGTACTAAGCTTTTCTGTACTCCTCTTTAAGCGGCCTCCACATCACCCCTACATGGCCGTGTGTGTAGCCCAAACATGGCCAGCACAGGGTATTGCGTGGAAAGGGAGTACACGGTGTGTACTCATAAAGTATATGGCGTGTACTTCAAAAATTTCCAGAAACTCCTCTTTTCTCAAAAACTTCATAAAAAGGAAAAACATACTTGAAAAGAAGGTCTGGGTTCTTACAAACTTCCCCCCTTAAAGAAATTAATCCCCAAATTTCCCTAGAGAGGCGTAGAGGAAGAAACCCCGAACAGCTCCAGCCACTACGATCGTACATCAGCCTTCCTCTCCCAAGTCTCGTCCTATACTCACCCATGCTGACATAGCACCCGTACCAGAGGAACAGACCGACCATGGAGAACCATCATACTGAGATCGACAATCTGAATAGGATGCTCCTCAAATGATGCATCCTCTTCAAGATCAACCTCCTCAGGTTGGAAGACATGAGATGGGTCTGAAAAGTAACGTCAGAGATAAGAAACGTGGAAGACTTCATGCATATCCCGGTACCTCTAAGGTAACTGCAACTGATGAGATACTGGACCAAATCTCTCGAACTCCTCAAACGGCCTGATGTACCTCGGTGAAATCTTACCCTATCTTTGAATCCTCTTGTGTCCCAACCTCGGTGTGACACACAGGAAAACCTGATCCCCAACCTCAATCTCTAGAGGTCATCTCCGCTGATTAGCATAAGACTTCTGTTGAGACTGTGTTGTAGCCATACTCTTCTGAATCAACTCTATCTACTCTGAGGTCTCCTGAACAAGATGAGGTCCCAGCAAAACTACCTCTCCTGCCTCCATCCAACATAAAGGTGATCGGTATGGCTACCTTACAAAGCCTCATAAGGTTCCATCTGAATAGTTTCCTGAAAACTGTTATTGTAGGAAAACTCCATAAGAGGTATATGCTTCTCACAAGAACCTCCAAAATCCAGAATGCATGCTCGAAGTATGTCCTCAAGCACCTGAATCGTCTACTCGGACTGGACATCTGTCTGGGGATGGTATGTTGTACTTAAAAGTACCTGTGTACCCAAAGCCTTCTGAAGTACCTTCCATAACCGAGAAGTAAAACGTGCATCCCTATATAAAACAATGGAGTGTGGAACTCCTTGCAGACGTAAATCTCTCGGATGTACAACTGCCCCAGCTCATCAACACTGAAGGTCTCCTTGATCGGCAAGAAGTGAGAAACCTTCGTGAGTCTGTCAATGACAACCCATACTACGTTGTTCCCTTGAGGCGACCTTGGAAAATCGGTCATGAAGTCCATCGCAACGTCGTTCCATTTCCACTCGGGAATGGGTAACTGCTGTAAAATCCATGCTAGTCGCTGATGCTTCGCCTTCACCTGCTGACAAGTGGAACATCTCAGGATGAAACCAGCAAAATTCCTATTCATACCTGGCCATCAATATTGATGGTGTAGATCATGATACATCTTGGTGATGCCAGGATGAACTGCCCAAACTGAGGAATGAAAATCCCGCATTAGCTCCTCGCGTATGTCTGCTGGCACCAATACGCATCCCTGGAAAATCAAGATCTCATCCTTGCCTATGGTCCACTCAGGAATAGGGTCCTCTCCTGACACACTTTCCCGTAGGACTAGGCCTTCAGAATCTGATAGATTCCTCATTCATACATGATCAAGAAGAGTAGGGGTAACATCCACAGAAGAAAGAAATGTCTACCCCTGACTGTCGCGCACCTCCAAAGGCATCTCAGAGAATAGATCCATAAGCTTCCACTCACTGTTGGCCTCCTAAACTACCTATATCTGAGTCCTCCTGCTCAGTGTGTCAGCCACAGCGTTGCCTTTCCCAGGTGTATAGGAAAGCTCAAAGTCAAAGGACTGAAGGTACTCAACTCACCTTCGCTGTCTAAAATTTAGATCACGCTGTGTGAATATGTACTTGAGACTCTTGTGGTTAGTGAACAGCACAAAGTGCTCTCCCAGAAGATAATGTCTCCAATAGAGTAAGGCTTAAACAACAGCTGCCAACTCCAGATCGTGTGTCGGGTAATTCCTATCATGTGGCCTTAACTACCAAGACCCATAAGCTACAACTCCATCTCCCTGCATAAGCACAGCTCCGAGCCTAATACCTAAAGTATCACAGTAAACAGTATAGATCTTGCCCGAATCTGGCAAGACTAGTATCGGTGTTGAAGTCAACCTCTCTTTCAGCTCTTGCCTAGATCTGGCAAGACAAGTATCAGTGCTGAAGTCAACCTCCCTTTCAGCTCCTGAAAGTCTAACTCACAAGAATCTGACCATAAGAACTTCGCCCCTTTCTTGGTCAGACCTGTCAGTGGTGCTGCTAGGCATGAAAATTCATGTATGAAACATTTGTAGTATCCAGACATCCATAGGAAACTTCGCACCTCAAAGACGTTCTTTGGTTGTTCCAAGGAAACTAAAGCTCTCACTTTCTTTGGGTCTACTGATACTCCTGCCTCTGAGATAACATGACCCAAGAAGTGAGTTTGGTCCATCCAAAAGTTTCATTTTGAGAGCTTAGCATATAACTGATGCTCTCTCAGTGTACTCAAAATGATATCAAGATGGGTAGCATGGTTGTGTCGAGTGTGAGAGTACACCAAGATATTATCCATGAAAACAACCATGAAGGAATACAAGTATGGATGGAACACTCAGTTCATCGGTTCCATGAAAACTGCAGGCACTTTCGTGAGACCAAACGGCATAACCATATACTCGTATAGAACATACCTACTCCGGAAGGCTGTAAGAGGTATATCAGATGGTCTAACCCACAAATGAGGATAACCGGATCTCAAATCAATCTTCAAGAACACCTCAGATCCTAGAAGTTTATCAAAAAGATCATCGATCCTCAGCAAGGGATATCGGTTCTTGACCGTCAACTGGTTCAACTTTCGATAGTTCACAAAAAGCTTGAGGGTGTCGTCTACCTTCTTTGCAAACAGTGCCGGCGAACCCTAAGGACAAGTATTGGGTCGGATGAAACCCTTTGCCTGCAACTCCTCCAACTACTTCTTGAGAACCTGTAACTCAGGTGTAGCCATCCTATAAATAGGAATGGACACCGGTGCCACTCCTGGCATAAGCTCAATCGAGAATTCTACCTCACGCTCCAAAGGCAAACCTGAAAAGTCTTCTGGAAAGACATCTCGGAAACGATCCACCACTGGAGGAAAGTATAACTATGAAGTCCCCTGTTCATCCAGATAAATACTAGAAATCTGGGTTGTACCTCCTCCCAACCCATGATGCTCTAGACCCACTCTGCTCGCCTAGACATCCCATTCTCCCTTATGAAGAAAGGATCCACCCTCTTGTGATACAAAACTCACCCTACGGTGATAACAGTCGACGACTGCCTGGAAGGGAACTAGCCAGTCCATTCTGAGAATGACATAATAGCTCATCATCTCTATGATATAGTGGTCCCATAATAAGTGACACTCTGCAACCTCAAGAGGGAACTCTCTGTACTGACGTACACTAACCGCTCTAGTCCCCAATGGTGTGTCTAGAGTCAAAGTATCAGCAGAGGAAAAGATTCAGAGACCAAGGCTCTCCACAACAGCAACAGAGATAAAACTATGTGTAGCACCAGTATCGAAAAGAGTTGAAGATAAAACTGAGGCTACTAAGATCGTACCTTGAACTGTAGAAGGGTCTGGATCCTACTCCTGATGGTTCTGCTCCACAACAAAATTCTGGCCTGTACCGCAGCCCTGTGACCCTGCCTGACCACTCTGAGCTGATCCACTCTGTTGTCGCTGGTAGCCTGGTGACTGACTACTATGGTTGTGACCTCCACCTCGGCCCGGACAGCCAGAAGAACTCCAGTTCCCATACTGGTGAGAAACTGGAGATGCTTATCCTAAGCGTGGGGTCATAGAACAACCCCTACCACCAGCTGTAGGTGAGAAGAACTGACAGAAACGCTGAAGATGGAACATCTTGCCACAAGATCGGCACTCCATCAGGTCTCTCTGGCACTGAGGCCTAGTATGCCTACTCCTCCCGCATTGGTAGCATACTACCTGGTTGCCTAAAGATACATTCATCCTACTCTGATCTCCATGAGAAGACTCCATGCGGCGCTTCCTGGTATCAGTAGGAGGAACACTAGCTCTGGATGTCGAACTTCCATGGCTCACTGCTCCAGAATCCCTCAGATTGTGCTCAGTGAACAGCACCCGGTTGATGATAGAGGATATCGAATTCAACCTGAAGATGTTCACCTGTGAGCGGATGTTGTGCCTCAGACCATCCTCAAACTTCTGCACAAGGAACATGTCATTTCCTCTTAGAATAGGCGTGAAACGCTGCAGATCAGTAAAGTGAGATGAGTACTCCATAATAAAAAGAGTACCCTGCTCCAGATTCATAAACTCCCAGGCTCGATTAGCCTTCAAAGTCTCTGGGTAGAATTAATCATAGAAGATGTGCTGAAACCCATCCCATGTCATGCTCTAATGGCACCCTAACTGTGATATCACCTCCCACCACCTCATAGTAGAGTCTCGGAGCATATAGGTGGCGTGCTTCACCCTCTTCTCTGGAGGTATCTCCAGATGCTCAAAAATTGTCAGTGTGGCCCCTAGCCATGACTATGCAGCCTAGGGTCCTCTATCCCCAGATAAAGTAAGAGGATGCTACTGCTGGAAAACCCGCATCAATTCTGCCATCGACGGGGCACGAGGTGGCGCTCCCTGGAAAGTCTACATCATCCTCATAAAATCTTCCCTAAACTACGCATCGGCACCTAAAACTGGTATAACTGCTAGTGCCAAGGCTGGAACAGTAGGAGGATCTGTAGGAGGTCCCTGATTGGCCATTTCTGGTGTCTGATCACCGTCTGAAAACTGACGTACAACCGGACAAAGTCTTGGTAGTATAACTCTAAAAGGTCAAAAGCACACCTTAGATCAGGATTATCAAAGACTGAACACAAGACTACAAGAGGGGAACCGGAGAAAGAAACATTCAAGTTTTACAAAACATGACAACACGGCATGTATAAAAACTACACAGTGTGTCCTTTTAAGCCATTCATATGGGTGTGTACTTCTTCCACAACTGGTCGTGTAACGCCCCAACCACACGGCATGTTGTCCCCACACACAGCGTGTACTTGAACTCTATTCCCCTGCCTGAGTCTCCTTACATGGCTAACCCACACGGTCCTCTTTATCCTAGACTACACGATGTGTATGACCACCACACAGTGTGTACTAGACAAGGTTTTGACGACCCATGTTGTTAGGTACATGGACAACTATACGGTTCACTCTACACAGTGTGCTCCCTGTGAACATGGCGTGTACTTGAAGGTTTTTCCCTGAGCTGTGTTGTTCGTGACACAGTCGGGTACTTAGGTTACATGGCACGACGTGTGTAAACAGGACACGGTGTGTACAGTCGAAGTTTCATCCATCCATGTCGTTAGTCACATGGGTAGACACACAGTTACGACAACACGGTGTGTACTTACCATACACGACATGTTCCTGAAGATTTTCCCCAAACCCGTGTGTCTTCCCACACAGTCAGTGACACGATTTAAAAACTACACATCGTGTATTCCTAAAGTACACACCGTGTATTCTGGGTTTTTCTGGGCAGTAGCTCAGAAACTGCTCTGAAGCCCATAAGACATAGAAAACAAGCATGAAGGTTCCAAATTCCGATCTGTGAGGGGCCATACTCCCTGCGAATCAAAGATTGGCATCTCATACATATCATATACAAGGGAAACAAGTCAATTATCCACCAAGTTCCGATTCATGAGGGCCCATAACACCTCAAGAATCATAATTTGGTGTTCATTCCAGTAAATCTCCACACACAAAATACCATATCAAACAGCAGGTATTTCTATCAATGAAACTATCACAACAACATGAATATTTTACACATCATCTATCACAAAAACATAAAATCACTAATTCATCCTAGATGGAATGGAAAAAATGCATGGCATGTGATTTATAACAAGTTCCTATATGATGAATGAGATGGAACACCCTCACCTCATCAGGTTGCAACAGAAATAAAACCTCAATAATATCAATAGTAATAGAAAAAATCATGTGAGTCACTAAAGGTGAAATCATATCAACTGTAAAAATTTAATAACCTGAAGAAATTGCAATAAATTAGGTAGATTCGATTTTCCCTGTACACGAGTTAGCAACTCTCGGGCACAGCTTATTACCAAGTACCTATTCCATCCTATCTCTGGCTATATGCTCTAAACATTAATTCTAGAGAAGAGAATTCCTCTGATACCACTTTGTAATGTCCCGGTTCCGGAATCCACCCAGAGTGGCCCCGTACCCAGTTGGTCACATGGCCTCAAGCGCATTTACCCAAATGCCAGAGGTTGCCAACTAGTAGCAAGGGCCTTTGGTGTGATAGTAGGGAAACTATGCTCCCATTAGCAGAGTACATAGCAGAAGTAAAAAAGCATATGCAATAGTGGAAGCAATACATATCCAACAACAGTAAATAGTGGAAGACTAAAACAATAAACAACTGGAGCACACATATATATATGAAATGATGCATGATACATATGTCTATAAAAGCATCCAAACAAGTCACAATACTGAATACAATACTAAATAAAAGTACAAAAAAATAGATAATCAACTCCTCAGCATTGCAAGCCTTGGCTTGGTCTCGTGCTCTCCTGCTCCAATGCAAGTCAAGTACCTAAAGTAGAAGGGTGCTTACACTTATCTATACCTGCAACAATATAATCTGTTTGGTCCCAAAAGCATTACCAAAAAAGGGTGTGAGACTAAATCCTAGTAGGCAACTACCCGAAGATCTATGCCTAACAGTCAGTGAGTATATGGCAGGTAAAATACAGTATACAGTAAACAGTAAGCAGTAAATAGTAATACACAGCACCAAACAACCTGCAGATCAAATAAGCAATAGTGAAGCAACCGGCTAACCACAAATAGGAAACCCTCTGGGAGTACTCACATCCATCCACTCTGGTCATATCCAAGAAGTACCAACAACCCTCTGGGTAATACACTCAGCCTAACCCTTCTGGTTTGGTCATGCGAATTTATAAGACTCTCTGAGGAAGCACACTCAGTAAATTCCCCTTATAGTCTAAGGTAGTCAGGTAATCTCTGAGGAAGATCACGCGGTCAATTCCCCTTATATCCCCAAGGTCTAGAGACTCTCTGAGGAATCTCAATCGATAAATTCCTCTTATAGCCTCAGGTCTATCATAGAATCTCTGAGGAATCTCACTCGGTCAATTCCTCATATAACCTGGAATGGTTTAAGGAAATTCAAATAAATCAAAGACACTCTGAGGAATCTCACTTGGTATATCCCCTTATAGTCTATAAAGCTAAAGACTCTCTGAGGAAGCTCACTCGGTCTATCCTCGTATAGTCTATAATATCCCAGACTCTCTAGGAAGCTCACTCAGTCTATCCCCTATAGTTTATAATGTCTAAGACTCTCTGAGGAAGCTCACTTGGTCTATCCCCTTATAGTCTATAGCACCAGGTTCTCACGGCCATGTGCTAGTCAGTGCATGATATTGCTATATGGACAAAGTAAACCTACAGAGCTACTTGGCTAACCAGTATACAGCATAACAAGTATGTCAGGGAACAACACTCCATCCTATAGTCACAAGGCATGGAAAACAGGTATAACGACCAAAGTCTGAACAAGACCAAAGGGTCATAAACAGAACAAGGAATGGGAAAAACATACAAGCATAGAAAATATCCTTATACATAACCAAATTACCTCTATACAAGCATACAATCAAGGCAGGAAAACAATAGTGGTAAACAGTAAACATGTAATACCCCGTTCGAGGGTATTGGTAGAATTTTCACATAATACTCAATAAATTTGAATGGAAAGGCACAAACCACCTACATTATGCTAGGAGATCGATAAACTTGAACCACGAGGTTGAATCTCTTAATAACGTCATAGATCTATGAAAACACACAAAATGTTCAACCCACGATAACTTATAAAAGAGAGGGAATTGAAAAACGATGATCTAGAAGAAGGAAGAGCTTACCTCTATGGTTCCAATGCAATTGACGGCGGTCGATTCAGAGAAAGGATGGAGGCTCAGGGGCTCAGAGAAGATCTGTGGTCTTACCCTCACTCTCGGACGAACCAAAGCTAAAAGGAGGGTGTTCTGTCAATCAGACGTGACCCCGGTGCGTTTAATAAAAAAAAAGTACACAGTGTGTACTTTTAGAGTACACGGCGTGTACTAGGATTTTCTGTACTCTGCTTTAAGAGGCCTTCCACGTCACCCCTACATGGTCATGTGTGTGGCCTGGACATGGCCAGAACACAGCCTTGTGCGACAAGGGAGTACACGGCATGTACTCATAAAGTACAAGACGTGTAATTGAAAAATTTCCAAAAACTCCTCTTTTCTCAAAAACTTCAGAAAAAGGAAAAACATACCTGAAAAGAAGGTTCGGGTTCTTAAAGGGTTAAATAATGTGCACATGGGATCAGAGAGAGTGGTGTGCAGTCGAGGAATGTTGTTCACTTTGGCCCGCTCACTTCACCGCTACAAACAACGTTAGCGAGTGCTGGAGAACAGTTCAGCGGATGGCTTCCCAATATGGTATTTTTTTTAATGATGTTTTCAATGATTTTATTTTTTGTATAAGTTTTTTAATTATAATAAAAAATATAATTTTACTAATAATATAACTACATTAATGATATTACTTACAACAAATGAAATTATATTATATTTATAAAATATATATAAATATATAATAAAATATTTTAAATATTAATTATATAATCATGTTTATGACTGGTGTAATGCCTTTCCCCGGGACTACTTATCAGTGCTCGGATCGGGGTTGTTACATTACCTCAAGTGCACCTCTTACTAGAGGTTTTCGACTAGTGGCGAATACCTTATTTTTACAATTGAGAGACTATGCCTTTGAATCAAAGTCATACAACAGTGGTAAAATAACCAAGATTTTTTGCAACAAAAATATAGAAGCACGCAAAAATAAATAAACACAATGGTGTAATAAATTGCATACATAAGTCATACAAACATACATCCCCGATTTCCCCCTGGGAATGTCCTAAATACAAAATAAACCAATAATAAAACACACACAAATTAGCCATACTATATAATCCCTAGGCCTCACACACCCTATCTCTAAAACCCATCGAGCTGCACTAATCCAATATTTCTCAAGCCTCGTGCCAAACCTGGAAGTATACATAAAGTCAGCATGTGCACCAAGATTCCCATGCAGAGTGTAGAGAATTCATCTTAGTAGGGTATCACCATGTGCATTTGTTATACATAATTATGTTTCTGTATGAATAATGAAAAATAAGAATGTCACACAAATTCCTTGGATGTCGAGTGCTAACCAGGCCACCTTGACTCTCTACATGTTAAGTCACCGTGTGATAACTAGGCCACCATGACACCTGATCATACCTACTTCGAAGCTCAACCGAAATTCACCTTGTTGTCTCATCGTGTCATTGCACTGATGCTTAACCCATACCTAAAGACTCATGGTAGGACAATGTCCAATACCTATACCCACTACTAGCAGACACTGGGCACAATAAACATCAATAAGCCTTGACCCATCCCCTCTCACCCGAGGGAGGTCCATCGGTCTTTCCTCGTCGAACCCCAACCCAGTCCCTAGGGTGGTCCTTGACCCAAGACTATGCAAGGAAAATTCCAATTCATGTGAATTGGCCCAATACATTCATAGTAAGGTCCTCTATCGACACTTGAATGAACAGGGCATATATAGTCTTTTCATCGACCCAAGGCACATCTGGTAAGAACCTAGACCCAATACCCTCATCAGGGAACAAACATCCCACTGACCCATCCCATAGACTATGAGGAGGTCACCCCCCCCCCCCCCCCGCATGCATACTATAGGGAGGCCATCAATCACATTGTTCCATCCCCACAGTATCTGAGGATTCCATAAAACAAACAGACACAAGTAGGGACACAACCCATCACACTACTCACCAACCAATCCTAGGGTGCTAGTCGCTCAAGACCTAGCCCCTTGTCGCATCACAGCTCAACTCGGTTGTCTAGATTTTTTTCATGAGGTATGATGGAAAATAAAATACAAGAGGGGAGGTTAATTGTAATTTTAAAACAAACTTACAATTTTCATCCTCTTCAAGTATTAAGATTCTCAGTTTTTCAAATTCACAATCAAATCAAATATTAGAGTAATGAAATTATAAATTGTATAAAATATAGCTAGCAAAGCAGAAATAAAGTGATCAGTATTTTATATTATCATTGAAAGAGTTTACACAATGTAAATTCAAAAACAAAACATCGAGTATTGGTTAGAAAACCAAATACCCCTTTAAAAAGATATTATTAAAACCACAATTTTAAACTAAAGTGTAAGTTGGATTTGTATACCAAATCCAAGGTATCCATAAATTTAAACCTATCATAAGGTATCCTTGATTTTATAACTATTAGAAGGTCTGTTTTCCTATCTTCGAAAGACTTTGTCTAAACTTGTCGGTAGTAGCTCTCTTCCATACACCAAAAGTATGATCCTTGTCCTCCTAGCTACGTAATCCCATAACCAGATGATTGAAAATTCTTTTGTCTTCCTATCTCTAAAATCCCTTGATCATGAAATATTGATAGAACAAAAACTACAATAGAAATTATTAAGAGATTTATGATGTAAACCTTAAAAAAGTATCTCTTAATAGAAAAACTCAGAAAGAAAAAATATTACACTAACCAAAAGCTCTCTTAGTAATGATAAATTTTAAATCTTAAAAACAAATAGAGACTTTCAGAATGCGCAATCCATATGTTCATGTGTACTTATGAATTTCAAGGTGTGGATTTATTTATAGGCAATGTTGTAACAAACTCCAATGATTTAATTTTTCAAAACTCAGAGTTAGTTGCAACTACATCAAAAAAAACTTATTCATCTAACGATGAGTTCAGTATGTTGCTTTATCTACCGATGAGTTAAATCAGCACTGCTATAGTGATTCTAAATTCAATGGAAGTAATCTTACATGAAACATCAAATCATCATATTTCCATAAAAGAATTTTGTTCTCTGTCATTTAAGTTGATGAAAGTACACTCTACATAAGCATAACGACTTAAACCAAAACTTCAAGTTAGATCATTTTCATATAAAGTGTATTGTGATTTCTAAAATAAATAAATAAGTGATTCACTAACTTAACAATCTTCTCTTTTTTGAAAAAAAAATACATGTAAAAATTTTAAAGAAAGAGACTATTTTTTTAAAATATTCCTATAGTTTTCATGATATAGATTTTCTCCCCCTTTGTTTTGAAATGAGAATTAAACAAACTTTATTAAAGAAAAAGACACCCCCTTTGAAAAAATATTGATCAAATAAAAAAATTAAATTGGTGATCATGAAAGATAAACAACAAACAACATTTTTTTAAATTTCTTCCCATTTGTGATTTTCAAAAAGAAATACAGAAGAAATAAAAAATACAATTGAAAATTAGAAATTTAATTCCATTTGAGAATTGCCCAATAATATGATTTTGTTGCTTTCCAAACTTTTTTATCTCTTCATATATTAAATAAAAATCATTTTAGTATGGTTGATGTAATCGAATTTGTCTACATAAGTTTCATTTGGACCATGTTATCTTATCCGACAATATCTTTTTATAAAGTGGATTTAAGTTGAACTTCACTTTCTCCACCAGTCTTAAGGATCATATTAGGAATATCCATATAGTAAAATACATGATTTTTCATTATCAAACTTCGAACTTCACTTTATTCACCAATAATTAGAGAGAGAGAGCTTTGGATACATCTGATGATTTTACTACTTTGGAAAGAAAAACATTAAGATTAATGGAAGGTATTCAAAGATTCTTTAGATAAACTCTTATAAATATACTTCCGATGAAAAATATTTCAGAGAAGATAGAAATAAAAACTAAATATGAAAAATATTTGAGATCATAATCCTTATATAGGCATTTAAGATTACTATAGTTCAAAAAATTTCCTTTAATGTACAGGTGGTTTTTAAATAATTGCACAAAAATGAAAGGCCAAAACATATGTCGTACAAATTCTTTTAAGATTTAAATTTAAAATTTCTCTAAATGGGAAAAAATTTACCTTTTTGAGAGGAAATAAAAACTCCCCATATAAATATAATCAAGAATATTTAAAAAATTTGAATATCCCACCAATTTTTAACAATAATAGAAAGGGAATAGTAAAAAGACATGGTTAAAAAGATTAAAATTTCTTGAAGTTATCTTCAAAAACAATGGATCATCTTCCTCTTTTAAGTATGGTTCAAGAAAAAGTTTATCAACAAAATTGTAAATATTTTATAGAAAAAAATGATTAACTGTAATGTTTGAAAAAAATCATCCTCCTTTATTACTAGAGGTTTTTTTAATGCAAGGAGATAGATGAAACAATAAGTGGGTTGAAGATCACTTAAAGTTGATCATTACTAACTTTTTTTGATAAATTTGAATCTATCAAAAGTAAGAGATTTTATAAAGAAATCAACAAAATTATTTTCCATTCTGATAAAGTTGAGAATAATATCATTTTTTTTACATGTGATTCTTAATAAAATTGTGTCTTACATCTATGTGCTTTGCTAGTAAGTGATGTTATGAGTTTTTAGACAATAAAATAGCACTAGTATTGTCACAAAAAATTAGAGTTCAAGTAAAATTCAAACCAAGATTCATGAGTGTGTATTACATCCACAATAATTGAGCATGATAACTTTCAGTTGCTACATATTATGTTTTAGTGGGGTAAAGTGCTATAAAATATCATTACATGTTGAATCATGATACTAAATCTTCTTCTAAGAAATGACATGTTCCAAAGGTATATTTTCTATCTAACCAACAACCTCTAAAGTCAATATTTGGGTAACTTTTTATAAAAAAATCATTTATGGAAGAATAAAATACTCCAAGTTATAAAACACCTTTAAGGTATTGAAAAGTATGTTTTAAAACATTAAAATTAAATTTTTTTGATTATCTTCAACTCTAATACATAAACATAATGGAAACATAATTTTTGGTCAACTTGTGGTAAGATATAGTAAAATTATAATCATACTTCTATAAATTTTTTGATCTATCAATTTATTGATTTCACTGAGATAAAGTTTGATAAAAGTTTTTACCAAAGTACTTATGTTTGATGAATTTTCAAAACCAAAAATTTTGAGTAAATCTTTAATATATTTATATTGAGTTAAAATATTTCCTTCCAATTTTTGAAAAATCTAAAAACCAAGGAAAAAAGTTGATTTCTTCCATCATGCTCATCTCAAACCATTTTTCAGAAGTTTAGAAAAACTATCTGAAATAGATTTTGGGTTTGAACCAAAAATAATGTCATTAATATAAATTTGAACAATGTTGATGTTTTTGAATATTTTCTTTATGAAAATGGTTGGAGCAACACTTCCTTTAACAAAATTATTTTGAAAAAAATATCGGATAAGCCAATCATACCAAGATCTTAAGGCTTGTTTAAGTCCATGGAGTTCTTTAATATGTTTAATTAATTTTTCCAAAAAATTAATATCTTCAAAACTAGGAGGTTGTTTATCATAAACTTCCTCTTGAAAATAATCATTAAGTAAAACACTTTTTATATCCATTTTAAATAAATAAAAATTTAGATGAGCTATAAAAGATAATAAGATCTTGCAAATTATAATCTAGTTACCAGTGCAAAAGTTTCACCATAGTCTCTACCTACTTCTTTAAAATAGCCTTTAGCAACAAGTCGTGCTTTATTTCTAAAAATAATTCTACTTTCATCGCATTTGTTTCTAAAAACTCATTTTACTCCAATTATCAGTAGATCTATAGGATGTTCAAATGGGATCCAAACTTAGTTTCATTCAAATTGATTGAGCTCTTATTGAATGAACCTTATCCAAGTTTCATCACCTAAATCATAATCTTCTATTTATGGTTAAAATTTTGATAGGAATGCATGATACTCACAATGAATGTACATATTCTATTGAAGTAGCTTCTGGATATTGAAAATCTAATGGTCTTACTTCTAAAGGATTTATAATTGGTATTTGCAAATTATCTTCTTATAAAGTAGTAGAATGACTTTTGAAAACGTCAATAGTTTTATGAATTTCAAATGGTTTTACAAAAAAAAGGATTATATTCATCAAACTTTACATGAAAAATCTCCTCAACAACATCAGTTCTTTTATTAAAAACTCTATAAGCCTGACTAGTTTTAGAGTAACCCATAAAAATTTCTTTATCAATTTTTGAATCAAATATGTAACTGTTCTTTTGTATTTCGGATGAATACTTTACATCCAAAAACTTTAAAGTAAGAATTTTTTTACTTTATTCTAATCCAAAACTTATAAGGAGTTTTATTTAAAAAGGGTTTGAGTAAAAATCGATTTATAGTATAACAAGGAGTACTCATAGCCTCAACCCAAAAATTTCTAGCAACAAAATACCCACTTAAAAAAGTTTGAGTAATTTTATAAATAATTATATTTATTCTTTTAACTAAAACATTTTTTGTGGTGTTCTTGGTGTATAAAAATTATGAGTAATACCATTTTTACTCCAAGAAGTTTTAAATTCAGAGTTAATAAACACACTACAATGATCACTTTAGATAGTAACCAAAGGTAGTTTTTTTTAATTTTTAATAGAATCATGAAATACCTTAAAATGATTAAGTGATTCAAATTTTTGAGTGAGAAAATAGATCCAACTAAATCTAGTGTAATCATTAACCAAAACATATGCATATTATTTTCCTTCAATACTTTCAGTTTTTGTAGGACTAAATAAATCCATGTGCACTAATTGTAAATCTTAGATAATTGAGACTTCACTTTTAGATTTAAAACTTGACTTATAATTCTTACCAAATTGAAAAGGATAATATACTCTATTTTAATTAAACTTAAGTTTTGGTAGATCCTCAATATGTCCTTTCTTAGAAAGTTTAGTTAAAGTCGAGAAGTTACAGTGTCTTAATCTCTTGTGTCATAACCAAGATAAGTCTTTAGTTTCACTTAAACAAGGAAAATTTTGATGAATTAATTCTTCTAAGTTGAGTGTGTAAACATTTTCATGCCTACTAGAAGATAAAATAAAATTACCTTCTGAACTTTGAATAATATATTTATCATTCATGAATTTCACAAGATATCACTCATCACATAATTGACTTATCCTGATAAGGTTGTGCTTACATCCTAAAACATATAAAACATTTTAAATTAAAGTTTTTACATGAAAATAAACATCATTGATTCTGATGATTTCACCCTATTAATTGTCTCCAAAAGTGACTCATATATTGTAAAAGTGGGTGCCCTAAACCCAAATTTATCAGTACTTTTCAATTACCATATCATGTATACAATGATTTATGCATGATGTACTCTTACCATGATAGTGTTGATATTTCTACATCTAATATTTACATGGTAATATCCATAGATTATTTTTCATATCAAAAGGTTATATCTGTTCCCATGCTATAATAAGAACCTCAAGATACTATGACATTAATCTTAAACAAATGTCATATGGTCTAGATACATCATTCTATCTGAACACAAATGACATCTGACTATCAGGTGTTGGGGGATCAAAAGCATTGAGAATTCTTCTCATGAAGTTCACACTTGGTTATTTCTAGTATATGAGATCATGATGATTGTCTTGCTAATAGAAACACTGCATGTTTTAGGTTTCATTGGTTATTCCTATCTGTGAACATGTGTAATGGTCTTCTGACTTGAGATTATTATCGATGAGTACTATTTGATCACATACATTGATACAAGGAAAAAATATATCAAAATTAATTCATAGTGAGGTAGCTTGTGTTAGGTGCATCATTGGTAGTATGAAATTCATTAAATAATCAAGATAGAATTTATCACTTTCGATAAAAAGAGATATCTCAGGCTTAGTTGATCAGAATGGTAGTACATATACTAAATTCATGACCATGTTAGATGAAGCTAAGTTTGTCCAGTAAGGTCAATGAATAATAAATCAAGAAAGGATGATGACATAAAGTGTGTTCTTTGATTTACAAGATATCAAGAGATAAAGATATTATATTACACGGGGTATGTTCTTAGAAAAGGTTTTCATTGCTATGATTTTTTTATCTCCTTAGGGGACTTGATGAGTTTCTAGACACCACTCTTGGTCTGTGAATAGTATTCACTACTATCAAGATAAGGGAATAGAGGTTCAAACATAATATCATATTCAATAATCTTCCATATTCAGGTGAATAGGTGTATAGGACATGGTGTGCCCCACTACAGGGTCTGGGAGTTGTCCAAATATTATTGATCACCAATGAATAAATAAATTTATTATTATTGAAGTACTAAATAATTGGAGTTAAATTTATATATTAAAAGTATTTATGTGTATGTACATAAGTACAAGGAAAAATATTATATGAATAAATATTATTTTAATATTCAATGTTTTTTTAATATTTTGGGAATTACAAGTTGAGTTAATGACTTGGTTTTATCACAAGTATGTTATAAAACATAAATAATGTTTATGATGTAGTTACTTTGTCATAAAGTTTCATTTATATCTTATTTAGTGGGTGTTGGATGTACGAAGTCTGAGGAACCCTTTCCGAGTATTTGAACACCCACTATATAAGCAGAAAAGTGCTCTCATTCCCATGACTATTCATTCATTCAGAATTGAGTGCTACTATCTCCTCCCACGTCCTAGAGAGAAAAAGGTTTTGTTTGAGTGATTGATCCAAGAATTTCTTCATGGATTGAAGGTATGATATCAAGGTGATTTTCATGACATAAAAGGAATCATCAGAGATTCATGCTAGCACCTTGAATTTGATGATCAATGTATGTATGGATTATTGAAGCGTGTGTAGATGATCTATAGGTGTTTTAGTTTAGATCCTTTAAGAAATGATCACTGATGATAAGATGCAGTCGAACACTACAACGTCCCAACTCGAGTGACACATACCAGTACCCTAATCCAATCAGTTATGTGACCTTAGACATGCCTCCTCGTACACCAGAGGATGATGAATAGAAAAAAGAGTCTAATATATATAACATGTGGAGATTATACCCTCTTTATCAAAGTAGTACAATAATAGAAATAATCAAGCAATAACCAAAATACAAAAACCAACAACCAGTATAATTCCATAACCAAAACAGACCAGTAATACATGGTGAGTAAAAAAAAGAGACAATATCCAAAACTAAATAGTAAAAATTTCATGATAAATAAGTGTCAAGTGTCATAATGAAAACTCGAAATAAAGAAACTGGAAACTCCCCAACCAGGTCCTGACACCAAGTCTTGTTCCCTCATCCATGCTCCATCTTAACTCAACCATATAACATAGGACTCTTGTCTTTATCCTTTCCCACAAACATGAAGTCTATTCGGGTACCGATCAGGAAGCCCGAGTAGGGTATGAGTATAACTCAATATCCCACCATCAACGATGTCTAAAACAATATTTAATCAATAATAATTTATGTAGTTTTATAAAGAATAAAGTACAATTCATAATGTAAACATTTATTAAAGTTCATTATTTTTTTAATTAACCACATAATTTTTTGGGTTCACAAAGACTCCCAACCCATCAATACCTGCTTCGGCCCATACTAGAGTCTGAACTATCCCCAAGAAATATCTCATAACACGTATAGAATCAAAATTCATTTTTACATGGTCTTTCATTATTCATTTAATGTAAACTCATATCATGACTAATTGGAACCATAGTCCAATGCCAACATTTTGGGCCTAGAACACCATGTTTAAGACCCTATGGGTATTTGAAACATCAATCCATGTCCCACAACCTATTTATCAATCAATCACTCATGGGATTTTGAAGCATCAATATGTTTCTCACACTCATTTATCACATGCATGTATTTGGGCCTATAACACCATGACAAGGACCTCATGGATATTTGAAGAATTAGTTTGTGTCCCATAATTCATTTATTAATCAATCACACATTTAACATATATTAAACTTAAAAATTTTAATCATCATTAACCATATTATCAACATTTCACATCATGGAATACCATTTCAATTAGCAAAACAATCATGGTTCAACACTTTAATCATATGGAGTAATATGAATAATTCACCATTAAACCATTTATCAATATTTAATAATTTAATACATTAACCCCTTTAAGGTTAATCCAACCATCCATTGATTCCCATAATTAATCAATTCTATAATTCACGTTTATCAATCAAATAAACAATCAATTTAATCCACCATATTCATAACCCCAATATCCCATCAATTTCTTAATCACATCATCTAATTAATTAATCCAATTCAAGATACAATTTCCAAATGAGGAAATTGATATTTCAAAATTCAATACACATAATTATAATTAAAACCTTTTTATTTCCAATTTATACCACCTACCTCAAGATCATTGGTGAGCATTTTACCAAACGGAAAACCCACAAATTGAAGTGGAATGTTCAATTGCACAACAAATAATGAGATCTAGATCCAAAACCTATAACTAATATTAAATGTATTAAGATATATCAAAACCTATATCTAAATCCATAAACAATAGAGTAAAACATCCCTTCAAAAGATGGGATAAATATAGGAGAGAGGGAGGAAACCTCCCAGGATGAGAATCTCTTACTAGGAGAGGTAAAGATTCTTTAATCTAACCTTTGATTCATCAAGAAAGGAGTTCAGAAGGCCGTGGAATCCTCTCATAGGATTAAAAAAATGTTTTAATGAGTTTAGGTGTGAGTGGGGTTGATTAGGGGTTAATACGGAGGGGTTCAGTATTTTTTTAAATCTTTCATGGGATTAAAATTTTGCATGCATGGTTTCCTATGTGGGGATGCATGGCTTGGAAAACTGTGTGCCCTAACCATGCACCCCTACTAGTGGGGTGCATGGATACTCCTAATAGGCTAAATGGTTTAAAAACCCATGCACAAACCATGAAAAACCCCTCTGTTTGGGGTTGCACGGTTTGCTGGGTTGGGGCACGGTTTGGGAAAATCGTGCGCCAACCATGCACTACCCACAAACCCTCTAAAACCTTCCAAAATTATTCTAAATGCACACATGAAAAGCCACAACCAAAATATATCAAAACAAGGGTAATATAATACCTGAAAATAATCCTGATAAATCTCCAAAAAAGTTTGAGATCTTATAATCTCTCCACTTTATAATAGCTCATCCTCGAGCTGTACTTCCAATAATATCTAAGATTCTGAAGTAAAAAAGATTAATCCACTGATCCTGAATATCTATTTCTCTCTCCCAAGTTTTCTATTGAACGTGACCATATTTCCACAATACATGAACTATCAACATGTTCCTTCCCCACAACACTTTCTCACTGAAATCCATAACACATATCAGATGCTCTTCAAAGGACACATCAGTCTCAAGATCAAAATCATCCACATAGATCACATGAGAAGGGTCAGGGTGATACCATCAAAGCTATGACACATAAAGAACATTGTGCATAGAATTGTACCTCTATGGAAGATTCAATCGGTACGCCACTAACCTGATTCTATCCACAACCTCAAAAGGTCCAACATACCTAGGCACAAACTTGTCTTACCTCCAAATCTTACAATGAACCAATTTAGGCGACATCCAAAGGAAAACATTATCAGTCACTGTAAACTCAAGGGGTCATCGATTTCTATCATCATACGACTTTTACCTACTCTGATTTGTATCCATACATTTCTGAATCAGCTAAACCTGCTTGACTTCTCCTATACAAGACTCGGTCCCAACAACTCTAACTCACCTACCTCCATCCAACATAGAGGTGATATGCATGGACTACCATAAAGAGCCTCATACGGTAACATCATCTCACTTCTGAGGAATACTCGGTAGACCCACCACAAAGTCCATGGCAACGTCATCTCACTTCCATTATAAAATGGGAAATGACTATAGTAAACCACTGAGTCATTGATGCTCGACCTTCACCTGTTGATAGGTGTAACATCATGACATAAACCCTACAATTTCCTTTTTCATGCCCGACCACCAGTATTGTAGACATAGGTCATAATACATTTTGTTCAAACTCGAATGTACCGCCCACTTCGAGGCAAGAAATTCACGCATCATCTCATCCCACATACATTTTGGAACAACCACACGACCCCAAACATAGATGATCTCATTATCATCTATAGTGTAATCAGAAGGTGAATCACCACCTTCAAACCTTTCCCTCATGTCCAAACACTCTTGATACTCATATTGTCTTTCCCTAATCCAACTCAAAAGCATAGACTCAAATGAAATCGATATGAGAGTCATCTTCTCTAGTCCCTCCCAAACCACACTATACATCTCATCCAACAAAGTCATCATCTTCCATTCAGATCTAGACTCCTAAATTGCATGAGTCTGTGTTTTACATCTCAAAGAGTATGTAACACTGTTTCCCTTCCCAGGAATATATGCTAGATCAAAATCAAAAAAATGCATATACTCAACCCACCTCCACTACTGAAGATTAAAATCTCACTATGAAAAGATATAATTTAAGCTCTTATGATTAGTATACTTAATAAAATTTTCACCCAAGATATAATGTCACCAACACTTCAAATCATAAACCACCGTAGCTAACTTGAGATCATGTGTAGGGTAATTCTGATCATGTTGCCTCAACTTCTGTGACTCATACGTCATAACTTGACCCCCCCTACATCAACACTACTCCAATACCAATCCTAGATGTGTCACTAAACACTGTATACTCCTCCCCTTGCTCAGGTAGGATCAATATTGATATGGTATTCAAACACTTCTTCAACTCTTGGAAATAATTCTCACATGATCCAAAACATTCAAACTTAACTCCCTTCTTGTTGAAGACCGAAAGAGGTGCTTCCAAGTGGGAAAAGTCCTGTATGAACCTCTGATAATAGCCTCCTAATCCTAAAAAACTATGGATATCAAAGTCATTATTAGGATTCTCCCAAGAAACAACTTCCTTTACCTTCTCTAGGTCTATTGACACACATTCTTCTAAGATTATGTGACCCAAGAAATGTACCTGATCAATCTAGAATTCACACTTAGATAGCTTGGTGTATAGATGATTCTCTCTCAGTGTACTCAGAATGATGTCAATATGTTGGTTATGATCATCATGAGTCTTAGAGTACACCAATATTTCATCCGCAAACACTACCAAAAACTGATCTAGGTGCAAATGGAATATTTGGTTCATCAAAGGCATAAACACTACAGGAGCGTTCATTAGCCCGAACAACATCACAACGGACTCATAAAGGCCATTCTTGCTTTTGAAATTCATTTATGGTGTACTAGAAGGTATAACTCTCAATTGATGATACCCTAATCTCAGGTAAATCTTGGAGAAAACACAAGCTCCTCCCAACTAGACAAAGATATCATTAATACACAAAAGAGGATACTGATTCTTCAGTGTCATCTGGTTTAACTTCTGGTAGTAAACACATAAGCGCAAAGTCACATTGACCTTCTTTTCAACAAAAAAATCAGATATCCCTAAGGCGACGTACTTGGAAGGATAAATACCTTATCCATCAATTCATCCATTCAAGTCTTAAGCTTACAAAGCTCTGTTGGTTCCATTCTATATGGTGGAATTGAAACTAGCTCAACCCCAAGCATGAGATCAATCATAAATTCGGTATCTCTCTCAGGTGGCAGCTCTAAGAAGTCCTCTTGAAACACATTATGGAATCGGTCCACTGTGGGTGGAAAGATATCATGCTCCATACCCCCATCATCCAACATAAGACTTTCAACCTAGATGGTGAGCTCCCCCAATTGCTAATGAATTGGCCCTGCATGGCCCACCTGGATATCATATTCTCCACGATAAACATAATTTTCACCCTCATGAGACGTAATTGTCACTCTCCTTCGGTAGCAATCAATGTGGGATCGATATGATACTAAACAGTCTATACTTATGATCAAGTCAAATCCTGTAATATCCAGAATATAAAGATCTCAGAGAAAACGATAATCCCAAACTTCAAGAGAACAGCCTTTTCACAAATAGATGTCTCTCGACCGTACCCCCAAAAGTTGTATAGATCGTCATAAACCCACTCATAAACTCCAATTCCAGACTCAATCCATTCACAAGTTGTGTAGATATAAAATAATGAGAGACATCAATATCAAATAAGGAACTAGAAAGCGTATAAGGTATAAAAATAGTACCTTTAACCATCGATGGTCCAACCTCACTATCCACTAGTGTAGGCTGAATGACACACAACTTTCCTACCCCTCTTACCAATGATGCAGTCCAAGTCCCCTGAGATGCACCACTCTATTGATATGGGTAATCTTTCCTAGAAGTACCACATCCACTACCTCGACCACCATGACCAGTAGAACTATAACTTCCAGACTGATATGGTGTAGAAGACCCCCTTCCCATAATTTGGTTCTGTTTAGTCGCTCCATCACTAACCATCTATCATGGGTTCCTACAAAACCACAATAGATGTACCATCTTGCCACAAACTTGGCATTGTACTGGTGGTCGGGGATAATGCCTACGAATGTGACCCAACCAACTGCACTGGTGGCAGGTCACTCGGGCAGGGTCCTGAGTAACTGACCCTTTCCCATGACCACTCTACTTGCTAACTCTTTAGTTGGCATTATCATAGCGATACTTCCTACCATTGGAAGACATAACTCCTAATCATATAATAAAAACCACCTATTTCTACTTGAAGACTCCTTCAGGTTACCCATAGATATGAGAGCCTAATTTACCACTTCTTTTTCATCCTAAAGATTTTAACCTCATACTTGATCTCACATTTAAGACCATCTTGAAAATGATTTTCCAAAGTAGCCTCATTGCCTTCTAAAACTAGAACAAAGCACTTCAAATTAGTAAATCATCTTATATAGTCCATCAAAGATATGCTCCCCTGGGTCAACCTCATAAACTCAGTTTTCCACTCATGCCTGAGCATCTTAGGGTAAAAGTGTTCCAATAATTTCTCCTAAAAGTCCTTACACAACATATTTTCCAGATTTCCATCCCATGTCTGGATGTACCACTAATACTTTGCTTGATCACATACCATATAAGCTTACAGTTTGACTCTTTTCTCGGTAGGAGTCTCTAAGTGGTTAGGGGGTTTTCGGATAAATTAAATCTATAACTCATCTTCCTGAGGTCCACCCTCTCTGGTGAAAGTTAGAGGGTGCTGCAACTAAAACTCCCTTGTCAGGTCTGGTATATTTTCACAACCCACCCCGGGTCTCTTTCCATAAACAATATAAACTAATAAAATTACTCACGAAACTGCTCCTCGGATTCCTCTCTCGTAACTATCGTAGCCTCAATTTCTACTACTGGAGGATCATTTCTAGCCATGTCCTCTAGTCATTCTATCAACAAGTGTCAGCATGGAGGCATATCTCTACTATTCAAAACACACATATTAGGACACATTTCATAAAATTAACACATTTAATAAGATGGACTCACATAAAACCATAATAAGTCATCCCCCTTTCCCACCACATGGTCAAAAAAGAGGCACTATCACTACCCTAAACCATCCTACATCTAGTTTATGGTTAACAAATGGTAAACACATTCTCATATTCAAGTTCTCATTAGAAACCCATTTATCTATTTCAAATTTCTACATTTTTATTCATTCAAAATTTTACAATTTCATATTAGGCACCTTTTTCATTTAAATTACACAACCAAAGAAAATCATTCCAACTTCAACAACTAATAAAAAAATATGATTTTCTCATGCATGCCTAAAATGATGCATGTTACAATAAATCATGACTGCCTATAATGATGCATACTTACTCAACTCTCATGACATACTGGTCCATGATTCAAATCTCAAAAAATCTTAGAAACAATAATCACATCACACAAAAAGTTCAACACTCGAGGTGAAATAACATTCAACTATAATAACACATATTAATAACATCAATTCCCAACCCAAGTACTTGGTTTTACCCCCGTACATGGGTTATATACTCCAATGAATGAACTCTTAACCTAGGGTCATCTCATCCTATTCTCCTATCTACATTTCCCCAAATATTACAAAAAAAAATAAAAAAACCACAAGCCTTTGATACCACTTTGTAATGTCTCAACCCAGGTGCCACATATCGGTGCCTCAAGTCTGTCAGTTACATGATCTCAGGCGCACATCCCTATATGCTAGAGGCTATTGACTAGCAGTGAGGGTCTAATATATATAGCATGGGGAGGTTATACCCTATTTATCAAAGAAGCATAATAGTAGAAATAACCAAGAAAAAACCAAGAAAAAACCAAAAGACAATAACCAACAACCAGTATAATTCCATAACCAAAATAGACCAGTAATACATGATGAGTCAAAACAAGAGACAATATCCAAAAATAAATAATAGATATGTCATGAAAAATAAGTGTAAAGTATCAAAATGAAAACCCAAAATAAAGACTCTGATAACTTCCTTAAGCAGGTCCCAACACTTTGTCTGGTTCCCTCATCCATGCTCCATCCCAACTCATCCATCTAACATAGGGATCTTTCCTTTATCCTATCCTACAAACATGAATTCTATTTGGGTACCAATCAATAAGCCCGATTAGGGTGTGAGTTCAACTCAGTAGTCCACCACTAACAGTGTTTAAAATAATATCCAGTAAATAATAGTGTATGTAGTTGTATAAAGAATAAAGTACAATTCATAATGTAAACAATTATCACATTTTATTATTTTTAATTAACCACATAATTTCTCAGGTTCACAAAAACACCCAACCCATAAATACCTACTTTGGCTCATGCTAGAGTCTGAACTATCCACATGGGATATCACATAACACATAGAGAATCACAATTCATTTTCACATGGTCTTTCATTATCCATTTTATTTAAACCCATATCATATATAATTGGAACCATAGTCCAATGCCAACATTTTGGGCCTATAACACCATGGATAGAACTACATGGGTATTTAAAGAATCAGTACCTATCCCAAAACCCTTTTATAAATCAATCACACGTGGTATTTTGAAGCATTAGTCTATGTCCCATACTCATTTATCACATGCATGCATTTGGGCCTATAACGCCATGGCTATAACCCTGTGGGTATTTGAAGCATTAGTCTGTCTCCCATAATCCATTTATCAATCAATAACACATTTTAAATATATCAAATTTAACAATTTTAATCATTATTAACCCTCTTATCAACATTTCACATCTTGGAATACCATTTAAATTATCAAAATAATCATGGTTCAACACTTTAATCACATGGAGTAATATGAACAATTCACTATTAAACCATTCTTCAAAGTTTAATCATTTAAGAAATTAAACCCTTTAAGGTTAATCCCACCATACCTTGATTCCCATAATTAATCAATTCCATAATTCATGTTTATCAATCAAATAAACAATCCATTTAATCCACCATATTCATAACCCCAATATCCCATCAATTTCTTAATCACATCGTTCCATTCATTCATTAATCAATTAACTAATACAATTGAAAATGATATTTACAAACATGAAAATTTCTATTTCACAATTCCATACACATAATTATAATCAAGATTGTGATATTTTCAACTTATAACACCTACATCAAGATTTTTGTTGAGCTTTTTCCAAAATAAAACCCCCAAATTAAAGTGGAGCATTCAATTGCACAATGAAGAACGAGGTCTAGATCCAAAACTTAGATCCAAGATTAAATAAATTAAGATCTATCAAAACCTATATCTAAATCCATCACCAATAGAGCAATAAATCCCTTTAAAATATGAGTGAAAGATGGGAGGGAGGGAGGAAACCAACTGGGATGAGAATCTCTTATCGAGAGAGGTGTAAATTCTTCAATCCGGTCTTTGATTCATAAATAAAAAAGTTCATAAGGCCTTGGAACCCCCTCAAAGGCTTAAAATATGTTTGAATGAGTTTAGATCTGAGTATGGGAGATTAGGTGTTAATACTAGGGTGTTTGATATTTTTTTATAATTTTTCGGGGGATTAAAATCTTACATGTGACAACTGTGCACTACCCAAACACCCTACAAAAACTTCCAAAATTCTCCTAAATGCACCCAAGACAAGCCTTGACCAAAATATATCAAAAAGGGTAAAAGAATACCTAAAAACGAGCTTGATTCATCTCTAGAAAAGTTCAGGATATTACAAACGCACCGACGATACGGACAAGGTAAATGTTCATTTACATTTTGTGCTTAATAAATTCATGTGAGATATTCAAACCTCTATTGGATCTTGAATCATCGGAGACAAAAAAGTTTCATTACTTTGTTGATGTAAAATTTTAAATCTCCATTCCATCAGCTTCTACTACACCCCCTGGTATAAAAAAATAGTATCAAAGCAATCACATGAATTTTATAAGCTAAGAAAAAATCAATTTTATTAAATTAAATAGAGGAATTTAATTTGGTCCAAATGGATCTAACTACACTTTGATTAGATATCGGATGAATAAGTTATGGTCATATAAAAATTTTAATTAAGATTTTTTGTGTTTTTTTTAGTATTATAAATTCAAGAATAATATATATATGTTCATGTTTTATTTTGGTGGATTTCATAAAACCATTTTTTATTTCAGCCACCTGATTCTAGCCGGTACAGTATTTTTCGAGTCACATCCACTTTCTTGTGGAAATTTAATCATATTTGTTTTTAAAAAATAAAAAACCTAATCAATAGGTTGTTTAAAGTTTATAAAAAAAATAATAGTATTTTAATTAAAGGGTGAAACTGGATTTTGAAGGTATCGATTAAAAAAACTGAATGGGTTGGGTGGGACAAAACCAGTTGAGTTAAACAAAGAAAAAACCTATGATAGATTTCAGCATAAGATGGAAAGAAAAAACAAAAAAACAATAATTTTAATTTAAAAACAGGATGTCTTATTCCCCATGTGACACACACCCCTTCCTAGTGCCCATTGTCGCTGCCTCCATCCAGACACCATTATGGTCGACCCTTGTCAGACTCACCTCTCGCCTGTCACCGTGGTATCCTCTGGTCAATGCTCCAGATGCCACCCCTTCTATGTCTGACCTTACAAGTTTTGCCTCCCTCAGACACTGATTCATGTGACCATAATGACACCCCAGTCCACACCTCCTTGTCCTCGCTCTCGTTGTCGACAGACCAGCCATTGAAAAAATGCCGACCCTCTGTGTGAAGACCCACAACACAGTCTCCCACATCATCGATGTTGCCTCTATTGTGAATGACCTCACCTATCCATGACCCTCACCCAGATTGGGATATTGATGGGATCCCATGTATCTTGTTTGACCTGACGCACCCCTTAACAGGTTTGAGTGAGTCTGACTGACCTGAAATGGGTTAGGTAAAGTCTTTCCAACCCACAAATGCCATACATGGGGTCTACCCAACCTAAAATGGGTCTGCATGGGTTTTTACCAAGTTGTAATGGCCTTGCGTAGGGTTCTAGGGCCTGGAAAAAATTTAAATATTCCAAAATTAATTTATTAATTTTTGGAATTAAAAAAATTTAACATTAAAAAAAACTAATTACTTAATTTAATTTTGGGAGGAAAATTAAATTAATTTAGGGGCATAATGAAATTAAATTATTTGAATTTAAATAATTCATTTAATTTAATAAATTCCATTGAACTTAAATTTATTTTATTTAAATTTTTATCAAGCTTTTATTTTTCTCATCAACTGGTCTTGAACAGTGACCAACTCTATGTTTTTCTAGGTTATTTTATTTAATTATTTATTAAAACTACAAGCAATATTTGTAATAATTATTTATTTTTTGTTATTATGTGCATTATATTTTTCATTTTAATATGTATAATGGACTACGTGTACATCAATTTATTAGTATGTATTTTGTGCTTTCTGAGGCTCCTCGCCTGCATGTAAGTATATTTTTTATGATGATGCTATAAGACGCGGACCTCTCCAAGACGAGGTGGTATCCCAAATGAGAGGTAAAAACACTAGAATAGGAGTGATCTACTAAATGAGTTAGGATCCAACTCAGGTATTATACCCTTAGGTCATGGTTGATTGATTGAGTTTAAGTAGATCAACCATTTATATATTCTCAAGAATAGTCGAGTAATTTATCTCCTTTATGAATTGTTTATTATTTTATTTATGTGCATGTTTTCTATGAGAACACATAAAATAATAAATAGAAAAATGCATAAAGATGTGATGAATGTATTATATTAATGCTTGTTCAGTTGTGAGTATGAAAATATAGTATGAACATATTTAATAGAAAAGTATTACATTCATCGAAAATATTAAAACCCCCTCAAAGAAATATTAACTCATGAATGTCTTTCATCGCTCAAATTTGAACAAAACTGAGTATACAGGGAGATCGTCTACCAAAGTTGAGGGTGTATCCTACCACTAGAGATTTATTATGAGAGTGATGTGTTGACTTAACTAAAGTTATTAGTAAAGAAGTATCCAAAACTATCTTGTTTCAACTTTAGAGGCAAACGTTGAGTAAATCATGTTTATGATTTTCAGAAGTTAGGACTTCACTCAACAGAGTTAGAAGCTGTGAGTGAATATGGTTGGCCAACTTAGTGACTACCTTAAAACTCTCCGAGTAGTGGCATAGCCAAAGATTTTATACTATGCGGAGAAGTTTTTAAGGATCATTTCCACTAGAATACTCATGCATCAAATAATTATGAGTCTAGTTGTGAGGGATAATAGAGTTAGATAAAATAGTGGGAGACATTTGATGAATTGATTTATTGGTAATGTCTAATCAGTAATCAGGATAAAGTACTAATCTGTTATATTTTTTTATAGAAAATGACAAGTAATACCATATACACGCTGCATATAATATTGGACAAATAAAATTTCCAAAATGGTATGAATTTTCAAGAGTATTATAGGTGCTTGTGCAAAGTACTATGATATCATAAATTCAAGGTGCTAGTGTCCTCAATACCTGTTAATCCTCCTTAGAAAGTGAAGGAGATAAAAAATAGCTACAAGAGACTCATGTATGACACATATGATGGTTATGTCATAATGCTACCATCAACACCTGATGTGAGTTATGGATACAACATCAAGACATGGATGATTTCACATGTTGTCTCATCTCTGAGAATCTTGCGAGGAGAAAGTGAAGTGAGATATGAATGGGTGATGATTACACTAGAGATGTGTAAATATGAAATATGGATCATGATCTTTCAATATATCCCATTCATATATATTTATCACCTATTTACTCTAGTTTCACTTAATATTAAAGAATGATAAGTATGAATAAAACGCTTCATTACCTTTTGAGTAATGTTTACCATGAAAGCAAGAACTTAAGGAAGGTTTAATCTTTAGTTCTTATGATGAAAAAGTTGAAAGAAAATTAAAAAAGGACAATGGAAAGTGTTACATTAAAGGAACCTTCACAACATCCTTAAAAGAAAATAGGTATTAAACAGGAGGTTATTTTCTTCCCATGTCATGAAATATGTCCTTGAAATTTTAAAAACAATAAACTAAATCGAAGAAGAAAGTAATCACTTTTTCTTTAGGTATATTCATTGATTGTAAGTAATGTTCATGATTTACTTATTGGGTATTTAATACAATATGAATATCACATAGATGTATTTAAATAGAGTAACCAAGTAAGCATAGAAATGTTATAATAAGTAAGGTGTGTTCTCAAATCAGCTAAGAAAGGGTGGTTCCTAAGTTAGATTTGAGAAGTACACAACTTCTAATTTCTAAGTTTATTGATTCTAGATGAACTTTTATTAAGTATTACCGAAACATTTATCTCATGTTTCTTTTGGAAACAAGTAGAAATTATTTCATTATATGAATGAATGTTGTTTATGGTTTCATATAATCAATGAATGGTTAAATGATGCTTGAATCCTTGGTAATAACTAATGAATATAAATTTAAGACTCTAATACCCAGTTATGGAAAGATTTCTCTTTGTCAAGTAAAACGAAAAGTGGACATCAAGAATATACCCAGTATGGTATTTATAATTTGTGGAGATAAACACCTTAGGTATTATCGATGTATATACTTATTTAGTTTGGATAAAGAAACCTTTAGAAATAAAGGTAATTCACAAAGTTTTCGAAATTAGTTCATCTAGAGTGTGCGAACTATTCAAAGATTAATTTAGTGGTAAATATACTCTATAAGATTCCTTTTAAGTTTTTTTAAGCAATGTGAAAGTGAAGTATAATAAATAAATGTTTAGACAATATGAGTAGCTTCAGACCCGTGAGATAATTAATATCTTAACCAAACATTCATCAATCATTATAATACAGCATGGAGTAATTCCTAAATTCAAATTACCTTATCCACATCAAATCTATGATGTTAATAAGGAGGATCAATGATAAGTCTTAGATGAAAACAGCGGTCATTAAAATGTACTGTGGTGTAATTAATAAAAATACATTTCCTTATAAACATCAGAGTCATGATGTAAGTAAAATGAGAATCAATGTTGAGACTAATAAGCATTTCAAAAACTTCTATTATTTTTCAAGAGATTCTTTACAAATAATGGGATAATCCCATAACCATATGCCAACTATTATGAAAATAGATATCTTGTGAGTTAAAGTATGATATAAATCCATCATTTCATAATAAAGTGTGTTTGGATTCATAGAGTTTGTTATGGATATACACAAGCTAGCATTAAGTAAAATATAGTGTGCATATAAAGTAATTATCCTAAAGTTTTCTAAGGATGTTATAGAAATCCCTGAGATTGAAAAGTTATAGTCAAGTGATAGAGTATATTTATATAAAAGGGTAAACATCCCTATTTGAGATAGTGGGATCAATATTGACTTAGGTTTAGTAAATAGTGTGGATGCACATATAGTTGGAATATAAACAAGTTCTATAAGAGTTAGTGGAAAATAAATGTTCCAAAGACACATATTGTGTAGATAAAATCATGGTAATAGGTTTTAAATTCACCACAGATAAAATTTTCAATAATAAACCCTACAATTAAATGACATATAATATTTAGATAAATTGAAAAGATCAATTAAAATTCAATAATATTTTCCATGTATCAAAGTATGGGTGCTTATTATTTTGAATAATATGGTGGGTATTCAAGTGAAAAAATACATGGGTGGTACAAGTGTGGTACTAATAAGGTTTTATTGGTTGTACCAAGTCATTATGCCGAAATCCCTTAGAATGTTACTTATCATAGCTACATTCTATGATCATTAAAATTGGGAATTGGATGTCAAGACCACTAATCTTGGAAGGCGTATATATGATGAAACTAGAGAGGGTTGGAAATACCATAAAATTCTAATAATGGGTGCAAGTTACTTAAATATAGTTTAGGATTAAAGTAAGTAAAAAGATCATAGAATATTCATTGGGAATGATTTTTTTCATGTTTTGACACGAGATTAGTGGTAGAACCACTGTTTCTAAGTAAAATATGTTTAGTAACATATTGAAAAAAACTATTGGTCTGATAATTAATTAAGAATAAAATGAAAGTAACTATCCATAGACTGAATTAAATTAGGAACCTATATTTTTGGGGAAGTGGTCTACTAAGGTAGATCTAAAGGTTTCTTAAACCTAGTCAATAGTACATATACTGACAATGTATTGAAAAATACAACTTGGAACAATTAGAGATAGAATTGTTACTGGTGTCACATGACATAAATCTATCCAAGAAGACTTGCATAGGCATGGGAGGATATTAAAGAGGTGAGTAGAATTCCATATGTGCCTATACCATGTTAAGTACTATAAATGATATTGCTAACATATATTTTATGGTAGTAATATATCAGTATAATCCATGAGAACTATACAGGAAGTAGTCAAAACTATACGATTGTACTTGAGGCAATATAAGGGATATATTCATAGTATATGAAGAGAAATGGGTATTAGTTAAAAGGGAACACAAACTAGTAAACCTATAGATTAATTTGATCTAATATCATGGTTAGACTAAGGAAATGAGCAATAAAATCTCATTTAAGCCAATGGTATCTATATCTACAAATACCGAGTGTGTTCTGACTTCTGATAAAACTAAGATGTAGTGTAAAAATATGTAATGATTTGTTCCAGTTCATATATAATCGAGGTTTACAACTCTTGAGGAGTCTTACACAAGGAGGTGAGGTCACAGATAGTATAATATCCATGAAACAGAAACGTGGCAGGCCCATGACTAAAGCCACAACTTAGTAGAAACATGATCTTATCATGTGAGATCTAACAAGGTTGTTTTCCAATTTGGTTCTAATGCAAGTGAGAGTATTATAAAAATGGGTTCCCTAGAACCAACTTTATTAATACTTTTCAATTAACATATCATGTATACAGTGATTTATGCATGATGTACTCTTACCATGATAGTGTTGATATTTCTGCATCCACTATTTAAATGGTAATGTCCATATATTATTTATCGTATCAAAATTTTATATCATTTCCCAAGATATAATGAGAATCTCAAGATATTATGACATTAATCTTAAATAAATGTTCTATGGTATAGATATATCATTATGACTTGACACATCTAATTTCTAACTATCAGGTGTCAGGAGATCATAAGAATTGAGACTTCTCATGATGTTCACACTTAGTGATCTTGAGTTGATGAGATCATGAGGACTGGCCTATCAATAGAAACACCACATGTTGTAGGTTTAATTGGTTGTTCCTATATGAAAACATGTGTAATGGTCTCCTGACTTGAGATTATTATCAATGAGTACTATTTTATCATGTACTTTGATACAAGAAAAAAACTATGTAAATGAAGTCGTAGTGAGGCATCTTGCATTGGGTTCATCATTGGTAGTATGACATTGATTGAATAATTAAGATAGAAGTTGTTTCTTCTTATAGGAAGATATTTATCAGGCCCAATTGATCATGATGACAATACCATTACGAAATTCATGGTCATGGTAGAATAAGGTAAGTCTATCTAGTAAGTTCAATGAATAATAAAGCAAAAAATGATGATAACACAAAGTGTGGATCTTTCTTTATGAGATATCATGAGACAAATAGATTATATTACACATAGTATGTTCATAGGAAAGGTTGTCATTGCTATGTCTTTTCCTTATTCTTTAAGGGCCTTGATGGGTTTCTAGAATCCTCTCTTAGTCCATGAATAATATTCAATTCTATCGAGATAAGGGCATATAGGGTCACACACAATAACATATTCAAAAATCTATCCTATTGTGGTGAATAGGTAATAGGACATGGTGGTCCCAACAATGGGGTATGAGATTTGTATAAGTATTATCGATCACCAATGAATAAATAAATTCATTATTATTCAAGTACTGAATAATTGGAGTTGAATTTATTTATTAAAAATATTTACAAGTATTTTAAGTAAATACATGGGAAAAATTATATGAATGAATATTTTTTTAATATTCAAGGTTATTTTAATATTGAGAAAATTACGAGTCAATTTAATGACATGGTTTTATCACAAGTATGTGATAAAATATAAATGATGTTTATGACATAATTATATCATCATAACAAGCCATTTATAGCTTATTTAGTGGGTGTTGGATGTATAGGAGTTGGGAAACCCTTTTGGGTATTTGGAAATACACTATATAAGAAGATAAGTGATATCATTCCAATGAATATTCATTCATTGAGAATTAATATATTCTCTCTCCTCCCATGTCCTAGCTAGATAAATGCTCTGTTTGAGTGATCGATATAAGAATGACTTCACATATTGAAGGGATGAGATTGAGGTGATCATCATGACATCAAAGGAATTTTCAGAGCTTCGCACTATCATGTGAAATTCATTGATCAGTGTACATGAAGATTCTCGAAGCATGTGTGTAAGATATAGAGGGATTTCAGTTTAGGTCCTTCAAGTAATGCTCACTGGTGATAAGCTTCAGTCGAATGAACTACAAATTCGAATGAGGAAAATGTTTGTTTAAATTTTATTGTTAATAAATTCACATGAGATCCGAAAACCTCTACTAAGTCTCAGATCACTAAAGATGATGAAGTTTCGTTACTTTGATGATGTACAATTTTAAATCTCTAACCCACCATATTTTGTTGCACACCTTAGAACCAACATCATGCTCCTTTTGATTTATTTATATTTGAGAAGTTGGACTTGTCGCCAGTCATATGTTAAGAATAAACACTATCCATGTACCATTTGATTCTACTACTGGTACTCAACTTCTTTTCCAAAAAAAGATAAAATTATGTTATGGGTACCCACACATGTTTGGGTATTATTATTTTAGAAAATAAATTTTTAGGAACCCATATCCACCAAACTCATCTATGTTGTATAACTGGTAGTTCTTATGAAATAAAATTTTAGTAGAAACAAAAATATTGAACCTTGTTTAGAGAATACTACTTACTCCAGTGACCTCATCTTCGTCATTTTGTAAAAAAGGTTCACTGTTATATACACAATAGTTTTATTGAACATAAGTTTTATCAAAATTATAACCAATTCCATTTGAAGTTCTAGAGGTTTTTATTTATTTTTTAAATTTTATGAAAATTCACTTTACTGGAAGTAAAGTTAAATAAAAGTTTCTTTAAACATCAAACTTTGGATTTAAGTTGAACAATAAAATTACAATTATCTAAAATTTTATTAACATATTTCTAATCAATTAAATCTCGATCAACACAATTTATATAAGAATTAGTTTTTGAATTTAATTTAGATTAATTTTTTGAAATTACTGAAGTTAATTTTGAAACTATTTTATTATCCTTAATAAGTTTTGATTCAGTAAACTCATAGGTAATTTTTAGTTTATTATTTTCTATAATCACGAGTTACAAATCTAGCCATTTCAACTATAGTAGGCTAAGTTTCTTCATATTCTGATGAATTAAATTTTCCAACATCTAATATATTATCAATTTCATCTTACAATGAAGTTCAATAATCATATTCAATATTATAATTGAATTTAGAATCTAGAATTAAATTTTTAAGGGATTCTATAATTACCTTTTCCATGAATCATTTTTAATTCCTTGGAATATTTGAATAAAAACCAATTATTTTATGGATTTATATTCCACTATCTTCCAATGAACTATCTAGAGATATATCACTTTCACTAGTGCTCTAGGTATCTAAAGCTTTTAAGTTTTTCCTTTTGTTGATTTTATAATGCCTTCTAAAATTTATATTTTCTTCTTAAATTTTGAATAATCAAGTCTGATGTGACCTTCCTTCTTACATTAATATCATATAACTTTTAAATACTACTTCTTATCTATTCTGTCTTTTTTATGAACATTCCATACATTTACATTATCGATAAGCTTATTTATTTATCATGAAATTTGAGAAATTTCATTGTATTTTTCATCTAAATCACTTTGATCTGAATGTTTAATTTTTCTCTTTAAAATAAGAGATTTAGAAATGTTAGAAAAAGTATTAAATGTACCAAAATTAGGATTACCTAAAATATAAGTAAATTCTACATTATTCTTCCTTTTCTCTTTTTTAGAATCTTGTCTAAGTCTACCATCATACTACATTAGTGTTCCAATTAAGTCTTTTAGACTAAAATTTTTCATATGTTTAGTATCATCGATAACTATCTTCATAGACTCCCATACTTTAGGCATAATATCAATAATCATTTCAATGATTTGATATTTTGATAACTCTTTTCCACCCAAAGATTGTAAACTATTTACTATAGTAATAATGCATTGATGCATCTGTGTGATAGTTTCTCAAGGAATAAATTCAAAGGATGGATAGTCAAATATTTTCATAGATCTATGAGTTTACAAGACTTTGTAATTTCCAAAATGTATAATATATATTTTTTCCAAATTCTATTTTCTATTTCACATAGAGATATCTGACTATATATGTTCCTAGTCCTAGAATATAATAAATTATTATGAGTTGTATGGTTTACCTAATATTCTAGTTTTTCATCATGAGAGAATTCAACTATATCATTCTCCAAAAATTTATAGTTTTCCACCAACATGATAAAATTGTTGACTCTAGTATTAATGATATAGGATTTCATACAATCATTCTAGTAATCATAATCAAGTGACCAAAAATAGGTGGTCTAGTCGGATTTAATTTTTTGACTGTTCCAACCAGTACTCCTGTCATCGTAAAATATCTTTACTCTACCAACATAGATTTTATAAGGAAATCGAGTTGAAAATATGATAAAATAATGGGAATATAAGAAATAAGTAAAAATTTTATAGTTAATCTCATAATCATGGTAAAAACCACCTCTGATACCAAATGTTATCTCTATGTATGATGATAAATAAAATAAAAGAGGGGGGAGGTAAATTTTAGTTTTAAAACAAACTTACAAGTTTCATTATATTCAAGTATTAAGTTGGTCAATTTTTCGAATTACTGATCAAATCAAAGATCAGAGTAATGAAATTATAAATCATATGAAATAAAACTATCATAATGTAAATAAAGTGATTGATATTCTATATTACTGATGAAAGAGTTAACACAATAGGGATTCGAAAATAAAACATAGAATATTGTTTAGTGAACCAATTACTCCTTTAAAAGGATATTATTGAAACCACACTTTTAAATCCAAGTGTAAGTTTAATATATATATCAAATATAAGGCATCTATGACTTTAAACACATAATAAGGTATCCTTGATTTTATACCTATCAGAAGTTATGACTTCTTATCCTCAAAATCCCTTAACTAAGCCTGTTGGTAGCAGCTCTCTTCCATACATTAGAAGTACTAGATCTATCTTCCTGGCCACAAAATTCCTTTATTAAATGATAAAAAATTACTTTTTCTGCCCATCCTTGGAATCTCTCGATCACATAAGATTGGTAGAAGAGTAATTACAGTAAAAATTACTAATATATTTATAATTAAAACCTTAAAATGGAACCTATTAATAGAAAGTGTCATAAAGAAAAAGATTACACTGATCATAAGTGATCTTAGCAACACAAAATCACAATTCTTCAAAATTAACAATAACTTTCAAAGTGCTCAGTCCATATGTTCATGTGTACTTATAACTCTCATGGAATAACTTTATTTATAGGAAACATTGTAAGAAACTCCAACGATTTAATTCCTTAAAACTTAGATTCAGTCTTAAATGCATCAACAATAACTTCTTCATCTACTAATGAGTTCATCATGTTTCTTTATCCATTTATGAGTTAATTTAACACCACTATAGTGCTTTTGTATAAGAACAACGACTTAAACAAAAACTTCATGTTAGATCATTTTCATATAAAGTTTATTTTTATTTATTAAATAAAGAAATAATTGATTCACTGACTTAACAAGGGATTCCAATGATTCCTTTAGACCGGTCATATTCTCTGGTCATCAATAACAGCTCATACCTATCATCATATAGTGACACCATAGCCCATAATCTCATCACAACCTAGAACTAAAGTTCTGTTCCACATCCCAGATAGGGCCCCTTAATTCACCTGGTCCTACTATCTAGATACCGTACAAATTAAATGCACTCTAAGCCCCTATAATCACGATTCCAATTCCCAAAAAAAATTTATGACCCACACTTAGGTTTTGTCTCACATATCCTTAGGAAGATACATAAAACCACTATCTAGGAAACCCCTCTCTATCACACCTCATCCTGTCCCAAAGGACTCTCTCCACACACAATGTTCACCAATCCCTAGACCACCCTCATAAGGGTGTCATTCTTCATGAATGGGATGAACAATCATCTCTGTAAGACCCTATATTTTACCCAGACACTTCTCCCTTTAGGTTTTCAATTGAGGCCTTTTAAATTATATTAAAAATCCTTGTACCATAGTTAAATTTGTGTTCTAGAGGTTCCCAAGGGCTTGGAGGATGTGAGGTAGCAAGATTTAATGGTGGTATACAATAAGGGAACTACTGAAATGCCACAAAATAACCAGTGAAAGTGAAAATATCCCGGTAAGGTTATAGGAAGCCCATCGACTAGCCGGTGAGACCCATTGTCCAATCAATGGCATCGTGAAAAAGAATTCATTGTATAGGAATCCCACTATCCACTAAGTGGGGTTTCTAGGGGTACATCTATTCTAGCTGACATCACTAACTAGTCGATGGTACCATTTTGTGCTAATAATGCAAGGGGAAGAATCGTATTTCTACAACCTAAAACCCCTATTTAAATCCTTAATTCCACTACTTATACCCTAATTTAGGATTAAATTTTTGGAAGAGTTATTTAGGGATTACTTGACTTATCCAAAACCTTCTCTTGGTTCCTTTATCCATGGTTCAATCTGAATGTCTTGAATCAGTAATTCTTTCTTAGAATTGGTGAATTCTCTTATTTTCTTCCAGGATCTTCTTCTTTTATCCCTAATAGGATGAGTCTATCACTATCCATAGGGTATCTTGGTGTTGTGCATTAATCTATACATTTTATATCTTGGTTTTATCTTCACTTATTTTGAGGTTGGTGGTATAAAACATTCCCCCAAAGTCTTCTTTAGTTTTCTAGTATCTGAAACACGTGTGATCATGTTGGCATGTCATGTGTTTGACCTCTTATAATTGGAATCCACTAGTATGGCTTGAATCCTTATGATTATACCCCTCATAGATCTCATCAGGTCCATTGGTAATGATACCATGGACTTTTAGCCACCCGAGAGGCATGCCTATCCTTGACCCTAATTTAAAACATAAATTTGTGAACCTAGTGACCTTGTAATTGAATTATAGAATTGTGGACTGATATTTGGATTGAACTTTATGAACCTTGTTTCCCTAGGGGTTTGAAATTGGTAATCCATACTTGGATTGACATGTTAAATGGTAATTAGGCATAAATAGAGTGTGAATTGGAATTGTTACAATTGTTATGTGAATTGGTAAATTGGTATGAAATTGGTAACTTGGTGTGAAATTGGTAATGGTCTTATCATTAGAATTTTGGAATGAAACTATTAATTTTAATTTGAGTATAATTGACCTAAAAATTGGTAAATTTTTATAATTTAATAAATGGAATAATAATTGGTAATTAGCCTGATTTAACCAAGATAACATAATGATAACATGTTTGCAATTTTTGGTAATTTAGTATGCATTTTATCTTATTGATTTTCAAATTTGGAATGTGAAATTGGCCCTATCATGGGAATTTGCATTGGATCTAATTTCCACTAAGCATGTAACTGGCCCTAGCATGGGAATTCACACTCGGTCCATTGATACTTGAAATATGTGATCCACCCTTGGTATGAGAATCCACCTTGGGTTGGCTATAAACCGAATGTGTTATTGGTCCTTGGTATGGGAATTCGCTTGGACTCAGTGGTGAGTATAGATAAAGGCATCCAACATCATTCCATTGTATGTTTGTCTAGATCGAGTTTCAACCTAAAGCTTGAGGGTTTTAAGGGTTATTTTGATGTTTTGAATTTATTTTAAGAATTAATGATTGTGTATATTAAACTGTTGCATGCACTATTACTCAGATGATATTTGTTTGGAAATCATTAGTGGTGGCCTAATGAGTTTTACTCACACACTATTTTAGTTGTCGTTTGGTACCCGAGTAGACTTCATGGATGTAGGTTTGGACAAGGGTACGAGGCTTGTGCTTGATTTATTGATTGATTTTCTTGTTCATATTGGATCATGGAGTTGGGGCCGAGTATGGGATTTGGGATTGGTCTTGGGAGTATTTACCTTGGAGTGTTTATTTTTGTAGGATGATTGTATGAAATTTAGTATGACATTTCATGTTTGATTATATTAGATTCTTTTGGGTTTTTCCTCGTTATCTACTACTATGTTTGTACTTCAGTACCTAAGGGTATAGTCTCTCTACTTTATTTATTAGACCATCACTAATAGTTAGCAACCTCTGGTGTATGAAGAGGCACAATTGAGGTCTCGTGGTGTCCTAACTCAGTCACATGAGGGATAAATGGGCTAGAGACATTACAAAGTGGTATCAAAGGGAGTCTTTTCTTTTTCTTTACTATTTATGGTAAGGTATATAGGATAATTATATTTGTCAGGTCTTGTTAATGAGCTTGTGCATGGTAGTATCTAACCTATGTATGGGGTAAAAAATAAGTTGGAAGGGATGAAATTGTTATTTTTGAGGTTCTCTTTTTATAGTTGTGATGTTATTTCACCTTGGGTTATGCACTTGTTGTGTTAAATTATTTTTTTTGAGATTTTACTTATGGTCTTGTATTACATGAGGTATGTATGAATGCATTATAATAGGTATATAGGAAAGTATGTTATCATGCATTATTCATGATAGGGATTCATTTATTGAACATGAAAATGCATGAAATTTCTAATAAAATGAATAAAATTTAAACTTTTAAAATATGATTAATTCACTTGTTAAGATAAAAAATGAAGTTAACATTTATATGTGGTCATATATTGACTCATTTTCCATCTAGGTTTGATCATGTTGTGAAAAATGTGATCTGGGAAGTGTTTTGACTCTTGTAGAGAAATTAATTTGCATCATCCTCTGGTTGAACATTAGGAAAGTGGTAATGAACACACACCTAACTTAAAAAAATAATGAATTATAAAAGCTTCAATTAATCCAATGGATGATCATATTCATGATAGATTCATGTGATCCATGGAAAGGGAGACTAATCATGTCATCCCTTCTATGTCGGATCTGATGATGGGGTTCCAAATAAAATAGTCACCCATGTTCATTATAGAGGGAGGACCTTAGGTAGCATAGTTCTTGATTGAATACATCTAGATGATCTTTAGTCACTTGGAGAAACTCATAGAGAGGAGGGTGAATCTTACTGTCTATATTCCACAAGGACCAACTAAACATTGGTGGGACATAATAGTATAGGTTGGACAACATGGTGATCTAACCTGGAAAGGATTCGGGAAAAATTTCTTGGGCCACTTCTACCCATAGACGTTGAGGGATGAAAGGGATTAGGAGTTCAGACACCTGATGTAGGGGGAATGTTTTTTATGGACTACATTGATTAGTTTACCAACCTGTAGTGTTTTTCTCCATCACTAGCAGGAGATGAGATATCCAGGTCAAAGTGTTTCTAGGATGGGATTCGATATGAAATCAAGTTGTAGGTGAATGTTTTCTACTTGAAAAAATTATATAAAGTAATGAATCATTCTCTCATCACTGAAGGGAATCAGAAGGAGGCCCTAAGTGGTAGGAATTTTGTCCTAGTGGGATGATTAGGGTGTTTCACTTCAGGCAACAATAAACACTATTATGAGAATTTTATCCAAGTCCATGGTGGGAAGAGCGGCTAGAGGAGTGGACAACAATCTGAGGACAACAACTAGGGTAAGTGCTATCATTATGGTAGGTATGGACATAAAAAAATTTAGTGTCATTTTCCTATAGTGTAGTGCTGTGATTGTGGTAATATAGACCACCTATAGAGGCTCTGCTTGAGCACCCAATAATTGAGCAGTGGTAGAGGATCGTAGAAGACACTAGAGTCTGGGAGGTACTCGACTACCCCTCAGCAGATAGGTATCTAGAATTCCACAAGTCACTCTAGATGGGGTTGGGGCATGACAACCCAATGTAGGAGTGATAATACTAGCAGGAAGAAGCATCATAGGGAAGTCAGGCTGGAGCTCAAGGTAGAGAGGTGAGTCAGTTGCATGTTATATATCATACTCCTACTAGTTAGGATGTAGGACCTTCCATTGTCAGAGGTATGATTCTTGTGACATCTTCCCTTTAGTTTGTTTTGTTTTATATAGTAGAATCACATTATTTTATATTTAATCCATTTTTTAATGACCTGGGTTTGGTTGTGGAAAGCATGAATGGGGTTATGACCATTGACACACTATTAGGGGTGCGATCATAGGGTATCAGATACTATGAGGAGTTTCCTCTTGATATTAGAGGTTATTATTTTCTATGGGATCTATTTAAATTAGAAAATTATTGGTTTAAATTTGATTCTAGTTATGGATTGACTAGTTCTGTGTTAGGCTCACATCGACTGTTATCTAAGGAGGGTGATTTTCTTTCTCCAGAAGGGGGAATCTATATCCTTCATGGGAAATTAGATCTTTAGGCTGGTCATGTGGGACCAATTCATAACAAGGTTGTCTCATGACCCATATAAAAAAATTTATTTTGGATAATGGTGAGTCATAGAATAATACATTTCATCTAGTGGTGGACCACTTTCAGATTTTATTTCCTAAAGAGTTCTTTGGCTTAACACCTGAGTAAAATATTGAGTTCACTATCGAGTCAATGTCAGGAGATGAACTTGTATCTATTAAACTCTATCTGAGGACACCAATAGTTCTTTGGGAGTTGAAATTATAGTTAGATGATTTTTAATCTAAGGGATTTATGTGGACTATTACTTCACTGTGGGGTTCCCCCATTTTATTCTCCAAGAAGATAGATAGAACAATGTGTCTATGAATGGATTATCAGAGTCTGAACTAGATGATAGTCAAGAACTGGTATCCCCTTCCATGCATCGATGATCTCTTTGATCAACTGAGATGTGCCTGTATATTCTAAAAGATTGAATTGAGGTTAGGATACCATCAATTGAGGTTGATACCATTTGGCACACCTAGAACTACTTTTAGAAGCATGTATAGATTATATGAGTTCATGATAATGTCATTTGGTCTGATGAACACACCAACAGTATCCATGGAATTGATGAATTGGATCTTTAAACCACATCTGGATCAATTTTTGGTGGTCTTAATTGACAACATCTTGGTGTACTCCTAATCTAGATATGATCATTCCCAACATCTTGACATCATCCCTAAGTATGTTGAGAAAGAATTGGTTGCATGCCAAGTTATCTAAATGTTATTTCTATATTTAAAAATTGCACTTCTCGGTCCATGTTATCTTAGAGGCTATAGTGTTAGTATACCTAGAGAAGTTGGCTGCCATGGTGTCTCAGGAGAAACCCTAGAATGTCTTTTATATTCAGATATTTCTAGTTTTAGTAGGATATTATTTTTGTTTCATCTAGTAATTCTCCTATATGGAAGTGTTAATGTTTAGTATGACCAAAAAAGGAATGAGGTATGTTTGTTCAGATGCTTGCAAGGATACTTTCCATGAATTAAATAGAAGGTTAACCTTATCACCAACCTTGACCTTACCTGAGTTGGGTAAGGATCATACCATGTATTGATATGCATTGAGAGTTTGTCTTGGAGTAGTTATGATGCAGTAGGATCAAGTGGTTTCTTTTTGCTCTAGGTAGTTGAGGTTGCATGAGTAGAATTATCCCACTCACAACCTAGATTTAGATCTAGTGATATATACTCTAAGATTTTGGTGACATTATCTATTGGGTAAGAGATTCATGGTCTACACAAATCATAAGATACTGAAGTACATATTTTCACAAATGGACTTGAATCTTTTACAGAGTAGGTGGTTCATGTATCTACAGTCTTTAGACATCGATTTGGTGTATACTCTTAGAAAGGGAAATTTTATTGTTGATGCATTGATTTATAAGTTGTAGACTTAGGTAGTGCTGGAATCAAGTGATGCGTGAAGGCTGATAAAACTTTTTGTAGATATGCATGTAGATGTTCAAGAGTATAAGGGAAAAATAACTCTAACATAAACCTATTTTGTTCCATCACTTCTGAATCAGATCAACGGGTTTAACTTATCTATTCTAAAGGGTTTATACCTAAGGTACAACATATATGATAGGGATCCACCATCACAATTCTTCCTTGATAATGATGAGGTTATTCATGTCCATGGTCATATCTGGGTTCCTATGAGCATGCGTGATGAGCTAATGAGGAAATCCAATGCTTTGAAGTGGATGATACATCATGGTTTAAGAAAAATATATCTTGAAATTAATAGGTATTACTGGTTCCCAAGGATGAAAAAAGAGACAACGAGATTCATGGAATGATGTTACACTAATCAGTAGGTGAAGGTCAAGCATCAAAATCTTACTAGGTTGTTACAGCCTTTTCCAATTATGGAAATTAAATTAGATTATATCACCACATACTTCACGATAGGATTACTGAGGACACTTTAGAAAAGTGATGCAGTGTGGGTGACTATGGATTGAATAACAAAGGTAGCCCATTTATTTCCAATTAGGGATACCTTCACTATTGGTGACTTGGGTAACCTCTATGTACATGTGATAGTTCGGTTTCATGGTGTTCTATAGAGTATCATTTCTGATCAAGACTGTCACTTTATATCATGTTTCTATAAGGATCTTTAGGATAAGTTGGTATCATAATCTCATCTAATAAAAACCTATCATACTTAGACTAACAACTTTTTTGAATGAATGATTTAGGTTCTGGAGGACATGTTTGTGAGCCCATGTTTTGTACTTTGGTGGTTCTTGGGAGAATCATTTGATCTTGTAGGGTTAACCTATAATAATAGATTCCAATCATCGATCCAAATTGATCCTTTTGATGATTTATATATGAGGTCATGTTGTTCACCTTTGTGCAAGTTATAGGTAGATGAGTCAGTGTTTGCTGGACCCATTCTCATCTAGGAGATATCTGAGTAGGTTTATTTGATCAAAAATTAATTTAAAACTATACAGGTTAGGAAAAAATTTTATGGTGACCATCAGAGACAGCCTCTGGAGTTTGAGGTTAGTCACTAGGCCTAACTATGGGTGTCACCTAGGTAGGGGAAATGCCATATCTGGAATCAATGGAAGATATCACCCAGGGTTTTCAGACCATTTGAGATAGTAGAGGGGATCTATCTAGTGGTGTACTTATTAGCTCTTCTACAATGCTATAGTTCCATGCATGACATGTTTCTTGTGTTGTAGCTATAGAGATATCACCTTGATATTTATCACTTGATAAATGTTAATGATGTTGAGATTGATGTCAATGCATCATTTGAGGAGAATATGATCCATATCATCAACAGTAATGAGATAAATCTCTGGGGAAAGATTGTTCCCCTAGTGTGAGTGCAGTGGTAGGATGGGTGTGTATAGGAGGCGACCTAAGAGAGGGAGTCCATTATATGAGCACAATTTCTTGAGTTACTCAGTTACACCTTTTAGTGATGTGTGGGAGCATAGTTATGGGATGATCTATTATATGATGATGAGGTTGTAAGACCCCATATTTTACTCAGGTACTTCTCCTTTTAATTTTTCATATGAGTCCTTTTAAATTTTTGTTAACATGCCTTGTACCCCAGTTAAATTAGTGTTTTTAAGGTGATTGGGGGATCTAATGAGGTGATATAGAAATATATAGTGCTTACATGTAGCAAGGGGAATATTTTGGCGCCTCTTGCTAAATGGTGAATGGGGAGGTAGCTTGGTAAGACTATGGGAAGACCACCAACCAGCTGGTGGCATCCTGCCAGAAAGGGATTCCTACATGAATCCCACCAGTCAGCTGATGGCTTATTGATATAAAGGGATTCTTAAATGAATCCCATTGGATATCTAGTGGGGTTTCTAGGGGTTCAACTATTCTAAATGGAACTGCTGGATAGCTGGTGGTAGCTAGTGGCTGGCTGGTGAGAGCCAACAGATATCTGATGGTTTCATTTTAAGCTAAGAATGCAAGGGGAAAATTTTATTTATACGACATGGAACCCCCATTTAAATCCTTAATCCCACTACTTTGACCCTAATTTTGGATTTATGTTTTGGAAGGATTCTACATGGATTCCTCGACTTATCCAACACCTTCTCTTGGTTCCTTGATCTGCGATTCGATTTGAACATCTTGAATCAGTAAGTCTTTCTTGAAATTAGTGAAATCCTCTTGTTTTATTCTGAGACATTCTTCTTCCAACCCCAACTAGACAAGTCTATCACTTTCCATAGGAGATCATGGTGTAATGAGTGGATCCGAGTGTTTTATCTCTCAGTTTCTCCTTTTATACATTTGAGGTTGTTGGTATAAAACATCTCCTCAAGGTCTGCATTGGTTTTCTTGTATGTGAAACATGTGTGATCACACCGACATGACATGTGTACAACCTCTTCTAATTGTAATTCACTTTTATAACATGAATCCTCATACTTATAACTCCCACATATCCCATTATATTCATTGATAATGAGACCCTGGACTTTCAACCACCTGAGAGGAATGTCTATCCTCAACTCTAGGTCGTAACTTGATTTTTGAAACTCAAGCCCTTGTGATTGAATTATATAATTGTGGGTTGATCTTTGGATAAAACCTTGTGAACCTTGTCACCCTAAGGATTTTAAATTGGAAATAAAAACTTGGATTGACATGTTAAATGATAATTGGTAATAAATAGAAAGATAATTATAATTGTTATAAATGTTATGAGAATTGGTAACTTAGTATGAAATTTTTAACTTGGCATGAAATTGGTAATTGAATTGTCATTGAAATATTGGCAGGAAATAGGTAATTGGAATTTGAGCATAATTTTCTTATAAACCGGTATTTTGGCATAATGAAATAAATGGAATGATAATTGTAAAATGGTATGAGTTAACCAAGATTGAATAATGTTAAAATGTTTGGAATGTTTTCTAATTTGGTATGAATAGGTTCTTGTTGTTTTTTTATAAAAATCAGCCCTATCATGGGAATTTACACTAGGTCCATTGATATTTGGAATATTTGACTCACCCTTAGCATGATAATTTTCCTTGGGTAAGTTGTGAATTGAATGTATGATTGATCCTTAGAAAGAGAATCCTCTTAAACTCAATGGTTAGTATGGAAAAAGATATTTGGCATTGTGTTGTAGTAGGTATGGCAGACCTCGAGCATCAACCTGGAGCTCAAGGGTCTGCAGGGTTATTTTGATATTCTACATTTATTTTATAAATTAATGACTATGCATAACATATTGTTTCATGAACTATTACATAGATTATATTTGTTTAGACACTATTTGTTATGGCCTACTGAGTTTTACACACACACTATTCAGTCTGTCATTTGGTAGCCGGACAGTCTTCATGAATACAGATCTAGATAAGGGCAAGGGGCCACGTGGTTGATTGGTTGATTTTATTTCTAGGATTGGAGATTTATGTTAGGATCGAGTATGGGATTCATGTCCAGTTTTGGGAGTCTTTACTTTAGATTATTTCTTTCATTTAGATGATTTTATGATATTTAGTATAACATTTCATGTTTGATTATACATGATTGTTTTGGTCATTGCCTATTTATCTACTGGAGTTGATGTATGTTTTTTTTATCATGCTTCCACTATGATTTTCTTTTGGTACTTGAGGGTATAGTCTCCCAACATTATTTATTATACCCTTTCTACTAGTCAGTATCCTTTGACATACTATGAGGTGCGCTTGAGGTCTTGTGGTGACCCGATTAGATCATGTGAGGTTGAATCAGGCTGGGGATGTTATAGTATCACCCACCGTCACCAGGACTAAACCTTTAACACCCACCAACCATCCCTAGGGAAACCCATCATATGGTATAAAAGTCTCACCTCACAACTCGAGACCACCAAAGGTCTCACATCAACCTAACCATCTCTCTCTCCCCTTGGCGACGTAGTCATCGGGAAGATCCAAATTATCAAAGTACTAGAGACCACTCATCATGAGAATAAGATACACAACAATGCCCTATGTATTATCCTAGAACACTCTTAGTCCCTATACATCTACCCTATCCCATTAAAATATGTGAAAAGGTAGACAATCATGCATAAAAACACATATGGATTTGTATTAAAGGGACCAACTACCACTGACAAGGAGTTACCATCTATTCCAATCTTCATTGAGCCTTGCCCAAACATGTTCATACCACAAAAGAGATCATACCACAAACCATGATCCTAACTCGCATCACACACAATAAATAATTTATTATAATTAATTATAATTAAATATTTAATTTAAACCAATGTGTAATGTCTTGAGTTTTTTTTTGAATTGGGTCGAAATCCTCTCCTTATTTGAATTTTGCAATTAGTGGGTACACCAAATTCTTTATCGATCCCCAAAACTCAATTATGATTTTTTAATCAACCCAATATAAATTTTTTGGATGGTTTTAGAGTCTTGGAGAGTGACTCAAGTGTTCATAAGGGTTTTGGGTGCATCGGAGGCCTGAATGCCTATTTTGGGAGTTTCAGGTCTAGGTGAATGGTTTGGGGAAAACAATGCGGCCTCTTCCATCTAACTGTGCACCTTGTTTTTGCACTGAGCACAGTTTGGGTAAAATGTGTGGGGAAAGTTGAATGTATATGATGGATCCTCTACAGTTTTTACAGAGGGATTCTTCACAGTTTGCACACAGTTTGGGAAAATCGTGTGTAAGCCACGTGGGTAGTGACACTTAGGCAGTACCCATGCACTTTATCTCGCACAGTTGCCACACGGTTTGGCTAACCGTGGGAGATAACCACGCGGTATCATTTAAGGGGTGAAATTAAAGTTCTACCCCTCCCACTATTTTCCATTTTCTCCTTCTTTTCCCCTTCTTCTCCCATAGGTCATGCACAAAATGAGGGTTTCCTTAATTTTTCTTCCCCCTATTTATTTTGATCCACCTCCTTCACTGGTGCTCTATTATTCAAGATGTTATGTGCATTGGAACCATATTGGTAAGGCTCTACTCACCAATGATTCTATTTCATTTTTATTTTGACTCATATACTACTAAATTCATGCAAGCTATTTTACCCTATTTTTAGGGTGTTCAATGGAAACGTCGATTTCTTCTAAATCGCTTGGAATTAGAGGCCAATACCAAACGTGCCTACATATACGGCTTCAAGTTAGGTGGTGCATACATTTATTAGTGTTTTAATGATCATTTTGGGGGTGTGGATTTTAGAACTCCATTGGGTAATTGAGTGATTCCCTTTTAAATTTTATTTCTTGATGTTAAATTATTTGTGTGACCTTATGGGATACCTTTAGGAATTCCCTATCCCAATTCATATGTGCGAGTTCGGGTTAGAGGTCGTTGACCACCTTGGGTAGTTAGTTCGGGGTGTGATATTTATTTAGTTCACTTGTTTTTTGTAATTGGAATTATACAATTCAATTACATTAAATTGTTTAGTTGATTTAAATTGGATTATTTATGTATTATTCTTGTGATATATTGATGGGTTCCTATGGGATGTGATAGGCATGTATTGAGGATTAAGATAGAAATGTATATCTGTTGAGGTGATGTGGCCGTTGGGATAGACATGGACTGAGACAGTTGGTGGTGTTGACCATCGGTTGGGTGACTTGGTTGTCAGTTTGAGGAGGAGATACCATTAGGTTGAGGGTGTGACTCATGATATTAGATGGCATGTCCATCAGTTTTGAGTGACATGGTCATAGGGGAATGAGGTGTCAGAGTTAATATGGATTAAGGAATAATTTAGTGATTGTCTCTCAATTTTGATGGAAAAAGTGCTGATTAGAGTCATGTGTATACAGGTTGACTCAGTGATGATATTTTTTTTACCACTTGTGTGGGTAGAGGCCCCTATTAGTGCATCTTAAAAAATTTGCTGGGGGTGATTTCCATAGAAATTCAAAGGAAAGGTGAGGATCCTTCATATGAAAATGTTGAGGCTATCGTTTGGGGGATGAGGCCTGCCATGCTTGAGGCTATTGGGCCTGGATTATTTTTGGAGAATGGATATAATCATTTATTAGGATGTCATGCTATGAGACAATGGGGATTTTACTTTGAGGAAATGTATCACTGTACCCCCATACATCAGGCTTGCAGCCGACATGTGCTTTCGAGAAGGGGTATGAGGGACCAGTTTTCTATTGGTTTGGGCGTGCCTTCAGGGCATCAGTGAAATGTTTGGGACATGAGGTGTCAGTTTTCATGAGTTATTAGTGACTTTTGTTGGTGGAACCTAAGGGTTCACCTGGACTTTCTATATCAAGGGATTCCTTGGGCCATGTGCTAAGGATCCTCTCCTCTTTAGTGATTCCAATGTTAGACGAAGCATGAGATAACTTCCTTGTGGCTATTGAGCACCAGAGAATCTTGTGTTTATTTAAATTTCATAACTTGTTGACTTTAATTATTATTATATTACAAAACCTACTTAAACACTTATTTTGGGAATGCACATGTGGGTGGTATCCTACTGAGACTCATTCTCACACCATACACGGGCCCTTCAGGATTCATGCAGACTTTATGATTTTATGTTCATGTAAGGGTTCGGGCTTAGAAGTTGAATCCTAGTTGAGTTTTCCTAGGATATTGTCAAGGGACCTTGAGGTTTTTTCTTAGTTGGAGTTTTTTTCTTTTGTTTACCTTTCTGTATCAGCATACTTTATATGTATGTATATATTGTGGGTTTCCATTGGCAACCCCTTCTGGATATTATATTGTATGACATGTATTGAATGCATTTTTTGTTTTAGTAGCTGCAAATGGTATTTTGAAGTTTACATTTATTCAGTTGCTGCTATTTACTTATGCTTTTGCTATTGCTTGTTATTGATTGTGCTTCCTCCATTGGAAGGTCTGGTTTGAATCTACCACGTATTTTCTTATGTTGCATGTTATATATATATACTCAGAAAATTATTATATGATTCCTTGATAATATATCCTCCCCACTTTTCCCACTTTACATCCTCATTACTAGTCGTCAACCTTTGGCATTTGGGGAGGTACGCCTAAGGCCAGTGGCACCTAACCTCAAAGCACTATTCTGGTGGCCAAACAGGTTGAGGACACTACACAATGTGCTATAATCACCAAACCAGTCACTGAGAACCATTTTGTCACCAAAACCTCAACCAACTATACCCACAGGGTCCGAAACACACCCTTGACACCAATATGAGAAAAATCCTTAACCAATGACACCCAATCATTCACCTAGTTAATTTAATTTAAGAAAAAAACCTTAGAAAATCCACTATGGTGACAAGCCCCATTAAAACAGAAAATAGAAACATGTGGATGGCATCTTGTTGTGTCCTTTAGTTAGGATTCACTAAATCCCCATTCAAATCGATTGATTCCTTCATGATTCTATTGAAATAGAGTTGAAACCCTAAATAAAACACCCAAATAAATGCATAGAAAAAACAAGGGATAAGAAATAGATCTATGAAATTCATTTGTTTGGACTTACCAATAAGAGTTTATAGGATCAAATGAACCTTAGATTCAATAAGAAACAAGGGCGGATGAGCTCTCAGAAGTCTACAGTCATGAGTGAAAGGTAGAGTGGGCGAAACTAGGGGTCTCCCAAGAAAGCCCCTTATTTTAAAACACATGAAACCATGTATTGGGATCATTAATGTAATTACACATGATTTCATTCTATAAATATTTGATCCATCACCCCAAAACCAACTATCCCTAATAATTCATGGTGTGACATCCCTTTTCACACCTTTAATGCCTCCATGCAGCTCCCAAGAGCTGTAGTTCCCTTCTAATCCCCCCAAGCTCACTCATAATGCCTCCAACGACTCAAAACTTGCTTAAAAACATCATTTAGAGGTGTTGAAATCTTCATATTCCAAACTCAATCTCCAATTCTCAAAATAAACCATCTAGTGAATAGAAAAATATAAATTCCACTCTAAAATAATGATATATAATTCTTCAGGTCATTACAAACTCCCCACTATAACACTTCTCCTCCCTGAGAATCCATGGTAGTCCCCAAACATCATTTTATGACCTACCTTGGTTCTTACTTAACCGAGATCTCTCCATGTTTCAACTTTGAATTCTAACCATGCTTCCACTGTACAACATGGCATGCTTTTCATAGGGTGGTGCAAAAGATACAATTTTTCCTAGTGCAGCACAATGACTAACCAGAGTCATCTCACTTGAGGATCTTTATAGTTGATCACACACTATTCCTACTTAACATATTTATAATTTTCTTATTTTATGGAAACAAATAATGATGATATGAGAATGTGAATAAAAAACTAAACTAAACACATAGATATAATGAAATATAATGAATGTAGGTTAGAGAAGAAAGAAAATTCTCCCAAGAGATTCATCTAATGAGAACCTTCATCATCTATTTTATTATTCACTTAATAAAAACACTCTATAGTATGCATGTGAATATTTTTACACCATGATTTTGAATATATACGGTACTAATCATTCTCCAAGAACACCACACACCCACCTCCTCGATTGATGGAGAATGGTTATAGAAGAAGAAGATCACCCTTAGATAACCACAATGAGGATTAAACCCACTACAAATCATTTAATAATTAACTTAAAACAAATATTAAACAAAAACTTAGGTTCAACACTAGATTAATCTCCCAAGATATTCCTCAGTTTAATTAATCATCATTATGAGTATAAGAGATCATGATGGATAAATAAGAGATAGAGATATAGAGATAGAGATAGAGAGATGAAAGAAATTTTATTTAAACATGAATATGAGTTACATAAAAGTAATGAAACTAAACTATAGTAGAAAACTAAATAAACATGTCTAGATATATTTCTCACTCAATCGAATGATTCCCCTTCCCATCAGTATGGTCTCTATATTTATATACATCAGCAGCCAAAGGTCATAACTTTTGAATATCCAAAATACACCCTTAAAATATCATTCATAATTTCTCAATATATTAATTACTCTAAGTTTTTCCTTTTAAATCCTCATGAATACATCCTTTTAAATTAATATCAATGATAGAGAACCTGGATTTGATTTACCAATATTTTTGCATCTTCAACTTCGACCATATTTTAATTCAATTTTCTTTTATCCTCCTTTCTCACTCTACCTAGTATCTAAATTAGTACATATTTAATCATATCAGCATAATCATTTATGGAGGTGAATTGACCTCAAATTTCAATTCAATGTTATTTATGTATAAACTTACTTACACATATGCCTTCAAAATAGTTTTAAAAATGTACGAAGACATAGGCTCAACCATTTAATCTTCATATGTCATGCATGAATCACCCCACCATGAGATTAAAAATGGGATTCAAGCCTTTTTAGTGGATGCTTCAATCTGTGACTTCTATTTCCAATTCCAAAGGCACAGGTGACATCGACCCTTCTTCTCAAATGGGATTCCTCATACTTGGATTGACGAAGGAAACTTTCTTGGACTGATGAGAATAGATATAAGTTAGTGGTGGTGGTAGTACATATAGGGTGATAATGGAGGTAGAATCCCATGGTGGTGGTGGTAGCCCATGGTGGCAGCAACACATCTCAATACTAGAGAATCAATGGAAGTGGGGAACCATTGATAGTGGATCACCTATGGAAAGTGATGAAACGAGGATGGGTAAGGCATTGGCCACTTTTTTTACCTAAAAATAATTAAACACTTAAAAAATCAACCAAAAAATTATAATCACAAATAAACTTCAAATTCATCATTTTCATTCCCTTTTATCTAAATTAATTATTCAAATGTAAATTACCCACATTTTAATAAACAACTAATTATTTGGAAAAAATCAAAAACCATTAAAATTTATTATCAAAATTTTAAAATATTCGCATGAAAAATAAGGGCATAAAATAACGCCACACTTGAAATATGATTGTACTCAAGCATTGAATATCAACATAGAATCTCAAAGGGTACACATGCTTACCAATATTAAAATTTGAATGTAACAAAATCAAATAATTATCAATGGGAAAATAAAAATTTCATGAATCACATAAAATATTAATCAAAATTCACACATTTCAAAGAAACCAAGTCAGTCGTGCATTTTACCTTCTCCTAATGGAAATTAGTGAATCTTATCCTTTCATTCATTCACATATCATAATTTATTATTATTAAGAATTTCAAGTTGTGACTTACCTCACAATAATTTTTTCTCTCTCTTGTCACTCAAGGTAACAATTTGAACTAGATTTTTCCTCATACCTTGAATACATTCACCTTCCACGGGCTTATAAAGGACCACATTCTTCACTTTGTAAAGACAAAAATCACATGAAATCATGAGGACTTTACATTTAAGATTAAAATGAATCAGAGGATCAGGGTTGGTGGGTAATGATGTTTAAAACCTTAAGGATCAAAATATGATGGTTATCTCTAAAGAATAATGCATGATATTAAAAAGTAAAATCTTTAATGAAATTATTCCTTCTTAAAGTGACTACTCCCACTTCCCCATAAGCTCAAAGTAAAGGTCATGATTTAATAAATATAGTGAATGATATACATCATATTTATTTTTCTCGATTTGTTTCACTTTTTTCCCTTTTAAACTATTTTTTATATTTTTTTGACTTTTATGAAAATTATGTTTAAGAAAAATCTCACATCCACCACCTAACCCCATATATAAATTCATCAGCCTGAAAATGGTGATGTTTTATTCTACCAAGTCACAACCCATTTTCTTTTCATTTTTTTCTTTTTTATCTTTTTCTCAAGAGGGCCAGCAATGGAATGTAGTAAATTATCATGAAGCTTTCCCAATACCCAAAATAGAACCCTCACACATATTCCTTTTAATGTAGTTCATCCCTTACACCATGAATTCCCTTACCCTCACAATTCAACTTTAAAATATCATGTAGAATAAATAGAGTAGGGTAGGGATAGATATAATTGGCTTGTAATGTGTCTCATTCCTAAAATTTTCATTCATGGATTCTATAGTCCAAATAAGGATTAATGTGAAAGGTGTTCTTAAGGATAAGGGTTAAATCAATTAAAATACCTCAATCATATTAAATGTTACTTTCTACAATCATAGCTTTGAAAAGTTCCAATAAAAGCTTTAGTAGGCTGCTTGACCAAATATCTCTCAAGAAATATTCTCAAGATATAAATAGAAAGTATTAGGTATAGAAGTCCTTATAGGAATGGAAGATAAAATTTGGGGAAATCACTAATGTTATGTATTAATAATAGCAAATCAATCATCATGAATTTTTGAAATTCAATGTATGAAAATGGTATGGAAATTTTATTTACTTGAATCAATAGATTCCCTCAAATCACAATTAATCAAACTACATCCTATGATTCACTCAAATCATTCAATACCCCACTTTACTCATTAAATTCCATTAAATTAGTAGTCTAAAACATTAAATAATAGGATTTCTAAGAAAATAATGTCTCTTAGATTAGTTAATCAAAGTAGAGAGTATTTGGTGTGGTAATTATATTTCTCCATTAAATCTAAAAATAGATTTTCATAAACAAAAATATATGGAGTTAAAAGATAATAAGTGTAGTAGTGAACTCCCTTAGCAATGAAGCACTAGTACTCTTCCTTCTTCATGACCTTTCCTACGGGATTCTTTATGTCATCATCACTATGGTCTTATAAAAGAAAATAACTCATCAAAGAATAAGTTCCATTATAAATTAAGATTAGAAAGAATTAGGTGGATTGAGCTATATCCTAATATATTTATAAAACTAATTCCTAATAAATAAATCGAAGATTAAAAAACCAATAAATAAAATAAATACAAAATAAAAGAAGGATAAATGTTGTTTTTTACCCCCAAGTGGGCCCTGGTCTTTGACTACCTACAGATAGGTAGTATAAACTATTATCTGAAATATGATGGTGGGTGTAGTTTTTTTATTTCAACCACCAAGACTACTTCCTTCCAGTTTATATTCATTCCTTTTTATTGCTAAGGAATCCATGGATAGAGTACACCAAATCCACTCCCTTAGTAATGAGATAAAACTTTTATGGTGGGTGTAGGAAAAATAATGGGTCCTGTTTCTTTTTGGTTGCTTCTTACACAACCAATTCTTTATTCTATAGTTCTTTATTGTCATACTCTAAATCAATGGAATAATCAAAAGGAAAATAAGAGTTTAATTCTGTTTGAAACAAAATTAAAACATGAAGAATCAATATCAAAATCTTCCCCTTTAATATAAGAAACTTCGGTATCAGTTTTTCTCTAAACAAGCCATATATATCTCCTCATGTACTTCATCTGATAGATTTCCAACATGTCTAGGGAGCTCCATGTGTTCCTCATTAGGTGTATATTATTTTTTATCATCTTCCTCCAAGGAAAAATAAGATATGAAAAATTTAAAAAATTCAAAATAATGATAGGTGATACTCAATTCAATCTCAATAAAATTAGATGAGAATGAGTTCAAGATAATAAAATCTCCATTTGTTAGTATGAATTAAATTTTTACTTTATTGTAAAAATACTCATGGAGTAGAGTGGTAGTTGATGGAGGTAGGTAGTCATGCTCCCCCAATATTTCTTCAAACTCCACCACTTGGGTGGTTTCTCCTTATAAAGTTATATAGAGATACAAAGGTGTTGATTCTTCTTATTTAAAGGTGGTAAGATCATGTTGTAGTTCATCACTTTCATATTCACAACAAAATTTATCCAAATATTGCTGATATACCATATGTACATCAATAGGAAAATATTCTTCATGTATATCCAATAAAAATGGTTTATAGAGGTGGAATTAATCTTCAAGTATTTCCTTCTTGGCCTCATCGGGTTCTTTGATTTGAAAAAAAAATGAGTGGGGAAATCTCTTCCACCACCAGTTTTGATTCTTGTGGAGATTTGGGTTTAGGTTTTTCTAGATACTAATCCTAGGATGCATGAACATATTCAATGAACCATTCCATTTTTCTCTCTAGTTTTTTGCATTATGTCACTAATCCTTTTCAACTAGGATTCTATATAATTGTGAACCATTTTTTATATTGTTTCACCTGTGAATAACTAATCTATGTAGAATAATTATAATTATAATTCATCATGGAAAAAAAAATTAATAAAACAATGAAAGTTATTTACAAAGTGTGAATAGAAATAGTGAGACAAATAATTACTCAACTCCTCAGCAATGACACCAGGTTTTGATATGCATGTCATAGGGCAATACAAAAACTAAAATTTTTTCTAGTATAGAAGAATGGTTGAATAGGTTCATATCACTTGAGGATCTTTTTAGTCTATCACACACTATTCTTAATTCACTTATTTATATTTTTGTATTTTTATTATTTTATGAAAACAAAGTAATATGATATGAGAATGTAAATGTAAAACCATAATAAACATGAAGATGTAATGAAACAGAATTAATGTAGGTTAGAGAAGAAAGTAAATTCTCCCAAGAGATTTATCTAATGAGAAACTCCATTGTCTAGTTTCGTATCCACTTAATGAAAACACTCCATTGTATACATGAACATCTTTTTCCATCCCAGTTGTGAATATATAGTGAACTCAATATTCACTAAGCACACTAAACACCCAAATCCTCGATCAAGGGATAATGGTTATAAAAGAAGAATCTAAACCTTAGATAATTTCAATGAGTATACACCCATTGTAAATCATCCTCAAATTAACCTAAAGAAAATATTAAATAAAAACTTGGGTTCAACACCATATTACTCCCTAAGGACATTCCTCAGGATAGTTACTCATCATCGTGAGTACAAGTGACCATGATGGAGAAATATGAGAGATAGCGAGAGATGAAAGAAATTTTATTAAAACATGAATATGATTTACATAAAATTAAAGAAAATAAACAACAGTATAAAATTAAAGTAGAAGCACTAACTATATTTCTCACTCAAGTATTTGATTCCTTTTCCTAGAAGCATAGTCTCTGTATTTATAGACATTGGTATCCAAAGTCCAGACCTTTAGAATCTCCAAAATCCATCCATAGAATCTCATTTTTAATTTCCTAATATTTGAACCAGTCAAAGATTTCCCTTTTTAAATCCTCATGAATATCTTCTTTTAAATTACTATTTATGAGAGAGAACATATATTTGACTTACCCATATTTCATTATCTTTAACCTTGGCCATATTTTGATTCAATTTTCTTCCATCATCACTTTATACTCTACATGGAATCTTACTCAACACCTCTTTGATCATATTGGAATTATTGTGCATGGAGGTGACCCAACCCAAACTTTAACTTTACTATTATCCGCGTGTAAACCTTATCTCATGCCTTTTACTTTAAAAAAATATACCATGGTGTAGGCTCTTCTATTTCATCTTTATATCTCATGCTTGCATCACCCAACCATTGGATGAAAAATGTGCTTCATTCCTTTTTAGTGGATGATTTGAGCTACACCTTCTCTCTTCAATTATAAAGGCTTGGGTGACATCGACTTTTCTTCTCAAATGGGAGTCATGAACCTTGACTCGGTATAGGAATATTTCTTGAATCTAGGATCCCAGATATAGGCTAGTAGTGGCGGTGCTAGAGGTAGGGTGATGATGGTGGTAGCAATACATGGTGGCAGTAACAACCCACAATGGTGGTATCACATCCCAACGGTAGTGGATGAGTTGAATCGGGGCACCAGTATTAGCGAAGCACTAGTGACAAGTGATACATGGAGGCTGGACAAGGTGTTAGCCAATTTTTTAACTAAAAAATAATTAAACACTTAGTAAAAATTTCAACCAAAATTTTATAATCACAAATAAAATTCAAATTTAACATTTTCATTCCTTTTTATCCAAATTAATTCTTAAAATTTAAATTACACACATTTTAATAAAATAAATAATTATTTGGAAAAAATAATAAAAAACCAATAAAATTTATCATCAAAATGTTATAATTTTCACATGAAAAATAAGGGCATTACAACTCCAAACACCAAAACTTGAGCCACCCGCTCACTATTAATGTCAACACCAAGATAATGCTCACCTTCACCAGTATCTATCGACATGCCATAGTGTTACAACTAATTCATCCTAGGGCTTATGGTTCTACCCTCCACAAGACTCCACTTTCCAAGGCTAATTCTAAACCATGGTTCTCTCCACCATAGGAATCTCCTACCGAAAATGCTCTTCCAATGATCTAAAAACCCGCTAACCACATTACACATGATACTCCCAGCACGGTTCCTATCTCACTATGTCCAAACTCAAGAAAGGATTCCATCCGACCTCCTTAGGACAAATTTTCCCAAAACACTCAACTTTACCTACTGATGTGTCCTCAAAAGAAACACATGCCTCTAACTTGATATTTCCACTAATGAACTATACATGTGGGATATCGCTCATACCCCAATCCATAATATTACCTATAATTCATTCTAAATCATTTTCACCCAAAATAAAACCTTAAATAATTTTTCTCACCTGATTAACCTCTTGAACCGTGTGACGAGACTGGGTTTCACTCTCCGAATCACACGATGAAACATGTTTTCCCCTTGAATCACATGGAAAAACAGGATTTCACCCCATGAACCATGTTATGAAACTGGTTCACCCCCTTAAACATGTCATAAAATGTAGTTTCACCCCCACCCTATAATATGCTATGAAACTAGTTCACCCCAAACCATGTTAAGAATTGTGGATCACCCCACAAATCACCCTTAGATTACACTGAAATCACCCCGTGCCTGATGCCAATGCACCGACTCTAACCAAAACTGCATCCACATCCCAAATATGGTATTTTCTAAGGAACCAGATATCATTGCAACTTACCATAGACATATATCTTTGTGTCATCATTATTAGACAACAACCGGTCTCATCATAACCAAAAACCTTCCAACCTAAGGGTCATTCATTCATAACCAGTAAAATGTTCCCCACTATAGGAGTATTAGTATCATCACTTGAAGGACCCAAAAACCCATTATCCATGACCTATGATCTTCCATTACCATAAAAATGACTGAAAATGGTTGTCTTGCTCCTCTATGAGAACTAACACCAAACACCAATTTCTACCTATTCCTGACTCACCTAGAATTATATCCTCCAACAGCCAGTGATTCACTCCCCACCATATGAATTCTATTTCTTAGCTTCTCAATAACTGATCCCAAACGGGTCCCAAAACCACTCTCACCCATCCTATAAATACTTGAAAAGGGTTAAAACCCTAAATTTACTTTACCATGGTACCCCAATCCATTTCTAATGTAACCTCCCACTTTCGAGGGACAACTCCCATCTCACCAAACTTTAGGACACCATGCCCATGGGCATCTCACCAAATGCACTGGTCACCTCACTCTGAGAGTGACCCTAAATTAAAACCACCACTACACAGCAACACTACTCGAGTTCATTCATAACCCATACATTTCTCAACAGATCCACACACGACCCATTCACTGATTCATAACCTAATCAACATTGCATGAAAGCAACACACACAAATCCTAGAACATTGATACTTTCCCAAAAATTATTAACAATTCTTGCTCTAACCCTCAGGTAGATTAATTCACCGATAACCTTCCAACAAGTTCACACTCCTCATCCAACTCAGTCTCACCCGAACCTAATGGTTGCATGCTCCCATACAACCTGATCACCAAACCTGAATACCACAAGTGAATCTTTAAAGAATTAATGTTGTGTTCATTGTTAGTATATTATAAATTCAATATATAAAGGAAAACTTACAGGAGGATATGTCTATTCTTAGGTAAATGGATGTTAGGATTGATAAAGCATTAATGTAAGTTCATTGGTTGTGTGAGGCTGCTAGCTTGAAGAATTCAAGTAAAGAGAAAATTTCAAGACTTGGTGGAAATATTAATTTTGATGATTATTGAACCAGTATTAAATCTCAAAGACATGTGTCAATATTATTGAAGAACTAGAATATTGTTTGAAACAATGAAGAAGAAGTGAAAACCATTAAAATATTCATTTTAATTAAAAAATATTTTGAATATGGACATGTAACACCCCAAGCTTCCATGGTACGCTTCTCTTTGAATAATACAGTAGCATGTGTTGTATGCAACTTCAAGTTTTAACACACCACAACCAATCAAACTAGCCATAATGAATAGTAATACCCACTTTTTGAAATTTTATAAATTTTATCTTTAAAATGGACTTTATTTTTGGATTTGGAATATTGAAATTAGCCTAGGGTTAATTTTTGGTATTTTTCTGAAAACTTTCAATTTTTGATGAATAGAGAAAAAAACACTAAGTTATAGTTTAAAACAGAATTTTTATTTAAATTATTTTTTATTTTATTTAAATTTATTTTAGGTAAAAATATATACAAAATACCTATATATGTTTAATTTAATTCATTGGAGTCAGTTTATAATAATTTTAGATATATAAAAATTTTATTGAACTTTTCACCATCTTTTACCCACCTCCAAGGAGAATTTGCAAATTCACATAAAACTTAATTTTACCGCTTCTATGAGTGGAATTTCGAAAATCAGAGAGACACAGTTAATATCAAGGAGTAAAATGTGGTTCAATAAGATAAAAATATTTTTTGGTGAATGGTAATTTTTTACTATTATTTACAATGGTTAAATGTAAATAGGGTAATTAAGGGTAAAAATGATATTATTATTACCCTAAAACATGTCCTAATTATATCGATTAAGTATAATTCGACCAAAAACAACCTTAGGAATAAAATATGAACCTCTTTGGTCCACTTGGATTAGATTAGGACATTTATTATTAATTAATTCAAAGAAGAGTTAAAAGAGTTAAAATCAATGTTTAATAACTAAAACATTTTTAATATAGGTTTATACAAAAGATAAATTCGATTATAAATATTAATTAGAAATATAAAAAGATTTCATACATAATGGTATTTTATTTATAATTTTTAGACATTAAATAATTTAATTTATTTATGACACAATGGTAATGCAGTAATTACCTAATGACTGAAATATTAAAATAATTGATATTATAAATATCCAAATAAATAAAATTTGAGACTTTTTATGAATTAAAATAATTTTATAGGTTAATATGACATATTAGGATTGTTTATATGAATTTTTTTCGAAGTAGTAATGCTTTTATAAATTTATCAAAAACAAAAAACCAAATAGTGTAAAAATTGATATAAAAGAGTTTTTGAAACAAATATTATATTATTAATTGATATTCTATTCCTAAAAATATAAGGTTAGGAAAAAGGACTTATATAATTATATATGTATCATTAATGAACCACTTGGTGTTCTCTTGGAAGTATATAGTATGTTTATTAACCATATAACATAAAAATACAAAGAGACATGGTAAATGTAAAACTATTTAACTAAGATTTAAATCCAAAAGATAAAGTTAATATAGTGAACCAAACCTGTCTAAAACCAATTTTTTGAGTGTTTTTAGACCCATACCCACCTTATACTTTAAATAATCTCTTTTTGATCCATTAGAAACAGAAAATTATTTTATTATAAAATAATATTTCTAGATTTTCCTAAGGTTCCCCTCACCCCTCTTATAAAAGGGCACTCCCCCTTCTCTCTAATTCACACCTTCAAAGCCTTTTGGATCGGCCAAACCCTACCCAAATATCCTCTAAACTTTCCTCACTTTATCCTGAAGGCCTTCCTTTAGTCATAAATCTAACTTAAGGGTCCATTTTGATCAAATCAAATTGAAGAACACGAAGAAGAGGTAATAATTTCACCACCCTCTTTCAAGTTCTTTTATTCTTCCACTTCTTCTTTATTTGTTATTTCTATTCAAAAATAATAACTACAGTATATTATATGTACTATGATGTTATTATAAATATGTTACAACCATATTCATTATTCTATACATCCTTTTAATGACATGTCACCATACGTGCGTACGTACAGATTATCGTCTCCACGTCGTGGTGCAGTTGTTATTCAATACATTATTATTTGGATGGGTATAATAATGATGTGTAATTCATGTAAATAAATAATATAACATTATAATTATTCTTTATATATGATATACCATCCAATTATATATTATTTTAATATCAAAAGAATGATATTGTTGCTCGTACGTACGTACAGATTATTGTCTCCACGAACGCGATGAGATTCATTCCTCATCGTATCCATTCAAGACTAATTTTCAATAGATGATTAAAAATAATGTTTAAAGACTTGATATAATTCTAGATGTGAATAATATACATCTCATACATAACAAATATGACTCACATAACAAATAATATAAAGGAAAATGAATCTGTTAACACCTGAAACGACGATAATACTAAGATATTATTAACAAAACAATATTAAAAGATTATATATGATATCATATTAATGTATATGATTCTTTTATAATTTAATAACAATTATTCCACCATTATATAGGAGTTTAACCTACCCTCAACCAAGGAAAAGTACAAGTTAAGGGTTAATTTCACAATCTCTTTATTATCTGAGGTTGTTTTTACATAAGTATCTACTGGGACCTCTTTATCATCCACATCCATGTTTCTTAAAAATGTATTTAAAAACATTCTTACTATTTTATAGACTATGGTTTAAAGTCATTTATATCCTTTTTTGACTTTTTATAATATGTTTATAAAGGAATCTATCTGTCGTTTTCCAAACAAGGTCCTTTTTAACCTTTTCGACAGAATTAAGGTAAGAATGTCTTTTTTAGCTTATACGGTGGGTGCAGCTATTTTTTACTGTTATAAAATCATTGAAGCTTCCCTTACAATATTATAAGAATAATTTCAAAGTAAATGTTTTATTTTATAATTATGTGACTCTTAAATTATTTCAAAATAGAAAGAGATATTTCTCTAAAAAGGGTTTTGATTTCATCTATGTCAACATCCTTTGATGGATTTTAAGCTTATTTGAAGTTGATTAATTATGATAAAAAACATCCATATTGTATTGAAGTTTTTGTGATATGTTTGACTGTGTATGTGTTATTTTTATACCATTCATGGTTTAGGGATAAATTATTAACATTTTGTATGCTAGTTCTAATACGAATGTTTATGTTATGTTTAAACATGTTCATATGAGGATTACAATGGACTTAGTAAGTGACGGGTGGAGCCCGATATAGCTCCTCGATGCATCAGTAGGTCTCATGAGACATACTATTGTCTTGGCACAAGGCCTTGACAAAATCTTATTTGTAGTCTTGGCACAAGGCCTTGACTAGGTGGTTATGATAGTCTGGCATTATGCATTCCATCATTATGAAAGTGGTTATTGATATTGAATGTGATTATTCGACTAGTAGAATATCAATGTGAATAAGTTAATGGAATTATTTCATTTTATTTTTTCCATATTATGTTTAAGTTCAAGTTTAAAAGGATTTTGTTTTAGTTATACATTGCCTTAAATGTTTATGCTTATTTATGAAAGTTTATGCTATATTGTTATCCTTACTGAGCATCTGAGCTAACCCCTTTTTATCTTTTATTTTCTTCAGGATGTGAAGAAGTATTTTATGACTGACCTACAGGGATGGTATGAGGATATATGAGCGTGGACTATGGAGACTATGTTGTTTTAGTTTTTTACATTATGATGTAATGTAAGACTTATGAATGTATCTAGTATTTCCAAGGCTACTAAACTAATCAGTCTTTCAAGACTTGATCTTTTGTGATCATGCCAATGTCATGTAATAATGCACCGACTCTGGTTAACTGGGGACAGGCGTTAAAGTTGGTATCAGAGTAAGTTTAGTACAAACCTTGGAAGATAGATTTAGATAAACTCTGATTAGAGCAAATAGACCTAATATGGACTTTGAGGATTAGTATAGAAGAACTTCCTATAATTTTGGTATTGTGGAGATTTTGTGAGTTTTTTGAGCAATAAATCCCTGTCTGGATACAAGTAGGTAGAGGCGGCTCTGGCATAGATGTACCTACGGGTAAAACCCAAAAACATCGCTTTGAGCTAGACTCGAACGGGAACTGGTGCATGACAACGGTCTTTGCTTCACTCTTGGTTATGACACTCCCAGGGGATATTCTTAGGATAAATCTAATTTTCTTTACAAACCATTATGAATGGTTTCTGAGTATATACTTCCTCAAATAAATTTTTTTTATGATTATGGATTATATCCATAAACTGTTCAATTTTTTTTACGTGTTTTACAAGTTTGGATTTATGTATTTTGATTCATAAACTAATCTAGTTTATGCCATTGTTTAGAAATAGCACCTAGTGGAAGGAATAGAAACCGTATAAATGCACGAACTCCATGTAGGGATTTCCCTCCTGCTCAAGATAATTGTAGTGGATCTAGTGATACAACTGGTGCTGATCATCTTATCACCATACTAGGAAAAATCACTCAGGTTATGAATAATAACCTTACCCGTATGGAGCACCCTTATCCGCAGCATGGAGGATCAATGTTAGATCTCTTCATGAGGCAACAACCACCAACATTAAATGGGGGGTACGAATCCACTAGTAGCTGATCAATGGATAAATTCCTTAGATAAAATATTCCATGCCTTGGGGAGTAGTGAAAGGGAAAACGTTAACATGGCAGTTTAGAGCCTCACTGAAGATGCTAATCAATGGTGGTCATTGATTCAAAACACAAAGGAAGATGATTAAGTATCAAATATATAATGGAGGTAGTTTAAAGAGATTTTATTAGAAAAATAATTTCCTCGTGACCATCGAGTATATATGGAAAGGCAATTTCTGAGTCTGAGGAAAAATTTGGATGAGAATGTCGCAAAGTATGAGTCTAACTATATAAGGTTAGTGAGGCATGTTGTAGATTATATACATAACCCAAGAAGTAAGTTTGATCATTTCTTTGATGGGTTAAAAACGTTTCTTCGTCGAGCATTAGTCTCACAATCCTTCTCGTCATACGAAGACATTGTCTCATGTGCTATCGAGATAGAAAAAGAATTATCTAAGTGTTACGACTTTAAAGCAAAGTAAGAGAAGAAGAGATCTATTGATCACTCTGGAAATGAAAATAAGGGGAAGAAGAGAAAAGTTGAATATCCATCCTGCAGTAAATGTGGGAAGAAACACCTCGGTACTTTCTTGAAGGGAATGGGAGTATGTTATAAGTGTGGTGAAAAAGGCCACCAAGCTTGTGATTGAAAGGGGAAGAAAGAAGCTACCGATGTTCAATGATACAATTGAAGGGATATGGGACATTATGAAAATGAATGTCCTAAGAGTTAGGGGAACTTACCTCAGAAAAGGTCAAGGGATCAAGACCAAGCTTATTCGATCACTACTGCTGAGGTTGAAGCTCCGAAAGATGTGGTGGCAGGTAATTTAATGGTTTCCTCAAGTTTAGCCAATGCTTTATTTGATTCTGGATCATCACATTTTTTCATATCTTCCCAGTTTGCTAAGAAAATTAGATATTTCCAATTTGGTTTAACAAGGGATTTGTCAATCAAAACTCCTAAGGTAAGTATCATTGCTACAAAGTTCTATGAATCAGTTCCCATTAGGGCATATAAATATTCTTTATCTATTGATTTTATCGTCATACCCATGATTGAATTTGATATAATCCTCAGTATGGATTGGCTTTCGGACCATGATGAAAAATTTATTGTAAGAAGAATGAGGTTACAATTTTTGATGATGATGATAAAGAACACCTTATCTTTATATCAGAATCATCACTACCTAATTCTTATGTAGATCCACCCCCAGTAGCTCAACTAAATTCAATTATTGGGGATGAAGAGAATGAAATGACTGTGGGTGAGAAAAGGAATGTTCGAATAGTGGATGTACCTATTGTGAGGGAATATGTTGATGTATTTTCAGAAGATTTACCTGGACATCCTTCAGAATGAGAAATTGAGTTTTCCATTGATTTAATTCCTGGTTCAAGGCCCATATCAAAGACCCCTTATAGAATGGCCAATGTGGAATTAGTGGAACTAAAGAAACAACTAGAGGAATTGAGTAATAAGGGATTTATTTTCCCTAGTGTTTCTCTGTGGGGATCCCCTGTCCTTTTTGTTAAGAAGAAAGATGGATCTATGAGGTTGTGCATTGACTATAGGGAGATCAATGCTATTATAATAAAGAACAAGTATCCCCTACCTCGCATTGATGATTTATTCGACCAACTTCATGGAGCTCAATATTTTTCAAAGATTTACCTTAGATCTGGATATCATTAGTTGTGTGTGAAGAAGAAAGACATTCTGAAAACAGAATTTCAAACCAGGTATGAGCATTACGAGTTTACAGTAATTCCTTTTGGGCTGACTAATGCACCCTCTATTTTCATGGATCTAATGAATAGAGTTTTAGAGGAATTTCTTGATGACTTTGTAGTGGTATTTATTGATGATATCTTGGTATACTCCAACAACCATTAAGATCATGAAAATCACTTGCGTATTATCTTTAAGACTCTGAGAAGACATGAATTATATGGGAAGTTTAGTAAGTGTGAATTTTGGCTTCAGGAGATTTCTTTTCTTGGCCATATTTTCTCTAAGTATGGAATCTCTGTTGATCCTTCTAAGATAAGAGAAATCCAAGAATGGAAAGCACCAATGATTATAACCAAGGTATGCAGTTTTATTGGTTTAGCAGGTTATTATCGACGTTTTGTCCAGAATTTTTCCTGATTGGCTAACCCATTAATGAAGCTCACACGTAAAGGGGTTAAATTTTTTTGGACAAAAGATTATGAATAATGTTTCGAAGAACTGAAGAGAATATTATTCAATGCTACTATATTGACTCTACCATCAGGGAATGATGGGTTTTTTATTTATAGTGATGCTTCAAAGAAAGGACTTGGTTGTGTCCTCATACGGAATGATAGGGTTATTACCTATGCATCACGACAGCTAAAAATTCATAAGCAAAACTATCCTACTCATGATCTTGAGTTAGTTGTTGTAATATTTGCTTTGAATATATGGAGAAATTTATCTCTATGGTGAAAATGTGATATATATACTGATCACAAGAGTTTTAAGTATATTTTCTCATAGAGAGAACTCAACATGAGGCAAAGTCGATGGCTTGAACTACTCAAGGATTATGATTGCATAATACACTACCACCCTGGGAAAATACATGCCTAACACAACACATGTACTCACCTATGAGGAATTAGAACTAGAACCCGATATGTCTTATTGTGAAGAGCATGTAAAGATTCTTGATACAAGAGAACAAGTTCTGAGAAACCAGACGACTCGTCTGGTAAAAGTTCTATAGAGAAACCATAAGATGGAAGAGGCAACGTGGGAACCCGAGGAACTTATGATGAAGAACCACCCGAGTATTTTTATGCAGTAATATTCTAGAAATTTCTAGGATGAAATTATTTTAAGGAGGTGAGAATGTAACACCCCATGCTTCCACGGTAGGCTTCTCTTTGAATAATATAGTAGTGGGTGTTGTACTCAACTTCGAGTTCTAACACACCACAACAAATCACACAAGCTGTTATGAATAGTAATACCCACTTTTTAAAATTTTATAAATTTTATCTTTTAAAATGGAGTTCATTTTTGGATTCGGAATATCAAAATTAGCCTAGTGTGTATTTTTGGCATTTTTCTGAAAACTTTCAATTTTTGATGAATAGTGAAAAAAACACTGAGTTATAGTTTAAAACCGAATTTTAATTTAAATAATTTTTTCTTTTATTTAAATTTATTTTAGGTCAAAATAGATACATAATACCTATATATGTTTAATGTAATTCATTGGAGTTAGTTTATAATAATTTTAGATATATAAAAATTGTATTGAACTTTTCACCGTCTTTTACCCACCTCCTAGGAGAATTTGCAAATTCACATAAAACTTAATTTTACCGCATCTATGAGTGGAATTTTTAAAATATAAGAGACACGGTTAATATCAAGGAGTAAAATTTGGTTCAATAAGATAAAAATAATTTTGGTGAATAGTAACTTTTTACTTTTATTTACCACGGTTAAAAGTAAATAGGGTGATTAAGGGTAAAAATGATATTATTATTAACTTAACACATGTCCTAATTCTATTGGTTAAGTATAATTAGACCAAAAACAACATTAGGAATAAAATATGAACCTCTTTGGTCCACTTGTATTAGATTAGTACATTTATTATTATTTAATTCAAAGAAGAGTTAAAAGAGTTAAAATCAATGTTTAATAACTAAAACATTTTTAATATAGGGTTATACATAATATAAATTCGATTATAAATATTAATTATAAAGATAAAACTATTTAATACATAATTTTATTTTATTTATAATTTTTATACATTAAATAAGTTAATTTATTTATGACACAATGGTAATGGAGTAATTACCTAATTATTGAAATATTAAAATAATTGATATTATAAATATACAAATAAATAAAATTTGATACTTTTTAAGAATTACACTAATTTTATAGGTTAATATGACATATTAGGGTTGGTTAGATGAATTTTTTTTAAGTGATAATGCTGTTATGAATTTAGAAAAAACAAAATACCGAATAGTGTCAAAATTGACGTAAAAGAGTTTTTAAAAAAAATATTATAATATTAATTGATATTCTATTCCTAAAAATATAAGTTTCGGCCAAAGGACTTATATAATGATAGGTGTATAATTAATGAACCACTTGGGGTTCTCTTGTAAGTATATAGTAAGTTTATTAACCATATAATATAAAAATACAAAGAGACATGGTAAATGTCAAACTATTTAACTAAGAGTTAAATCTAAAAGATAAAGTTAATATAGTGACCCAAACCTGTCTAAAACCTATTGGTTGAGTGGTTTTCGACCCATAACCACCTTAGACTTTAAATAATCCCTTTTGAATCCATTAGAAACCGAAAATGATTTTATTATAAAATAATATTTCTAGTTTTTCCTAAGGTGCCCCTCACCCCTCTTATAAAAGGGCACTCCCCCTTCTCTCTAATTCACACCTTCAAAGCCTTTTGGATCGGCCAAACCCTACCCAAATATCCTCTCAACTTCCCTCACTTTATCCTAGAGGCCTTTCTTTAGTCATAAATCCAACTTAAGGATCCCTTTTGATCAAATCAAAAGGAAGAACCCGAAGAAGAGGTAATAATTTCACCACCCTCTTTCAAGTTCTTTTCTTCTTCCACTTATTCTTTCTTTGTTATTTTCATTATAAAATAATAACTCCAGTATCTTCTATGTACTGTGATGTTATTATAAATATTTTACAGTCATATTCATTATTCTATCCATCCTTTTAATGACATGTCACCATACGTGCGTACGTACAGATTACCGTCTCCACGTCGTGGTAAAATTGTTATTCAATACATTATTGGATGGGTATAATAATGATGTGTAATTCATATAAATAATAAATATAACATGATAATGATTCTGTATATATGATACACTATCCAATTATATATTATTTTAATATCAAAAGAATGATATTGTCGCTCGTGCGTACGTACGGATTACCGTCTTCACGAACGCGATGAGATTCATTCCCCGTCGTATCCATTCAAGAATAATTTTCATTAGATGATTAAAAATAATGTTTAAACACTTGATATAATTCTATATATTAATAAGATACAATCCATCCATGAAAAATATGACTCACATAACAAAGAATATAAAGGAAAACAAATTTGTTAACACCCAAAACGACGATAATACTAAGATATTATTAACAAAACAATGTTAAAAGATCATATATGATATCATATTAATGTATATGATTCGTGTATAATTTAATAACAATTATTTCACCATTATACAGGAGGTTAACCTACCCTCGACCAAGTAAAATTACAAGGTAAGGGTTAATTTCACAATCTCTTTATTATCAGAGGTTGTTTTTACGTAAGTATCTATTGGGACCTCTTTATCATCCACATCCATGTTTCTTAAAAATGTATTTCAAAACATTATTAATATTTTATAGACTATGTGTTAAATTAATTTATACCCTTTTTTTACTTTTTATAATATTTTTATAAAATAATCTATCTTTCGTTTTCCAAACAAGGTCTTTTTTAACCTTTTCGACAGGATTAAGGTAAGAATGTCTTTTTTAGCTTATACGGCGGGTGCAGCTATTTTCCACCGTTATAAAATCGTCGAATATTTCCTTAAAATATTATAAGAATATTTTCAAAGTAAATGTTTTCTTTTATAATTATCTGACTTTTAAATGATTTCAAAAAAAGAGATATTTCTCTCAAATAGTTTTGATTTCATCTATGTCAACATCCTTTGATGGATTTTAAGCTTATTTGAAGTTGATTTATTATGATACAAAACTTCCATATTGTATTGAAGGTTTTGTGATATGTTTTATGGTGGGTGTTTTATTTTTATACCATTCATGGTTTATGGAGAAATTATTGACATTTCATATGCTAGTTCTAATACGAATGTTTATGTTATGTTTAAACATGTTCATATGATGAATGTATTGGACTTAGTAAGTGACGGGTGAAGCCCGCTATAGCTCCTCGATGCATCAGTAGGTCTCATGAGACAAACTAGTGTCTTGGAACAAGGCCTTGACAAAATCTTGTTTGTAGTCTTGGCGCAAGGCCTTGACTATGTTGTTATGATAGTCTGTCATTATGCATTCCATCATTATAAAAGTGGTTATTGATATTGCATGTGATTATTCGACTAGTAGAATATCAATGTGAATAAGTAAATGGAATTATTTCATTTTATTTATTCCATATTATGTTGAAGTTCAAGTTTAAAAGGATTTTTTTTAGTAATATATTGCCTTAAATTTTTATGCTTATTTATGAAAGTTTCCGCTATATTTTTATCCTTACTGAGCATCTGAGCTCACACCTTTCTATGTTTTATTTTTACCAGGATGTGAAGAAGTATTTTATGAATGACTTGCAGGGATAGTATGAGGGGATATGAGTGTGGAATATGGAGACAATGTTGTTTTAGTTTTTCACTTTATGATTTAATGTAAGAATTATGAATGTATCTAGTGTTTCCAAGGCTACTAAACTAATAAATCTTTCGAGACTTGATCTTTTGTGATCATGCCAATGTCATGTAATAATTAACTGAATCTGGGTAACTGGGGACGGGGCGTTACAGGTTATGTAATAAATCAATTTCATAAATAACTGATAAATAATTTATTTAAGTCCATGTAAAAAATTTATTTTTGAATGAGGAGACTTGAAGAATTTCCTGATGATTTTGGAGAAGAATTTAAAGAAGGTTGAAGGAATATAAATACCATACAAAAATAATATTTTTCATAATTATTGGTTGATAATATGATTTTTAAGAATGAAATTTATTTATATGAATAATTTTTATGAGGCTTTTCATGTCATAATTATTTTATTAATTAGATTTAAGCTAGCCTTTATCTAATAAATTTATTCAACCATACAAGACATAAGGGATAACTCTATCAACCTCATTATGGGAGATAGATCAAACATAAGGTAGAGATAGCCTAAGAAACCTACATGGTAACATGTATGAGTATTATAATTCATAGATCCCATAGATATCTCACAAAATAGAGTGGGAACATAACACCCACATGGATGTGCATGGTTGGTGCACAGGGGAATGCAAGTGCACATGCCCCATATGTGTGTGAAGGGGCATCTGGGTGTCAACCCTAGTGTCAACTCGAGAGCTTAGTGAAATGGTATTTTCTATATAGTAGAGACCGACCAATTTAAAGACCGATGCGAGATGTGCTGAACATGGTTAACTAATCACACATTTTAAAATGTTATGTATATAATATGACTATTCAATCAGACTATGTTGGGACATCCAATTGCTGCCACATTTTCATCTTCTTCCTATGAATAATGAAGTGTTTCTATGAGAAATCTTGAAACATCATAAGACTGAAAGAGGCTATTCATGTAATCACTACCTTGCATACATGCAGTCATTTAAAGAATAATGACACTATCAACTGAATTTAAAGTTATAAAAGAGTTTAATCAAGATTTTGTAAGAACATATGACCATAAATTAAAACCATATTGATAGTCATTGTCACATCATGTGAAGAATAAAATATAAAAAAAGTATCCTACCTTGGACAACCTTGGTTGCATGAATGGTGTGTCTATTGAGGTGCCGTATGATCAAGATAATCCAATAAATTAAAGCTTTGACTTCGTATGATCATGAAGAAGCAAACATTTTCAACATTCAAAATCCCTGAGATATTCAGAGATCTCTGGACATTTAAAGAATCTTTGAATTTCTATAGAAATCAGAGAAGAGGTGGTGAATGCCTCACCAATAGATATAGAGCTAGATTCAAGGTATTGATGTTGCTACCATTCGATATTTGAGAAGAGCTCTCATTTTCCTTCAAAAATAGAATCTTCAAATTACCATATTCACCTAAAGAAAAAACGTGCATGATACCTTCATGCAAAAGAGAATAATCTGTGAGCCACCTTACTTGTTTATACAAAGGCACTAAAAGTGTGATGAAAATAAGAATTCTTCATGTTCTACTAATCATGTAAAGAAGTCTTTACTTAACCATTCATCAAAAGTATAGTGATTTTCATGTGCTTTGATCATGTGAATGAGAAGGATACCATAGGCCATACTATTCACATGAAGGAGTACTAGTTATCACACATAGTGATTACTTATTATGTGAAGAAAATGAGCCTAAACCAAACATTATATATCATATATACACATATGTTATGTGAATTCAGTGAAGATTTTGTGTGTTCTATTACATAAAAAAGGACACAAAATCTTTTCATGGAGTACATGCATGCCATTCACCCTACGTTTTAGTATTAAAACACTTCAATAACTTGGAAGGAAAATTTAATAATAATATTAAAGTGTGATTGTGTTATTTTGATATTAAATAATTGAATAAAATTGTGAAGTAATATAAAATAATGAGAATAAAAAATAGTTATGGGAAATGTTCATGCACTATTAAGTATTACATGCATGCATGAATTAAGTTGAGAATACAAAGATGAATCATTCTGAGTTGTGAAATTCCATTATTTCATAAAATAATATTAATTGTGTCCATCACTTGCAAACATTAAATTGAGTCTAGGGCTTCATATGAAGAAGGAAGAATTATTTCCTAATAATTTGACTAACTAAGGAATATATAATCAGTCACTAGAGATCAAAAGTTATTGAAACTAAAGACATAAAATGCTTCAAGGAGAAGATGTTTAGGAATAAGAATTCAATGATCTGAAAAGAACCAGATCATTTTATATCTGGTGTGAACTATTTTCATGACCATCATACTTATTCTAAGAATCCATTAAATATCTTGATGTTTTACACAAGTAGATCGGATCCAGTATGTTTTGGGGAAAGATCACTCTAATAAAGGAAGAGGAATTTCTATAATAGGATCAACATAAAGAAGAATAATGAGATTGTGATTAGGGAATCTGACTAATTACCAAAGAGTCTTGAGTCTAGGGTGTTTAACTATTCAAGGATAAGATAATATGGTTGGGGGGTTTAACCAACCAAGGTATAAGAGTTGTATTATTGGGGGGTAGAACCAGGATCAACTAGAGAATCAACTATTAGGGTGTATAACCAATTGATGCATTATCTATTATAATAATTGATCAAATTATAGTGGAGAATCCATGTATGGGGTTTAAACAACATTTAAAAGAGTATTTATTTGTTCCAAACTTTATAAATAATATTTTTTATGATTTATATTATTATTTCTATATAATAGGTGAGATTGTAAGATATCATTGATTAGATAGAGAACCTTAACAAGTTCAAGAGGTTAAATTAAAAATAAAAGAATTTGTAAAATTAAACAACTGATTCACCACCCCCCCCCCCTCATTGGTCAATCCATCATGGGGCTCTATAGTGGTATTAGATCCATGGATCCCTATAAAGATCCAAGATCACTTTTATGAAGTGTATATTTCAAGAAATGAGTGTGCTACCTCACATGGAGAAAAAGGAAGTTACTCCTAAGGATAAAAATATAGATATTTATACCAATAATCAGAAGAATATAAAGAAAAGACAATTGATGAATTTTAAGAATTATATTATAATAAAAGTAGAGACACCACTAATTGAAAGTAATCAGAGTGGTATAAGTTTCAATAATTCTTTTGATTATGATTTTATTAATGAAGATTGTTCTTCCTGTGATGATGATGTAAAAATTAGTAATTTTCATTCTAAACTAAAATAAAATATGAATGAAGTTCCCAAAGAAGTTGTAAATTTTATTTTTGGAGGTATAAAGGGTCTCCAGGATGAAAAATTACAGCTAGAAGAAGAGGCTAATTTTATGGAAGAGGCATTGGCTAAAAAGGTTGGAGTATGAAACACTATCACAAAATAAGTCAAAGAAAAGGATAAAATAATATATATTTGCAATGAAATATATTATTAAGTTACAAAAGAATTTCACAATAATGTTTTTGAGAAATATTTCTTTGAGACCGTTTTTGTGGAATCTTTTTATGCTCTTAGAAAATTGCACAAAGTTTCTATCGATGTCAAAGACACTCAATTAGGGGTTAAATAAGAAAGGGTAAAGAATCATGAAAATTATTTTAAATAATTAATAAAAATTCATGAAGAATAAATAAATAATATGAATAAATATTGTTAGGATGATCCTATATTAGTTGAGGATGAGAATGACTCCCTCGACATGAAGTGTTTTAAGTTGGAGGTGATACCGAAGAATCAAGAATCACTAAAAGATAGAACTTACCAAATTTATGAAAATAGAGATGATTCCACACAAGTTTTCATTGAGATTGATGACTTTAAGAATATCATGAGATCACCCTATAATAAAATGGAAACATCCTCCTAGAAGAAGGTAACCCATAACCTAGAAATTTTATTATGTTCTAATGATGTTTCAATTTATAGAAAAGGTTTTAAACCAAATTCTTGGAAAGTATGGATGGTGAAAAATTCTGATAAACCCAACACATTAAGGGTGTATGAGAAAAGATTTATGAATTGCTATTCACCAATAAGTTTCTAAAATAGTTTTGGTTCCACTTAAAATCAACAAGGTTTAAAATCAGTGAAATCTGGACAAAATACACTAGAAAAGAAGAGAAAAAGATTCATAGGATATTATTGGTTATACTATAATTCTAGGAATAAGGATTTATAACATGAAAATTAATTAAAATAATATAAGTTTGGTATTTAGTGGGATAAAAGATAAATAAAATAGAATATTAGTACTTGAGAATAAAAATTCTTAGAAAATGAATTTGTCTAAAAGGAACAAATTTTAATTCTTTGAAGATTTATATGAGTACTAAGATATAATTTGTCACTATTACAATGAGTGATGGTATGTAACAATAATAAAAAATCATCTATTAATATTAAGATAACAACTATTGACCAAAAGTATAAGACAAAAGAAAAATAATGTAATGCAGGTGAAAAAAATAAATCTGAACTTGCATGGACCGAGAAGAAAAGTGAGAGATCATTTCCTATATTTAAGGGATAGATAAAAATGTTAAGAAATTCACTACCCTTTATGAAAAAGAATTCTTAGTTTGAATAATTATAGAAACAAAAAATTTTGTTGATATAATACATATCATGTTGGAAGATCTAAGTTTAGATATTTTTTACGGTGATGTGAATAGTATGAACATAAATATTACTATTATTATTATAATATAACAATTCTAGGAAACATGTATAAATAAATGGGGATTCATGGTGAAAAAAGGAGAACAAATTATCAAAGTGGATAATTAGTAACCATAAATCCATCCAATCTTCCAATACAAAACATATATCAATGCTTAGAATAAGTGTACAGAAGATGTGATTAAAAGATCATAGAGTTTAGGTATACATGACCAAATTACCTAGAGAGGTTCCCTATAATATAAAAGGTTAGAAAAATCAGAATAAAAAAAGATAGGAAGTCATTTATATCTAAGAAGAAATGTGAGAAACCCAAAGAAGATGAGAATATCAAGAATGAGTTTCTAGTTATTTGGACAAATCAATTGAAATTGGATAAACAATTAGAATCTTCTAAAAAACTTTATAAAACTAAAGGAAAGAAAGTATCTTCAGAAAATGGGGATAAAGTTGATGATAAGTTTGCTACAACTGGAAGCTTGATGTTCCAGAATACTGAGGTGGATAATGGTATTCCACATAGAGAATAAGTTCAATGGAAGAAAAAAGTTATTCCAATAAATGATACTCAAAACAAAAAGATGAGTCCAAATAAATATCCCCATGATGAGATTGGAATAAAAGAATGGATTGAGTTGAGAAGAAGTTTTCATCCTAAATGATATTACTAAGGAATAAAAATTTCTCTCCTTATTCTATTATATATATATATATATATATGATTTTGTACTCACATTCTAGTAATTGAAGGAAATATATGTATACCTTAAATGGGGAATTGAAAAATTAAATCTATTAAATATTCACTAAATAGTAAATGTGGAATTTTTAAACAAATTTTTAAAATTGGAAGATGAGGTATGAAAATCAATCCCTTATCATTACTCTGGATAAATTGATAGTTATTATCAGGGGGTTGATATTAAGCTAATAAAGGGGAATTATATCTTTTTTCACTTGAAGTTTTTTATGTGTTTGTTGAGATGAGTAATGGACAAATATATTTCAATATTTGATTATTTTAGAAACCCCAAAACATGAAGAAGTGAGCTACCTGAGTTTAGTATCACATACTATATTATTTATGTACAACATTGAACACAGTTTCTATACACCACTTTTTCTACAAATGGGTTTTCCCACATATATTTAGAGTTTTCTAGATAAAGGCTCATTGCTAAGAAAAAAAATTTAATGTAATCCTTATCTTACAAGTCTCTAATTATAAGGCTTTAAATGATAATGTATAAGAGGATAAGATTGTTTAAAATGATAAAATACATAATTCACCTTTGAATTTATTATTAATAAGGTGGATAAAAATATTGAATTTATAAAGTGAAGAAGTATCAACAAAAAATAAAAAGGTGGGGGGATTGAATAACACAAGTGAATGTTTAAAGAATCAATGTTGTGTTTGTTGTTAGTATATTATAAAGTCAATATATGAATAAATACTTACATGAGGAGATAATGATGGGGTATTGGATTTCATGATTTATAAAAGCATCCATATAGGCCCATAGGTTGTATGAGGCTAGTATCTTGAAGAATTCAAGTGAAGGAGAAGGCCTTCTATGTGCTTTGATCACACAAAGGAGAAATATCCTAAGGGATATCCTATTCACACAAAGGAATATTGGTTTTCACAAAAGTAATTACCTATTATGTGAAGATAGTGAGCCTAAAGAAAACATGATACATCTTGTACACACAAATTTTATATGAAGGTAGTGAAGATCTTATGTGTTCCATTATGAAAAGGAGGACACAAAATATTTTCATGGAGTATATGCATGCTATGTACCATACTTATTAGAATCCAAACACTTTAATAATTTGGAATGAAATGATAATAATAATATTAATGGGTTCTTTTGATATTTTGATACTAAATAATTGAATAAATTAGATAAAGCACATAAAATAATGAGAATAATAAATGTCAATGTGCAATGTTCATACACTATGAATTACTGCATGCATGTATGAATTAAGTTGAAAATTTGAAGATGAATTATTCTAATTTCTGCAAGTCCATTCTTGCATAAAATAATATTAATTTTTTGAATCACTTTCTCACATTCTATTAAGGACAAGTCTTTATCATAAGAAGGAATAATTCTTTCCTAGGGGTTTCACCAAATGGGGAAGATCTGATTATTCACTAAATATTAGAACTTATTGAGACCAAAGTCAATATATACTTGTAGGATAATATTTTAAGGTATGATAATTCAATGAGATAAGAAGAAGCAGATCATTTTAGATCAGGTGTAAATGATTTTAAAGACTAGAAAACTTATTCCAAGAATCCATTTAATATCTTGAATCTATACATAAGCGAAGCAGATCTAGTATGTTTATGGAGGAAGATCACTCTAAATAAGCAATGTGAATTTCTATTGTTGTATAAACATAGAGAAGAAGAAGGATTTTATGGCATGGGTGTCTAAATAGATGTTGAAGAGTCTCAAGGTTGGGGTGTATAACTAGTTTATGAGAAGAGAAGATAGTTAGGGGTATAACCAACCGAGACAGAAGAGTTAGATTGCTAGTTGTTAGAACCAATATCAACAGGAGGATCAATTAATGGGGTGTATAACCATTTTGTACCTTATCCATTTTAGTTATTGAACAAATTAAAGTAGATAATCCATTTGGGGGAGGGGGTCTAACTAACATGGGATAGAGTAAGACTTTATACCTAACCTTGTAAATACAGTGTATTGGGCTATATCTTATTATTTTTGTATATGAGGTGAGATTTTGATATATTATTTAGTGGATTGAGAACCTTAACAAGTTTGAGAGGTTGAATTAAAAGAAAACGGATTCATAAAAGTAAACTAATAATTTAACCCCTCTCGTTGGTCAATATGACATGGGGATCTACAACACCAACTCATACTCCCATGAGTTACATCCCATTTATCATAGGCTCACACACCTAACTCACTGACTATGCCCCACTTCATGTCAACTCAACCAACAACCCAAAGCATCTCCAATTCCAATGATAACCCCAAATCACCCACAACATGGGAATCATCTCAAGAATCATGAGCATCCACCCAAGCCCCCATTAAACCACACAAATGTGGATCCCTATAACCATAGAGCTAGGTACTCATATGATCCCACCCTAAAAATATCAACCTCAATACTAGAAATATTACAAGTGCTTTGCATCCTAAAATCCCATTACATATATCATACCTTCTTCTACAACCCCTCAGGGTTCCATCACCACGGTATCTAACGACTACACCAACCCACCAAGCCCCATGAAACCCTTGATGAAGGGACTTAATTTTTCATCATCACTATAGAATGACTAGTTTCAGGATCCATGTGACCTTCCATTATATAAAATAATATGGTTTATATAAGTATAATTCCACAAACAATTTATATGGGAAAAAACATATTTGTTTTCTTTGACAGTTTAAACAATCGAACCTTATCGTTAGGAAAACCAATCAAATACAAGAAGGCACATGTTATGTGATTCCTACATACCTAATCATGATGAATTTCTATACTAATCTTTCTATTGGTCCATGATCCAAAACAAAAAATAATATCTCTATTAAAAACTATAGATTAAATAAAAATATCATCCATAATAGCGCAAAGGAAGAATAGTAATCTTGTACCCCTGGTAACTAGGACTTTCCACCAGAAAGGTGTTCATAAATCACTAGTATGAGGTCCATCACAAGCTACAAAACATTACTAAACCACATATCTATCATATCCACAAATCATAAAAATAAAACAATGTGCTGATACCACTTTGTAACACCCTACCCCAGGGCCACTCATAAGTGCCTAGACTAGGGTTGTTATGTGACCTCATGTGCATATCACCATATGTTAGATTCTACTGACTAGGGCCGAGGGGATAATCCATACAATATTTAGACTATGACCTCTAATAAAAGTCATACAATAGTGGTAAAATAACCAAAATCATCTACAACACTAAGATTAGAGTGATGAAAAACATAAAAAAATGATATAATAAATACCATGTTTAATTCATATAAGAATACATCCCCAAGAACCCTATGGGTTAGTCCCAAATTCAAAATAAACCAAAAATACAATGCACACACACTGGACCTACTCCCGTCCCCTGGACTCACACACCTTGTCTCCAAAACTAGTCAAACTACACCAACCTGATCCACCACACATCCTGTGCCAAACCTAAAAGTAAACATAAGGTATGAATGCACATAGGGGTTCCCATACAAGGTGTGATAAATACATATCAATAGGGTATCACCAAGTTCCCCATGTATAATCCATCACATACGTGTATTAATAACAAAAAATAAACATGTCACACAAGTACCTTGGATGTCAAGTGCTAACCAATCCACCCCAAATCCTCATATGCTAGGTCACCATGTGCTAACCAGACCACCATGGCACCTGATCATACCTGATTTAGCACCATATAGGAATCCACCTCATCATATCATCATACTATCACAATGATAACCAGCTCATACCTAAGGACTCTGGGTACGGCGGTGTCTAATACCTTGACCCACTACCTGTAGAAACTGGGCATAATAAACTTCTATAAACCTCATCCCATCCCTTCTCACTTGAGGTAGGTCCATTGATCTCATCATGTCGAACCATAACTTAACCCCTAGGGCGGTACTTTACCCAAACCTATATAAGTAAAGTTATAATTCACACACACTAACCCAATCCTTACATGGAAAGGTCCTCTAATAACACCCAAAAGAAAAAGGAATGATCTTTCCATTGACCCAAGCCATGTCAGGAAAGGTCCTAGAGCCAATACCCTTTTCAGGGAATAATCAACCAACCAAATAATCCCGACAGACTTTTTGGAGGTCATAAGCACACTGAACCACCCACACAGACTCTTAGGAATCCATCAACCACACTATATCATCCCCATAAACTTTGGGGATGACATCAAGCACATGCACACAAGAATTTTTGTAGCTCATCACCCAACTCACTAAATGATCCTAGGGTGATAAATGATTGAGAACTATCCCCTCATCACATCAAACCTCAACTCACATGTTTAGGAATCCACTGATTCTTACAGACCTATCACAGCTTCTGATCATCTATAACATCTCATACCCATCTCCCCATAGTGAAACCATATCCTGGAAGATCATCCTAACCCAGACCTAAAGGTCTGGTCCACATCCCTAACAAGATCCCTAAATTCACCTGGTCCTATTACCCATGGAGCATCATAATTCAATGCATTCCAATCCCCTTAGAATCTCGATTCAAAATCTTGAAAAATTCCAATGACCCACACCTAGGTCCCATCTCACATATCCTAAGAGAGATCCTTAAAACTATATCTATAGGAAACCTCTCTCCGTCACATCTCACCTTATCCCAAAGGACTCATCCTACTCACAAAACTCACCAAGCCCTATTCTACCCTTAGAAGGGTGTCATTATTTAGGTAGGAGATGAATGGTTAGCTCACTCATCATCACCAAGCCTAATCCTATGGAACCTACCAATCATCCCTAGAAAACCCCATCCTGGGATACCTAAGTCTCACCTCATAACACGAGATCACCTTAGGTATCACATTAGCCCAATCGTCACTCTATACCCTTAGAAACACATTCTTTATGTGACTCTAAATTACCAAAGTGAAAAAAACACTCATCCTGAGCATAAGAGACCCAATGACATCCTATCTCTTCTCCATGACCATTCATAGTCCCTAAACATCTACCCCTTCCCATGAAACATGCATGCATGTAGGTTATCATTCATAAACACACATGAATTTATATTAAAGGGACCACTTACCTCTGTTAAGGAGTTACCATCTATGCCAAGCTCGATCAAGCCTCACTCATGTATGTCCATGCCTTAATGAGTATCGTTGTGTCACTAAAACCTCGACCAACCACACCCGAAGGGTCCGAACCACACCCCCGACACCAATCTGAGAAAAATACCTAACTAATAGAACCTGATAATTCACCAATTTATTTTAATTTAATCCAAAAATATTAGAAAATCCACCATGATGAAAAACCTCATTGAAGTGAAAAATTACAGTATACAGATAACATATTAGGACACCCAATCTAAGATATGCATGGGGTTAGCCTTACCAAAAAGAATCCACAGGATTTTATAGTGCTTCGATCTGATAAGGGATGAGGGAGGATGAAATCCTATAATCCCAAAATTATGATAGGAAGGTGGAGTGGGAGAAATGGGGGGGTCTCCTAAGAGGCCCCCTATTTTAAAACACCTAAAATGCTTTCTGGGGTCATCCATGACACGAAATATGATTTCATGCTCTGAATATTTGATTCATCACCCCAAAACCTACCAGGCTTGATAATTCATGATGTGACACCCATTTTAATGTTGTGAATTACACCCCATAGTTATTGAGAGCTACAGGTCCCTCCTGATACCCCCAAACTCACTCCCAAAACCTATAGCGACTCAAACCTCACCTAAAAACATCCTTTATAAGCATTAAAACCCTCGGATTTCCAACCAAAGCTCTGATTCTAAGAAAACCATCCACCAAATGGGAAAATATACATTCTTTCTCAAAAAAGACCTATAATTTTGTGGGTTATTACAGTTGATGAAATAGGAAGGTCTGCAATCCAAGGTACATACTGGTGTAGTAAAAGATATAGGCAGGGGTCTATTAGGCTGGGAATAAGGGGTTATCAGTCCATAAAATAGTGGGTCTTTAGGATTTAAAATTTTAATAGAGTAGTTATGAAGTGGTTTAACCCATAGAGGGTATGTTATATATAAAACTTCTCTCTTTTATTAGTTTTTATTTTCATAGGAAATTAAATTTTTTTGGAAATCTAGTGGATGGTTCATTTGGATAACTAAGATTCAAATTAAAATTCGAAGAGTTGGAGTATCCTAATGACATGTATTTGGATATAGTTTGAGGCCCAAGAGGTGACTTAAGTTCTAGGGTGAGTCTCATGAGAATTAGCTAAATTTTTGGGATTTTTTAAAGGAATATACCTTGAGGGAATAGTCTGGGTCACATTATTTAGGTCAAACCATGTAGTTACCCTTACATGGAGATTTTTATAGTTCATTTTGTATGCTTAATGATTATCTTGAACGGTTAGTGAATAATTTAGGGAAAACCATGTGGATCCTAGGCTAAACCATATAGGGTGTATTGGACCTAGGGCCTAACACACGGTTGGAATATGGTAATAGACAAAATATATAAAAAAATTCAGATGAGTCCAATGTCAGTTTTGATGGTTGGTTCACTATTTAGTAAAGCGTACAACCTAGCTATGTGGAGGTGATGGACTTGGATAGTAAAGGTCACCCATTTTGGTAAAGGTTTAGATATTATATGGCTAAACTATGTGGCTCATTAAAATAAGAAAAATTACTATTTCCCCCTCCCAATTTCTTAAGAGGGTAGCCCCTCTTTCTTTCCTCATACTATGTGCACAATTTGGATGACCCCCCATCCTTCCTATTTGACTTCCCCTTATTTTGGGATGATTTTAGTGGCCTTATTCAGAGATTACAAGTGATTTTGCTCATCCATTATCATTTTTTATTGATTTCTCTTGGTTTTCTCTTGATTCCATTTCTCTGATTTAGGGTTTTGGTATAATATCCCTGAACCTGTACACCTGGACTCAACACTTAAATATATATTCTTTAAAGATTTTATTTGATACAAATAAACATAACCTATTTTTTCAATTACAACATCAAAGGGAATATCAAGTCACTAACATCCCAAAGACATTTTTAGGTTTATATTTTTAAGGAATTAGAGAAAACTATTTCATAACAATACCCATGTCTTAAAGTGAGAATTTTTCTCATAATACCAAACTTTTCTTATTCCATGAAAATTCTTCAACATATATCATACAAGTCTCTACACATAACTTACTTAACATCATTCTTTATAACTTGGGGAAGTGTAAACATAAGAAGTGGTGAGATAAAATGCTCAATAAGGGTAAAAATGGAAGATAACATTTGATAATCATAAGTAATCATAAGATAATCATAATGGTATGACATCATAATATTAAAATTAGAAAATCATACTCAAAAATTAATATATCATAATCATGAACCATGGGATAAATATTTGGTAGTTCATAATACAAGAATCATAAGAGAATCAAAGATCATGATCCATGAGAATATATATTTGGTACAATAACATGGTATAAGAGCATGGAATAAAATTCGGCATAATGAAATTCATATAAACCATTTTTCAAGGATATCTACCAAGACATTAAATTAATGTTGGGCTTGGTATAACCACCTATGTACCCTCTTAGGGATTGTGATAACCTCCTATGTACCATATTTTGGGCTTGGGATAACCACCCACATACCCTTTAAGCTCATAAACATTAAATATTACCTAATTCATTGGATGTATATAATGTACCCACCCATCACATAATCACAATACATTCATATTCATGCCACAAGATAATGAAAACATTTATCAATTCATCATATATTAACCGGTGGAAAAGAAAATGAGTTTCATCAAGATTTCATCATCATAATCAATAACCATCTAGAGAAATAATAAGGATGGTCTCATTAAATCACATCCCTAGTGACACATAAGAAACATCAATGGATGTTTTCATAGATGAAAATACCACTAAAATGTTATTGGAACATTTCTTGAGGAAAATACACTTTTCATTTTAAAAAAACTTAGTTAAAATCTAAAAATTTCCATAATATTAGGGAAAAAATTTTATTTTAAAAGAACCATGGAAAATTTTAAAATAATCTTAAAGTCAAGGAATATTCATGATTATGATAAAATCCATTCATGTGATAAACTTTAAAACAAATATTTCATTCATACCTTTGGTAAAAAGTACCTCATTCGAAAAATGAAAAGAATACCTTTTTAAAAAAATTTATAAAAATTAAAATATGGATAAAAATGAATTTAATAAATAATAAGATAATATTAAAAATATTATTGGAAACATTTTATAAAACATGGATATGGAAGAGAAAATATTCCTAACCGAAGAGAGAAATAAAGTCAATTTTCCCTTAAAACGTTCTTTCGATCTTATGAGTACTTAGATAGAGAAAAATTCAAGGAAACGTGTAATACAAAAAAATAACCATATAATAATAAAATAAATATGATTTATAAGAGATATATCATATAATTTCATCATCATAAATTTAATTATAAACAATCTTGGTAAATAGTGAGATTGTAACATAAAACCCATACCACTTTAGTAACTTTTGAATCATAACCCACATGAAATAAATAACTTAAAATGAAACTTTAAATACCATTAATATAAATAGATTCATGATATATCATATCAAATGGGTAGTATATACACCACACTAAAGAAACAAGTTGTTAATATGACACATGGCACACATAAACAAAATTGAGATGAGAAACCCTTATCTTAATTATGACTTGATTTGTAAGGACTATAAACTCATGTATAATAAATATATATTTTTTATTATTCTATAATAGAACCATATAAATACTTATAATATCATATAAGATCTATTTATAACATTTTAACACATGTTTATTAATAATTATTTCTTAAAATCATTGTTTTCAAGTGTCAACTATTTCATTTTTAATATAAGTTTCAATTCGATAGTTTTGATCTTGTATATTGATTGTAGTTTTAAAATTTAAATAATATTATCAATTTTATCAATATCATATTTATTAATTATATAAAATTTTATAATTTTTCTTGATAGGTGTTAATAGAAAAATTAAATACACCATTCATGGAGATTGTAATCCTTACGTACGCATGAATACTGTTTTCATTTTCTAACGAAAAGAAGACAAGAATGGTAAAAAATATTTAATAATTATATAATCATAATTAAATCATAAATAAAACATATTTTAATTAAATCCATAATTATTTCAATCCATTTGAGTCAGTGATGGAAAATGAAACTCATCTCCATGTGGAGACGGTGGAAGTTTGTACGTGCGCAGGGGTGATACTTTTATTTTCCATTGGATGGAGTAATAAAAAGTTATATTATATATTATAATTCTATAATTATAATTATAAAAATCATATATAAACATTATATCCATCATAATAACCATATATGAATACTGGTGATGAAAAATGAATTACATCACTATGTGGAGGCGGTAGTCCGCACATACACATGAATGATGCTTTCATTTCTCATTTTATGTAAAATAAGATGAATAAAGGTTGTGACATAAATATAAAAACTTATAATTATATGTAATATACTTATTTTATTATATAATCATGTTTATGAAAAAAATTAATGAGGTTAAATAAGAAATAAGATGATAGAATTCGGTTAAGAGTTATACCTCTTCTTTGATAATCCTACTTTGGATATCTCCTTAAGGACACTTGGGTTGGTATTTTAAGAATAAAAGTACATATATAATGTATTAATGGAAAATTAGAATATATGTTTTAGGTTTTGGTTGAGATAAGTGGCTCAAGAATTGTTAAGAATAAGGGATAGGTGGTGTTCATTAATAAGAGGCAGAAAGGGCGCACTTGTAATTTTCAAGAACTTTAAAATATAATAAATATCATAATCATGTAAAGTATAATAAAATGGGAATAATTTTGAACATATTATAGGTAAATATAAAATTATCTATAACCAATAAAATTTATACAGGTTTAAGTGTTATTTCAAAACTTATCTTTTGGTTTACCCCTCTTATTAACCCTTTTTAAATTTAGTATTAGTGACAACTTATTCAATTTATAAAGGTTATAAATGTACTTATAAATTATAAAGTAAATCCAAAATGGTACATGTACGAATTTTATAAAATTTATCATTCCATTTTTCCTCTTGGATTTTTTTTATGTTTTTTAAATCATTTAATAAAATACTATTTAACACAAAATATCATTAAAGTCATTTTTGGGACTATTCAAAAAATTTGAATTTAAAGACATCAAGATAAAAAAGGATTTAGAATATTAACTATTTAACTATTAATAATAAATTATTATTAACCAAAAAAATTAATTAATACCTTAATTCATCCGAAAATATTTCTTTTAAAGTTTTTAAAGTCATTTACTTTGATTTTTTACTGCCTCCACAAGCACTGTGTCAACATTGTGTAAGTGTTTAAGGTAATTATACCATCAATAAAAATTAAAATTATATTGAAGTAATAAAAATAAATTATTTATGTTCAAAATAATATTTAATATTTATTCATAATATCTTTTTATCCCAATAAAAAAATATAAGAAAAATTAAAATCAAGAGGGTGATATTTTTTGTATTTATCCTTTACGTAAAATAATTGAAAGGTTATAATAAAAGGAAAGTGGAAATAAATTACCAAATTTTTTAATATTGGATAATTTTGGTAAATAAAACTCATAAAATAAAATAAATACAAGTGATAATGATATTTTTAGGCCTTATCTTATAGTTTTAACAATGTTTTACCCATTTTACCCTTACTATAGTGACAATATTTTAACTGTAGTTACTATTCAAAATGACCAAAAATAAAAGGGTAATATTTACCAAATTTGAACCTCATAATTCCAAATATAGAATATATTTTTAAATATTAAATTTCTGTAAGTGTAATAAATAAATGTTAATATAAATTTGTAAAACACAACAAATAACATTTTTCAGAAAAAAAATGTGTTTTTAAGCCTAGAAATGAGATTATACCAAAATAAATTAGGATGATAACTATTTTGTAATTAATTATATGATGTATAATTAAAATATACTTATTTTAATTTAATATAAAATCAAAAACAAAATGATACTTTAATATTACTCCATTTAAAAAAATAACACTTTTGCAAAAATAAATATTTTTCCACTATTCACTCAAAATCAATCTTTTCTAGAAAAAATTAAAAATTAACCCTAAGTTATTTTTTACATGATTATTTAAAAATAAATGTTTATATAATCAAATACAATTTCTAAAATTGGTAGAAATTAATTATAATATTCATGCACAAAATGAAATAAAAACCCTAAAATATAACAAACTTATTTAAAATAAATTTAATCATTATTCTATATTGGTTTAATTATATATTGAATCTATTTATATTATATTATTCTTAAAAATAGCTTAATATTTATTCCTAAAATAATTTAAATCATAAAATCACATACTAGGCAATAATACATAATATTCCCTAAAATATAATGAACTTCTTCAAACTAAATTTAATCATTATTCTCTATGGTTATTGGTACCATTAAATATATGTATCAAAAAAATTAATAAAAAAAAATTCTGTAATTAACTCATCATCAGATCACATAAAAACCCCCAAAGGTTATCTATCCCTCTATTATGTATTCCTTCTTAAAATATATTTCCCAAAATATCATTAATCACCTGATAATAAGAACATATAGATTATATATACCATAATCATGTATTCTTCCTAAATCGCAAAAAATAATAATCATATAATATATTAAAAATTGATCTATTACTTTTAATCATAAGGTCAACCTTAAACTTATGAACCCATGATGTAATTTATAACTCATATTTTATCCTCACATGAAAACATCCTAACCTAAAAAGTTATCTAAACCCTACTCTAATACTAACTATAATAGCCCTGAACCAGTACACCTAGATTCAGTGTTAAAACATATATTATTTATATATTGTATTTGATACCAATAAACATGACCCATTTTTTTCATTACAACATCAAAGAGAATATTGATTCACTTATACACCAAAGACCTTTTTAGTTTTATATTTTTAGAGAATTAGTACAAACACTTTTATAACAATACCCATGTCTTTAAGTGATAATTTTTATCATAATACCCTGATTTTATTATTCCATGAAAATTATTCAAAATAACCCATAAAAATCTCCATGCATAACTTACTTAACATCATTATTTATAACATGAGGAAATAAAAACATAAAAAGGGGTGAGCTCAAATGTTCAGTAATGATAAACATGGAATATAATAGTTGATAATCCTAAGTGATCATAAGATAAGTATAAGGGTATTATAAAATGATCTTAACATTATAAAATCATAACTATTAATTCATAGATCATAATGATGAATTATGACATAATGCTTTGGCAGTTTATAAGACATGAATTATAAGATAATTAAAGATCATAATCCATGAGAATATAATTTTGGCATAAGAACATTTTATAAGAGACTAACATAAATTGTGGTATAATCATAATCGTATAAATCATTTTTCAAGGCTATCTACTCATACATTTATCACATGTTGGGTTGGAGCTAACCACTTGTGTACCCTTTTTTGTTTGGGATAAACTCTAGTGTACCCTCTTTTTGGATTGGGTTATCCTACCATGAATACTTATAGATCATAAACATTAAACATTATCCAATCCATTGGAGTTCTATAATAGTCTCACCCATCACATAATCATAATCCATTCAGATGTATGCCATAAGATCATGGAAACATTTTCCATTTCATTATATCTTAACCCATAAAAAAGAAAATGAATTTCATCATGATTCTATCATCACAATAAATAACCATCCATATAAATAATAAATATGATATCATTGGATCATATCCCCAGTGAATCATAAGTAACATCAATGGATGTTTTCACAAATGGAAATACCTTTAAAAATCACCATAAAATTTCTTAAGGAAAAAACCATTTTCATTTAGAAACATTTATTTAAAATATAAAAATTTCCAAAATATTAGGAAAAAAGTTCCTTGAAAACAAACATGTAAAATTTTAAAAAATATTTAAAGAAAAAAATAATAATTTCATTGGGAAAAGTCATTTTTGTAGTAAATGTTAAAACAAATATTCTATTAAGACCTTTGTTAAAAAGTACCTCATTTAGAAAATAGAAAGAATATTCTTTTTAAAAAAAATTATAAAAATTAAAATATATGTAATAATTACTTTAATTAATAATTGTATAATATTAAAAACAATTTTGAAATTATTTTATAAAACATGGATATGTAAGAGAAAATATTTCCAACTAAACAGATAAATAAAGTCAGTTTTCCTTAAAACATTCTTTCAGCCTTATGAGTACTTAGAGAGAGAAAAATGAAGCAAAAACATGTAATATATAGAAATAACGTGAGGATAATAAAATAAATTATATTTATAAGAGATATATCATATAAATTCATCATTATAAATTTAACCATAAACAATCCCATTAAATAGTGATATTATAATATAAAACCCTTACTGCTTTGGTAACTTTTGAATCATAACCTCCATTGAATAAATAACTTAAAATGAAACTTTAAATACCATTAATATAAATATATTCATTATATATTATATCAAGTGGGTATTATATACACTGCATGAAAGAAACAAGTAGTGAATATGACATATGTCTCACAAAAACAAAAGTGAGACGAGAAACCCTTTCTTAAGTTTTACTTGATTCATAAACACTATAAACTCATGTATAATAAATTTATATTTACTATAATTCTATAAAATAAATAAATTAATACTTATAATATCATATACGTTCCAATTATAACATTTCAACACCCGTTTATTGATAGTTATTTATTAAAATCATTATTTCCGGGTGTTAACTATTTTTTTTCATGTAAGTTTCAGTTCATTAATTTTTTTTCATTCCATATCGATCATAGTTTAAAATTTTGTAAAATATTATAAAATTTATTAATATCATAATTTATCATTAAATATAGTTTTATAAAAATCCATGATAGGTGTTAATTGAAACATGAAATAAATTGTTCATGGAAACAATAGTTTGTACGTACGTATGAACGTTTTCATTTTCTAATGAAAAGAATAAAAGAAAGGTAAATAATATTTAATCATTAAAAAATAATAATTAAATCATAAATATAATATATTTTCATTAAATACATAATTATGTCCATCTATGTGAGGTAGTGATGTAAAATGAAACTCATCGTTACGTGGAGATGATAGTTCATACGTACGCACGAGCGATACTTTAATTTTCCATTGAATGGGGTCATAAAAAAGTATATTATATCTCTTAATTATATAATAATAGTTATAAAAATTATATATAAATATTATATCCATCATAATAACCGTACATTATTGTTGGTGATGAAAAATTAAATAATCGCTATGTGGAGGCGTTAGTCCACACGTACGCACAAACAATGATTTCATTTCTCATTTGATTAAAAATGAGAAGAATATAGGTTGTGACATAAAAATAATTACATATAATTATATTTAATATACTGATGTTATTATATCATCATGGTTTGAACATAATTGAAGGAGGTAAAAGAAGAAATAAGATGACATAACTCGTTTAAGAGTTATACCACTTCTTCGAGAATCCTCATTTGGATATCCCCTTAAGGACACTTGGGTTGGTATTTTAAGAATAAAAAAACATATATAATTTATTAAAAGAATTTTATAAGAAATTTTTATAGTGTTTTTTGGAGATAATTGTTTCAATAAGTGTGAATAATAGATGATATTTGGTGTCCTATTATAAGAGGGGGACATGATACACTTGTAATTTTTAAGAACGTTAAAATATAATAAATACCATAATCATGTAAATTGGATAAAAATGAACATAATTTCGAATATATTATAGTTAAATATAAAAATAACTACAAAAATAAAAAAAATTATAGGTTTAAGTGGAATTTTAAACATCATTTTTTGGTTTAACCCCCTCATTAACCCTTTTTAACTTTAGCTATGTCAACAACTTCTTCAATATTTTAGGGTTATAAATTTAATTATAAGGTGTAAATTAACTCAAAAATGGAACATGGACGAAATTTTAGACAATTTCGCATTCAAATAGTACTATTTAAATATTTTTGTGATTTTTATATCATTTAATAAAATATTATTTAACATAAAATATCATTAGTCATTTTTGGGACTATTCATAAAATTTGACTTTAAAGACATCAAAATAACAATGGATTTAGAATATAAACTATTTAAATATAAATAATACATTATTATTAACTATAAAATTTAATTAAAACTATAATTTATATAAAAATATTACTTTTAAAGTTTTTAAATCCATTTACATTGATTTTTCTACAAATTACACAAGCACTGTGTTAGCGTCGCGTAAGCGTTTAAGGTAATTATACCATTAAAAAAATTAAAATTAAATTACCATCATAAAAATAACTTATTCATATAAAAAATAATCTTTTATATTTTTTCATATCATCTTTTTATCCCACTGTAAACATATAATAGAAATTAAAACCAAGAGAGTGATATTTTTATATTTATCCTTTACTTAAAATAATATAAAGGTTATAAGGAAAGTGGAAAGAAATTATTTTTTTTAAATAATGGATGTTTAAGGTCTAAAAAAACTCAAAAAATAAAATAATTATAAGTTTTAGAGAGATTTTTAGGCCTTATCTTATAGTTTTAACCCTATTTTACAGACTTTACCCGTAAGGCGGTGACAACATTTTTACCAAAGTTACTATTCATAATTACAAAAAATAAAAGGTACCTATTTACCAAATTTGAACATACTAATTCAAAATATGGAATAAATTTTTCAATATTAAAATTTTATAAGTCTAAAAAATATATTTTAATATAAATGTGTAAAATGAAACAAAAAACAGTTTTTAGAAAAAATGTGTTTTTAAGCATAAAAATGAGCTTACACCTAAATCAAATATGATGCTAATTATTTTGTAATTAATTAGATTTTTTATAATTAAAATATAATTTTTTAACTTTAATAAAAAACAAAAAACAAAATTTAACTTTTAAATTAATTTATTTAAAGAAAACAAGTAATTGTGTTGAAAAAATCAGTATTTTTCCACTATTCACTCAAAATCAATCTTTTCAGAAAAATCCAAAAAAATAACCCTAAGCTATTTTTACATGATAATTTTAAAAAGGTTGTTAATTTAATGAAACATGATTTTTAAAATTTCAATAAATTAATTATAATATCCATGCAAAAAATACAATAAAAACCATTTTTAGAGATAATGTATTTTTAAAACATAAAATGACTTTACTATAAATTGAGTGCTAATTTACTATGAATCAATCAATACATTTTCATTATGTGAGACCATTATATATATATATATATTTCATAATAAAGTTACTCTTATTCATATGCTACAATCTAATGAGTATGATATAATAAATCATGGTTTGTTTAAGTTTGGTATTGCATGTCAAGAAAGCTATCAAACACATTAAATTTATTAATGAGAAATATATTCTAAAATAATAGTTTGTAACATCCCCCCCTTAATAAAACTATTTCATCCAAAAAAATCATACTAAAAAAGTGTATTTTTCATAATATAATATGTAATATTCATCAAGAACATAAATTACAAGTTTTAGACTAAGAAATATATCATTTCTAAAATAAGGGTTTCTAAAACTATGATTTTATAAGACTGATATAGTAAGTGAGTTTCTAAAAACATACCTTTGTAGTTGAGTGATTTTTCCCACAAAAGAATCTATATATTTTTCTTCATCTTATTTGATTCATATGAATTTATTTATCATTGAGAATGAGAACATAAGATGATATATTTATTTGATATAAAATCTCATCATTCGATTGTGTTTCAATCTATTTCCTCCTTTAACTCATCTCACATTCCAATGATGAATGACCAAGATGATTTTTTCAAACCTAAAGTTTTTTAGATCTATAAAAGGATTAAAGGTTATTCAACATCTTCATATCCATTTATGAAAACCAAAATGGTTAGTTTAAGATAAGATAATACTCAATAAACCTTCATATGATAAAGTAAAATATTAATATCTAAAACTTCTTTAATAAAACCCATGGTTAAATATAGATCATTCAAAAAATAAATAAACCATAAAAATATTAAAATTATTCTTAAATAAATCTTTGAAACATTAAAATTTAGGAATATTTGATCATATAATAATAATGTCAAAAATTAATATACCATAATCATATATTATCCAAAATATGATAATATTTTCCATAAAACAACATGAATCATCGGATATAAAACCATAATATAATTATATATGATTCCCGAAATTAACTTAATCTGTATTCATAAAATAGTTTCAATCATAAAATCACGTACTAGGCAATAATCCACAATTTTCCCCAAAATATAATGAACTTATTTAAAATAAATTTAATTATTATTCTCCAAGGTTATTGGTACCATTCGACATATGTCTCAAAAAATATAATAGTCAATTTCCCCTTAATTACCTCATCATAAAATAACATAAAAACCCCAATAGTTCTCTATTCCTCTATTGTGTATTCTTCTTAACATATTTTCCAAAATTTCATTAATCACCTAAGAATAAGATCATACTGGGTATCTATTCCTTAATCATTTATTCTTCTTAAATAACCTCAAATAATAATCATATAAGACTTTAAAAAGGGATATAAGTATTTGAATCATATGGTCAACCTTAAACTTATAAACCCATGATTTAATTCATAACTCTTATGTTATCCTCACATAAAATCATCCTAACCTCCAAAGTTATCTAAACCTTACTCTGATACCAACTACAACAACCCTAATCTTGTGCACCTAGATTCAATGATAAAACATATTTTCTTTATATATTTTCTTTTATACCAATAAACATGTCCCATTTTTTCCATTACAAAATCAATGGGAATATTGAGTCACTTATATCCCCAATACCTTTTTAGGTTTAAAGTTTTAGAGAATTAGGAGAAAATATTTCATAATAATACCCATGTATTAAAGTGAGAATTTTTCTCCTAATACCCAATTTTTCTTATTCTATGAAAAGTTTTTAACAACTCCCACAAAATTCTACACACATAACTTACTTAACATCATCATTCATAACCTGGGGAAATGGAAACATAAGAAGCGGTGAGATTAAATGCTCAGTAAGGGTAAACATGGAAGATATCATTTAATAGTTATAAGTGAGAATAAGATAAGCATAAGGGTATTAGATAATGATCTTAAAATTAGAAAATCACACCCACTATTTCATAGATAATAATAATTAATCATGGCATAAATATTTGGAATTTCACAAGGTAAGAATAATAAGAAAATAAAAGATCATGATCCATGAGAATATAACTTTGGCATAAGAAAATTAAATAATAGTGTGACATAAAGTGTTCCATAATCATTATAATTGAAATAATTTTTCAAATATATCTATCAAGACATTAATCACATGCTGGGATTAGGCTAACTACTCATATACCCTCTTTTATATTGGGACAACCTCATGTGTACACTCTTTCAGAATTGGTATAAACTCCCATAAACCCTTTGAGCTCATAAACATTAAACATTTATGAATTCATTGGAGTAATATAAAGGAACCACCAATCAAATAATCATAATCTATTCATATGTATACCACAAGATTATGAAAACATTTATCATTTATTCATAGATTAACCCATAGAAAAGAAAATAAATTTCATCAATATTTCATCATCATAATAAATAAGCATCCATAGAGTGAATAAGAATGGTATCATTGGATAATACCCCCAATGAATCATAAGTATCATCAATGGATTTTATTATATATGAAAATTCCTTTAAAATATCACCAAAACATTTCTTGAAGAAATTACACTTTTCATTTTGAAAAAAATTATTTAAAATCTAAGAATTTCCATAATATTAGGGAAAAAATTATTTTAAAAAACCATGAAAACTTGTAAAATAATATTCAAGGAAAATAATAGTCATTTCAATAAGAAAATTCATACATTCATTAAATGTAAAAACAAATATTCTATTCACACCTTTGGTAAAATGTACCTCATACAGAAAATGGCTAAAATATTATTTTAAAAAAAATTATATAAGTAAAATATGGGGAAAAACTTTAATAAATAATTAGATAATAGTAAATAAATTCTTGAAAATGTTTTATAAAACATGGATATGGAATAGAAGATATTCCATACTAAATAGAGAAATAAAGTTGGTTTCACTTAAAAACATTATTTCAATATTATGAGTACTTAGAAAGATAAAAATGAAAGGAAAACATGTAATATCTAGAAATAAATAGACTATAATAAAATAAAAAAATATTTATGAGATATAGATAATATAATTTTATCACCGTAAATTTAAGCATAAATAATCTCGGTAGATAGTGAGATTGCAAGATAAAACCCCCAATGCTTTGATAACTCTTGAATCATAACCCCATGAAAGAAATAAATTCCAATGAAACTTTAAATACCATTAATATAAATATATTCATGATATATTATATCAAAGGGGTATTATATGTACAACATGAAATAAATAACTGGGGAATATGACACATGTCTCCCAAAAACAAAAGTGAGACGAGAAGCCCACACCTTGAGTACAAATTTATTCATAAGCACTATTAAATCTGGTATAACAAATTTATATTTATTATATTTGTATTAAAAAACCATATACATATTTATAATATCATATATTATCCACTTATATCATTTAAACACCCATTTATTGATATATATTTATTAAAATCATCGTTTTTGGGTGCTAACTATTTCGTTTTTCATGTAAATTTCAATTTAGTAGTTTCAATCCTTAAATATTTTTCATAGTTTAATAATTTGAATAATAAAAACCATTCATGATAAATTTTTATAACCATTCATGATAGGTGGTAATATAAAAATGAAATACACCGTTCAAGAAGATGATAGTCCGTACGTATGCATGAAATTTGTTTTCATTTTCTAATAAAATGAATAAAATAATGGTAAATAATATTTAATTTTTATAAAATAATAATTAAATCATAAATATCATATATTTTCATTAAATCCATCAGTATATCCAACCATGTGAGGTAGTGATGGAAAATGAGACTCATTGCTATGTGGAGATGGTAGTTCATACATACGTACGGTCGATACTTTTATTTTTCTATTAGATGAAGTCATAAAAATGTAGATTATATCTTCAAATTATAGAAGTATAATTATAAAAATAATATATAAATATTATATATATCTTAATAACCATCCATGGATGGTGGTGATGAAAAATGAAATACATCGCTATGCAGAGGCGGTAGTCCACGTGTACGCATGAACGATGATTTCATTTTTAATTTAATAGAAAAGGATATGAATAAATGTTTTTACATCAACATAATAGCATATAAATAAATATAAGATACTTATTTTATTATATCATCATGGTTACAATATAATTTAAGGTGGTAAAAGAATAAATAAGGTGATAGAACTTGGTTAAGAATTATACATATTCTTTGAGAATCCTCCTTTGGATCTCCCCTTAAGGACACTTGGGTTGGTATTTTAAGAATAAAAAAACCTAGAATGTATTTAGATCATTTTAAAATATATTTTAGTAGGTTTTGGTTAATCTAAGTATCTCATGAAGTGTAAATAATAGAGGAGAGGTGGTGTCCCTTTATAAGAGGGATAAAGGATACACTTGTAATTTTTAATAAATTTTAAATATAATAAATATCATAATCATGTTAAAAGGCACAAAATATACATAAATTTGAATATATTATAGGTATATATAAAAAAACTACAAAAAATAAAAAAATTATTTGTTTAATTTATATTTTATACCTTATCATTTGGTTTAACCCCCTCATTAACCCCGTTTAACTTTAGCCATGGTAACAACTTCATCAGTATTTAGGGTTATAAATTTTAGACCATTTTAAATTATAAATTTCATATTTAAATATTTTTATGATTTTTAATTCATTTAATAAAATATTATTTAACATAAAATGCCATTTAAGTCATTTTTTGGGACTATTCATAGAATTTGACTTTAAATACATAAAAATAAGAATGTATTTTGAATATACACTCTTTAACAATCAATTATAAATTATTATTAACCATAAAATTTAAGTAAAAACATAATTCATCCAAAAATATTAATTTTAAAGTTTTTAAATTCATTTAATTTGATTTTTCTCTTGCTTTTACAAGCACTGTGTTATCATTGCATAAGTGTTTAAGGTAATTATATCATCAATAAAAATTAAAATTAAATTATCATAATAAAAAAATTATTTATGTTCAAAATAATCTTTTATATTCATTTATAACATCTTTTTATCCCAAATACAACATATAAGAGATATTAAAAGAAAGAGAGTGATATTTTTGTATTTATCCTTTACATAAAATAATATAAAGGTTATAATCAAAGAAAAGTGTCAATAAATTTCTATATTTTCAAATATATGATGTTTATGGTTCAAAAAACTTATTAAATAAAATAAATACAAATTTTGGGGAGATTTTTAGGCCTTATCTCATTGTTTTAACCCTATTTTACCTGTTTTACCCTTAGCATGGTGACTGTATTTTTACCATGGTCACTATTCCTAATGACCAAAAATAAAAGGGACCTATTTACCAAATTTGAACCTCATGATTATAAACATGGATTCCATTTTTCATGATTCAATTTCTATAAGTGGTAGAAATCCATTTTAATATAAATGTGTAAAACATAACAAAAAACAATTTTTAGAAAAAAATGCATTTTTAATCTTAAAAATGATCTTATACCAAAATAAAATTATGATGCTAATTATTTTTTAATTAATTATATTATTTATAATTAAAAAAGACTTATTTTACTTTAATACTTAATCCAAAACATAATGCTACTTTAAAATTACTTTATTTAAAGAAAATAAATAATATTTTTAAAAAAATAGGTACTTTTACACTATTCACTCGAAAACAATATTTTTAGAAAAATACCAAAAAATTACCTTAAGATATTTTTTTCATTATTATTTCAATGATGATGTTAATTTAATATATATTTTTTAATTGGTAGAATTTTTTTATAAAATCCACATAGAAAATGAAATAAAAATTGTAAATACCCTGACCCTGGTTACCCAGATTCGTTTATTACTTTATTAAATTGGCACTAAATACAAGTGATAAAATTAAAAATAAATGACTAGTTTAGTATTATTGGTAAACTATATATATATATATATATTTGAATCCCAAATTATAATATACAACTTAAAATACAACAAAACATTTTCTTTGTGATCGTCTTTATTCCCTCTAGCATATCCCAGAATTTCAATCATAAATCACTTTCTGACATCCTAGAGAAAGGAAAGATAAGAAAGGGGTGAAATAGGATGATTAGTAAGGGTATGAATATAGTTGAAGCTAAATAAGGCATTAATATTATGGAAATAATAAATGATGATCAAATAATGTCATATAAATAATCTCATGACCTGGAAACTTATATATGAATATCATAACAAATAAAATAATTACATAAACATTGATAACTGATTTCATAATAATGGAATAGATAATTCCTAGCATCTAAAATAAATAGTTGGGGCCTTGTTCTAATTCATATGAAAATATTATCAAGACCTTGTTCCAAGACATCTACATAAATGGGTAATGCTTCGACTAAAACTCAATCTAGTTTATCTCATAAGACCTACTAAGGCATCGTAGGGCTATAGTGTCCCCCACCCATTACTTAAAAATTAAAATTCATTCCTCTTATGAAAGGGGTGAAACATAATCAATGTAGATATTAATATTTAGAAACTATCATACTAAATGTTAATACTTTCCCCAATCAATAAACATAATCATAAACCATCCAAAGAAATATGGAGAATGGTATCAAAATAGTACATCCCCAATAAAACTAATCCTAAACCATACAGAGAAATATTAAGGATTATTTCACTACAATATATTCTCATTATATCATAATTAAAATAAGGTTTGTTATTGATGAATACAAATACCATAAAAGGCCACTAAAAACATTCTTGAATAAAATGCCCTTTTTACTTTGAAAATAACTTTTAAAAACTAAAAATTTCCATAATATTAGGAAAAATATTTTATTTGAAAATAACCTTGTAAAATTATAATGTAACATTCAAATACATAACCTTTCATGATAGATAGTAATTATATATATGTCATATAAGTTAAAAAAATATTCCTTTCATACTTTTGAAAAAATGTCAAAAAGTAGCTTGTTCGGAAAATGAAAAGAATATTAATTTGAAAAATTTTTGTAAAAATTAAAACAAGGCTATATATATATTTAAAAAATAATTTTATAATATTAAAAATATTCTAGATTTTTTTTAGAAAACATGGACATGGAAGAGAAAGTATTTTCGATCAAAGAGATAAATGAAGTCAGTTTTCCTTAAAAAATTATTTTGATCTCTTGAGTAATTAAAGAGAGTAAAATGAAAGGAAAACTTTTAATTTAATGAAATAACCATAGGATAATAAAATATATTGGTTTTAATATATACAGATCAAATAATTCCCCCAATGGAGACTTAAACATAACAATCCCAAATAATGATGAGATTATAAAATATACCCTTACCTCAAGTTTGACTTCCTTCATACATGTCAGAATCTCTTTTATAATAAATATATATTTATTATATATATATATTAAAGAAACATACTCATACATATCATACCATATATGATTTAATTAGAAATTTTTATCACCTTTTTAGTAACAATTCTTCGTTAAAATCACTGTTTCGGGGAATAACTGCTCCATTTTTATATATATTTTGGTTCATTGATTTTGGTAGTTGTAATTTGATCATGGTTAAATCATGTAAATAATTTTGATCATGATAAAAATATCATATATTTTCATTATATAAACATTTATATTCATCCATAAAAGATAGAGATATAAAAATAAATTACACCGTTTATAGAGACGGTAGGTTGTACGTACGCATGAATATTGTTTTCATTTTTCGACGGATGGAATGAAAGAAAGGTAAATAATAATTAACCTTTAAAAAATAATTTTTATATAATATATATATTATATATTTAAAAAGTATATCCTTATTACCAACCAGGTAAAATAAAAAATAAAAAAAATCACATCACTTCGTGGAGGCGGTAGTCCACACGTACACACGAGCGACGTTATTGTTTTCCAATGGATTAGAAGATAAGAAGGTAGATATGATAGTATAATTACATAAGAATAATTATTTCATAAATATAATATTAAAATATTAAAATTTTCATAATAAACATCTATAAAATATGGCGATGAAAAGTGAATTTTCTTGTTACGTGGAGACAGTAAGTCATACGTTTGAATGAGCGATACTTTCACTTTCTATTTTATGGAAAAGAGGGTAGATAATGGTGGTTTTATAATCACAATAAAATTTTAGTATATTTAGGATAATTAATTTATTATTTTATGATAAATACAATAGATTTATAGGATGTAAAATAAGAATTAAAAAATAAATTGATCGATTAAGGAGATTACAGCTTCTTTGACAGAACTCTTTTAGATATCCTCTTAAAAACTCTAGGGTTAGTATTTTGGGAAAACCATAACCTCTAGAATGTGTATAGGGGAGTTTTTAATACAAATATATAGTGTTTTTTTGAGATATATAGCTCAAAGTGGTGTGAAGAAGTGAAAGGATAGGTGCCCTTTTAAAATTGAGTTGAGAGGTACTTTTGGAATTTCTTAAAATATTAAATTATAATATAGTCATTATCAAACCAAATGCATCAAAATAGACATATATTTTAATATAATATAATATATTATTTAAAAACCATCAAAAAAATAAAATTTTAACAGGTTTAAGTGGTATTTTAAACCTTATCTTTTGGTTTAACCCCTTAGTTAACCTGTTTTAACATTAACCGCGAAAACATATTTCCCCCCTTAAAAAGTTATAATTTTACATATAAGTTAAATATTGATTAATAAATGTTCAATGGATTAAATTTCAGACCACATAGTATCTCATTTGTCCTATTTCAATATTTTAATTATTTTTAAATAATTTAATAAAATATTATTTTGATAAATTATCAATAATGTCAATTGTGATACTATTCATTTAATTTGACTTAAAAGTCATAAATATATTTTTTGAATTATAATATAATAATTTAAAAAACAGTAATATGTCATATTGATTTATAAAATCTATGTAACACTATAAATCACTCAAATTATACCACTTCTAATATTTTTAAAATCATTTATTTTATTTTTACATTGATAGAATAAATATTATGTTGGCATTGTATAAACATTTAAGGTAATTATATAATACCTAAAAACTATAAATAAGTTTAAATCATGAAAATAATTAAATTAAACTCATAATAGATATTTATATTCATTTATAACTTGATTTTTCCTTATGTAAACACATAGAATATATTTAAAACTAAGAGAGTGACATATTGTAACTTTCTTTGATTTAAATATTATATTGGTAATTTTCATGGAAAAGTATCCATTAAAAAAATAATCTTAAATCCTAATGTTATAAGGGTCAAATTAACTTCATCAAAATAAGAATTAAACTGAAATATTTTGACCTTATGGCTTAGTTTTAACCTCAATTAACCTGATTTACCCTTTACCGAGTTGATAAATTTTACCAAGGTTACTATTCACATTGAACAAAAATAAAAGTGGAATATTTAAAAAATTTGAAACTAATAATTAAAAATATGGAAAAAAATTTATCAAATTCAATATCTATAAGTGGAAGAAATTTATTTTAAAATAAATGCGCAAAACACGATGAAAAACAGTTTTTCAAAAAAATGTTTTTTATGTATAAAAACTTTTTTATACTAAATTAAATCATGAAATTGATTTAAATGGAATTAATTGAATTATTAATAATAAAATAGAACTAATTTTATTTTTAAATAATTTTAAAAAAATGAGACTTTGTAAATTCTGGAAATAAAAATACAGTTTTCAATAAAAATCTGTATTTTTCATAATTTATTGGAAAATCAATCTTTCAGAAAAATTGAAAAGTTTTGACCTAAGATAATTTTTATATGATTATTTAAAAAATGATATTATTTTTATAAAATAAAATTTATAAAATTTATAGAAATTACTTATAATATTTTCTCACAAAAATCAATAAAAATCATTTTTGAAGAAAACATATTTCTGAAGCATAAAATAACTTTACTAAAAATTAAGCACATATTTAATAAGAATTAATTAATGTAATTTTATTGATTAGGTACTTTATATATTTTTCATAATTCAGCTAAAACTATTCATACATTCCAATTTAATGGCTAGGTTATAATGGTTATATTTAAATAATAATATCTCATGGTTTGTTTAAGTTGAGTGTTGTGTGTCTTGTATGCTATCAAACCTAATTTTTTTATTTTAAAATATCAAGGTGTTACATTCTTACCCTTCAATAAATAGGGTCTTCTCAATTTAAACCTATGTTTATTAATCAATTCTTGATATATAAAAAATCATTTATAGAAAATCCACATCGTAAAAATCATTAATAAAACTTACTCTTAAATAGTGGGAAAAGGGAAGTACAAATATCACTACAAAACTAAGTTTCCAAAAAGGAGAAAATTAGTGATAAGTGAAGATGTGTACATGGAAGTAAACATTACCACCCAAGGACTGATAGATAGTGACATAGAACATGGTTAGGAGAAATTTAATAACCACAAAACTATAAATTAGTGATGGGTGAAGAGACCATAAATTCATTAGAAATAATCATAATAAGATAACGTTTTTGGTTCAAGGTAATTTTCCTTGAGTTAACTAATTATTTTACATCAAGAGAGATAACACCAAAAAAAATATACTTGATATATTTATATTTCATAAGAACAATTTCATCCTTTAGTTGTGATTTGATCAATTTACACTTCATCTCTTACTCTAGGATGATTTTTTATGCCCAAAGCACTAAATTTAACTTTTAATGGATCATAAGATTCATAAAAGAATGAAAAGTAATTCCTTCTATCTCTAGATATTTTCTAAAACCAAAATGATTAGAAAAAGTTATCTAATATTACATTAATCTCTAAAACCTCAATAATAATGCCTAAAGTTCAACTTAATCCATTCCATAAATTGTTAACTTTAATACCCTTCCAAAATATATCTGACCAAATTAAAAATCAACTTAACATTAATCCATAAAGTAGATCTTAATTTTCACATACCAAACATGTGAAAAATTTTATCACACATTTTCTTGAAACATATTAATTACCATAAATCCACAATACATGCTTCAAAAAATTAACTCTCACTTCATTCCTTAAATAAAATATCATATTATCAAGTATATTTCATAAATCCAAAAATGTTGTAAACTCCATCATAAATTAATTTATAATAAAATCACTAACCATTTTTTAGGTTACAAATATTATCCTAACTAAACATTATTAACTCAAAATCAAGAATATATTGAGGTTTATCTTTCCATTATTCATGTATTCTCCAAAATATCACCTTACCACTAAATCAGTTTTTTTGTTATCTATAATATGTTTATTGATTCTTATAACTAGAATATCATTGATAAAAAAATTTCTTCAATATAATTATTTAATCCAAATACAATAGAACTTAAATCATTCCACTTTGGTAGTAGTAATAGTATAATCTTGACCTTGATCCCTTAGATTCTTCTATGGTATATTACCATGACACTTGGGCCATTCATTTTTATAGTGTACCACCTCATTATAGTCAAAACATTGAATATTAAAGGCTTCTTTATTACCCTTTCATTCACATTAATGATGGAATTTCTCTCCACACTTGAAGTAAACTCCCATCCCCTTCAAGAAAGTACCAGGGTGTTTCTTTCCAAAATTATCACAAGTTGGAAAATACTTCTTCCCCTCCTTCCCTTTATCCATTTTTTCTCTACCATACTTTTCTTCTCTTTATTTCCTTATAATTTGAGATAATTCTCTATTATTCTTGATATCACATGATATTATTACCTAATATGATGAAAATTTTTGGGAGACTAGTGACCTTTGATGGACTGGCTTTAACCCATAAAATAAATGTCCAATATTAGTCTTTATATTATATACGTAGTCCAAAACATGCATTGATAACCTTGTAAAGTTATCTTAATACTTAACAACATTTTCAGCTTCATTTTGTCTCAGACTCAAGAATTGTCTCTCCATGTCATCTCATTATTCAATAGGAAAATATTTTTCTATTAAAAGTTCCTTAAAATACCTCAATTCCATGTTCACTATTCCCTACTCATCCTTAATGTTTTTAATCAATGATCACCATTGATCCACACCCCTTGAAAGATGATAAACTGCAATGGCAACCTTCTCTCTTTCATAACCTCCCAAAGTGAGAAGTACTTTCTATAAGGAACTTATCCATTTCTCACCTAAAAATGGATTGGTATTCCCAGTAAATGATAGAGGTTTCTGACGTATAAAGTGGTTTAACATTATTATACCACATTACAGATTATTTGGATGCTCTATATGATCAAGGTTATTGGTAATAAATTGAGTCAGCTTCCCTAAAATAGTTATAATTTGTTTATCTCCAGCTATAGTTCCAACTCCAACTTTATTATCTTTCCAAGGAGGGAAATCTCTATATGGATTACATATATTTGTAAAATCTATATTCCTTACACTTTATTCCATTTCTTAACAATGTCATACAGTAGATTAGATCATAAAATTATGAATAATAATGAAACACTTAACATTAATTGAAAATATATGTATAGCTAATTTCAAAATCATAAGCTTGGTTTCTTTGAAAATATTCTCAAATTATGTCATAGGGTTACACTCTCTAATCTATGTTTTCCTAAATCTAATTCCCAAAGTTTCTACTAAACTTTATCTAATACCAACAATAAAGACCCTGACTATAGTAGCCCAAATTCAATGGTTACTTTATTACATTGGCATTATATATAAGATATCATATCCAAAAGGACCAATTAGTTTAGTATTCTTGCTAAATTGGATAAATACTTGAATTCAAAATTACAATTGAAAACATAAAATACAACATATAATTTTCTTTGAGATAATCATTATTCCCTCTAGAATATTCTTGAATTTCAATCATAAAACACTTATTAGTATCCTAGGGAAAGGAAACATAATAAATGGGTGATCTTAGATGCTCAGTAAGGGTATGAATACAATAGAAGAGAAATAAGTCATGAATAATATGACAAGAATAAATGATGATAAAATAATTCCATATAAATATTATCATGATCTAGAAACTTATTCATGGATATTATAACAAATCAAAAAATCACATAGACATCAATAACTGATTTCATAATGATGGAATGCATAATGTTGGACATATAAAACATACCATTGAAGTTTTTTTCCAAGACATATAAAAATACTAGCATAACCTTATTTCAAGACATCTATAAAAATAGGTAAGGCTTACACCAAAACCTAATCTAGTTTATCTCATGAGACCCACCGAATCATTAAGGGGATATAGCAGGCCCTACGCATCACTTATTAAGTCTAATGAATTACTCATATGAAAGGAGAAAAACATAATCAATTTAAACATTCATAGTGAAAAACTATAATATAAAATTTCAATACGTTACCCAATCAGTAAATATAATCATAAACCTTATAGAGTAATATGGTGAATGGTATCAAAATAGTACATCCTCAGTCAAACCAACCATAAACCATCTATATAAATATAAAGGATGGTATAATTTCAACACATCCTTAGTGGATCATAAGTAAAATAAGGTTTTTTCATTATTGAATATAAATACCATAAAAATGTCATTAAAAAATCTTGCGGAATATACATTTTTCACTTTCAAAATCACTTTTAAAAACTAAAAATTTACAGAATATTAAGAAAAATATTTCTTTGAAAATAACCTCATAAAATTATAAAGGAAGATTCAAATTAACAAGTATTTTCAATTGTTGGTAATTCCATACATTCCATATAAGTTAAAAAAACATCCCTTTCATAATTTTATAAAAATATCAAAAAGTACCTCGTTCAAAAAATAAAAAGAATATTCCTTTTTTTGAAAAAAGTAAAAAATGGGTAAAAATAACTTTAAAAAAATATTTTATAATATTAAAAACATTCTTTAAAACATTTTTAAAAAACATGGACATGGAATAGAATAGATTTTTGAATGAAGTGATAAATGAATTCAGTTTTCCTCAAAACATTATTTCGGGGTCTTGAGTACTTAAAGAGAGAAAAATGAAATGAAAACTTGTAATTTACATACAGAATTATATGATAATAAAATATACTGGTTTTGAGATATAAATATCAAATAATTCTCCAAATATAAACTTAAACATAATAATCTCGAATAATGATCAAATTATGAAATAAACCCTTACCTCAAGTTTGACTTCCTCTGTATATGTCTAAATCTACTTTATAATAAATATATATTTATTATATATATATATATATATATATTCTATAAAAATACTCATACATATCATACCATATATTATTCACTTAAAATTTTTTGTCACCCATTTATTAACAATTCTCCATCAAAATCACTATTCTGGGTAATAACTGCTTCATTTTTCATATATGATTAGGTTTGGTAGTTTTGGTCATTATAATTTCATCATAGTTAAATCATGTCCAGAATGATAATAATGATAAAAATATAATATATTTTCATTATATACACATTTATATTCATCAATAAATGATAGATATAGAAAAATGATTTACGTCATTCATGGAGACGGTAGGCAGTATGTACGCATAAATATTGTTTTCATTTTTCGATAGATGGAATAAAAGAAAGATAAATAATAATTAACCATTAAATAATAACTTTATATAATATATATATTTATAAATATTATATTCATTAAATATATCCTTATTACTATCCAAGTAAAATATAATTGAAAAACAAATCACATCACTTTGTGGAGGTGCTAGTTTACACGTACACACAAGCAACATTATCATTTTCCAATGGATTAGAAGGTAAGAAGTTAGATATGATATTATAATTTAAGAAGAATAATTATGTAATAAATATAATATACAAATATTAAACTTATCATAATACCCATACATAAAATATGGTGATGAAAAGTGAATTGTATTGCTACATAGAGATGGTAAGTCGTATGTACGCATGAGCAATAATTTCACTTTATATTTGATGGAAAAGAGGATGGATAATGTTGGTTTCATAATAATAATAACATTTAAGAATATTTAGGATAAAAAATTATTATTTTATGATAAATAAAATATATTTATATGATGTAAAATAAGAATTAAAAAAAGAAAGTGATCGATTAAGGTGATTACATCTTTTTTGAAACTAATCCTTTAGATATCCTCTTAATAACTCTAGGTTTGGTATTTTGGGAATAAAAGAATCTATAGAATGAGTATAGATGAATTTTGAATATAAAATTTTAGGGTTTTTTTAATATATATGGCTCAAATTGGTCCGAATAAGTGAAAGGAGAGGTGCCCTTTTATAATTGATGTGAGTGACACTTTTATAATTTCTAAAAATATTAAATTATAATAAAGTAATTATCAACAAGAAATAATTAAAAATGGATATATATATATATATATATATATATTAGAATATAAGATATTATATGGTTTAAATATCATTAAAAAAATAAAATCTGGATGTGTTTACAAGGTGTTTTAAACCTTATCTTTTCATTTAATCCGTTAGTTAACCTATTTTAACATTAACTATGGTAAAATATGTTTCACTCTTAAAGGGTTATGATTTTACATATAAGGATAATATTGATTCATAAATGTAAAAGGGATGAAATTTTAAATCATATAGTATCCTATTTATCCTATTTAAATATTTTAGTGAATTTTAAATAATTTAATAAAAAGTTATTTTGATAAATTATCAGTAATGTCAATTTTGACACTATTCATTTAATTTGACTTAAAAGAAACAAATGAAAAGTTTTAATTAGAATATAATCCTTTAACACAACACTAATATGTTATATTAATTTATAAATTTTTTTCAACTCTATAAATCACTCAAATTATATCAATTTTAATACTTTTAAAAACATTTATTTTATTTTTCCATTAATTGAATAAATCCAGGGTCAGATTTATATAAGAATTTAAGGTAATTATATAATATCTAAAAATTATAAATAAATTAAAATAATAAAAATAATTCCATTAAACTAAAAATAGATATTTATATTCATTCATAACTTTATTTTTTCCCTATATGAACATATAAAAGATATTTAACACTAAGAGAGTGACATTTTGTAACTTTCTTTGATTTAAATATTATATTGCTAATTATTATAGAAAAGTAACCATTAAATAAATCAATTTCTAGATTAAGTTGATAAGGTTAAATTTAAATCCATGAAATATGAATTAATATGAAATATTATGACCTTATCATTTAGTTTTAACCTAGATTAACTCGATTAACCCTTTCCCGAGGTGATAAATTTTACCGAGATTACTATTAATATTGACCAAAAATAAAAGGCAGCTATTAAATTTTTTTAACCTTATAATTTTAGATATGTAATAAATTTTATCAAATTCAATTTCTATATCTAGGAGAAATTTATTTTAAAATAAATGTGCAAAATGTGATGAGAAACAATTTTTCAGAAAAATGCATTTTTATGAATAACAATATTTTTATACTAAATTGAATCATAAAATTAGATAAAATGATCTTAATTATATTATTAATTATATAATAGAACTAATTTTTGTTTGAAATAATTTCAAAAAAATGTAATTTTTTAAATTCTTGAAATAAAAATACAGTTTTCAATAAAAATCGGTATTTTTTTACTATTCATTGGAAAATCTATATTTTTAGAAAAATCTGAAATTTTAACCCTAAGATAATTTTGATATGCTGATTTAAAAAATGATACTATTTTTATAAATAAAATTTATATAATTTTTAGAAATTAATTTAAATATTTACTCACAAAAATTCATAAAAATCATTTTTGAAGAAAACATATCTCTAAAGCATAAAATAATTTTTCTGAAAATTGAGTACCTATTTCCTAAGAATAAATTAATGTAGATGTATTGGTTAGGTAATTTATATATATTTATATTTCATAATTCCATTAATACTATTCATGCCTTCCAATTCAATAGTTAGGTTATAATGGTCATATTTTAAATATAATATTTTGTGGTTCGTTTATACTCAGTGTTGTGTGTTGTGAATGTTATCGAACCTAATTTTCTTTTAAAATATTGGGTTGTTTCAAAAGTAATTTTTAATTATAATATATTTTTGAAAAATTAAATGAATGTATTAAAAATTGAATGATTCTTTACTAATAATTAACCAATGCATTTTCATTAAGTGATTCATATATATATATATATATATTTCATGATGTGGTTACTCTAATTCATACCCACCAATCCAACGATTATGATATAATATATCATGGATTGTTTAATTTCATTATTGAATGTCAAGAAATATATTGAACACATCAAATTTATTAATGAAAAATATATTCTAAAATCTTGAGGTGTTATATATAGTTTTGATTCCACCAGATCATGGTGGAATAGACTGATAACGATAATGATTTTTCACGACACAGGTAAAGGACATCCTGAGATGATATCTACAAGTCCTTTATTGACATTTATTTTTAGGTATGTCTCAATTTGGATGTTTTTAATGTTTTTTTGATTATATTAAATTAAATTGGTGATTGAATTGAAGTTTTGTGTTAGGGAGTTTTTCCAGAATGGTTTTGGGAGTACATTTTGGACATCTCGAATGCTTTTGGTTTCGGTTTTGGTACAATGAGAGTGTCGAGTGAAATTTTAATCATTAAGACTAATTAAATTGAATAATTAATTATAAATAGTGTATAATTAATTATTGTTTGTATTAATGTGAGTTAGGGCCTTAGGTGATTTAGACAATGACAATTATGCTTGGATGAGCCTAAGAAAAGCTGTTCGGTGGTGAATTAAAAAGGGAATAACTCTAAAACTAAGTTAGTTGGTCCCTTGTACATTCCCTATGATATCCATATTTATTTATATATTCTTGTCATGTGATATGTGGTGGGTGACTAGAAATTTTAATTAAAATGGTTTTTTTATTAAAAATAGATGTCTGGATGAATTGAATAAAGTACTAAGGGCCACGCTTGACCCTTCTCCATTGGCTGGTTTGCATCGGTCATTGATGGTTGAGGTCTTGATTACATAGATGTAACCTGAGATATATGGACTCCCTTGAGTGGTGTAATTATTTTATGTAAGTATAGAGTGCCTTAGTATAGGTTCCTTTTTGACCTCCGAGTAGAGGGATGCACTACCATAAAAACAGTTTTTCGCAGTGCCCCCCCTTTATCAGCGCTAACAAAAAAGCGCTGATAAAGGGCCCCCCTTTATCAGCACTTGTTTAGTAGCACTGATAAAGGGTCGGATTCAAAAAAAACTTTAAAAATATATTAATATATTAATATATTAATATAGTTATATTGTTATATAAATATAATATATATTTTTTAAATATATTTTAGATAAGTATAAATGTACGTTTACACTTATTATACTTAATATATAAGATATTTAATGAAAATGGCTTCTTAAAAATTTTAAAAAATATTTTTAATTAATAATTTGATAATCATTATGGAGTAATAGTCTTTTAATAACAATTTGAAGACTAAAAAAATTAAAAAAAATTAAAAAAAGATCCAAAATATGTTGAAAACGCATCTCAAACTTCAAACGGCCATAACTTTTGATCCGGGTGTCCGTTTGAGCTCTACCACATATCAAATCGAAGCCTGCGACAAGATCTACATCTTTGTGACCCTAGGGAACCCCGGTCAAGCAATTTTAGAGGCCAAAAGAGGCCCAAAAGGCCTCCAAAACTGAGTTTTTAGTCGGGGTACCCCAATTTTTTAACATTTTGTGGATTTTCACCCTCATTTAAGGGGGTATTATTGGATTTTCTTTGGCAGGGTCTGAATTTATTCCAAGGTATTACATTAATATTAATATTATGTCTTTGAAATTTCATCCTTTTTTATAATGCACTGCTATTTATAATAAAAAATATAACAATATATTCATATTTTTTTATATATTCACACCTAAAAATTTAATTATAAATATAAATAATAAAATATATTTACATATAAAATATATTAGCTTTATATAAATAATAACTAACATCCATTTTATTTAAAATACAAATATATGAATATTTATATACCTATATATTAATCTAACTATATATATATATTAATCTAACTATATATATATTAATCTAATTATATATATATATTAATCTAACTATATATATATATTAATCTAACTATATATATATATTAATCTAACTATATATATATATTAATCTAATATATTAATATAACTACATATATATATATATTAGTATTACTATAAATATATATATTAATATCACTATATATATATTAATATAACTATATATATATATATATTCATATAACTATATATATGTTAATATAACTATATATATTAATATAAATATATATTACTATACGAATAAATATAACTAAATATATATATAGATATAGATATATATTAATATCACTATATATATATATTAATATTACTATATATATATATTAATATAACTATATATATATATATTATAATATAACTATATATATATTATAATATAACTATATATATATTAATATAAATATATATTAGTATACGAATAAATATAACTAAATATATATAGAGAGAGAGATATATATATATATATCATGAATTGGAAGACAAATCAAAATAGAGTAGTGGTAAAGGCTTAGGCGCGCAGGGGGGAGGTCTCGAGTTCAAATCCTGGTGGAGGCAGGGGCGCGCGCGCATGGGGGAATATAGTAGCAAGCGCTGTTAAAGGGTGGAGGGGGTGCGTGGGGTGATGTACAAGGGCAGAAAAGCGATGTAAAAGGGGGGGCTCAAGCGCTATAAAAGTCCCCCCAATGGGCAGTATTTTTTAAAAAAAAATTAATTTTTTTTTATTTTTATAAATTTTTTTTTTAATTTTTTTACCTTTTATCAGCGCTTTTAAAAAAGCGCTGATAAAATGGTCCTTTATGAGCACTAAAACGAAAGCGCTGATAAAGGGGACCCCCTCTTTATTTACGCTGGCTTTATCAGCGCTTTTTCTAGCACTAATAAAGGCCATTTTTAGCGCTGATAAAGGTCGTATTTGTAGTAGTGATGAAATGATATAAGTATGAGTGGACCTAGGAGGCCTTAGTGGACCCTTGAGGTTCCTTAGAACCATTTGTATAGTGAGATGGTGGTGGGGTGAGTGTTCCTCCCCATATAGATGTGATTACTTAGGTGGGCAGAACTTGGGTAGTTTGATGACTCGTCGGGTGTTTAGATAGAACTTAGTATGACTTGCGTATTGAGAAGGTATTTTATCATTCTCTCTAGAGATATTTTCCTAGGAAGCCAGTGATGCCTTTATAATAATTTGATTATACCGAGGGACATTATACCCTCTAAGTGATAGGTGTTGATTTTTGGGACATGTTTGAGATAAGGAAACCTATGAATGGTGTTTGTGATTGATGAGACCTAGGGGATACAGATCAGTGCCCTAGTGAGATGTTAAACCTAGTTAGAGAGTGTATATAGAAAACATTTAGTTATAATTGTGGGTGTCACCATAAAACCCTAATCGATGATTTGAACCTATTTTGGTTGTGATAGTGACATCTCATGCACCTCAGTGGTTGACCTAGGATTAGGGGGATGGGTTTGGTTAAAGGCGACCCCATCATGATGTGTTATGAGATGATTTTGGGTTGGATGATTTTCCCATTGAGATGTACTGAGATGCATGGGATTCCCAATACATTCTCCTAGGATCCATTTATTAAGATTAATACTGATATTTAGGGATTTTCTAGTCCACCGGGGAATCAGTCAAGGGGCTTGATACTAATACTATTGGATTGCCTTGGATACTAGAGAATTGGCCTATGATCCTGATTCACACACACTTTATTTCCCAGGATTCCTAAGAATTGATCCTTGAGCCCGAGATATAAGATTGTAAGGGATTATAAGAATAAACTATTGATCCTATCATGAATATGTATAGTATTTCTTTAGATGCTTGGGAATTGGTTGGATGTACGATACTTGGTTGGCCTAAATTCTGGGGAACCGATCGTAATGCCTAATTTTCACATGAACCGGATTACCCGAGATGCTTGAGAATCGGTTATTAATCTCGATGCCACTAGATAACTTAGGATAATTGGGAATCATTTATTATTTTTTATGTAAAGGATTGCCTAGGGAATGATCTTAGGAATCATCCATGTGTCTAATTAACATTAATACATAATGTGATCAGAGACACCATGAAAATGGATAAAGAAGGTTTGGGTAGATCCTGGGTATTATGCAGGACACAAGGATTAGTGGTATTTATTTATTTATCTTTCCATAGTTTTATTTATTTATTAAGATTATAATATCACATGCACACCCTGCATTTTCTTGTTATGTATAGGACCTCATTGGTGGATCCCTACTAATTTGTACTCACACCCTACTCAGGTGTCCATGACACTTGGGTGCCTAACAAAACTTCACTGATTGTGGGTTTTTGTTGGGAATAGGCCCAAAGTAGCTGGATTGAGTGGGATAGATCAAATGAGTCTAGAGACTGGGATGAGGTGATTCTTGGGGATGAAATATACCGTCACGTATATTTGTTTTATTATGGTATTTATTTTTGTATATATAGTTGATTATGAGTGTTTAAGTGTTAACTCTCAAAATATTTATGATTTTTTTACTAAGTACAACATAGGGGTTAACCTAGGTTATTCTCTTGGGGATACATAATGTCAATCACTCACTATCCCAAACACTTTCTCATATTTTTGGTATTTTTAATTTTGAAAACAAAGGAATGAAATAGGGGTTGAGAGTGATGAATAAATGAAAATAAATTGAGGTAGTAAAAACTAGAAAAATATTAGCAAGAAATAACTTGGTCCTAGGGTTTAATTATTAGGTTCCATCATTTTACATTATTATCTTCTAAATTATATTTGATAGTTCATCCCATATTACATGAACTATTATCCCTTAACTTAAGTGTGAAAATTATCATGCCTAAAATATCTCTCCAATATACAAAATATCACCTCCTCTAATATACAAGATCAATGAACACAACTAAATCAAGATTACGACACATTCTAAGACCCAAATATATAATATGTTATTTTATCTCTTGAACAAACTCAAATCCATCATATAAAGAACTGCCCGAGGGAAGGGAGGTAATTGATGTTCGGTAGGGAATAAAATAAAATAGTGGGTAATAACTTATAATGATTGAAAACTATTGCATCACCCCCCCCCCCAATACACTCACTGCCCTATTACAAACAGAAAATAAACATTTATAATTGAATAATAAGAATTCATGAACACTAAGAAAACCTCCCCTAAGTCCAATCCTAGGGTTAGTTATTCACAATCATGAGTATTATAGAGGTACAATGGAGAAAAAAAAGTGAAAATAAAATAAAAAAATGAGGGTAATAAAATTAAAATAACATATATTGAAAATATAGAAGAATATTACATTATAATTCTACCCAACCTAGATTCTAAAATGGAAAAATATTTTAAATAGAGAGGAGATACTTTTTTATAGGCAAAATGGTAGTTGAATTTCTATCCAATTTCAACCTACAAAATTTTTCATGTGGTTGGGGTAGTAAATGTCCAAATATTTAAATGTGTTCTTCTTAAAAATTGTTCATATATATATTCTATATTGACTAAAAAATTTTGAACTTCATTGGACACATGTATCTAGTGTTATAAAATATTTACTTAGGAAAATATTTCTATCCAGAAGACTATTTGTATACCATTATATCAGTTTCCCATTAATTTATGACCATTAAAGTACCATAATATTGAGTTTCTATAGTTATGAAAAATTTTACACTATAATTTTTATATCTTCCTTAGAATTTTAAACTAATTTTGACCTTCCATGTATGATATGCATACTCATATTCAAAATTCATCCAACCTAGAAATAGATTACAAGGCCCAAATTGGGAGTTCCTTTTGGTAATCTTATGATTGGATTCAACTTTGGTTTCAATTAGATCAAATAGACCCCATAAAGAATTTAATTCTATAAAAAATTAATTTCATAATTTTTATCAGTTTAGAAAATGATATGGCTAAAATATGAAGCTGATTTAAAATATTTAAAATTAAAAAATTAATCAATTTTCACAATTAAGCTCAAATCATTAAAAAAATTAAAATTTGATAATTACCCTTAAAATATAAATTTGGTGGAATTTAAAATATTAAAATTCAAAGTAAAATTATTAAAAATATCTTATCTATAAATTCCACCATTATTAACCATTAAAATCTTAGTAAATTTAATGAATTCAACCTAATAAATAGATGTGTCATGCCTAGTTTCAAACACACAAACTTGAAAAGAATATAAACAAAGATTCAATCATAATTGAAAATATCACAACTCTTATAAAAGTCCTATAATTTTAATCAACTTAATTTAAGCAAAGTTTATGCTCCAGGTCTTTGAATGGAATTAAATTTAGTTGGATTAATATTTTATTAAGTGAAATTATCATAAATTGCTCTTTCCCAAGATCCTTAAACCAAATATCCATTCATCGCTTTCTTTATAAAACCAAAATTAAATTTATATAAGTCAATTATCAAATTCTTCATTTGGAATTCAATACAACCCTCACCTAAATCTATTCATTTTTTATAATTAGGAATTGTATTTTTTTTATTTTTTTCAGTGGAAGAATATCTTAGAACATCATGTGGGATCTCAATTTCTTATTTTACTCTAGTTTCCAAAGTCTTATGTGAAAGAATTTTAGGTTGTATCCCTAAGGTTATATTTTCCAAGATAATAAAGTTACTCAAGGAATATTTCAAAATTCCAATTTCCTCATGTTATACTTCTAATTCCAATAAATTTTATTCCATTTAAAAAACTTTTACCTATTCCAAAACAAAAAAAAAATCATGAAAGTAATGAATTCTTTAGAAATCGTATAAATTTAACAAGGTAAAAATCAATGAAATATTAAAAATTAGAAAGATATTTTCTCTGGGTAGGAAAATATTTAAAGCTCAAATTTCTAACCTAAAAACACACTAAAAATTAAATAAAAGAAAAAAACATGAATATTTAAAAAAACATAAAAAAAATTAAATACACACATTATTCCTAAAAAAAGGTTAACATCCCCCAAAAATTAATATTTAACTACCACTCAATTTAATATCAAATATAATTTATAAATATAATAGTAGAAAAACAAAAGGGAAATAAATATATAACCAGACTTTATTTTTGAGTGGCACCCTTGAGTAATGATCCTAGATACTACCAATTTAGACCTAAGAAATTAAGACAAAAGAAAAATTAAAAAAATATTAAAAAAAATAAAAATTATTAAAAAGAAAAGATATGGGGTAATAGTATATATTTTGGGTGAAATACCCCAAAGCGGTGTTATCTTTTTACTGCCCCTAGTCAGGAAGTGTAGTTGGTCATCCCCAATCTGAAAGTGGATGTGTCTTCTTATTCATGAACCACCAAAATGTTTTCCTTCCAATGTTAATCTCTTCAGACTGGTTATTGAGGAACCCAAGGATATAGTTTAGTAGTTAGATCCTCATTGTAATTCAATATAACTCATATGGTGGGGGAAGTAATATGGATGGGTTGTCCTCCTTTGATATGGCATAAATCTTGACCACTTTAACTTCATCCAGTTCCTAATCATTTGAAGATGTTGTATCCATAATTTTAGGAGAGGTAAAGTTAGTGATAATTTCACTTTTAAGTGAATTAAATAAAAATTAATTAATATAGAAATATTCCCCTTCAAGTAAATAAGCTTGGAAGTTTATTTATTTATGAAACCACTGATAATTATTTATTTTCTCCCTCTAAAAATTGTTCAGTCCGATTGAGGATCTTTCATTGTTCCTCATCAGATACATCATATTTTTATTCTTTATCCTCCAAGTTAGTCCAAGTGATGCCCGAACCTAAAAAATTAAAATAGCGGGAGTTAATTCTCAACTCGGTTTTAATAAAATTAATGGAAATTGATTTTAATAAAGTATTGACTCCCTGAGTTGGTTCAAATTCCAGTTCTTTTTATTTTCTAATTGCCTCTTAGAGTTGGGTTGTTATCGATAGAGGTAGGTATTAAATCTATTTTATCTTCTATTAAAACTCTATTTTATTATTGTTTTATTTTTATAAAGTGATAGAGAGGTAGTGAGGTGCTTATTCTTAATTTTCAAATATGATAGAATCACTTCCATTCTTAACTTCAAAAAAATATGACTAATATTCTTCCAATTCATATTGATCTCCCATAATTACATCTACTGACATGTCTTCTTCAAGAACCTCTTTAAGTAATGGTCATTAGAAGTAAAAAGGATCTTCACATAATTCCTTTTCTTCATATTTGTGTTCTTAAATAGAAAATATGAGTGGGGAAAATTATTCCTTTACCGATTATAGTTATTGTTGTTCCTTCTACTACTCTTGAGATATATGGAAATATTTATTTATCCATTATATTTTTCTCTCTAGGTTTGGTGTGACTTTTTTAAGTCCATGAAACTGAGATTTTCCTTCATTATAAATTTATTCTTCTTATCTAAAGTGATAGTAGTCATTCCATGTATAATAATTTCACTTTGAATACATCATAGAAAAAAAAAATTGTTTTTTTGAGTTTTTTTAAAGAAATAATATATTCACAGAACAAAGAGAAATAATTAGTAAAAACTACTTGGGTCCCTGACAATGATTCCAAGTTTGATAAGAATTGTCATGCATGCTCTAAAAACATTTATGGTTTTTTATCTAAGTGAATAATTGGGGTCGACATAGTTCATTATTTTAAGGAGAATTTGTGTCAATCACTCACTATCCCAAACAATTTTTTATATTTTTGGAATTTTTTATATTTGAAAATAATAGAATGAAATAGGGGTTGATAATGATGAAATGAATGAAAATAATGTAAGCTAGTAAAAAATAAACAAATTTTAATGATAAAGAGATGGTCCTAGGTTTGAATAATTAGTTTTCATCGAATTCTATTATTATTGTTTAAATTCTATTTGATAGTTCATACCATAATATATGAACCACTATCCCCTTCTTTGAGTGTGAAACTTAGCATGCCTAAGAGATATATTCAGAACACTAAATCTCACCTCCTCTAATAGTGAAGATAAATGAAGAGACCTAAATTGAGTGTGTGAAACCTTCTAAGACATGACTCTATTTTATATCGTTTCATATCTTGAATAAACTCAACTCTATCATATGAAGAGTTTCTTGAGAGAAGGGGTGGAATTTATGTTTGGTAGGGAATGGAATAAATAGCAGATAATATCTTGAAATAATGGAAAATAATTACATTAACCCTCATCAAACCCACTAACATATTAAAAAAAATAAAATAGACATTGATAATTGAAGAATAAGAATCTAAGATCACTAAAAAACCTACCTAAGGAAAATCCTAGAGTTATTTACTCACCATCAAGAATATTATAGATGTATGATGGAAAAACACAAATGTGAAAAAAACAACAGAGATGAGAGGAAGAAAACTAAACTAATATATATTGAAAATCCAATAGACTATTACAGTATCATTCAACCCAATATATTTTATAAACTGTAAAAATATTTCAAATAGAGAGGAAATAATTTTTTATAGGCAAAAGGGTGGCTGAATTTCCCTCAAATTTCAACCTATGAATTTTTTGCATGGTTTGGGTAGTAAATTAGAGAATATGAAAATGTTTTATTCTTGAAAGTTTTTAAAATATCTATCATCTATCAACTAAATTTTTTTATCTTCATTTTACATGTTTATCTAGTGTTATGATATATTTACTCCAAAAAACATTTTTGGCATAAAAAATTTTTTTATTCTAATTTTCTAGTATCTCATTCAATTAGTAACTTGAAAGAGTTAGAATATCAATTTATAAAATTATGAAAATTGTTCCTATTAATGATTTCTATCATCCTTAAAATTGTCATCTCATTTGTATTTTCCATGTTTGATATGTGGGCTCATATTTAAAAAATTTACATTATAGGCACAGATTTTAAGGCCCAAATTATGAGTTCCTTTAAGACCTCTTATGATTGGAATCATATTTTGGTCTAGTTTTATGAAATGTATCTGGTAAATTATTTAATACTAAAAAATAGGAATTTTACAATTTTTATTAGTTTAGAAAAATTTATGACTAAAATATGTAACTGATTTAAAATACTTAAAATTGCAAAATCAAGCCATTTTCACAATTAAGCTCAAATCATTCAAAAAACCTAATAATATGATAATTACTCACAAAATATAAATCTAGTGGGATTTAAAAAAATCAAAATTAAAATTAAAATTATTGAAAATATTTTCTATGTTATTTATCCTGATGGGTGGTCAGCGAGTTTGTATGATTGTATGCTTCTGTATTTATATTTGATATAACATGTCATGTTTTATCACTTATGATTTTTTTTGGTTTATGTTATGGATTATTTTTAGTTATTTTATTTTATATCACACTCTAATATGGTGGTATATTCTCTCCATGATATTTCCCTAGAACCCCACTACTGGTCGATAGCCTATGGCATACGGGGAGGTGCACCTAATGTCCAATAACTCTCAGATTCAGTCGCTATTCAAAGTTAACTAGGGTAGGGAAATTACAAACTGATATCGAATCTATGTGACCGATATCACATAAATTATTATATTTATATTTTTTATTACTATTTGGATAGATGGTAGACATGTTACATAGGAATGTATCAGAGATTGTCATGGATATTAGGTCGGTGCATCGAAAAAACCTTTTTGTTAGTAAGTCCAAGTTATTAGGGATATGGGATTTCTTATCTTGGTTTCTAATGGTACATTTTTAAAGACTCTAACCCCAATAGCCCAAATTTGGTGGTTAATTTATTACATTGGAACTATATACAAGGAATCACATCCTAGAGGACCGAATAGTTTAGTAGTCTTGGTAAACTTGATACATACTTCAAATTCACATTACATTTTAAAAAATAAAACACACAAAGTGTTTTCTTTGATAACTCCATTATTCTTCATATTTTATCACTTTATACGAATAATGAAACACTTCCTAGTATCCTGGGGAAAATAAAATATAATAAAGGGGTGATCTCAGATGCTTAGTAAGGGTAATTGTAAAGTGGAAGCTACCATGAATAAATAACAGTAATCAATATGACAAGGTTAATAACTAAAAAAATCCATTTAAATAATAAATTGAGAACAATATGGAAGGAATAAATAATGATCAAATAAATATATATAAATAAATATATGAGATTAAAACTTATCCATAGATATTCTAACTATTCAAATAATCACATGGACATTAATAACTAATCTCATAATGAGGGAATGCATAATTATGGACATCTAAAACCTACTTTCAAGACATTTTACAAGAAAATTTACATATTTGGGTAAAAACCTATCTAGTTTGGATAACTTTTTTGTATCATGATACCCATCGATACATATAGGGGCTATCTATAACCGGTTCCCACCCATCAATTACTAAGTCCAATTCATTCCTCATATTAAAGGGGTGAAATATAATCAACATAAACATTCATATTGAAAAAATAACATATTAAATGTTAATACTTAACCTAATAAAATAATCATAATCATAAACCATCTAGATTAATATGGTTAATGGTAATAAAATTTTATATCCTTAGTCAAACTGATCATAAACCATCCAAAGAAACAATAAGGATGATATTAATAAAACATATCTCTAGCGGATCATAAGTATAATAAAGGGTTGATGTTATTTATGAATATAAATACCATAAGAATATTATTAAAACATTTTTTTATGAAAATAAACTTTTAAATTTTAAAATATATTTTTTTTAAACTAAAATTTTCCAAAAATATTTTGAAAATACCTTTCTTTAAAAATAACCTTTAAAAGATATAAATTAATATTTAAAATATTGAGTGTTCATGATGGAAGGAAATTATGTTCATGCCATACACATTAAAACAATGATTCCTTTCACATTTTTTGGTAAAATCTAAATGGTCATTATTTTAATAAACATTTTTAGAAAACATATATTTTTATTAAAAAGGATTTTCAACTAAAGAGAGAAATAAAGTAGGGTTTTCTTAAAAAATCAATTATTTTAAGTAAAAAATAGTATAAATGGTATTATTACTTGAAAAGTTCATGAATAATCATAGGATAATGAAATATATTGGGTTTATTATATAAATACAAAATAATTATCCTAGGGATACTTAAATAAAAACAATCTCGAATAATGATGAGATTGTGAAATAAACCCTTACCACTTTGGTAACTTTTAAATTATAAGACCTATGAAAGAAATAACTTAAAATAAAACATCAAACACCATTAATAGAAATATATTCAAGATATAACATATCAAAATAGGTATTATATACACCCCACAAATGAATAAGTTGTGAATATGGTGTATGTCTCATGGAAGTACAAGTGAGACCCGAAATCCTTACATTAGGTTCGACTTCCTTTGTATATCTATGAACATCCTATATAATAAATATACCTTTATTATAAATATATTAAAAATCCATAATCATATATCTCATACAATATATGATTTACTTATAGTATTTTATGACCCTTTTATCAACAATTATTTGTTAAAATCATTGTTCCGTGTGATAATAGCTTCGCTTTTCAAGTATGTTTTGATTTAGTAATTTTGGTCATTTTATATTTATCATGATTAAATCATATATTTTTTTAACTATTATATAAATATAATATATATTCATTATATATTTATTTATAGTAATCTATAAAAGTTAGATATAGAAAATGGATTACCCCATTCATGGAGATGGTAGGTCGTACGTACGCATTAACATTGTTTCCATTTTTATCAATAGATGGAATGAAAGGATAATAAATATTAATTAATCTTTAAAAAACATTATTATTTAATTTATATCATCAAATAAATCCTTATTATAATCTATGTAAATATAAAATGCAAAACACTTCAATCGCTACGTAGAGGCGGTGGTCTACACGTACACACGATTGAAGTTATTATTTTCAAACAGATTGGAAGGTAAGAAGTTAGATGTGATATTATATTTACATAATTATTTTTAGTTTTTAAATATCAAATATATTTAATTAAATTTATCCTTAATTACTTCCATTTAAAGAAAAAGTAAAAAATGAATCACATCACTTCGCGAGGCGGTAGTCCGCCGTACACACGAGCGACATTATTATATCCCACCAAAAAATGGAAAGTAAGAAGTTATATGTGATATAATAATTAAATAATTATAATAATTTTATAATTATTATATAAATATGTTAAATTAATCGTTATATCAAACATTTAAATGTGGTGATGGAAAACAAATTACATCGATTCTTGAGGCGATAGTCTGTCGTACAAACAATTGACAGTTTTGTTTCTCATTTGATGGAAGTGAAGATTTATATAGGTTATTAAGTTAACATAATAACATATCATTATATTTGATATATTTGTTTTATTATATTATCATTATTTAAAAAGATTTTAAGTAGGTTTAAGAATAAATAAAACAAATACGCACGTTAATAATTTTACCTCTTCTTCAAGAACTCTTTTAGGTTTATACCTAAATCATTCCTATATTAGACTTATGATAAAAATAAGGACTATAGAATATTGTAATAGTATTATGGAATGGATTTGGATAGGTATTGGCTGAACCAAATGGTTTTGGAAGTGTGAATAAGAGAGGATAGGGGTGCCCTTTTATAAGTGGGGGAGAGGACACAATTGGTATTTTTGAAAAGAAAAAGTGATACCCATATTTTTATCATTCCAAAATCCAAAAAATGGGTAATTATCCAATATTATAGTTTATAAGGTTGAAATATGTCCATAAAATGGGATTTGGACAATTTTTAGGTCATTTTAACCCTTATCTTCTTAGTTTAACCCACGGTAAACCCATTTTTACCTTAACCGTGGCAATTGATTTTTAATGTTTTTACCATATATTAAGGTAAAAAATTAAGTTAAACTAATTAGATAATATAAATTATTCTTATCAAAAATATGGAATCTATTTTTCTAAATTCAATTCACACAATTGGTAGGATTTAATTTAAAATTAAACTGCAGACGCGACGAAAGAGCGGTTATCCAAAGAGAAAATTATCATAAGTATAAAATGTTTTAATATAAAGTTTTCATATAAAATTTATTACAATGACCTAAATTAATTAAATTTAAATGAAATTGAACTAATTTTACTTTAAAAAAATTAAAATATATTTTAACATTTTAAATATTTTAAATGAAAGGTAGTTTTCAATAAAAAATTAATATTTTCACTATTGATAAAAAAATAATCATTTCATAAAATTCTCAAAAAATAACCCTGAGATAATTTTTAAATATATATTTTAAAAATTAAGTTTTTTTTTCAAATAAATTTTCTAAAAGTGGTAAAAATTAATTTTAAATTATGTGCGTAAAGCACGACTAAACCACCTTTTTGAAAAATATCGCTTTTTCAGAAAACATTTCTTTTTATTTAAAATGATTATTATTTTATTTATAATCAATATATAAACATTAAATTTAATTTATACATGTTTAAACCATATAATTTTTATAATTTAGTTATTCCTATTCATACCCACCAACTTAACAGCTTGGTTATAATGGTCATGTTTAAATAATAATATTTTATTAGAGTATCATGTTTCATTTAAACCCAATGTTGTGTGCATCACAAGATATCAAAGAAATTGAAATTATTTAAAAATAAATATATATATCAAAGTATCAGTGCATTACATTCTATTCTAAAATTGGTGTTGTGTGTCATATATTCTATTTAACATGAGGTTCTGCTTTTAAAATCTCAAGGTGTTACATTCTTCTAAACTTTAATAAATTACATCCTTGCAATTTAAACTTTTTCTCGATAATCAAGGGTTTGAAATTTGAAAATACCTTTGTTGGAAATAGCACATCATAAAAGGGTTAATAAAACTTTGACTTGATAATAGAGAAAGGGAAATATAAAGGTCATCTGGAATAACACATAACTAGGTTTCCAAATATGAGAACATTAGTGGGAAGTGAAGATGTAGACATGGAATAAAAACATAAATAATTATAGGGAGTGATAGATATCATTTATCACAAGAAAGTGTGTGATACAATTAAGGTTAATGACCGTAAAAACATAAATATATAAAGGGTAAAAATACCATGAGTTCATCATAAATGATGGTACTAAGATAACATTTTTTTTCAAGAAAATTTTCCTAGACTTTAGGAATTCAATTACTATCTAAACTAAGAACATAAGGAAATATACTTACTTTACAAGTATAATTTCATCCTTTAATCAATTTCCACTAAAATATCATATTTTTATCCAAAAATTGAGTATTAAAGTTGAATTTTTCATGTTCAAAGCATTGAAATTAACTTTTAACAAGTCATAAGATCCATAAAATAATGATAAGTCCTTCCTCAGATATTTTCCAAAACCAAAATGTTTAGCATGATTTATCCAACAACTCCAAAATTTTAAATTCATCTATTCCATAAATATTTATCCTTTAGACCTTTCCAAAATACTTTTTACTAAATTCAAAGTCAAAAAATTTATAAGTAAGGTCACTAAATCAAAATTATATTCCCTAGAAAAAATAAAGTGGCTCTTAATATCACATTACAAATATGTAAATACCTTTATCACCATAAAACCTTAACAAAAACATGTATGTGCTTCAAAAAAATATTTTTCTCCTTATTCCTTTAATAAAATCTCAAATTATTGAATTCCAAAAAATATAGTAAACTCCAAAAAATATAACTTAAACCATAAAATAACTCATAAATTTCAAAGTCAGAAATACTACCCCATAAACATATATTTGTCATTATTATTTCAACATCATACATATTTTAAGGTTTATCCTCCCTTAATCACGTGTTTTCCAAAAAGATAAACTTTCTGTTGTATCGCTTTTCTTGGTCATTATTACCATTTAACATATTCTCTAAAATCTTTAAAGAAAAATTACTATAATCCTTATACATTTCATAATTTTTATAAACAAAATATCATTGATAAAATAATCCTATAACATAATTTTTGAATCCAAACACAAGCACATTAATCATTCCACTTCATCTTTAGTAATAACATAAACTTTACCTTGATCCCTTAGTTTCTTCTAATGTATATTCCCTTAATGCTTAGAAAATTAATTTTTTTAGTTCTCCATCTCCTTACAATTGAATAATTTCACATTGGAATATTATTTCCTTCCTTTACAATCACGAGCATGGTAGTCTTTCTCTCCACACTTGTTGAAAATTCACATTCCCTTAAATCAAGTATGAGAGTGTTTCTTTCCACAATTATCACATGGGTGGAAATCCTTCTTTCCCTTATTCCATTTGTAAATCATTTTATTTGTTATCTTTTTCTACTCTTACTTCATTTAGAATCCAAAATACTTGGATAATTTTTTCTCTATCTTTATACCATATGATACTATTTCCTCATATGATGAGAAATTTTGGGATACTAGTTACCTTTGAAGAACTATATTAATCCCATAAAATAAATGGTCAATATTTCTCTTTGTATTACATATGTATTCTATACAATTTCTTGAAAACATTGTCTTAGTTAGACCAAGTGAGTTTCACAAATGCATTCACACAGACATCAGTTGTGAAAAAAAATATTCTTATGTGAATTGGTAATGTTAACATCGGTTTTCTAAAGAAATAACTGGTGTATATAAGTCCAAGGGATATTTTTGAAAGATTTATAATTTCATGAAAGTTAAGAGGTTTTCAATACAATTAAAGTTTCATTAAAGTTGGGAGTTTCATAGCACAATGAAATTTGTGCAAAAGTGTGGAGTTTTATGACTCAATGAAAGTTGTGTGAAAACTGAGGAATTACATGAAAATTTAAGAGTTTCACGAAAAATAGTATTTGGAATTAGTATCAATAGAATAGTACAGAAAGTGTTTGGCACTCATTGCAGTACTTACCAAAGGAATTTGGTATTCATTGAAGACAAGTTCAATAGGGAAAGTGAAGATGCTTCAATGGTGATGTTCACAACAATTTTTTAAAATAGAGGTGTAAAGGTATGTAATACCCTAATATTTTATAATATATTTCTATTTAAATAAATTTTATTTCATTGATAGTTTGTGTCACGCCTAACACTGAGTTTTAACAAACCACATTATACTATAAAAATATTATTATTTAAATATGAAAAATAACCTAGACATTAAATTGATGGGTATTAATAATATTAAATACGTAATGAAATATATATAAAGGTCCTAATAAATATAAATTAGTTGATAAATTCTTATTAAATAATCACTCAATTTTTAGTAAAGTCCTTTTATAGATCAAAAATATGTTTTCTTTAAAAATTATTTATATTTCTTTTTGTGAGAAAATATTATAATTAAAATTTAAAAAATGTATTTGATAAAATTATATTCATTTTTAAATCATAATATTCACATTAACTTATGGTGAAATTTTGGTATTTTTCTCAAATAATTGATTTTCAGTGAATAGTTAAAATTACCCATTTTTCAAATACTATCATTTATTTTCATTAAATAAAGTAATTTAAAATCCCCATTATATTTTTTATTTGGTATTAAACTCACACAATTTATATTTTATTTAGAATAATTTAATTAATTTCATTTTAATCTATAGTTTTCGTGATTTTGGTATAAATCTACTTTTATGCTTGAAAACACATTTTTTTTTAAACTATGTTTAAGTGCATAATGTTTTTTCATTTTAATTAACTAAAATAAACCCTAATGAGGAATGATTTAAATTAAATTTATATTATATATATATATATATATCTATATGAATTTAAATTCATATAATGAAGAGTATTATTCATAGAGTTAATGTAAAATCATTTTTTCCTTGAAAAATACATTTTCCTGAAAACCATTTTTCATTGTGTTTTGCACACTAATTTTTAAAATATTTTTTGGTACTTTTAGAAAATTTATTTGAAAAAATGGAATTTATTTTTGAAATAAACATGTAAATTTATCTTACATTTAATTTTTTGAGAATTTTCTGAAGAGATTAATTTTTCAATGAATAATGAAAATACTTAATTTTTTAAATTGTCGTTTCGTTTAAGGAATGTTAAAAGTTACATTTAAAAAAATTTAAGTAAAAATGATTCAGTTATATTATAATTAATCAATTTTAGGTTATTTTAATCAATTTTATTTTGAATTTTTATATTAAAATAAATTACTTATGAAAACTTTTCTTTGGAAAACCTATTTTTCATCACATCAGTAGGTTTGATTTTAAATTAAATTACGCCACTTATATGAGTTTAATTTGGTAAAATGGATTTCATATTTTTAATCACAATAATTTATATTATAAAATAAGTTCAACTTAATTTTTTTTCATAATGAATAATAAAATCTAATAAAAATTAATTATTGTGGTTAAGGTTTAAACGGGTTTACTGAGGTTTAAACCAAAAGATAAGGTTAATATTTTCAATTAAACTTTTCCAAATACTATTGGATAGACATATTTAGACCTTATATTATCCAAAGTTTTAATATATATCTATTTGGAATCATTTTTCTTGGGAATTATTTTATCATTTCGGATTCTTCTAAGAAATTTTCAAGTGGGTTCCCTCCCCCACTTATGAAAGGAAACCTCTTCTCCTCTTCTATCTGCACTTCAAGATCCTTATTTCAAAAAATTATTACCCAAAACTCTTCCTTAAATCCATACCCATCACCTATAGTCCCTTTATTGATCATAAAACCATCCTAGGAAGGTGTTAGGTATAAACCTAAAGAGGTTCTACTAGAAAAGAGGTGTAGTTCTTAACCGTGCATTTTCATTTTATTTCTTCTTCCACCTCACTCAGATATTCTCAAAATATGATGAAATAATAACATAATTATCTTAAATATAATAATATTTTATTATGTTAATTTTATAACCTATATCTATCTCCTCATCAATCTAATGGGTAACGAAACTGTCGAGTGTGTGTGTGGAGGACTACCACCTCGCGAACCAATGTAATTTTTTTCCATCGCCGCCTATCACAGATTAATATAATGATATATTTAAATTATATATATTATATTCATGAAATAATTATACTTATTTAATTATAATATAACATCTACCTTATTACCTTCCATTTTTTTGAAAAATGATAATGTCTGTCGTGCGTACGTATGGACTACCGCCTCCATGAAGCGATGTGATGTGTCTTTTATTTTATTTTTACATGGATAGTAATAAAGAAATATTTAATTAATATATATTATATATATGATATAAAAATAATTTTTTAAAGTTGAATCAATATTTACCTTTCTTTCATTCCATCCATTGAGAAAATAGAAACAGTGTTCATGCGTACGTATGACCTACCATCTTCATGAACAGTGTAATTCATTTATATATATATAAATTTTATGGATGATAATAAATATGTATATAAAAAATATATATGATATTTATATAATTATTAACATTATTTATATGATTTAATCTTGATCACAGTGTAAGGGCCAAGACTACTGAATCAAAACATACATGAAAAACGAAGCAGTTATCACCTATAATGGTAATTTTAATAATTAATTGTTAATAAATGGGTGATAAAAGGTTATAAGTAAATAATATATGGTATAATATATATGTTTATGGTTTTATAATATATTAATAATAAACCTATATTTATTATACAGGAGGTTCTATCGTGTATTAAGGAATTCAAGACTTGAGGTGAGAGATTTTCGTCTCACTTTTATTTCCATGGGAAACATGCCATATTCACCAATTTTTTCTTTTTTGTGGTGTATATACTTCAAATTTTACATTTTATATTTTGAACTTATTTATTTTAATGATATTTAAAGTTTCATGTAAATTTATTCTTGTAGGAGTCCTGTGATTTAAAATTTACCAAAGTGGTAAGGGTTTATGTTATAATCTCATTGTTTATCAGGATTATATATGATCAAGTTTATGATGATGAAATATTATGATATTTATCTCAATAAACTCATTTCATTTATTATCTTATGGTTATTGTTTTATAATACATGTTTTCCTTTAATTTTACTCACTTTATGTGCTTATTAGTGTGAAATAATTTTTTTAAGTAAACCCGACTTTATTTCTCTATTCGATCAAAAATCATTTCTCCTCTATGTCCATGTTTTCTAAAAATGTTTAAAATAATGATTTTTAATATTCTCAAAATATTTTTTAAATCCATTTTTACCCTTTTTTACTTTTTTAAAAAAAATAAAAGGAATATTTTAATCTTTTTCTGAATAATGTACTTTTTATTTTTTACCAAAAATGTGAAAGGAATATTTGTTTTAACGTGTAAAAAATGGATAGTATTTTCTTCCATTATGAATACTCAATGATTTAAAGCTTTCTTTACAAGTTTCCAAAGATTTTTTAAAATAAAATTTTTTATTTAATATTTGGTAAATTTTTAGATTTTAAAAAAGTAATTTTTAAATTAGAAAGGTTATTTTACTAAAGAATTTTTTTTAATGATATTTTAATGTTATTTCTATTCATCAATGATCACCTGGATCAACCTTTGCATGAAAAAGGGTCTAGCAATCTCTGAAATCGAAATAGACTCCATTATTGAGCACAACTCCTTGAAAGGGTACATTTAGTCTCCTTGGTTGATTAATTATGTCATTAGAAAATGTATAAGAATGATTAATACTGGAGTAAGTATCCTTCACACCTGGAGAGAAGAGAACATGGTCACAGATCACTTGGCCTCGGTGGACGTCAACAGTATGGAGGAGGTGTTTCTTCACACTGTAGGGAGTATCCAACCCAAGGGGATTGACTGTATCAAAGGGGATTCATTGGGTCTTCATCACTTCAGACCACCCTAGTCCATCTTGGCTAGGGGGTCTTCCCCCGGGTTCTCATCTGTTTTTCTTGTTTTTCCATTTCCCTTCTTTTTTTTCCTTTGTACTTTTCCCCTTTTTCAATAAAAAATTACATGATGATGATTATATGATGGGTGGTATTGGAATTATATATCCCTCCAATGCATTGGGTAAATATGGATAAATTGATAGGTAAATATTTTATGTGTGAACATGATTTCATGTTCAAAATTTAATGTGTGAACCAAGATTTTATGTCCATAATATTAAGTATAAACCTAGTTTTCATGTCCATAAGTTTATGGGTGGACCGGGATTTCATGTTTATAAGATTATGCATGGACTAGGTTTTAATGTTCATAAGTTTATGAGAGGGATTAAGTTCATGTATTTAACTTAATGAGTGAACTTTTTTCTATTTATACATGTTCAAAATGTTATAATCTTATGTTTTTCTACATTATAATGTCTATTTTATGTTCTCATGACTCATGTTCATTGATTTCCTTTATGATTCATATCTTATGAACAATCAATATTTATGCCATGACTCATGATTATGATCTATGATATGTAGTGTATGGTTTTAAAATGTTAATATCATGTTCTCATATCCCTATTCTCATGTTATGCCTAAGTTATCATTTATATTACTCTTTTTTACCCTTACTAAGCATCTGAGCTAACCCTTTCTTATGTATCCTTTCACTAGGTTAGGAAGAAGGCTTTAAGTAGGGTATTTATAAGAATATTACTATATGGGAAGATAGTTATGGGAGATTTTGAAGATATTTAAAGAAATAAGAAGATTTTGTATCTAGTATCCAAATACACTAAACCTTTATGGTCCTTGATCATGTTTTTGTGAAATGTATTGAATATTCATCTAAAATATAAAGTATTTATGTATGAAAATACTAGGTTGCAATATTTATTATTAGAGGAATGGTTCAGTCAACCTTTGGAACTATAATTATAAAAATTTAGTGAGAACACTATGGATAAGTATAAGGATAAGTTTAAGTATAGGAAAATATCCTGAAATTTTGGTGAAGGATATAACGAGTGGTTTATAAGAGATACATCCATGTTTAGATACTATAAGTGGATGTGGATCTAGAATAATTATACCTATGGGTAATAACTCTAAAAATAGCACATTGGGATTTAACTTAATATTCACCTAGTGCATGATAATGGACCTTGTTTCACACCGAGTTTTACACTCTCAGGTGATATTTTTTTGAAATTCACAAACTCTTTACAAACCATAATGAAGTATTAAGATGGATTATGACCATAAATTACCTTGGTTAAACCTAAGTTGTAATATATTTAAAATAAGGTGTCATCATTTAGACATCCTATAAATTATTTTTTATGATTAAGTGGTTTCCCACTATGATTATTGTTTCTCACATTAGTCGATGACTCAAACCTAAAGAAATCATGTGAACAGAAAATGTGATAGCCGATGAAATTACCATCCTCATGAGAAATAAAATTTATTAGAATCTATCATGAAATATTTTATGACTATTATCACTCAAATCTCTCAAGTTATAAGTGGTAACATGGGTCATGCTGAACTTTTGAATTTACCAAAGATGGAGAAACAAGTCATTGAATCTTTTATGTGACAACATCCACCCTTCTTCTATGGGACTTCTAATCCATTGGTTATTGAGAAATGGATCAATGTAATGGGAAAGATATTTTCCAATCTTTAATTCACAAACTATGAAAAATATGTCCTAACCATTTATCATTTTGAAGGTGAAGCAGATCGATGGAGTAATATTATTAACAATATAATGAAATAGAATAAAATTGACTCCATAAAATGGGATGAGTTTAAGAAGATATATTTCAGTAAGTACTTACCTGAAATTTTACATAAAAAAATATAGAAGGAATTCCTTGAGCTTAAGTAGAAGGATGATGAATCTATTTATACTTTTGAATAAAATTATATAAGACTTTCAAGGTATGATTCTGGTTTAATCATCAGCCCTAAAATAAAAATTGATTGATTATTTAGTGGTTTGAAAATGAGTCTTAATAATTCATTAGAAATAACAGAATCTAGAAGCTATGGAGAAATCATTATATATTCACTCAAAGTTTTAATAGAATATTTAAACCCTCATGGTTTTGGTGATAAGAAAATGAATAAATATTTTTATTGAAGCTATAATGGAATATCACATAGAGAGAAGAAAACTTTTACACCTCTTACTTTCAAAAAATGTGGGAACACTCAAGTGAATAACTTACAGGAACAAGACTATGTTTTAAGTGTGAGAAACCTAACCATCGAGTAAAATACTATCGAAGTAATATGAAGAAGGTATTAAATAAATGGAATAAAGAGAGGGATCGACAAAATACACCATCCATACATTAGGGCTATAGATGAAAGGAGTTTTCGAATTTTGAAATTCAATTCCCTAATACAAGGGATAATGAGGATAATAATCCATAAAAACCTCTAAATAAAAAGGACAAAAGGGAAATTTTATATGATAAAAACAGCTGAAGTGAATCATGATAATTAGGGAACACATATCCTCTACTCCAGAGTTCAGAATTTCATATTGGAGTTTGTATGAATAATCCTTATAAAAAATCTTATTATTCATCCTTTAATTAAATTTTATGTAATTCCTAACATTGAATATCTCCCTCTATATAGATTATATAATAATGAAATCACATTTGATATTTCGAATAAACATATGATCATATATCAGTGCAAGGATGAACCCAATATTCCTATGAAATTTATTTTTGTATAAGATATGAGATTATTTAATAAATGAAGGGTGAATTATATTTTGGAAGCATATCTAATTTTAAAGTGACATTATTTTGGAAAAGGTTTAGGGTATATAAATTTTGGTATGAGAATTTATGAGTCATTAAAATTATTTCAAGATAATTATTAAGTTGATCATAAAAGGACATAAGATCAAATTATTCCAATATTTGGGGTTAAATTTTGGTCAAATTTATTTTGGAGGAGCCTTAAGGTTAAATATTTTTAAAATGGTTTAATTTGAACTTTGGGTGTTATTGTTTAATTTTTAGAACTTAATTATTTTTATTTATCCATATTGGATAATTTATGCTAACCATTTTAGTTTTGGTAAATTGATAGTAGAAATAACCTTACAAAATTTTATGGAATTAATGATCCATTAAAAGTTCATTTAGGTTATTCTAGAATTAAAAATTCATCTTTAATATTCATTTCTTAGAGTAAGATATTAAGTGGAAATTGATCAAAGCACAATCAAAGGATGAGATTATTCTTATAAAATAGAATGAAATCAAGTAAGTATATATTCACATTAAAATTACTCAATTTTAGGAAAAGGATCTTGAAATAAAAAAATTATACATTTACCTTCATTTTTGGTGAATTAATGGTCTTTCCACCCATCATAGATTTATAGCTTTGTGGTCGCTAACTTTCTCCTAATAATATTCTTTATCACTCTATATTAGTACTTGGGAATTAGTTTTCTCTTCCATGTCCATATTTCCACTTCACACCAATTTTATCTTATATGTAAACCTAGTCGTTTGTTATTCCATAGGACCTTCATATTTTCCCTTTCCAAATTTTTAAAAGGAAGTTTTATCAACACTTTATAATGTGGATTTTCTGCAAAGAAATTTTCAAATTTCAAACCCTTGATTACCAAGATCAAGTTAAAATTGTGAGGATGAAATTTACTTAAGGGGGTATAATGTAACAGCCTAATATTTTATAATATATTTCTCTTTAAATAAATTTGATTTCTTTTATAGCTTTCATTACATGCAACACTAAGTTTTAACGAACCACAATATACTATTAAAATATTATTATATAAATTTAAATGTTATAACCTAGACATTAAATTGGTAGGTATTAATAAGATTAAATAATTTATGAAATATATATAAATTTCCTACTCAATATAAATGAGTTGATAAATTCTTATTAAATAATAACTCAACTTTTAGTAAAGTTGTTTTATTCATAAAAAATATGTTTTCTTCAAAAATGTTTTTTATTGATTTTTGAGAGAAAATATTATAATTAATTTATGAAACATTTTGAAAATGTATTTTATAAAAATATATTCAATTTTAAATCATCATATAAAAATTCACTTGGGGTTAAATTTTGGGATTTTTCAAAAATGATTGATTTTTCAATAAATAGTGAAAATTACAGATTTTTCAAATACTGTCATATCTTTTCATTATATAGAGTGATTTAAAAGTGCCATTATATTTTTAATTTAGACTTAAAGTAATAAATGATCCATTTTATTTATAATAATTTAATTAATTTCATTTTAATCATCAATTTTCATGATTCTGGTATAAATCTACTTTTATGCTTGAAAATGCATTTTTTCTGAAAATTATTTTTAAGTGCATAATGTTTTCCCATTTTAATTAAAAAGGTAACCCATAATTAAGAATGATTTAAATAAAATTTATATATTATATATTTGTATATATGAATTTAAATTCATATAATTAAGATTATTGGTCATAGAGTTAATTTAAAATCATCTTTTCCTTGAATAATGCATTTTCCATAAAATTATTTTCATCACATTTTACACACTTATTTTTCAATTAATTTTTTCAAATTTTAGAAAATTTATTTGAAAAAATGAACTTAATTTTTTAAATCGAAATTCCAAAATTATCTTACAGTGAATTTGTTTTAATTTTCTAAAGAGATTAATTTTTTGATGAATAGTGAAAATACTTATTTTTTTAAACTGCCTTTTCATTTAAGCCATTTACAAGAATACATTTTTTTAAAGACTATTTAAAAAGTAAAATTAGTTATATTATATTATAATTAGTCCAATTTAGGTAATTTTAATTAATTTTATGCTGAATTTTTATTTAAAGACTTTTTATACTTAAGAAAACATTTCCTTGGAAAACTGCTTACCATCACATCAACATGTTTAATTTTAAATTAAATTATGCCAATTATGTGAATTTAATTTAGTAAAATAGATTCAATATTTTTAATTATAATAATCAATATTATTTAACAAATTCAAATTAAATTTTTTCATAATGAATAGTAAAAATAGAAAAAATTATTTACCGTAGTTAAGGTTTAAACGGGTTTACCAGGGGAAATAAATCAAAAGATAAGGGTGAGATTTCCAATTAAACTTGTAAAAATTATATTATTTTAATGTCTCGTATTTTCCATATATTATTTTTGGATATTATATTGATTTGTTTCAAGACCAGGTTTTGATACGACATGCGATTCTGAGGCCTAGTGTGCCCAGAATAAATGTTTAAAAATATTAAAATATTTAATAGCATGTTCACGTAGTTTCCCTAAAAAATTTTAATAACTCTTAAATGGGTGACCAAATCATAAATATGAGGGCAACATTGAGTTCAGAATAGCGTCTTTACCCTAGGTGCGACCTAACATTAGTCGACACAGGTCATTTGTGAAAAAGTTGTTGCGAGACGTAAAAGGAATAAAATTATTTAATAAAAATTATTTTTGACATAGCGAATTGGAAAACTTTAAATGTATCCTTATATCATAATTCTTAGGTTTTATATATAACCATGGAACCTCTGGAGGGTCTTTGGAGAGATATATTGGAATCCTTTCTAATGAACGACAACAGATCATGGATCGATGACAACGCAGCGATCATTCTCCATCAACAACCGATCCAAATCAAGGTAGGACTTTTGATCCAATATGTTCTTCCCCTTTATTGATTCCTATGATTAAATCAAACTAATCCACAAATAGATTATCCCGCATATAGATTGTATTTACAGGATGGGATTGTTTTGTAGGTTTATTAGGATTGATTTAACCTCTTTTCTAACCCAAATCCCCTGATCTAGATCGTTAGCCGAGAAAACTTGGATAATGATAATTAAACCTTTGTTATTGTGATTTCCTCCCTCTATTCTTCACATTCTTCACTGTTATAACCCCACAATTCTTAGATAAACATTTTTGGGTGGTTCTGAACTCGATCGTACCACTAGATTCGAGGTGAATTGACAACCGAGGTTGGATATGTGTACATCGGGACCCAAGGAGCTCTGATCTGTGATCGTTTAATTCTTTTGGGAATTATAGGAGGTGTGGTGGTCCATTTAAGGGACCATCAGCATGGAGGTGGTGGTCAACGTTGGTAAAATCATGTGACGGTGGTGGCAGTGGCCGACATAGGTAGCAGCGTGCGGTGGCGACGGTGGCGGCGATAGTGGGATATAGCAGCGACGCGGGGATGGTGGTGGTGGACATTGTGGTTGATGCAGTGGTGGGGGATGCGGAGTGGCAGCGATAGACATGAAGAGGTTAGGTACAGTAGGCTAGTTTAGGTCAGTAGTCCGGGTTGAGTCGGTGGGTCAGGTCTGGTCAGTGGGTCAGGCTGAACCAGGTTTGAATCTAGGGTAACCAGGGCAGAGCACGATTATGGTCCACCGAGAGGTGAAGCGGCCAGTGGACTAATTGGGATGGTCCTTCCACGGGCATCCAGTCCATGTGGTATGTGGACCGACCGCAGCATTTGACTCTGGTGTTTGACCACAGTGGTAGGTGGACCTACCACGGTGGTAGGTCAGTGGTAGATGTGGTGGTGGGGGACGTAGAGTGGCATCGATGGACACAGAGAGGGTCAGGCCAGTAGGCTAGGTTAGGTTAGAAGACCGAGTTGAGTTGGCGGATCGGGTCTGGTCAGTGGGTCAGGCTGGACCAAGGGATATTCTAAAAGGGTTAGATTGGGTATTAACTAGATTTTCAATAGTCTGTGATGAGTGGGCCTAAGACTGCACACTTAGATAGAAACTCCTAGGGGATATTCTTTGGTTGATTTTCATGATCTTAAAAAACCATTATGAAATATTTTAAAATATTTTTATGATTTGAGGATATTCCCAAAGATATTAATAATATTCTTTTGAGATTGGATATGCATAAATTTTTAATTTATGTTAAGTGTTAAACTAGATTTATAATCATATACTATGACTTAAAATTCATAATGTTACAATGAGATTTAGTATATGTAATTATTTAGAAATGGAACTTATCATTATGAATGGAAATTATATCAATGCATGTAATATGTGTAGGGATTTCCACTTGGTAAATAAAATGATGTTAGAGCTGAAGATGGAGCTGAAAAATTTATAACTATATCAAGGAAGCTGACTCGGGTTATGTAATGACCTGACCCAAGTAACCATCAAACCTAGAATCTGACCCATTCCATCACATACCCAAAGGGCATTCCTGATACCCATGGGTTGGCGAAAAGTTCCTGGGCATCAAACAAAAAACCAAATGGAATGATTTCTCCCAACCTGAACAAACAAATGGCATATATATACACGAATCATGAAGGGATAGTGGAAAGCTAATAAATATATTCCATAATTATAATAAGATGGTAGAAAAAAATGACTATAAAAGTTTTCAAAATCTCCAAGAGACAAGTTCAACTACAAAGAACCAAACCCCAACAACTACTCTATGTGATGGCCTAGACGAACTCCCTCCATCTTACCACCAGATTCCCAACTCAGCTAACATGAAACCTCACTACCTAATTGTGGCTCCTTGCCTTTCCCTACATTGGAATACATACATAGGTATACATAACACCGAAGATGTGTGCAAGGTTTGAGCTAACATGCTCAATAGGATCCCACCCAGGTGTTCCATAACAAGTCTCGGTATAAAAATTCATGTATGGTCATTTTATATAAAACATGGAATGATAAGTAGTAAGGTAGTTTTATTGAAAACATGGTAAATATTTGCCTTTTTCACAGTTCTAAAACAAAATCAGGCATATCAACTTCAAAGAACATTCTCTGTACCATCTTTCACAAGCATCATCATACATGTCAAGGATAAAATAAAAATCTAATAAATATAAAATAGAATCATAGGTATCAGAACAAAGGATCATTATAGGTCATACTAAAAGACTACTCATACCACAATAAATCAATTGCACAATCTGGTTCTTAGAACACAAGACTAGGAAGCAGAAGAATACCCCATAAGTAAACCCCCCTTAAAAACATCAATATCAGTCCCCTAGAACAACAAGCCTAGGAAATAGAGGAAATCCCCTTGAGAAAACCTCCTAATAAATTAAAAAACAAAGATGATGTCCTCAAGATAAACCTCCCACCTAAGTACCAAAGGTAACCCATGTGCTCATTTTAAAAATTCATTTTACTGCTTTGAAAACCATTTCAAAAATCCATTTCAATGATTTGAAAATACCCTTTTTCTTTATATTTTTCAATAACTAGTGAAAACCATTTTTTTGAAAAAAATCTTTTTAACACACACAAAACAATCATTCCAATTCCATGTATGAATCAGTTTAAAAGCATGAATAATAAGGTTCATCAATATAGGATAGAGATAGAACCACCTACCTCAAAAATCAGGTCACACACACCCGTAATAGGATCCAACAACAATGAAAACTCAACAACATTAACAAAGGCCCTAGAATTAAATACACATCTCAAGATAGATTAAATTTAGAAAAAGGGGTTGTTGTAAAGGAGGAAATCCACATACCTCAAGAACGAACATCTGCCGCACCACAAACAATAAAGGGACAGCCATCAGAATAAGATCACACAATGGATCTAGAAGAATACATCAAGAAACACCAATTTTCATCCAATAAATTTGATAACGCAACTCAAGGGCATTACCGTGATCAATGGAAATAAATAATCAGGAAGGCCACTCGCCCAGAGAGATGCACTGCAACCGCAACAAAGATCAAACTTCGAACGGATCGATCTGAAAGGAATGGTGTCTCCAAAAATCATTGGATAGAAACCCTTGGTCAAGAGAAAAGGATATATAGTGGCCAAAATGGGAACTCATACCCATAAAGAACCCTAAAAATCTCTGCTCATTAATTTACATGATGTGTAATTTTTTTACACATCATGAAATCCACAGTGTTCAAGTAAGACAAAAAACTTGTCACCTCAAATTAAAAATTCAATATTTAATTAACTCTCAATCTTTAAAAATTAATCACATCTTGTAACCATTCAAAGTGTGAATCCATTTCATGAATTTCACCCAGCAATTCTTACACATCATGTAACCTAGTTACAAGGCATGAAATCATTCTCCAGCCTGTGAAAACCACCAGTTAATGCTGAAAGTCCAACAAATCTATAACTTCTCCATTATAGGTATCCTCCTAATTCCTTCATATCCCTATATAGACAATGGATAAAAAAATTAAAACCATAATGAGGTTAAATACATACCTGAAATATCAGTAACGGGATGTTATAGGTTATGACAAATAACCTTACCTATGTGGAGCAGCCTACTAATCCCCAACATAGTGTAACAATTTTGGGCCATTTCATGCATCAAAAACCTCCATAATTCAAAGTTACTTCTAACAAATGATTATCTAAGTAATAGATCAAATACCTAGAGAATATATTTCTTACTTTGGGAAGTAGGGAAAGAGAGAAGGTTATCATGGAAGTTTATCATCTTAAAGAAGACACTGGTCAATGATGTTCATTGATCTATAACGCTAAGGAGTCAGAAGAAATAAGTGGAATGGTTTGGAATACTTTCAAAGATATATTATTAGAAAAATAATTTCCTCATGAGAAATGAGCTTATATGGAGGGGAAATTCCTCAATTTAAGTCAAAAGGAAGGAGAAAATATTGATAAATATGAAGATAGATTTACAAGGTTAACAACTCATTTTGTGGATTATGTACATAATCTGAGTAATATTGATCATTTATTTTTAAGGTTAAATACTAGAATTTGAAGGTAATTAGTCTCTTATAAATTTTTCATATATTTGGACATAGCATCAAGTGATATCAATACATAGAAATAATTATCCAAGTATTATATTTTCTATGTAAAACAAGAAAATAATCAAGTTGATTAAAAATCTAAAAAGGGACATATGGAAAAAAGGAAGAAGGTAAGGGTGTAATTTCCAACTTGTAATAATTGTGGAAAGAAACACCAGGTAATATGCTTACTGGTAATGGAATTTTTCATGAAGTGTAAATACAAAGGTCATTAGGCTCATGATTACAAGAGATATAAAGAAGTTTCTAATGTTCAATGCTTTAACTGTAAGGATAAGGGGAACTATTAGAATGAATTCCCTAAGCGTCAGGGTATTTTTCCTTGGAAAATTACAATATAGAAAGGCCAAGATTATGAGATCACTATAGCAGAGATTGAAGTTCCTAGATTTGTGGTGGTAAGTACATTGATTATAGACTCAAATTTATTTAATTATTTATTTGATTCTGGGTCTTTGCAATCTTTTATATCTTCCATGTTTAACAAGAAAATTAGATATTTACCTAGAACCTTAAGAAGGTAATTTTCAATCAAAAGACCTTGTGGAAATATTATTGTAATTAGGATATATTGGTCAGTTCCCATTATAACACATATACTTACCCTATTTTCAAACCTAATAATTATAAATGTGGTTGACTTTGATATAATACTTGGTATGGATTATCTTTCAAAGTATAATGTGAAATTTTATTTCTAAGAGAAGTAGATTAAAATTTTCAATAAATATATAAAATTTATCATCTTTAAAGGGGGGACTACATCATATTAATCATGTATGAATCCTCCCCTAGTAGATCTCCTTAATAAAATTCTTAGAGAATAAGTGAATAAAAAACATAAGAATAGAAAATGTGTCCTTAGAATAGAGGATGTACCTATTGTGTAGGAATATATTAATGTTTTTTAAAGAACTGCTTGGACACCCATCTGAGAATGAAGTTGAGTTTTAAATTAATCTCATTCTTAATGAAAACCCTATATCTAAGAATCCTTATAGGATGTATATAGTGGAATTAGTGAAACTAAATAAACAACTACATGAGTTTCATGATAAGATATTTATACACCCTAGTGTTTCACTATGGGGATCCATTTTTCTTTTTATTAATAAGAAATATGGGTCTATATGGTTATGAATTTATTGTAGGTAAATCAATTTCATTACTATAAATAATAAGTATCTTATGCTCCAAATTGATGAATTATTTGATCAACTTCAAGGAGCTCAATATTTTTCAAATATTGATCTTCATTCTGAGTATCATCAATTATGAGTAAAGAGGATATTACAAAGATATAATTTCATAGGAGGTATATACATTATGAATTTAAAATAATTCCCTATATATTGACTTGAACCCTCAATTTTTATGGATCTGATGAATATAGTATTCAAGGATTAACTCAATAATTTCATTGTGGTATTTATTAATGATATCTTGATATACTTTAAAATATATGATGAGAATAAGAGTCATTTGTGATTTATTCTTAAGACTCTTAGAGAAAAGGAGTTATGTGTAAAATTTAGAAAGTGATAATTCTAGATTTAGGAAGTTTCTTTTCTTGGACATATTATCTCCAAGGATGAAATATCAGTTGATCCTTTACAGAAAAAGGTAGTAATGGAATATCCAATACCAATGAATATAACTGAGGTATGTAGTTTCCTTTTATTAACGGGTTATTATAAATGATTTGTTTTAAAAAATTGGATAGCTAACACATTAACCAAGTTGTCACGTAAAGGGGTTAAGTTTATATGGTCAGAATAACATAAGGAAAGTTTTGAATAATTAAAGAGGATATTGGTTAATGAATCGATGTTGAATTTACCATCATGAAGGGATAGACATGTGATATATAGTGACATATAAAATAAGATACTTGGATGTGAACTTATAGAGAATGATAGAGTTATTTTCTATGCATCAAGTCAGTTAAAGATTCATAAATCGAATTATAAAACCCATGTTCTAGAGTTAGCAGTTGTAATATTTTCATTGAAGATAGGGATAAATTATCTTTATGGTAAAATATATGCAATATATACTGATCAAAAAAATTAAATACATCTTCTCACAGAAATAGATCAATATGAGTTAAATTTGATGGTTAGAACTACTCAAGGATTATGATTTCTCAATACACTACCACTCTAGGAAGTAAAATAAGGTAGTTGATGTGTTTATTATGAAATATCATAGAGTTTTCACTAAAATGGGGATTGAAAAATATCTTATATTCATGGATATAGTACATTTGAATATGTGAATCATTAAGTAAGAGGAAACATCACATCTATTCCAAATAATTGAAAAACCATCCTTATTAAAGAAAATAAAAAATTATTAGCTTGATGATAAGAATATTCAAAATAAAATTAAAACCATAAATGATAGAAATCTAGAAGAGTTCATCTGTATAGATGGGATATTAAAATTTTGAAAGAGTTTGTGTGTTTCATCCATACCTGAGATAAATATAGAATTATTTAATAAATCTCATAGCTTTAATTTATCTATACACCCCAGTAGCAACTAAATGTATCTGGATTTGAAGGAACATTTTTGGTGTGATAATATTAAATATAAAATTGTATAAAATGTATCAAGATGCTTGGTTTTTTAATAAATAAAGACTAATATACAACAACCTAAATGATTCATGTAACCTCTACCTATTCCCATATGGAAATGGGATGATATTACTATGGAATTTGTCAGTATATTTCCAAATACTCTGAGAAAGAATGATTCTATATGGGTTATTTTTTATCCTCTTACCAATTCCACACATTTACATAGTATAAGATAAGATCCACCCATCAAATTCCTCACGATACTCCTTATTAATTCATTATGTGACTTTATGGTGCACCTATTTCAATTGTATATGATCATGATTTTTAGTTTACATTGAAATTATAGAAGATTCATTAGAAGGATCTCGATGCTAAGCTATATTTTAGAATATCCTATCATCCTCAGATATATGGATAGTATAAAATGACTATTAAAACATTATAAGACTTTTTGATTTCATTCTCAATTGATATTCAAGTTACATGGGATCAGTATTTACCTTTGGTAGATTTCGCATATAATAATAGCTTTCATTAAAGAATTCAAATGAAACCATATAAGTCACTATAAATAAAGAGGTGTCATAACCCAAATTGTTTGCATGAATTTGGTGAAAGTAATCTTGTAGTCACATATCTTGTTGAGGAGATAATGGTAAAAATAAACACTATTTAGAATCATATTAAGGCATCCCAAAGTAGAAAAATAGTTATGTTGATAACTGAAGAAATGATTTATAATTTCAAGTGAGAGATCATGTTTTATTGAAGTAATATTCATAAAAAGGTGTTATAAAGTTTTACAAGAAATAGAAACTAAGTCCTGGGTACATCATTCCTTTTGAAATTATGGAAATAATGAGAGTTATGGAGTGCCATTTGAAAATTCCACCTAGCCTCTCTAAAGTTCATGATGTGTTCTATGTCTCTTTATTAAGGAAGTACATACTAGATCCAATAAATGTGTTCACCTATGAGTAAATATAATTGTAATTATATTTATCTTACTATGAAAATCCTACCCATATTATTAACAGTAGAGAATAAGTGTTTTCGAATCAGGTGACTTAATTGGTAAAGGTAATTTGGAAAAATAATAAAAATAGAAGAGGTAAAATGGGAACCTAAAGAAATTATAATGAATAAATACCCACATCTATTCATGATGTGATATTCTATAATTTTTTAGGATGAAATTTTTTTAGGGAAGAATGTAACACCTGAGATTCAATTATAGTAAGTTATTCTTCTTAAAGAAACTATATCATAATGCACATATATTTATTCAAGAATGTGATTAATACCTAGATTATAAAATTTTATAAATTTAATTTGAATAAATTTATTACATTTTTTAATTAATCATGTCAAAATTATCTTAGGATTAATTTTTTAGATTTTTCAGAAATAGTTGATTTTTAGGTGAATAGTGAAAATACAGATTTTACAAAACTGTCACTTTTAAAACATTATAATGATATAAGAATAAATTTAAGTTTTATGAAACCTTTTTACAGAAAAAATATATAATTAAAAATTATTATAATTCATTTAAAAATATAAATTTTAACATTTAAATATATTTTTAATATTTTGTAAATCTAAGTAATGTTTTTGTTTAAATAAAAATTATTTTTAGTTATTCTATTTTAAATCATGTATTAATAAGGTTACTTTCAAAAAAAATTAAATAAAAATAATTCTCCTTTTATTTAATATAATACAATTAATTCCATTGTAATCAACATTATAATTTATTTTTCTCTAAAATCATTTTTATACATAAAAGGCGTTTTTCTAAAAAAACTATTTTTCATCGTGTTTTTGGGGTTCATTTTTAAATTAATTATTTCCAATTATAGAAATTAAATTTGATAAAAAATTATCCATATTTTAAATCATTATATCCAAATTTCATAATTGTGCCACTTTTATTTTTTTCATTATGAATAGTAACTTTGGTAAAAAGTTAACTACCACGGTAAGAGTTAAAATGAGTTAAACGGATTAAAACAAAAAATGATAAGGGTTAAAATAACTTAAAAACATGTTTAAATAATATTTTATGGTCATATTTAGACCATATATCATCTCTTATTTATATTTGAATCATTTTAGAGCTATTTTGATTGAGTAATACACTAATATATTTTAATCTTTTGAAAAAATCCAAGTGTGTCATCTCCCTCACTTATAAAAGGAAAATGTCTCTCCTCTCTTACCCACACATCAAGATTCTATTATCTCATAAAATACCTAAAAATATTTTTCTAACATCCTTCCCCATATTCTAGAGGTCCGGGTTTGATCAAAATATCATCTTAATAAGGCTTTAGGTATAAACCTAAGGAGGTTTTTGGAATAAGATATATAGTTCTTAACCAAGAGTTTTTTTATTTCTTATTTTACCTCCTTAAAACCTCTCCTAAATATTATGATATAATAACATCAGTACATACCATATAATTAGATTTTATTATATTTATGGTATATCCCTTTTCCATATACTTATCCATCTAATGGAAAATGAAAACATCTTTTGTCTGTACGTGCGGACTACCGCCTCATGAAGACAATGTATTTAATTTTTCAATACCACCTATTATGGTTGGTCATAAAGATGGATCAAAATGAATAATATGATATGTTTATATATATATATATATATAATTTATTAAATAATTATGATTCTTTAAATAAAATATATTATTTACCTTATTACCCTTCCACCTATTAAAAATTGATAATGACACTCGTTGTAACACCCCGAGCTTCCACGATACGCTTCTCATTCAATAATGCAATAGCTTGCATTGTACGCAACTTCGAGTTCTAAAACACCGCGACTAATCAAAGTAGCCGTTATGAATAGTAATAACCACTTTTTAAAATTATAGAAATTTTATATTTCAAAATGGACTTCATTTTTGTATTCCTAATATTGAAATTAGCCTATGTTGAATTTTTTGTAATTTTCTGAGAACTTCAAAATTTTTATGAATAGTGAAAAATACTTAAAACAACCTTTTTAATCAAAATAATTTATAGTGATAAGTTATACTATTGAGTAGTTTTAAAGTATAATTAGAATATATTTTTACCATTTTATCCAATGGTGGTCATTAGAATTAATTTCACTTTGAAATTGGACATAAACAATTGTCAATCTTTTGATATAAATTGTTTCTTAAAAACACGCTATTTGTTGTGACAGTGGGAATTAATTATAAAATTAATTAATTCAAATGATATGTTTGGAATTTCATAAAATAGACATCATTTTTGAATTCGGAATATCAATTATATCTTAGGGTGAAATTTTGGCATTGTTCTGAAAAACTTCAATTTTTGATGAATAGTGAAACCACGAAGTGGTAGTTAAATAACTGATTTTTCGTTTAAATGAAATATCACCACTTATGTGATTTTATTTTCAAAAATCCGACAGACATGGTTGTCATTAAGAAGTAAAATGTGGTTCAATGAGATTAAAATAATTTTTTGGTGAATAGTAACTTTTAAGTTCTTAATCGCGATTAGAGGTAATTAGTGTAGTTTAAGGTAAAAATAATGTTTTCATAATATGAGATGAGCTTGAAACTTGTCCTACTCCTATTGGATGAGTCATGACCGACCAAGAAAACCCATGGGTCAACTTGGGGACCCCATGAAGCCACTTTGGTTGGAAAATGACATTAATATATATTTATTTAATGTTAAAATTAAATTGACACAAACATGAGTTGTTTTACTAAAACAATTTTTAAGTGGGGTTAAACAAGTCCAAATTTTGACTATAAATATTAATTAGAAAGATAAAAAGATTTACTACATCATAGTATTTTTTTTATAATTTTTAGACATTAAATAAATTAAATTATTTATGACATCATTATGATGCAGCGATGACCTCATTATTTAACGATTTTAATAAAATGAAAAGATAATGTAAACTTCAAGGCTTACACTTGTCCAAAGACTATTGGATGGGTATATTTCGAACCCTTATCACCTTATACACTAATTATATAAGTGTGGGACCTTTAGAATCCGAAAAGCATTGTGTAATAATGTAACATTTCAATCTTTCCAAAAGTGCCCCTCCTCTCCACTTATAAAAGGCCCCCACCTCTCCCACCTTATTCACACCTTCAATCCATTTGGCTCGGACAAACTCTGCCCAAATACTCTCCCAACTTCCCCCTCTTACTCCTAGAAGCCTCACTTTGGGCATAACTCTTCCCAAGGAAGCCTTTGGCTCAAATCAAAAAGAGTTACCCGATTTTGAGGTAATGTCTTCTCTAATGTTGTTTTGTTTTATTTTTATTCTCCATCCCCCTAAACTCTTTTTATTCATTTCTTTTGTAACAACACCAGTATCCTCAATATACTAGGATGTTGTTATAAGAAGGATTCGAGCTACACTTACACACACCTACATCTAATGGTTAAAGAACATACGGTTTCTGTGGATGGCGAATTTCTGCCTCACGAAACGATGATTGTTCAACACTCATATAACACCATCAAAGGTGGACATTAAGATGTAACTATATTTATATATGATATATATTATGTTTCTGTTTTCCTTATTTTTCTGTATTTCTCATTTATGTCATACTTTATGATTTCCATTATGGGTAAAACGCGATAATTTCATTTTAGGAAGTGCGGACTACCGCCCCCTCAAAGTGATTTGAATCGTTAATGCCATATGTGGGATGTATAAAGGATGGAGTAAATAGTATTATACACTATATTATACTGTAATTATATTATAAATTTATATCATTATGATTTCATTCCATTGAATACGAAATAGAAATGAAAGTAGCGTTCATGCGTACGTACGGCTTACCGTCTCCATGAACGGTGCATTTCATTTCTTACCTCTAAATGTTACGTGACATTATGAATGAATGTATATACTATATATATATGATATATATGATATCTAAATCATGAATATAATTCTGGATATAATGGATATTTCACCACATGAACAACTTGTAATTATAAGAAGTTTATTTTTGACTCAAGTACCAATGATCGACAAAATGACCGTTATTAACTTAAATAATTAAATAATGTTCATAACATGGTAATAAGTGATATAAATGGAATAATGAACATGAAAAAGGTTCTTAAGTAAATATAAATTAACTCTAGTTTATTATTCAGGAGGTTAAAGAACGGTCGAGTCAGGACAAGACGCAAGGTAAGGGAACTTCTTCACCCAATTTCCATTCTTTGGGTTAATCTCCTACTTTCAAATTATGTCATGATATTACTATGTCCTATTTTGTATTTTTACTTTCTTTATGTGTACCTATAGTTAATACACATAATAGATCTATTTTATTTTAAAAATGATCTTTTTAAGGACTTCGTCTCAATCTCCTTTCATTGAGGCATATTTGGTTTTATACACAACTTTCTTTTATACGGTGTATAAACCCCTTTGACTTTTAAGTTTATTCAAAAGGAATCGTTTTTATACAAAGAGTTTTACTAAACGACAAAAAGGGAATGTTTTTCTTTCCGTACTTATGCGGCGACAACGACTTCTCCGCCGCCGTGACCATTATTTGAGTTTCGGCTTCCTCTACAAGCCATCATTTTTTTAATGAAAAATAAATACAAAGTTTTAACTTTCTTTTATTTTGGTATTGAAAATGGTTTTGAAAGCGTTTTTATTATATCAATGTGTTGTATTGATATCTTGTGATTTAAATGTGGAAATGTTATGTTTCCTTTATGCATGTTTTATGTGATACGATTATGTTATGGTTTATGATATGTTTAAACCTATTCATATGAGGAATACATTGGACTTAATAAGTGACGGGTGGAGCCCGCTATAGCTCCTCGATGCATCGGTAGGTCTCATGAGACAACTAGACGTGGAATTGGCCGAGGCCCTTTCCCCATTTGATTTGTGATTTTGGCCGAGGCCTTAATCATTTTAGACGTCTTGGCCGAGGGCTTGACAAAATGTTTCAGAATGTCTGGCATTATGCATTCCATCATTATGAAAATGGTTATTGATGTTGCATGGGATTATTCGATTAGTAGAATATCCATGTGAGTAAGTAAATGGCATTATCTCATTTTATTTTTGCCATATTATGCTAAAGTTCAAGTTTAAAAAGGCTTTTGTTTTAGTTATACATTTCCTTAAATGTTTATTATTATTTATGAAAGTTTTTGCTATATTGTTAACCTTACTGAGCATCCGAGCTCACCCCTTTCAATGTTTTAATATTTTCCAGGATGTGAAGAAGTATTTTATGAATGACCTGCAGGGATAGTCCGAAGAGGATAGAAGTGTGGACTATGGAGACTTTTTTTATTGTAGTTTTTCACTTTATGATGTAATGTAACGTTTATGAATGTATCTAGTGATTCCAAGGCTACTAAACTAATCGGTCTTTCGAGACTTGATCTTTTGTGATCATGCCAATGTTACCAAGTAACGCACCGGCTCTGGGTAGCTGGGGTCGGGGCGTTACAGTTGGTATCAGAGGCAGTTTAGTACTAACCTTGGAAGCTAGATTTAGATAAACTCTGATTAGAGCATGTAGACCTAAGATGAACTTTGAGGATTAGTATAGAATAACTTCCTAGAATTTTGGTATTGTAGAGATGTTGTGAGTTTTCCGAGCAATACATCCCTGTCTGGATACGAGCAGGTAGAGGCGGCTCTGGCACAGATGTACCTAGGTGTAAAACCCGAAAACACCTCTTTGAGCTAGACTCAAACGGGTACTAGTGCACAACAACGGGCCTTGCTGCACTCTTGGTTACGACACTCCCGGGGGATATGCTTAGGATAATTCTCGTTTTCTTTACAAACCACTATGAACGGTTATGAGTATATACTTCCTCAAAGAAAACCTTTTTATGATTATGGATTATATCTATAAATAGTTCAATTTATGTTAAGTATTTTATAAGTATGGAATTATGTATTTTGATTCATAAACTAATATATTTTATGCCATGGTATAGAAATGGCGCCCAGTAGAAGGAATGTGAACTCCAGCAATACGTATGATCCAAAGAGTAAGAAGTATCGTATCTTTCACGGTATTAAGCCATCATTTCGAAAGGAAATAGTCTCCCATGTGTTATCAACATATGAAGAAATAGTATCATGTGTTAATAAGATAAGTAAATAATTCTCTGAGTCCTATGGCTTTGAAGCGAAGCAAGAGATGAAAGGGATGGAAGAGAGAATGATGGATAAAGGAATGAGGGGAATGAAGAATTTTCCAATATGTGATAACTGTGGGAAGAAACACCTTGGAATTTGCCTGAAGGGAATGGGGGTTTGTTATAAGTGTGGAGAAAAAGGACACCAAGTGCGTGACTGCAAGGGTAAGAAAAAGGTTTCAAATGTACAATGCTTCATCTGCAAGGAGTGGGGACACTACGCAAACCAATGTTCAAATCATTAGAGTATGCCCCAAATGATGTTATTGGATAATAATCAAGTTATGATACTACCACAGATGAGGAGGAATGATTAGTGTTCTTATGTTGTTATTAAAGAATTTTGTAATTTGAGTGTTGGATCAATGAAGTACTGGTTATAATAATTATGGAGTATATAAGGATTGTATTGCAGTACTATTTCATCTAGGACTTGAGATTGTGTGGAACCAAGAAAAGTGACTCCATAGTAGGTTAAATTTTTGGAAAATATATGGTTGAGAGAAATATAAACCATAATATGGTTCTGATACCGAGATAGTGATTTTGAAATAAGACATGATTGATTCATTGGATATACTTAACTTACTTGAAACTGATTGATGTTTTGTATACATTTTTGGATAGAAGGAGTATATCTAGTATTCTATAAGGAATAAGGGATCATGGTAATTCAGTATGTTTAAAAAGAATACATGATGAAGGTGTTCACATGTTGTTACGTGGGAAAAAGGATCTTCATTATGTTTACCTTCCTTATAAAATTTGGACTGTGAGTTGGACAGAAGTATTTTGGATAACTATAAAGGTTGGAGTGGATTAAGTTGATATTTGGATAGTATTGTTTAAGGTTAAAAAAAATTATGAAGATTATTTTTGGAATATTATAATACTATAGTTTTAGGAAAAGGACAACCTGCAGGGTGGGGCATAACCCGTCGCGTCGGACAAAGATGCAGGAATCGAACCCACAATCATAGTGCGACAGGCCTTTATTTCCTACCACTAGCCTACAGGAAGTCCCTGGTTATTACAAAATAATTTTACTAATCTAAATGGTATGTGTTAACATTTGGAACCTTATACAATTAGGATAAGTATAATATTTTTGAGTTCTATTATCTTTTTGAGTGAAAGATGAGTTGAAGGTTGAAACTCTAATTGTCAACCATAAATATATTTATACCTATCTCTTATTCAATGAATAAATTAATTCTTAAACTTTATTAAGGGATATTAAAACAAAAAAATGTGTTATCCTAATACCTTATGTCTTGTTGAACTGATGATATTTTAAATCAACATAGATTGAAGGCTTTGAGGCCCTCAATTTGACAGTTGATTGTAATTGATGACCTCAATCACTCCCTACAAATATTTACGTTTTTCCTCCAATTATATGTCTCTAATTTCCACCAATGTTCTCCTAATCGAGATCATATTTGGGTGGTGACTTTTTCATTTCCCTTTCCCTCTTATTAAGGCTAAATTTTATTAATCTTATTTTCGATGTGGGTTTTCCTCAAAGGTATTTTCTATTTTCAACCATTTATTTTCAAAGAAAAATTTCAAATTGCGAGGACGCAATTTATTGAAGGAGGGGAGAATGTAACACCCCGAGCTTCCACGATACGCTTCTCATTCAATAATGCAATAGCTTTCATTGTACGCAACTTCGAGTTCTAAAACACCGCGACTAATCAAAGTAGCCGTTATGAATAGTAATAACCGCTTTTTAAAATTATAGAAATTTTATATTTCAAAATGGACTTCATTTTTGTATTCCTAATATTGAAATTAGCCTATGTTGAATTTTTTGTAATTTTCTGAGAACTTCAAAATTTTTATGAATAGTGAAAAATACTTAAAACAAACTTTTTAATCAAAATAATTTATAGTGATAAGTTATACTATTGAGTGGTTTTAAAGTATAATTAGAATATATTTTTACCATTTTATCCAATGGTGGTCATTAGAATTAATTTCACTTTGAAATTGGACATAAACAATTGTCAATCTTTTGATATAAATTGTTTCTTAAAAACACGCTATTTGTTGTGACAGCGGGAATTAATTATAAAATTAATTAATGAAAATGATATTTTTGGAATTTCATAAAATAGACATCATTTTTGAATTCGAAATATCAATTATATCTTAGGGTGAAATTTTGGCATTGTTCTGAAAAACTTCAATTTTTGATGAATAGTGAAACCACTAAGTGGTAGTTAAATAACTAATTTTTCGTTTAAATGAAATATCACCACTTCTGTGATTTGATTTTCAAAAATCCGACAGACATGGTTGTCATTAAGAAGTAAAATGTGGTTCAATGAGATTAAAATATTTTTTTTGGTGAATAGTAACTTTTAAGTTCTTAATCGCGATTAGTGGTAATTAGTGTAGTTTAAGGTAAAAATAATGTTTTCATAATATGAGATGAGCTTGAAACTTGTCCTACTCCTATTGGATGAGTCATGGCCGACCAAGACAACCCATGGGTCAACTTGGGGACCCCATGGAGCCACTTTGGTTGGAAAATGACATTAATATATATTTATTTAATGTTAAAATTAAATTGACACAAACATGAGTTGTTTTACTAAAACAATTTTTAAGTGGGGTTAAACAAGTCCAAATTTTGACTATAAATATTAATTATAAAGATAAAAAGATTTCCTACATCATAGTATTTTTTTATAATTTTTAGACATTAAATAAATTAAATTATTTATGACATCATTATGATGCAGCGATGACCTCATTATTTAACGATTTTAATAAAATGAAAAGATAATGTAAAATTCAAGGCTTAAACTTGTCCAAAGACTATTGGATGGGTATATTTAGAACCCTTATCACCTTATCCACGAATTATATAAGTTTGGGACCTTTAGAATCCGAAAATAATTGTGTAATAATGTAACATTTCAATCTTTCCAAAAGTGCCCCTCCTCTCCACTTATAAAAGGCCCCCACCTCTCCCACCTTATTCACACCTTCAAGCCATTTGGCTCGGCCAAACTCTGCCCAAATACTCTCCAAACTTCCCCCTCTTACTCCTAGAAGCCTCACTTTGGGAATAAATCTTCCCAAGGAATCCTTTGGCTCAAATCAAAAAGAGTTACCCGATTTTGAGGTAATGTCTTCTCTAATGTTGTTTTGTTTTATTTTTCTTCTCCATCCCCCTAAACTCTTTTTATTCATTTCTTTTGTAACAAAAACAGTATCCTCAATATACTAGGATGTTGTTATAAGAAGTATTCGAGCTACACTTACACACACCTACATCTAATGGTTAAAGAACATACGGTTTCTGTGGATGGAGAATTTCTGCCTCACGAAACGATGATTGTTCAACACTCATATAACACCATCAAAGGTGGCCATTAATATGTCACTATATTTATATATGATATATATTATGTTTATGTTTTCCTTATCCTTCTGTATTTCTCATTTATGTCATACTTTATGATTTCCATTATGGGTAAAACACGATAATTTCATTTTAGGAAGTGCGGACTACCGCCCCCTCAAAGTGATTTGAATCGTTAATGTCATATGTGGGATGTATAAAGGATGGAGTAAATAGTATTATACACTATATTATACTGTAATTATATTATAAATTTATATCATTATGATTTCATTCCATTGAATACGAAATAGAAATGAAAGTAGCGTTCATGCGTACGTACGGCTTACCGTCTCCAGGAACGGTGCATTTCATTTCTTACCTCTAAATGTTACGTGACATTATGAATGAATGTATATACTGTATATATATGATATATATGATATATACATCATGAATATAATTCTGGATATAATGGATATTTCACCACATGAACAACTTGTAATTATAAGAAGTTTATTTTTGACTCAAGTACCAATGATCGACAAAACGACCGTTATTAACTTAAATAATTAAATAATGTTCATAACATGGTAATAAGTGATATAAATGGAATAATGAACATGAAAAAGGTTCTTAAGTAAATATAAATTAACTCTAGTTTATTATTCAGGAGGTTAAAGAACGGTCGAGTCAGGACAAGACGCAAGGTAAGGGAACTTCTTCACCCAATTTCCATTCTTTGGCTTAATCTCCTACTTTCAAATTATGTCATGATATTACTATATCCTATTTTGTATTTTTACTTTCTTTATGTGTAACTATAGTGAATACACATAATAGATCTATTTTATTTTAAAAATTATCTTTTTAAGGACTTCGTCTCAATCTCCTTTCATTGAGTCATATTTGGTTTTATACACAACTTTCTTTTATACGGTGTATAAACCCCTTTGACTTTTACGTTTATTCAAAAGGAATCGTTTTTATACGAAGAGTTTTACTAAACGACAAAAAGGGAATGTTTTTCTTTCCATACTTATGCGGCGACAACGAATTCTCCGTCGCCGTGACCATTATTTGAGTTTCAGCTTCCTCTACAAGCCATCATTTTTTTAATGAAAAATAAATACAAAGTTTTAACTTTCTTTTATTTTGGTATTGAAAATGTTTTTGAAAGCGTTTTTATTATATCAATGTGCTGTATTGATATCTTGTGATTGAAATGTGGAAATTTTATGTTTCCTTTATGCATGTTTTATGTGATACGATTATGTTATGGTTTATGATATGTTTAAACCTATTCATATGAGGAATGCATTGGACTTAATAAGTGATGGGTGGAGCCCGCTATAGCTCCTCGATGCATCGGTAGGTCTCATGAGACAACTAGACGTGGAATTGGCCGAGGCCCTTTCCCCATTTGATTTGTGATTTTGGCCGAGGCCTTAATCATTTTAGACGTCTTGGCCGAGGGCTTGACAAAATGTTTCAGAATGTCTGGAATTATGCATTCCATCATTATGAAAATGGTTATTGATGTTGCATGGGATTATTCGATTAGTAGAATATCCATGTGAGTAAGTAAATGGCATTATCTCATTTTATTTTTGCCATATTATGCTAAAGTTCAAGTTTAAAAAGGCTTTTGTTTTAGTTATACATTGCCTTAAATGTTTATTCTTATTTATGAAAGTTTCCGCTATATTGTTAACCTTACTGAGCATCTGAGCTCACCCCTTTCAATGTTTTAATATTTTCCAGGATGTGAAGAAGTATTTTATGAATGACCTGCAGGGATAGTCTGAAGAGGATAGAAGTGTGGACTATGGAGACTTTTTTTATTGTAGTTTTTCACTTTATGATGTAATGTAACGTTTATGAATGTATCTAGTGATTCCAAGGCTACTAAACTAATCGGTCTTTCGAGACATGATCTTTTGTGATCATGCCAATGTTACGAAGTAACGCACCAGCTCTGGGTAGCTGGGGTCGGGGCGTTACACTCGTGCGTACGTGTGGACTACCACCTCCATGAAGCGATGTGATTCATTTTTCATATATGACTTTAAATAATGATTATAAATATGTATTTAATAAATATATATTATATTTATATCAATATTAACATTCTGATTATGTTTTAACCATGATAAAGATACAAGAACCGAAATTATCAAACCAAAACTTATATGAAAAATGAAATAGTTAACACTCAGAAATGATGATTTTAATAATAAATTATTAATAAATGGGTATTTAAATGTTATAATTGGATAATATATGATATTATAATTATTTATATGGTTCTGTTATAGAATTATAATAAATTTAAATTTATTATATAGGAGGTTAAACGTAATAATGAAGCAATTCGGAACTGAGGTAAGGGTTTGTTTCACAAACTCATCCTTTTTCGAGATTGTTTATGTTCAAGACTCCTTTGGGGTAATTATATGACCATTATATATTAAACCCAATTTATTTATTTTTTCTATATTTATTTCTATAAATTGTAATTTTTTCTTTCATTTTAGTCTAAGTACCAAAAAGTTTGAAATAATATTTTCAAGGAAAAATGAATTTTTTTTATATTCAATCAGGAGTATTTTTATTTCATGCCCATAATTTCTTTAAAATGTTTCCAGGAATATTTTTAATATTCTGAAATGGTTTATTAAAATTATTTTTACCTTTATTTTATTTCCATAAAAAGGTTTAAAATTAATCTTCTTGTTATTTTCCGAACAAGGTACTTTTTTACCGAAAGTGTGAATGGAATCTTTGTTTTAACTTTTATCGCACAAATGGATTTTTCCACCATAACAACTATTTTTTTCCTTGAATATTACTTCAAAAATTTCCATGGTTAATTTAAATGAAAAAAATACTAATATTATGTAAATTTTTAGATTTTACATAAGTGATTATAAAATAAAAAGGATGTTTTTCTCAATAAATGTTCAGGTGATCTTTTAAACATATTTTCATCTATTTAAATATCCTTTGATTAATATTATGATTTAATGGGGATATAATATGATGATACCATCCACCATATTACTTTGTATGTCTTATTATCATATCACTCTAGTGATTAACTAGGGAAATATTAACATTTCTTATGCTAGTTTATTAATATGAATACTTATATTGATTTTATATTGAATTGATATTCATTTATTTCATATGATGAATTCACTAGACTTAATAAGTGATAGGTGGGGCCCATTATATCCCCTTGATTCATTGATGGGTCTCATGAGACAAAAAAGTTTGGTTATTTGACAGATGCCTTACCTATTTACATATAATGGCTTGCCATAAGGCAATGACGGTAAGCTTATGATATACGACATTATAAATTCTATCATTATGAAACCATTTTTTTATCCTTGTGATTAATTATATTAAAATATCATCCATGTATTTAGTCCCCTTTTATGATATTATTTATATATCATATTTTATTATTTTGTATCTCTTCCATATTATTCATTCTTTATTTTTTTCTATAATAGATTAAGTTGTACATTTTCCCTTAATGAGCATCTGATCCCACCCTTTATTATATTTTAATTTTCCCGAGATACCAAGAAGGTATCTGTGAATTATTTTAAACATTTACTATAATAAATAATAAAGTTATCACAAGTATTTTTTAAGTTCTATTTCATTTTTTCTGATTTAATGTGAGGTTCATATATGTATCTAGTCTCTCAATATAACTAAATTATTTGATCCTTTGGTTTTTTATCCCTCATATTGTGTGCCAATGTAGTAAAATAAATAAAAATATGGGTTAATAGAGTTAGGTTGTTACATACTCCTTCTAACCTTGACATCTCATCATAAACTATAATACTCCTTGGTGAACATTGATTAGGGATAAACTCAAACTCATACTTTGAGAGGTCAATTATCATTACACTTCATGAAATGTATATATGTATATACATTTATAAAACCAATGTGAAATAATGATAAAGTAGAGATTTCATTTTAATATGATACATTTCATACTTTTAAAACCTTTTAATAATATTTAACAAACCCAATACAAGAATTTGGTTTATCATATCATATATGATAAAGTATCATATTAGCCATACATTTGTTGCACTTTATGGGTTTTGTTAAATCATTACATCATATGTAATTCCTATCACATATCTATGTGACCATCTGATAAAACCCTCCCACTAAATTATTTATTGAGAAACACTTATGAGGTAATCTAGTTTGAATAATGGTGAGACTTAGGAATCATATTCCTAACTATTCAACTTCTTGAAAATATTCAAACTTCTTAACTTCACAATAATAAATTTTACGATGTAAAATTATTTTTTCTACTTATAAATATTTATAAGTTCATCTTCATTGTCCTTGGAAACCTATTCCATTAAAATTTTTCATTTAAATAATTTAACTAATTACATTATTGTTTAGCATCCCACCTAAACTCTTTTAAGATAAAGTGAAAATTACTTTAATACGTTAACTAAATGTAAATCTTATATTTATATTTACCTCCATACCATAAAATCTTTTAGGATAAATTTATAAAACATTTGTTATTGTAAATAATATAAATATTTGCATTTCTATTTATCTTCATACCCTAAACTCTTTTAATATATCTGGTGTAATTCACTTTTTATTTTAATGGGTTTAATCCTTTAGGAATTTGTGTCTTTAATTTTTTCATGATAAATAAATATACCTATTTACATCATTAAATATCCTAAACTCTTAAGTATATTAATTAAATAAAACTTTAATCATGGACTAGTATGATCTTGTAGGAAATAGTGATATTTACTTTCTAAATGGTAACTAAATATAACACATTATGTTTTTATTTACCATGACATATCCTTGATATTTTTGAATATTAAGTGGAAAAAACATTAACTTGGGGTTGGTTTTATCATTTATTTTTTAATTTTGAACTTATCTAGGTTCTAACATACTCCTACTATCTTCTTAAATACTATATTCTTTTTAAAATAACATGTTAAGAAACAGCACAAACATTTTGGATTAGAAAATAACATTTATTTCCTTTAAATGAAAATATTAAAGAAATAAATTGTTGTTTTCATATCATATATGGTATTATATGTGTTTAGATAATTTTTTCCTTTGATAATAAACCTTTGTTAAAATATACTACTAATGGGTGGCGGGAACACATTCCCACATATTTTAACAAAAATATAGATAAACTTTTTTATCCATGTCTTCTTATATAAACATGTTCTATAACCTAATGAATCATAAACCATTTGTATACAATTAATAATCTTATGTTGTTCATAAAAACTCTTTGTTATCAAACATATTATCTTATTACATAATATAAATGAGATGAATTTACACAAATTTTACTTAGATTTATTTGATCTTGATAAAATCTGTTAAATTTAAATCCTCAATGTAGTGACTATTGACTTCATATTATAAAAATAAACTAAAAGATCAATCAATTCTTCCTTTTATTTTTAACTACATTATATTTAAAGCACTTTTTAAAATACACATTCAATATCTCATACCTTTAAAAATCAAATAATTAATTTATATAACATCCATACCTAAAATGGATATTCCATTGTGTTTCACAAACTTCTTCAGGTATTTCTTGGATAATCCAGTCATATTGAATTTTTACTCTACCTTAATAAAAACCCTAGGTTTTAATTACCATGATTAGATTATTGGAGAAACATTTTTGAACTTTTTGTTCAAATTTTATTCTTCTAATTTAAACTTTTACCTACTTGTACAATCCATAAATTACTTTATAACCTAGACATCATATGCCTAGTTTATATATGTTCCCAACACTTTGATAATATCTATTAAACATTCTTTTAATTCCGTTATATTATCATATCACTTCCATAGATTATAATATTATAAATTACCTCACTAGAATAATCCATTTTTAGTCTCCCCTTAAAGTATTTTATAGAATTAAAAAAATCAAAAAACACGTGTATTAAAAACACCCATATCATTTCATTTAAATAAATATTGTTTACATGATATTCTCAAGAGATAAATGAGATAAAAATACACATCTTATTACAAGTTTATCCAAGATTGAAGTATCTAATTTATCAAGGAAAAAAATCATTTTCTTCTTTACTTAAAAGAAACCTCCAAGCTCTAAACTTTAATTCTTTTCTCTTTTTTACCTTCTATATATTTACAACACTTTTAAATCATACAATCAATATCATATATCTATCTTAACAAGAAAATTTAATTATATAACCAATAAATAATTAAGTAAACCTTTAGTATCACCAATTCATTTAACATATTCAATCATATTTAATATTTTACATACCTAATCATATTGAGTATATGAGACTAAAATTCCTTAAATCATTGATGTTCCCAAACATATTGAGTATTTGAGTAGAGGATAAGATTACTTTGGTAATCTTTTCATCTAATGCCTTTAAAACCTTGAATGAATCACTCTATTCTTTCATAATAAACTAGATTCACTTGTTGAACAAATTAAACACTTAATTACTTAGGAAGGAACTATTCTATCACATAGAATTTTCCTTAATAACTTTTCTTAAATATCCAATCTTGCTTATGAACTTTTCTTAAGTTAATGGTCTTAAGAGCTACTTGTATTAAGATTATACTTATCAAGGATTTATCAAAAGGTTTATCTTGATGATTATGATGATATTATCTACAAAATAAGATTTTATCATATGAGTATCATGTATATTTAACCATTTAATAAGTAATTTTATTAAATTTTATCCCACTAAAATGATGATCCCTTCTGATTATAATATTTATTAATTGAAAAAGATCCATATTTCACCAATTAAATGACACTACATTGGCATGAAACTCACCAATTAGTTATTTAGGTAGGTCGTAATCCCAATAATATCATATATGAATCTTGGATAGTTGAGTGGAAAAATATTTTTCCAATCCATCAATGGATAAAACCAACCCTATTTATTTTATATCCCAAACCTTTGGGTGTCCCAGCTAGTGTAACCCAAAGAAAACATCAAAAATTATCTAATCACAAGATAATATAAGGACACCTCAATTTGGTGTGAAACATAACAAGGATGATCTAGTATTAATCATTACTTGCTTGACTTGCATAAGATAATCCATAGGAAACCTGCTTTAATGTGAAACTACTCAGTTTGATGATCTGGGTCTTGATAAGTTCCTCTTGGAAGTAATATTACACTAATTATTTGAAGGGGGTTTAATATCACCATATAATCTCATTTTTTTCCTTTTTTATATGCATGCTTCTAGTAATTTAGTTTGTAATATTATTTATTCCACCAAATCAATATTTTCAAACCATATTGAGGTGTAACCCTTTACACAACCCACAAGTTTGTGTTAATCACCCAAAAATAGTATTAAATTATATTTATAAATATATAAATTCAACATATTCATAATGTACTTGAACACTTTATGTAAATTTTTAAAGTTATATGATATTGACAATATCTACATGAGTAGACCCATAGTGATAGTTAGTCAACCCCATTCACCAACCTAGCCAAGGAATAAGCCTCCAGGTAGGTATGTAGTTCATCCCTAAGTCCCTCTACCCTAGTATACTTTACTCAATAATGATTCCAATTCATCATAACTAAAACACCTAATATATATAAACTATATTCAATAATTAAATTCAAGTTCATAACTTCAATTAAAAACTGACGTCAAGGTAGACGAAAAACTTAATTCATTAGCATACCAAGCATGTAATACAAGGCTTTATCTAGAAGAATTTTAAAATTTTAAACTAAAACATAGAACATTCATCATATAAAAAATATGAATAAAAATTGGTAATAACCAATAAATAAATGAATAATCCAAATATTTAAACATGAGATAACCTTTTATGAACAATTCCTAAATAAAATCTAATTATAAACATTTTATAACTTTTCTCTATATTATAGACATTATATAATTTTTAATATAAACACTTTATATTCAATCCAATATGAACAATTTCATATATATCATTATATGTCATTTTAATTTTAAATATATTATATTTTATGAATTATAAAATATTTATAATCCAATAATCTAATATCATATACTTAATATTTATTTAAACCTTGACCATATCATTCATCAAAACACTTTTTGTTATTGTTTAACTAATATCCAAAAAATTCTCATTTAATTTGAACAATTAAAATTATTTAATTATGAAAAAATCATAATCTAAATATAAAAATGTTTATTCTTTGGCCTTATTTCATAATTTATAACCCTTTATAAATCATCACATATAATTTATAAATAGTAATTTTATTTTAGATCATAATGTATTTTATTTAATATCTGAGAATAAAATGTTTCATAAACATTCATTTAATTAATTATAAACCTTTTATAATTAATTAATATATTTATAAATTCCTTATAAATTAAAATATCCCAAAATTCCTTTTACAATGATTTATAAACATTTTATAAACCATTCAAAAAAATTAAATGACATAAAAAAAATTAAAATATTTTTTCTTACCCTTACATAGAATCTTCATTCTGTATAAGGGTAACCTCCCACCACCTTTATGAAAACAATTTGTGTTAGGGTAAACTGATTTCTACCTTCATGTAGATCTTTTAGAACCCTCATGTCAAGGTAGAACCAATTTTATAAATGCATCAGGAGGGTAGACCCCCAGCTGCATTAAGGTAATACATCGGTTACCTTTATATAGGCCTTTAAAATGTATTTATATCTTTACATGAACAATATACATATGGTAAAGACTTACATAACCCTTACATAGACCTTAGGAGATGGTAGGATGACCCTTATATAGGATTCATTGTGTAAGGGTAGCATTTATAGACCTTTAAGAAAACCCTATCTATGTAAAGGTAGGTTTTGAATGGATTTATGTATAAGGGTAAGAAACATCATACCCTTACATAATGCCTTTATGAAAATCATTTACTTAAGGGTTACAATACTGACTACCTTTATGTGAACCCTTCACGTAAATTTAATCCTCAAGTTTCCTTGCTTTCAAAAGGGTAATCGAGGGTGACTTTTATACAAGTGGTGATATCTATGTATTGGTGAATCCTTGGTTTTCTTTACGTAGCCTAGCTATAGAAGTGTAATCCATTTTTAAATCTAAATATACAAAAACACAAAACTCTACTCTATTTTTGGTCTCTTATTTATTTCAATCAGTATTTAATAAATTTAAATCATGGGATCTCTTTGATACCACTGATGGGATTTGAATGAGTCGGATAAGAATTATCAAAACATGAAAAAGAAATTAAAACCCTTGCATAAGGATCTCCCATGTAAGATAAATAAAAATGTGATAAAACCAGAAATGAAAAATTATTGTAAATGGAATACCTTACACCAAAGATAATCTACAATATTTGATCTTAATTTAATATACTTGATAAATATCACTATAATAGAAACCAAAATACATCCTCTCTTCACAAGTATATATTTGTTGCGATTAAATCATCCATCATATGGAAGAGATCCATCCTTCCTCTATGGCCTACTGGATCCTCTAATTCAAAGGGTAAATATGATGAGATCATCGAGTGAGGAGGAGTCTCAACCTAGCATTAAGAAATCACCCACTAACATTTCCATCACATGGAAGTGATTTATATAAAACCTGAGGATGATCCTAAGGTGTTGTTTCATTTATTCATTCATTATAATGCAAGAATAAATCTTATATTCAATACATGTATCATATGCATGAATGAAACTCCACTCTTTTATTACATCCCATGTACCACTTTAATAAATGATAGCTTTACTAATTTGAACTATTCGAATACTAAAAAACTTAATATTAGGTTGTTCATATGATCAAATGAAGTAGAATACATGAAATATTATTTCATACATGCATCTTGATGTCCCATATATATGTATCATGGTTGTATACATCCCATGCATACGGATTTAGGGTATATATATCCTTCATACACATGTCTGCGGATAGGAATATTTAATGAACCGTATATCATGTGGGATTTCTATAAATTGGTGTGTCCTTAAAACCTCCTCTATTGGAAATTATCAAGTAATAAACTTCATGATAAGAAGCCTTGTATGCTTATAATCATCTAGTGCCTGATAGTCAAAACATAATTTGTGCCTTATTTGAGAAATGACATCTAGACTGTAGGATGTATTTTTAAGAATATTTTCATGGAATTTATAGGTTTTAATCATATAGGGTAACTATTATAGTATTTAGATGACACAAATACTCTAAGTAAATTATCACATAAATTTTACATAAAATAACACTCAGCATGTGATAAGATATTTATTAGTATTCTGTTAATTAAAAGTATAAAGTATGTTGGTTCTAGGGAAATAACTCCAGCAGACTCTCACTTGAACAAGATCCAACTTAAAAAAAATTAAGTTTTTAGTTGTCACAATATATTAATGCTTCTACTAAGATAAGTATTTAGTCGATAGGTCTTCCACATTTTATTCTATGCTTAAATTTTTTACTGCATCCTCACCCCTTTAAGAAAAATCCCTCAATAGGTGATACATCCAAAGTATATATTTTTTCCATTAATGTGAATTCATTGTCTTTACTACTAGGAACCATGTAAAGCTCTTGGACAAATTTTTGTATCCAAACTGCTTCTTTATATGCATCAAAAGTAGCTATATACTCAGAATCTACTGTATAATTGGAAACCACTAATTACTTAGAACTATTTTTGCTTATAGATCCTCCATTAAAATAGAACACATATCCATATTATGATTTCAAATCATTCTAGTTTGTCTAGAAACTAGAATTTGTGTATCCCTTGATAATTAATTCTTTATTTTCTCCATACACTAGAAACATATCCTTTATACACCTTAGTTAATTTAGTATATTCTTTATAACTTTTCAATGTAGCTTTCCTTAGTCTGTATGATATATGTCTTCCATGGTTAAAGAGTAGACAACATCAATTTTGGTATATAGCATGACATATATTATATAACATATCTTATATGTGTAAGGGATTTAACTCATTATCTATCTCTTCTCTTGTGTTTGAGAACATGTTTTCTTTGAAAAATCTATTCCATATGACATTATCAATAATCCCTTATTAGACTATTCTATACTAAATATCTTCAATACCTTGTCAATGTATGCACCTTGGATTAGTCCAAGAAGCCTCCTAGATCTATCAAAAATGTTATTTATCCCTAGAATGTATGATACTTCACTTAAGTATTTCAAGGAGAATCATTTTTTTAACCATGTTTTAATTGATTGTAAGACTAATGTCTTATTTCACAATAATAATATATCATCAACATATACTACTACAAAAATGATTGCACTCCCACTAAACCTCTTATAGATTCAAATCTCACATTCATTATTTATGGGACTAAATTTTTTTAAGGATTCATCAAAATGAATGTTCCACTATATTTATACTTACTTCAACCCATAAAATATATATATGTAACTTCTATATCTTATTATAATCCTTTGGAGCCACAAACCCTTCTGGTTGTGTCATATATACATCTTCCATAAAGTTTCTATTAATGAAGGTTGTATTGATATCCATTTTACAAATCACATAATCATGGTAAGATGTTATAGAAAGTAAAATTCTAATGGATTTTAACATAGAGACTGGTGAAAAAGGTTTCATCATAGTATATGATTAGATGTTTCTTAAACCCTTTAGTAACTAGTTATACTTTATAGATACTGACTTTACCATCCATGTATATCATTTTCTTGAATACCCATTTTCACCCAATAGGATTTACATCAACTAGAGGATCTACTAAAACGTAGACTTGGTTATGGTACATGAAATCCATTTTATAATTCATAGATTCTTTCTACTTTTTAATTTATGAATTTCTTACTACTTCCTTATAGGACATAGGTTTATTATCTTAAACTAATAATGTGTCACCTGGCTCAATGACTATGAAACCATATATATCTAGTTTTCTAAGCTCTCTAGTGTTTATACGTAGAACATCATTTTTCCTTTAGGATTTATAGAAATTTTTATTATGCCAACTCTTGTGTATTGATTCATGGGGATTTTTCTCCAATCCATGGTTAATATTTTATTTACCTAAGTATAAAATATAGTGCACACTTGGGGGTCAGTCTCGAGGAGGTAGCTCACACAACACAAAATTTCTATTATCACTATTTATATTCTAACTAATATAAAGATAAATAAAATAAAGTTGTGGGTTTTAAAGATGCATGTAATATTAATATATATATATATATATATAATGTAATGCAAAAAGAATGAATGTGGATAAAATGATGTTAGATAGAAAGGAGATCCTCCTAGGAGAACACCCAGAGTGAACCTTTATCATCCCATTATTAGTTTCAAATTCGGTTAATGAAAACATTATGTCGTATGTGTGAACATCCTCTCATACCCATGTTGTGAATATATGGTGCACTTAATGATCATTGGGAACACCATACAAAACCTCCTCAATCGAGGTAAAATATTGTAGAAGACAAAGCTAAGCCGTGGGTGGTAAGTGGGGACACAAAGCCACCTTTACCACTAAGATCCATCTTGGCCTAACTCTAAGAAAATAATTAACATTAATAATGAATGTTTAAATACTTGGTTTCAACACTGGATTTCTCCCTTGGTAACTTCCTTGGGTTAGTTACTCATGATCATGATTATTAGAGATCATAGTGGAGAATAACGAGGTGCAAACACAAAAGATAAAAATGAAGGAATGAGAGTAAGAAGAAAAATAATATATATTAAAAATTCATAATACTATTAAATCAAAATAAAACACTAAAAATATACTAAAAATGGAAAACTAAAGTTTTCAACCCTTTGAAATGAAGAGGCGATACATTTTTATAGGTAAAAGGAGTAAAAATTTTGGCTCTTAATCTGTTCGCCAGAAGCTTGTGCATAGTATCCCCATTCAATGACCGAAGTTGGAAAATGTAACTTCTTGAAAAAAAAAATATTGTCTCTTCTATGTATAATAACAAAATTTAAACTTATTTTTTACATATTTAAGTATTTATGGTCAATTTACTCAGAAAAACGTTTCTAGCCTATATGATTGTTTGTATTCCAATTCCCCATATTCCAATGCATTTATAACCTTGAAAGTGTACAAATCACATGTGGACACCTGAATAAAAAATATTCCTTTTTATTTCCTCTTAATACATATAAAATTTATTCTATATTAGGATTGTATTTTGGGATATATTTATCCATCTAAAAATTTCTCTAGATCTATGAATAGATTCCAAGTCCTGAATTATGAGTTTTTTTGGGCCTTGAATATTTAGATTCATCTCTTGGGTCAGTTGAATGAAATGTATCCCAGTAATCCTATAATCCTATAATCCTAGAAAAGGATTTTTTTTAAATTTTGATCAATACAAAATTAATTCCAGAAATATGAAAGTAAATTTAAACAGTTAAAAATACAAAATTAGGAAAAAAATCAATTAATCTCAAAATACATCTAAAACCATAAAATGTGAAAATTTCCCTTAAAATAAAACAATTTTTGGATTAAATCATTGGTATTAAAAGTAAAATTATTGAAAATATTGTCTCCTTCAGTTCCTCTATATTTAAACATTTCACTCTTGGTCAATCATCTAATACCAAGGTTAAAAAAACTTCTTAAAACATAAATGAAAACACTAGTCAATTATCACATCTAAGAAAATATCATGCCTTATACATGGATAAAAATTCCATAACTCCTCAAAAATCATAAAAATACATTCAATATCATGTTAATACTCATATACATGTCATACCTACCTCTACATAAAAATATTTCTCTCTCACTTAATATTTTTTTTAATGTGGATTTTTTTATTCTCAAGAACATGTGTGATCTCCATAGGCTTGCTATCCTCCTACTATACCTACCTAAAAGGGTCATAAATGTATCAATAATGAGGTATTTTACTTGGTATTTTATGAGGATGAGTGTTTTTAGTTTTTAAATGTAAAAATTTGAGAGTGGTAATGATGAGGGTTAAGCTCTAAATTTAAGTAAATGCGTGAAAACAGTTTTTCTCAAGAATGATGTGCTCCACAATCATCATGAAAATGAATCACCTCCAAACACATATTTATATTATTTGCAAGTTTGTAATTTTAATTTCAGAATCAATGATAATTTTTTCCTTCTTTCCCAATATTTATAGCATTGTTTCATCTTGATTTCATATACATAATTTCTCTTCAGAATCATATTTTTTAGGAAAAGAGAGGAAAATTTTGAGCTTCAATTATTAGTGAAATCCTAGACCATATTTGTAATGATATTTTGGTTCACCCATCCATATTTACATCATGAATGTTTATTCCACTAAATTAGTAATAAATATGGTAGCACATTCGATTCAACTCAAACAAATTCTTTAAATTATCACAACACAACCAATGCCCCCCACACACACACTTGAGTTCAACAATAATAATGAATTTAATTTCTATAGAATGTATTAAAGTGATAAATTTATTAAAATTTGGCTTCCTAAAAATTTATTTCATGGAAATTTTGGACTTAATAAAGGTTATTTGTAATGGTGGGACAAAATAAGAGTTGAATGTAAAAAAAGGTATTTCAAAATGGTGCCTCAATCATACTTGAAACATTCCATGAACTCTAAAAGATTATAAAAGGAGAAAAAAAGTAAATTATGGATCACACAACATGTCTCAAGACTCTAAAGAAAAATATAAATGTCAAAAATATGTCAAAAATGTTTAGAAACCTCATGGTTTGGGAAATATTTTCAATTTTGATAGCACTATTATACATTAGTTTCATAATAAGTCAAACTTACTTAAATGAAAAGATTGTAAATAATGAAACTAAATCCATCAATAATTCATTTAAATCCTTAAATATTCAAATCAATTAATGTTCCAAAAATAACAAGATGGTTTAAATTTTAAAAATCATTTTATTCAGCTTAAGAGTCCTAAAAATGCACCAAAAACAAAAATAAAAACATGAAAAAAACACAAAAAAAAACATAAAAAATGAATTGGAAACACACACAAAAATTCTAAAAATTTATTGAAATCTCACCCCAAAATTGAATTTAGATACCTTTTATTTCATCTCAACAAAATAAAAATTTAAGGGAGGAAAAATCAAATATAAGGAAAGACGTGACCTGAATTTATTCATCAATGGAATCCTTGAGTTAATCTCATAACTTCTACCACTTTAAAACTATAAGAAATAAAGAAAAAAAATGAAACATAAGAAAAATAAATAAAAATAAAGATAATGGGTAAATAAAAGTGATAATTCTTAGTTTAACCCCCCCCCCCCCAAGTGAGTGTTAGGTTTTTACTTCCCCTAGTCAAGCAGTTGTAGTGAATTATCCCCAATAAGAAGGTGGATGTGGTTTATTTGAGATAAACCACCACATGTGAATTTTTACCAGTTTTCATGAGTATGAACTGATAATAGAGACCCCCAAATAAAAAAAGAAAAGTCACAACCTCTAATAAATAATAAAGAGAGAATTTGAGGTCCAAATTGGGAGGTAAAAGAATATAGGGGTACTCCTTGTTGATTTTTGTGATGTAATCATCCACATGGTATGCATGTTGTTATAGAGAATGTAGTTTAATCACCACATGATCCTTCAGCTATTATTTTTCTTTTATCACCACCACTTGGGTGATATCTTCCTTGACATCCAATACCTTCTCTATTTATATTGTGTCAATAATTTCAAAAAATGAGAAGTTAGAAAGTAGTTCATCTTGAGTATGATTAAAACATGAAGAATCAATAAAGAAATAATATATTTCAAGTAAGTCATATTGGAAATTGATCTATTTTAGTAGGACCACTGACAAATAAATACCAATAGGTGAATCTTAATTTTCTTTTTACATTATAATATATATGTAGAGAGGTGTTGATTTTTCATTTTCATATATGGGAGAATCACTTACCTTTTCATCTTATACAAAGTATGACCAATACTTAACTAATTAATTTTGATCTCCCATAATTACATTAGCAAAAATGTATTTTTTAAATACATCCTCAAGAAATGGTTTAGAAAATATGAATATATATTCATTGAATTACTTCGAGGCTTCCTTAGGTTATTTAACTTGAAAAATAATTGGAGTTACTTCTTTCACCACTGGTTCTAGTTCTTTCTCCGGGATGCACGTACATATTTTTCTATCCATTATATATTTCAATATAGGTTTTTCATTTTTTCACTAATACTTTCCAACTAGGCATCAAGATCATTGTAAACTTCTTATTTCACCTAAATTAGTCAGTCTATGTATAATTATTTCATGTTGAATACATCATGGATAATGTGGGTTTTTTTAGTTTTTTGAAATTTATGGTTTTTTTGTGTTTTTTTAAAAAACTATGTGTGAAATTATTGTAAATCCCCATAAACAGTACCAAATAGATGAACATGGATTGTTCATAGAGCCTTGATCAATATTTTATTTACCTAATCATGAAATATAGTGCACACCCAGGGGTCGGTCTCGAGGGGGCAGCTCACACAACACCAAATTTCTATTTTCAGTATTTATATTATAACTAATATAAAGATAAATAAGATAAAGAGGTGGATTTTAATTATGAATATAATATTAATATATATATATATATATATATATATATATATTCAATGAAAATAGAATGGATGCGGATAGAATGATGTTAGATAGAAAAGTGATACTCCCAAGAGAACACCCGGAGTGAACCATCATCATCACATTATTAGTTTCAAATTTACTTAATTAACACACTCTATAGTATGTGTGAGCATAATATACTACCCATGTTTTGAATATATGGTTCACTAAATGATTTTCATGTACACCATGCACTACATCTTCAATCGATGGAAAATATTACAAAATAGAAAGTCAAGCTTCGAGTGGCAAGTGGAGACACAGAGGCACCTTACCCACTAAGACAACTCTTGGAATAACTATAGGAAAATAAGAAACGTTATGTATAAATGTTCGAACACTTGGGTTCATCGCATAATTTATTACTTGATAACTTCCTCGGGTTAGTTACTTGTGATCATGAGTAATAGAGATCACAGAGAAGGAGAACGGGGTAGAAATAAAAAAGATAAAAATGAAGGAATGAGAGGAAGAAGAAAACTAATATATATTAAAAATTAATAATAATATTAAATAAAAATAAAACCCTAAAAATATATTTAAAATTTTCAACTAAAGTTTTCAAACCTTTTAAATGAAGAGGAGATGCATTTTTATAGGTGAAATGGGTGAAGATTTTGTCTCTTAATCTGTCTTCCATAAGTTTTTTAGTATTATACCCATTTAATGGCCTAATTTGGAAAAAAATTATTCTTGAAATTTTTTCAACTTTAGCTTCTATGTATAATAAAGAAATTTACTCTCATTTTTCCACATATTGAAGGATTTATAAGAAATTTACTCTGAAAAACTTTTCTGTCCTGACTGTCTATTTATATTCTCGTTACCCATGTTATAATGCACTTATTACCTTTAAAGTGTAGGAATCATGCATGGACGCCTAAATAAAAAATCTTTCTTGGGATTTCCTATTTTTTCATGTAAAATTTCATCTCTATTTAGATTTTACTTGGTGAGATATGGATCCATCTTCAAAATTATTAAGATCTGGTAACATATTAAAAAGTATAAATTATGAGCTTCTTTTGGGCCTCTAATATTTGGATTCAACTCTTAGTCCAATTGAATTAAATTTATAGAAGTAATCATTTAATACTACAAAGAAGTAATTTTTTAATTTAGATTAATATAGAAAATTTCATTCCTAAATTACAAAAATAAATTAAAATTGTTAAAAATCCAAAATTAAACAATTTTTTCAATTAAGCTCTAAATACATCTAAAACCATAAAATGTGAAAATTTACCTTAAAATAAAAATTTGTGAGATTAAATAATTATAATTAAAAGTAAAATTATTTAAAATATTGGCTCTATCATGTATCTTGAGACTCAACTCCATCAAATTCAATCTTTCTCCCACCATCTCTTTTGAAGATATTCTCCCTCTCAAGTTATATGGTATGTATAGATATTTTTACCTTTTTATATAAGGATAAATATAGATAATATCTTCTTATTTCCTTGATATATCCTATAAATATACATTGAGTGTCTCAGGGTAAAATTATGTATCCAATGATAACCTTAACAAATGTCTTGTATCTTCATAGTAATAAATTTAATAACACATATTTCCTTCGACACCATAACTCATATGGGATTCAATTTACCACTTTTTTTTATCACTTGGTTTAGTATTTTTTTTTTTAGTTTTTAATGTGTATCCCTAATAGTATAGAGGAATACTCACACGAATCATCATCAATCGCACCATGTATAATAAGGTGTGGCTCCTCTTTTCACTAACACCATTCCACTATGGTGTATAAGGAGAAGAGAATTATGATATTATACTAAACTCCCATAGATAATTGATTAAATATTTTTTAATATATTCCCTACCATGGTATGAGTATAGTTTATTTATCTTATTACAAAGATGATTCTCTAATTCATTGTTTTATTCCTTAAATTTCTCACCGGAATCAAACATATACCTCATTAATAGGATATATTAATATTTACTAACATCATCAGTAAAAGTTATGAAGTAAGAGTATCCACCTCTAGGTTCAACTGAAAAAGTTCCACACATGTCTATATGAACTAATTCTAGAATCTTTTTATCCCTTTAACGAATTCAAATGAATGGATATTTGGTCATTTTTTCTTTCAAACAAGTGTGACATATATACAAGGGTTTTAATTCAAAAGAATCTAAATATCCTTCTTGATATAGATTTGTAAAACACCTCTCATTTACATGACCAATATAGTGATACCACAATTGTGTGTGATATGAATCATGTGAACTTGATTTTTTATCGATTTATAGCACTTGATTTTCATATTCTAGTATGAAAAAACCATTACTCAAATGTGAAACCCCATTACATATGTTATATTTATAAAATTAGAAACTCTAATTTCTGAACTTGAAAATAAATTCATCCATATATAAACGAGTCATGGACATTATGGTTTTGGTTACACTATTCACATAATAAAAATTCTTTAAAACTAAAATCAATTTCCTTAGCAATGCGATATGGTAGTCTTCAATAGCTAGTGCATCCAGTCTTACTCTATTGGAAAGTCAATGATCTACCTCACCTATAGCAACCTTATGGGATCTAAATGGTTCCGGAATTTGGATACAAATTTTAGCACTAAAATCTATATATAATAACTAATTTATAGAAATAGAGAGGTTACATTCGATAAAAAATACACCTGAAGCTTCCCCTTTCATCTTCACTAAGGCACAATTCTTCTTCTAGTGTCCTTTCTTTCCATAAGAAAAACACACTACATCCATATCCTTATCCTACCCTGTAATCATTCCCATCTTGATAGGCTAGTGTGAAGGTTCCATAGACTTGTAATTGGTCTTAGGTATTTTCTCCTTGAATTTCCTCTTATTCACCATATGGACTGAATGTTTGTCATATTTCATGTCCTTATCATACTGGTGAATCAGATCTAGGAGATTCATAAGAATATTCTCTATATTTTTCATATTAAAATTCACAAAAAAATTAAATAATATTTAAGGAATTGAAGAGATCATGAGGTATGTGCATAATTATTTAGGTATCTTGAAACATAAAATTTCCAAATTCTCGATGCATCTAATCATATTGACTACATGAGGTCCATTTAGTGCACCTTCTCAAAGATTATAGAGTGCCTTATAGATATCATAACTCTCTTGTCTTTCTTTCTTCTAATAAATATCAAAAATATGAGACAACATTTTGTATGCATACATGTATTAGTAAATCTTTCAGAGATCATTGGTTATAGAGGATAACATGAGGCATTGGAAATATAATGCATCATTCATGTTTTTTCAAAATATAGAATTCCCCTCCTCACTTCCCTCCTTAAAATGATCAGTAGGTACTAGGGACTCTGACACATAAAACTTCTAATATTTTCATATTATGATGCGTAATCACATATACCACTCTTATAAGTTATAATTAGTTATGATATTGTATTTATCTAATATAGATTGCTCATATAATTTCATGATCATATAACTTTCCATTTTTTATAGTAAATAAAATTAGATTTTAGTACTTTATCTTGATTACCATGTGTTATGTGATAAATTTATTTTATTATTCTCCTATTGTTTTATCAAATCATAATATCCCTCACCATTGGATTCAGAATATCTTGTCACATGGATATTCTAGAGGAAAGGATCCATATTTCTCTTCTCATAACCAAGAAAAGGGCCTGGTCAAACTACTCAAATGTATTTAGGTAGGAATTCTTTTAAACTATATTAACTCACAGTTCCTTTATCCATTGATTAGACTCTCTGATCCTAAAATATTAGACTTTAATTTTCTCAACACTTACCTCTAAGTTACACCAGGTCTTATAATGGAAATTACTCTTGATGCTAACTTGGTTAAGTCAATTCAAAACATTTATTAGAATTCCTCAATAAATTGAGGTATCTTGACAAGGTCCAGACTAATAATTTTATCTATGGTTTCATTATAACTTAATTAATGGAGAGATATTTCTAACTTAATATTTTATTTGATGGATTTTGTTTATATTTATGCACAAATATTCTTTATTTTATACTTTACATGCTTGTTACTATTATTTGGATTTTATATAATTAATTAACCATGTTTGATAAAATAATTTATGAATCATATATTTATTTTATTTATTCTTACATTCTTATTAATTTATTTACATTATGTTATCGTGTTTAAACATCAAATAAACTATGAATCGCATAAATAAATAAATAAGCATACACTTAAAAAAATACAATAAACATTTGATGTGATCATGTGATTTTAACTTTTGGTTGGTTTATAAAATTAAAGATAAACTAACCCATGACCCTAAGGTAATAGCTCCTTGAGTTGATACTTGGCATGAGTTAAAACATTCCCCCTTTAACCTATGTATCTCCTTGGTTGGTTTCACCTCAGCTTGGTCTTGAATTGTCTCCACTCACCTGGAACACCTTCATTTTATATATGCATACTCACTCGCATGTGAGGGGTGTTAGGTATTTTGGGTTACATAAATAAAAAATGGAAACATGGGCCCATACATAATAAAGAGGAAGGAATGATTCGAAGGTCATTGTATTTAATTTAATAATAAATTTATCACAAAACCTCAAGTAATAAATAATTAAATTAAATAGAAATGAAACACTTGAATAGGTCGTTCAAGCTCATGATCATCCACAACATGCAATGAATACACATTTAAATTACATAACATTCATTTCAATTCATTATTTATAAAGATAAATTTCTCAAATTAATAATTAATTGTCTTATTAATTATTTAATTAATTTATCTTGATTATTTATCCAAACAGTATTTGGGATTATCATCCTCTATAATTTTAAATAAGTTAAATAAACTAATTTTAATTTAAAATTAATTAATGTGCGATGTGTACTGACAAGACACATGGTGTGTTCCCTTCTGGTCAAAATTTAAATTCAATCTAGAATTTAATATATATGACATGTACTGGAGGCAACATAAGGTGTACCTTTCTATATTACACAACATGTAATATCACTCACTCAGCATGTGAATTACATTGTGTCTGGTATTTTGTGTATTCTGTACTTACATGGAATTTATTCTTATATGGCATGTCATGATATTACACAACATTTTATTCCATGGGTTAGTACATGTAGTTGTGAAACATGTATGACCACATGGCATACCATGAATATACATGGTTTGTATCACTGGTGATGCCTGTGAAGTACACAGCATGTAAAACAACCATACACATCATGTATTTATAGAAATAGTGTGGAAAATAATTATTTAAAGCATTAAATTCATTATGACTAACCAAAAATAACTCAGTGTGTAATTTTTGTGGGAAACCCTATAAAATTGCATTTATATATTGATACATTCTATGTAGTTCGGTTTTTATTTAATTAATTTTTCATTCAATGTGTTTGAATCACACAGCACATCTGTCTCAGTGTGTACCTTGTATGAGTTGGCATGAGTTACATGGTGTGTATAGCCTACTACATATTTTGTGCTCTATTTTTTTCCACTTACACGACATGCCTAGGGAATCAGTGTGTATTCTACATGGTATATTATGCGTTACATATCATGTACACCATCTAAAATCTATGTAATCATGTCTAACTTGTGTCAGTCTACTGACAGTCAATATTCAGTGTGTAGTAATTAACTATTGCATACTTTTACCACACAACTTGATCAATTTACACATAGTCAAAGTCGTATGGATTTACATAGTGTTTTATCCCTCCCCTCCTCATTGACTTAAGAAAGAATGAGGATATTACTTAGCCTTAAGAGACATCCCCAAGATGCCAATGGATGGAAATAAATTCTAAGGTCTTCAATGAAATTGTGGGACACTTTTCCCTTTTAAAATAAAACAACACAACCAATCATACCATAACTAAAACAACCGCTATATGATGTATGAGAAAAAAGTAATACAATTGAACATATTACTAAAATTACAACAATAGAAAACTATAACCATATACTATATCAGAGTATAAAGCAGAAGATAAAACCAACAAAGCTCAAAGACTCCAAAGACATAACTTTATATCTCCCAACATGATCCAAGCTCTAACTCGACAATCAATTCCCAAGGTATCACGATGAATCACTATATAAATGAGATACCTTTCCTTTACACGTGTCTCGATAAAAAATATCTGCAAACGCACCAAAGTTCCCAAGAAGGGGGTGAGTATAAAACTCAGTAGGATTTCCCCAAATGTATTCTCTACTCATTCCACTAGAATCTAACAAGTTATTACATTTATATAAAAAAATATATATAACACTTTAAAATAGTTTATATCAAATCAAAACCATTTCTAAATAAAACAACTTTCATTCCAAAACAATTTTCCAATCAAACCAATTCCAAGGAAAGAAACCAAACAAGTCCTTCCAACCATTTCATGAATTAATTTGGAATTTCCCATTTCATTTCACACAACCTCACACACAAACTCAATCTTGGTATTTCCATTGATGGTGGAACTTCACATCCATACTCTATCCCTTCGACAGTGGAACTTCATGACCATTATCCATCCTATACAACTCATGCTTAACCATTTAATACAATAATCATGCCAAACCAAATTGTGTCAACACATTTCAATAAAACCATCCTTTTATTGAAAAAAAAATCTAACCAATTTCCATGAATAAAAACCAAACAACCATTTTAAAATCATGTAACTAATTTCACTTTCAACCAAAACAACCAATTTTCACAATTCCATAAACAGTCACCAAAGAGGGTTTCCATCAAGAATTGCACATAAATTTCAAAAATAAAACTAAGTAAATAAATAAATTTGATTTCAATACTTTAATTTTTAATAATAGGAGTTGAGATTGAATCGACCTACCTCAGAAACTATGGCAGAAATGAATAATGGTACAAATCCTTTAATAAAACAGGTTGAAACTCAAAAAAAACACCTTAGATCTCATTCCCTAACATCAAAACAGCCAAATATCATCATTATTGGCATCAAATATCATATATATATCCCCAATTAACTAGATATATGAATCCAATAGAGGGAAGAAGGATATATCTAAGGAAAATGAACAATATTAGAGACTTTCCAAGGAATTTGGGCTTCAACACACCATGAATTGACAAAGGATCTCTCTAGAATCAAGAGGAATGATCTCCACAGCCTTTGGTAAGAGAGGAATTCGATTTAGGGTTTAAATAGGGGGAAAACTATCCATTAAGGAGAAAAACGAAATTATATCTACAGTTTTCGAACCTAATTTTCTGTTGTGCACGATTAAGGTGCACATTTAGGCAAACTATGTGTTAACCATGAAAATGGCTCAGTCCCCAAATGCACAATTTCTCCTAGGTGCCCACATGGTATGGAAAAATTGTACAACTAGATGTGTGCATACACAAATCCCATTACCTCACTTTTCATGGTTTTCTGTAGGAGTTTCATGGTTTTTACTAACTGTGCTCAAACCACACACAACCAAAAAAATCCCAAAAACATTCCAAAAGTCCTCAAAACCTTCCCAAACTTCATGAAAACATTTAACATACTTAAAATAAAAAAATAATGTATGCTTACTTGAAACTTGGGGTGATACATTCTCCCCCCATTAGCCTTTTCATCATCTAAAAGTAGAAAACCACCACTTTCTTGAAATATTTCAGGCCATTTCTCAACCATTTCCTTTTCTTATGCCCATGTTTCTTCCTGAATCTGAACACGTTGCCAAAAAACCCATACTAGATCGATGATTTTACCATGCAAGACTTTATCTTTCTTATCTAAAATGTCTACTATCATATGAACCAATGAAGTATCTGGATCTTGGTCAATGTGATCCCATCAAATCACTGGTTAGGATCAGGTTGATGTTTCTTCGACTAAGATACATGAAACACATTTTTCACTACATTGAAATGTGGTGTAAAATCCAACTGATACTCTACCTCACCAACCCATTCAATTATCTCAAAAGGTCCTCTGTGTCGAGGAGATAACTTTCCCTTCTTTTCAAAATGACGATGCCCAAGCCTTGGAGAGATTATCAAGAACACATGATCACTCACCTCGAATGAAAATAGATTTAAATGATGGTCTACATATTATTTATAATGAATATAGGTCACCTTTATCCTTTTCCTGATTAATTGAATCTTCTATTTTTTCTCTTGGACAAGGTTCGGTCTAGCTAGTGAAGTCTCACATGTTTCCACCCAACAGAGTGGATAATGATAAGGATGCTCATAGAATGCTTCAAAAGGAGCCACATGTATCAAGTCTTGATATGTATTATTATATGATAACTCCAATAATGGTATGTGTTCCTCCCATGATCCACCAAAATCCATTACACAAGCCCGAAGCATGCCTTTTAATGTTTTCATCGTCTGTTCAGATTATATATCCATCTGATGATTATACACCATACTCATAGTCAACTGAGTATCAAGGGATTGTTTCAAGGATTTCTAGAAATGATAATAAACCTCGAATCTCGATCTGATACTATCGAAATTGGTACATCATGCCTCTTTACCACTTCTTGGATCTAGATTTTAGATAATCAATCCACCATGTGAGATTCATTAAGAGGAATCAAATGGGAAAACTTTGTGAGTTGATCCACTATCACCCATATGGAATCATGTTTTTTAACCTTACTTGGGAGACTTGTCACAAAATCCATAGCTACTCATTCCCATTTCCAAATAGGAATAGGTAAATACTACAACATACCCATTGGTCACTATTGTTCTACCTTAACTTGTTGATGGGTGAGGTATCTCATCACAAACTCATCCACTCTCCTTTTCATTCCAACCCACCAAAAGTTTTCTTTCAGTGCCTTATACATCTTCCATATTCTAGGATGAACATCCCCTATCAGATTATGGTAATCATGAAGAAGTTATTCCTAAAAATCCAAAGGTACAACCATCCAACCTATAAGTTACAAAGTTGAGCTCACATCTAGATTTTATCCCTCAATGGTCTCCCCACCATTGACTTTTGACCTCATAGAAACACATTTTGAATCAGATGTTTTTGTATATTTAACCATCTCCAAAAAATCATGACTCAAACAAAATAGAAATAAAACCACTAAAATACCTTGGTCTTCACAATACAAGTGCATGTTAGTTATCATCGATATCAACTTCCACTGATCTAAAGCCTCTTTTTCCAACTGACTATATGATTTTCTTCCTAATGCATCTTCCACTGAATTTCCTTTACCCGTTGTATACATCAAATCAAAGTAAAACAATTGGAGATAATCTATCCATTTTCTTTGACTCATATACAAATATATTTGTGTGAAAATGTGTTTCAAGCTCTTATGATCTGTAAACACAGTAAATTTCTCACCAAAGAGGTAATGATGCCAATTCTTCAAAGCATGGACTATAGCATCTAACTTTAAATTGTGTATTGGGTAGTTATTCTTATGAAACTGTAACTATCATAATCCATAAGAAAAAACATGATCTCCCTGCATGATAACACACCCCAACCCTGATCCCAAATCATCATAATACACCACATACCCTTGTCCTAATTCCAAAAAAAATCAAGATCGATGTTGATGTAAGGTGAAATTTTTACTCCTGAAAATACTTCTAACATTCCTAATTCTATTTGAATGGAACTTTTTTTTCTTTTCAAAGATATCAGTGGTGAATCCATTCATGAAAAATCACAAACAAAGCATCTGAAATAACCATCCAATTTGAGGAAACTACGTATCTCAAAGACATTCTTTGGCAGTTTTCAAGAGATAACGTCCTTTGTCTTTTCTATATCCATATAAACACCCTTTTCATAGCTAACATGGCCAAGGAAATGTACCTCTTATATCAAAAAATTACACTTTGATAATTTGGAATACAAATGATGATCTCATAAAATTCCCAACATTTTCACCAAGTTTTGATCATGCTCATCCCTTGTCCTTGAATACACTAATATTTCAACCACAAACACCACCAAAAAAGAATCCAGATACCTAAAAAATATATGATTCATCAATTTCATAGATACTATTGTTTCATTCATAAGACCTAAAGGAATAACCACATACTCATAATGTCCATATATACTTCTGAAATCTATTTTTGTAATATCCTCCTTTCGGAACCATAATTAGTGATATCCTAATCATAAGTCAGTTTTAGAGAACCAATGGGATCCCCTCAATTGATTAAATATAACATCAATTCATGTAAGTGGATATTGATTATTTTTCATAACTTGGTTAATCTTATGATAATACACATAGAGATAGAGTTCCATCTTCATTTTTCATGAACAAAACGGGTACTTCCCATGCAGATGTGCTAGTCCGAATAAACCCTTTTCTTTACAACTCTTCCAACTGAACTTTAAATTCCCATAACTCTTTTGATTCCATCCAATAATATAGAAGTGAGATAGGATTTTTCCCCAGTAAGATATCAATCGTAAACTCCTCTTCTCTTATAGGTGGAAACCCTGAGAAATTTTTAGGAAACATATCCATAAAGTGATCAACAACTATTGGAAAATCATTATCCCTAATCTCTTCCTCTGATTCCAAAGTCAACCCTGCCAACTAGTATGAGATAGATCCAACTGCTGGTACCAACAAGCCTTCTCATTCCAGTCTCCTATAAAGATATGATCAGATCCATCCTTAATCATAAAACTAACTCTTCAGGTATAACAATCGATGTAAGCTTTGAATATTTTCAACTAATACATACCTAGGATTATGTCATATACATCCATCTCAATCACATAGAAATTCCATATCAATTTATCTCCATCAATTTTTATTAAACATTATTTTCACATAAAGTATTGACATTATCTTTGACCAAGAGGAGTTTGAAGTTTCAAAATAGAAGGCATCATCTCAACATTTAAACACAAAATATCAATAGAATGAGAATAAATAAAAGAATTGGATTCACCTGTATCAAATAAATTTTGCATAATGGTATAATTAAAAAGAAGCATACCTCTCAACATCAATGGTCTAGATTGATCATCCATAATAACTTTCTTAGCTCCATGTAATTTCTTACTTTCTCCACTTTGGTCTTTACTACCCTGTTAAGATTTATCTTATTAAGGAGTTATGGTATTACTATAATCACCATGGCTTCCTCAACTCTACTGATGAGAGGTATTTTGTTTTCATTGCCCCGTCGAATCATATGATGTCTATGACACATCAGATGTGTCCCGAAACACCCAACCTTGGAGCACTGCAATAATAGCACTGAAGATACCACATATTGTTGAAGTTATGACATGCTCTATGTAGTTTCATAAAATCTTGCTTCATGTCATCCAAAGAACCACACTAAAATCATCCTGGCTTGATCTTGGGTTTAGGAGGAAGATTCAATAATCCATCCGTCTGATTCTAAGTCATCCCACTACCTTGGAAATAGGTGTCCCTATTTCGATTATTCCCAACATTGTATTTCCCACCATTTCCCATAGGTATCATCATGCTCCCTCTACTTGTAACTCCTGATATGTCCCTTTCTTCCACCATCACTCTATTGATCATCTCTGTATAATCCATTATACCATGCATGGAAATCTTTGAGAGAATATTCGGCATTATACCCAATTTAAAAATTCATTCCTTCATGGATGCACTAGCATCAAATTTTAGTGAAAATAGGACTAAATTCATGAATTTGGCCTTATACTATATCACTATGAGGCTCTCTTGCTTCAATATTCAAAAGTCCATCATTCTAAAAATCATGAACGTGTGAGGATAGAATTTTTTGTTAGACAATTATTCAAAATACTCTCATGTAATGACTTGGTCTAATTTAGCCTAGACTATTAAATCCCACCGTTGGCGTGCTAAATCTTCTATCATATACGTCACTAAATTTACTTTCAACTATACTGGTGTGCTAAGGAAATCGAAGATTCAATTCATCCTATTCAGCCACACCTCTTCTTTCTCTAGTTCCAAATCACCCTGAAAGATGGGTGGATTCTACTTTTGGAACTAAATGGAATGTTACACTTGTCTTGATTCATAGCTTCATTTCCCTCTATCCAAGTCTTGAAAATACTTGATAGTACTTTGAACCATCTTTTGGTTCACCTGTGGCTCAGGTGTAACCACATTCTCGACAGCTTCTTCTAATTGGTGTCTATGACATCTATGGGGTTCCATTTTCTATAACCAAAAAAAACTCCATAAGTCTCACTCTTTATCAACTTAAGTCTTAACAATTTCAAATTCTATCACAACATTTCTTTCCAAAATTCAACATTTTTTCACTTTCATCCCATTTTTGAAATTTCCACCATGATTTTAAAAATCAAACCATTTTCAAAATGCACATATCATGCCTTTTCAAAATCTCACATTTGAAAACAATTTCAATAATTTTTTCAAAAATCAAAATTTTTTCACTAAATCATAAATAATTACTCAAAATGAAATATACACTCCTAGTGGGAAGTTCTTTTTATTAATTCATGTCATTATCTTCTCATTTTCTAAACCCGTTACAATGAGGTAACACTCCTATAAGTGTCTCAAAACACTTATATACCCAACTTCCTGTTAAATTTAAGTTTATCATAAATAGGTTAGATATTCCTTTTTATGCTCTATATTTCAAGTCCTCAAACCCCTACTCCTTACTACCATCCCAACTCAAAGAATACTCATAATGAATTTTCAACTCCAAGACCGAACAACACCATTTGTACCAAAACAAAATATGACTCGGATAAGACTAATATCATTTGTAACATCTCACCTATCCTCATTAGCTTGAGAAGGTAGGAGGATATTACTTGGCCTTAGGAAACATCCCCAAGATGCCAAAGACTATAAATAAATGCCAAGGTCTTTAATTCAATTAAGGGACAATTTCCATTTGAAAATAAAACAACACAACCATTCATACCATAACCAAAACAACAAATATATGATTAATGAGAACAAATTAATACAAATTAACATATTACCAAATTGATAACAAAAACAAACTACAACCATATACTATATCAGAGTACAAATTGGAAGATAAAAATAACAAGTCTCAAAGACTTAAAATACATAACTCTACATCTCCAAACATGAACCAAGATCCAAATAAATAATACATGCCCAAGGTATCATGATTCATCACTAAATAAATGATATAATTTCCTTTACCTATGTCTCAATAAACAAAATATGCAAATGCACCAAAGTGCCCAATCAGGGGATGAGTATAAAACTCAGTAGGTTTTCCCAAAATGACTTACCTACTCACACTGCTAGGATAGAACATGTTAGCATATTTATATAAAAAAAATTATATAAAACTCTTTAAAAAAATTTATATCAAAGATAAACCATTTCTAAACAAAACAATTTTCATACAAAAACTGTTTTCCAATCAAACCAATTCCAAGTAAATCAACCAAATAAGTTGTTCCAACCATTTCATGAATTCATTTTCCATTACCTATTTCCTTTCACACAACCACACACACACACTCAATCTTGGTGTTACCATTTATGGTATAACTTCATGTCCAAACTTCATCCCTTTGATGGTGGTACTTCATGACCATTATCCATCCCATTCAACTCATGCTTAACCATTTAAGACAAAAACCATTCCAAACCAAATTGTTCCAAACCATTTCAATAAAACCATCCTTTTATTGAAAAAACTTTTCCAACTAATTTCTATGAATCAAAACCAAACAACCAATTTAAAATCAACATTTTAAAATCATATTACCAATTTCACTTTCCACCAAAACACCCAATTTTTCATAATTCCATAAACTGTCACCAAAGAGGGTTTGCATAAATCATTGCACATAAATTTCACAAATAAAACTAATAAAATAAATAAATTTTAAATAAATCCTTCAAGTTCTAATAATAGGAGTCGAGAGTGAAGCCACCTACCTCATAAACTATGGTGGAAATGAAGAACAGCACAAATCCTTCAACAAAATGGGTTGAAACTCCAAAAACCCACCTTAGATCTCATTCCCTAACATCAACACGGGAAAATATCACCATTATTGGCATAAACTATTATATATATATATACCCAATAGAATATATCTATGTATCCAGGAGAGGGAAGGGGAATAGATCTAAGGAAAATGACCAAGAACATATACTTACCAAGGAATTTGGGCTTCAACGCACCATGAATTGCCAATGAAACAATCCCAGATCAATGGGAATGGTCTCTATAGACTTTGGGAAGAGAGTAATTAAATTTAGGGTTGACCTGGGGTAAAACCATCCATTAAGAAGCAAAATCAAATTAGATCCATAATTTTTGGATCTAATTTTCTATTGTACATGGTTAGGGAACATTGTTAGGAAAACCATAAAAATTACTATTTCCCCAAATTAATGGTTTATCATAGGTGGTTTCATGATTTGTACAAACCATGATCCTAAATGTATGCCTACCTAGATCCCATTGTCTCACTTTATAGGGTTTTCTGTAGGATTTTCATGGTTTGTACAAACCAGGCTCAAACTATGCACCTCCAAAAAATCCCCAAAAACATTCCAAAAGTCCTTCAAACCTTCCCAAACTTCACCCAAACATTTCACATACTTAAATAAATAAATATAGGTATACCTACTTGAAACTTGGGGTGTTACACATAGCATGTACACCAGCTACACGTGTAATCCCCACCAAACCATGTTCCAACTGGTGGTCAATATGCAGTGTGTAATTACACACCACATACTAACCCCCACATGGAATATCATGATTAATACAACCCATGTTTGTGTGGTTGAACAAGGGTACACATTGTGTACTTTTTAGTTATATTCCATGTAACCATTTCTTTTAGCCAAAATCCCCAAAATCTTTGGATAGGACCTTTGATCATTCTTTATTCTTGGCCTATTATTGGTCATATAAAACTAAACAATCATGGTATCTTGATTTTTGGATTAAATAATTAAAATTGTAAATTAAAAACTAATAATTAAATACATAATTTATAATAAATAATAAATAATTATAAATTAATATGTGACCGCTCTAATATCACTTGAAAGGATTTGGGGTATGGAAAAAGCGGTCAGGCCCATTTCTAATATTTTTTTCCATTAGTTTCCTTGGATAAAATCCTTATAAATAGGGGAATAAGCCCTATATTTTTCATAGAGATCATCTTTTCAAAGATAATTTATAATTTATTTTAAACAACAATTACCTTGTCTTGATAATTCTATTATCTTTGATCAATTTGGTAGCCACTCTCACAGTCTAGTAATTGTGGTAAATAATATAAAGCAAAATTCCTCTAGTAGTATCCATACATGTTCTACAAATATCAGAACATCATCATTGGTATTTCAGGTACTAGTATGAAGGAGCCAAAAAAATCATCATTCTCTATTGATCACAGTAAGAATTCTTTTAGTCTTGAAAAAATTCTATCTGGTTCTCTTGGTCTTAAGATGGATGAGGGGGTTATCTCTCCTTGAGATCATTCTTGAGAAATTATCTCTAGGTATTATAGACAATTATCTAGAGATAATCTATTATGAACACAATTATCTACACCCTCTAAAATTATATAAACCAAATTATATACTTAAGGATAACAATTATTAATTATTCATAGTCCATTAACTAATTATTTGTCCTAAATAAACCCCATGTAAAATAATAATATTATTATTATTATATTCCATAACATGTGTTAACTTGCGTATATTTAAAAATCATTTACTAAATCAATCAATCAATATTTATTTAAATGATATTAAATAAAATATATCATTTATATCATACCCTTAACTCATTCGGTCTATCCTCTTCTTCATTTATCAAATCTTGAATAATAAATATTTATTTAAATAAATAAATATCCTTATATTATTCATTAAATAATAAAATATTATATTCACTAACTTGTGAATAAACATTTATTCACTATTAAACTCACATATATTATAAACTTGAATAATTGGTAATTGAATTTATGTGATCATCCAAACCTAAATAATTATTATTCCATAATTTGAGAATAATATTTATTCTTAATATTAAATTCAACTTGAATTTAACTTAGATTTTGGATACTATTAGTGTGTGACCCTCTAGGACTCTTTAGCAATGGCATTAAGTGAACTTTATTAAAGTCCAATATTGGTGTCTAGCAATACATTAAGGATACTATAGAGAAAGAAGTTAATTTTTCAACTTCAACAACCTCATATGAATTATTTTTGTTTAATATAATATCTTTATCTCAATATCTCATTAAAAAGGTTGTATACTCGTTTCAACAACCTATATAGTTTATATATTTTCTTTGACTACCTAAAATAAACTCATCAATAAACCATCATGTCTATGTACTTAATCAAATATTTACATTTCAGTCAAAGGTCCTGAGATATCTTCTTCCATTAACTTATAAGGGACAAATACTTTCTTAACTTATTAAATTAATGTCATATCACTTATGACTCACCAAACTTATCCTACCTCATTGTGATTATATGTTGTCATGGTTTTCATAAATACATCAAAGTACACAATTCATGAAATACATTAATAATAATCTCAAGTCTAAATACCAATAAATATGTCCACAAAGAAGAATATACAATGAAACATATAAAATGTTGAATTCCTATCATTGGGATTGTCCTCATAACCTTCACTCTTAGAAATTATCAAATACAAAACTTTATAATAAGAAGCTTTATATTCTCAGGACCATCCAACACCTGATATCCAAAATATCATATGTATCTTATCAAATGATGTCATCTAGACAATAGAACATATGTTTAATAATATTGTCATGGAATTTTAAGATTCTCATCATAGTGGGTAATTGTTATGACCTTTCTATGTGACAAATTCTCTAAGGACATTATCATAAAAATGTTACATATAAGAACACTCATCATGTGATAATATATTTATTAATATTTTGATAATTGAAATTATAAAGTTAGTTGGTTTTAGGGAACCAACTCCATCAATATTTATAGGGTGAATGTAGGTTTTAATCAATGGTGTAGATTAATCCTTATCTCCCATGTGATATCAAATGGTTTGAATACCAATGATTATAGAAAATTAAGGGTTTTTCATATAAAGGGTTGGAGATGATAATGTGAAGTAATAATAATTTTAGGATTGCAAAATCCATATAATGAATATTACATAACACTCCCCCTTGGATGTCATAATTTTATGTAATTTTATGTAATTTTATGTAATTTTTTGTAATCTTAAATTAAAATAAACTATGTGGGGAAAAACAAGTGAAACCAAAGTAATTAAATTTCATGTCATGATACCTCATTAAAAACCTTATCAAGAAAACCCATTGGGAAAAACCCAATAAAGGGAAAAATATTGTAGCATTCTTAGCTCCCTCTCATAAAATCCTGATAGACTTTGTAGTCTTCGTATCCTAATTTTATAAATAAATTTCTAAAAAAAGTTATAGTTGGTAATTCCTTTGTGAAAAAATATGAAATATTATCACAAGACCTTATTTTTTTATATCAATATCACCATTCATTTAAATTTTTATAAGTGAAAAATATTTTTTTGGTAAGATATGTTTTATATTATCACCTTTAATATACCCACCCTTTAATTGCACCATACAAGAAACATTATCCTTATATAAGATGGTGAGTATATAATTACTCATGTCTAATCCACAAATATTTTTGATATGATGAATAATTGATCCTATCCAAACATATTCAAGACTTTATTCAATAATTACAATCATATCAGAATGATTGGAGGAATTCATAGAAATATTTTGTTTTATAGAGCACCATGAAATTTTTGTTCGACCATATGTAAATAGATATCAATTTTGAGATCTATATTTATATGGTTTAGATAAATAATAATCATCAGTATAATCAACCAATTTTGATTCTAAATTTTGGAATACACAATTATTTATACCAGTTAAATCTCAATAAGAAAAATAATAATATTACCATGCATAAAACTCATTGTAATAAGACATCATATTATTTGTAAGGTTCATATGCACATCTAAATTTATATAATTTAGCGGTAAATAGAATATGCATTTATATTTATTTCATGAGGGATAAATAATTACTTCATCATCTCCTCATGTAGGAATTACATCACTCTTGGAAACAAGTGATTTAATTATTTATTAAGTCTATTTTCATTAATATGTAGAAAAATTACAAATTTTAATATTTCATATTCTATATGATTAATTCAAAATTAAAATACATTCTTTTTAATTTGATGATCAAATATTCCATTGATTTTTTAGACTCTTCAAGAATTTTGATGTTGTCCAAAACATATGGATTAATATATAAACATTGATTTATACAAACCACAAAATGAAAAGCTCTATTTTTTATTTTTCTTTATATGAATATATATATTAATATAGACACATGAAATACATCTTATTAAGTTCACCCCATGGAATAAGTTATTGGATTGGGTGAAACTTATATTGAACCAGACCGACTACCCTAGTAATCTGATAACCGAGTTGGCACAAACATATCCTGAAGGGTGTTCCTAATCCCCATGGGTTGGCGACTAACACCTGGAATCATACATAATTAAAGTGGGAATGATTTTTTCCACTACCATTGTGGAAACGATACAAAAAAAATAAGTATGCATACAAAAGAAACTTTATGGGGAGATGTGTACCTAAATTCAAATAGCTATAAACAGCCCAAAGTACTACAGAAAAGTACTAGAAAAACAGGATAACAGACCAAGTCCCAATGGATGAAACTATCCAATTCCTCAGATCAACAACTAGAACCACCTCCAAGTGGTTATTTACCCATTATCAAACCTATAAGGAGATAATCTATAAACACCCAAAGGCACAGGTAGGGTGCGAGATAAAATCCCATTAGGGTCTCACTAAGGATTTCATAACAGATGCAAACATTTAATTAACCAAAGAGATCTTTTAATTTTAAATAAATAGGTTTTTAATTTCAATAGAACAATTAAATAAAGTCATTCTTTACATTTCAAATGATGTAAATACTTTTAAACAAATTCATTTCAAAAGCATATTTTAACAAATCATGCTTTACTTTTCAATTGATGGATCATTTCTAAACAATGGCTCAAATAAACACTTTATATAAAATAGTTTATATAAATTCACAAGGCATGTAAAATAGTTCACAATAATGGAATATAGTCATTTATATCTCAAATGTAAACAAGAGAGAAACACGGTTATCTTTTAAGAGGTACGATAGTTCCAGGTTATGGGGTCCTCACTCACTCATGTGATAAAAACCGCAATGTGTACACACATCCCTCAGCACTGGCAAGAGTGGAATCATCGGTATCCTAATAAGGAATATGATGTGAAAAATAATTTTCATGTTAGAGTTATAAAGCATTAATCCATTGCTAGGGAATTCCCATCCTAACATACTTGTCCCAAATACTCAATAACTACCTAGGATTTCATGTGCTCTAGTATCAAACATTGAAGGGAAATTTATTTTAAAAATAGTTTAAAATACAATTCATCTCATTCTCCCATTTAAAATATGGAAATTTCCATTTAAATACCAAAACATGTTTTTAATAAAAACATTCCTTTTTCCACAATAAAACCAATGGGTTTTAATCAAAACATTTTAAGCTATTTTTTATATATAAGAATTTGAAATAAATTCACAATTCAATTTCACAATTCAATTCCCACAATTAAATTAAATAATTTAATGGAAATAATTTCCATTAGTTTCACAATTTAAATTCAATAATACAAATCTCCAAAATTTTCCAACAATTTCATAATCACACCCCAATTCAATGGAATTGGGGGTTTTCTCAATTTCATGCAAAAATCAATTTCCAAAAAAAACTCAATTCAATGGAATTGGGGTATTAATCAATCAATTTAAAGAAATTTCATTTATAATAGAAATTGAATTTAAATCAATCAATTCAGGGTTAATAAAAATTGGTCATCACAACGGAACCACCTACCGTAGATCACTGGATATCGAATCACCAATCCCTACTTGGGATTCACCAATGAAGAACAAACAAGAAAAAAACTAGGAATCAAACCTAGGTTTAAGATCCCAAAACATAGTGTATTAGATCCAAAAATCAGTATGGGGATCCATAGAATCCTAGGTAAGAGGAGAGAGATAGTAGGAGGTGGAGAACGGGAATAGGAAACTAAGTGGGAGAATATCGAATAGAATTCCTCAAGCTTCGATATTATTTTTAGAGGGTTTTGAGGGGATAAGAAATGCTCTTGTGAGCCTTAAAGAAATGATAAATTAGTTTGGGGTCATACCAGCCCATCAGAAACCTAAAAATGAGAGTTTAGTATTTTTTAAAATAGATTCGGATTAAAAAAATATCATATGCATGGTTTCCTGGGTAGAGACGCACGGTTTGGAAAAATGGTGCAGCCTAGTTGTATCCCCCATTTTCTCCAGGTTCATTGTTTATCCTTAGTGTTGCATGGTTTTTCAAACCATGTTCTAACCATAAAAAACTTCATGGTCTGGGTTTTCATGGATTCTACTAAGAGGGCACATAGTTTGGGAAAACCATGCGCCAACCGTGCACTAACCCATAACTTCTAAAATTTCTCAAAATTTCATCAGAAGAAACCCCAAACAAAAACCAACCAAAACATGGTAAAAATAAGGGTATAGGAATACCTAAAAATAGTAACAAGATGTTTCAAAATCCCCACAACAGAAACTTTATGTCCCAAGAAATCCTGCTCAGAATCTTCCATGTTAAAAAGATGGGGTCATTACTCTCTCATCAGTGCCCCCCCCCCTCCCACATCTCATGAGAATCAAAACTATGTTACCATATAACATGAACCAAAGGTATCATCCTCCCATTAAGTACCTTGGTTTAAAAATCAACTATCTGGACTGGTCGTTCAGTCACAGATAAATCAGGTTCGACCTCAATATCACTCCAACTCAGAATATGAGATGGATCAGACTGATACTTTCTCAGCTATGACACATGGAACACATTATTTTTTAACATCAGTTATAGTGTAAGTTCTAAATGATAATAAACTTTTCCCACCTTCTCAATAACCTTAAAAGGTCCCAAAAAACAAGGATTAATTTTCTCTTACCTCCCAAGTCGTAGATAACCCAACTGGGGAGAAACTTTCAAGAACACCTTGTCACCAACTCAGAATTCCAAATTGCTATGACGACAATCAGTATAAGACTTGTACCAGATATTTTCCATCAATATTATCTGGAGAATCAACTAAATTTTTCTCATCATCTCTTGAACAAGGATTAGTCCAAACAAGGAACTTTCACCAATATTTGACTAACAAAATGGAGATCTACAAGGGTGGTTATACAAGGTTTCAAAAGGATCTATTCTGATCACAGACTAGTAAATATTGTTATAAGAAAACTCAACTAGCCCTAGATGGTCATCTCAATCCCCACCAAAGTAAAGAACTCAAGGTAAAAGCATATCATCAAGAATCTATATATCTCTTTATGTCCAGTCATTTGACTGAGGATGGTATGTCGTACTCAAATGGACTTGAAATCCTAGGGCCTCTTAAGGGCCTCATCAAAAGAAAGAAGTGAACTAAGTATCACTATTAGATACTATAGAATAAGTAACTCCATACAATCGAACAATCTATTTCACATAGATACTTCCCAACTCCTCGAATTTGGTTGTATCACAAATGGGTATAAAGTGAGATGATTTAGTAAGTCGATTGATCAAAACCCATATCACATTATTATTTCTTTGGGTATGTGGAAACCCAACCACAAATTCAATAGAGATCTCATCCCACTTCTAAGTAGACATTGTAAGTGTCTGAAGCAAACCTAAAGGTTTTTGGTGCTAAGTCTTGACTGATTGTCATGTATAATAATGAGAGATAAATTCATCAATTCCCCTTCACATACCTGGCCACTAGAACTGACGTCGCATGTCATAGAACATCTTCATGGTTATTGGGTGCACATCCCACTAAGAATTATGGAAATATTCCATAATAGTTTTCTTTATCGCTAATGGCACAACAAAGTGATTCTGAGATCGTAGAGTGCCCTTGGTGGAGAAAACCAATCAAGTATGGTATTTTCACTATTAAGAGAGTCTATAATTCTACAAAACTCATCATAAAGGTATTGTTCCTAAAGAATTGTCTTGAGAAGAGAGGAGGGCAACTAAACACTGGTTAAGGAAACCTCAACCCCTGATTCCTAGACTCCAATTTTCAATTGTGAAAAGAGTTCCATCAAGTTCCACTCTTCTAAAGATCCTTTAATGACCTAGGTTGGAAGTTTTCTACTCAAATCATTTTTGATGAAATTACCTTTATCTGGGTTATAGGTAATGTTAAAGTTAAAATATTTTCATTATTCCACCCAATGCCTTTGGCGAAGATTCAAAAAATTTTGAGAGAATATATAACTCAATCTCTTATAGTCTGAAAAAAAAAGGTAAAAATTTCTTTATAGATTTAATTCTACCAACTCTTAAGAGAGTGCATCACAGCTACAAGTTCAAGGTCATTGTTCATATAATTATTCTTCTGTGGCCTAAGCTAATGAGATTCATAAGCAATGACATGATAAATTTGCATAAGAACGCAGCCCAAACCTAAACCTGGTGCATCATAGAAGACCACATAGACCTACCTAGATTCTAGAAGATTCAACACCAGAGTAGTATTCAAAATACAATTCATCTCAACAAAATAACTCTAACATTTTATATCCCAAGAAAAATTTACCCCCTTCTGAGTAAAAGTAGTCATTGAAGAAGATAATTTTGAGAATTCCTTTACAAACTAGTGATAATAACCAGATAATCCCAAGAAGATCTAAATCTTGAAAACATTTTTTGGTTGATCCCATGTCATAACAGCTTTCACCCTCTCAGGATCAACTTATATTCCATGTTTTGAAACCATGTTTCCCAAGAAATTCACTTCTCGAATCCAAAAAACACATTTTGAACTCTTGGAATAGAGTCAGTGATTTCTCAATAAGCTCAAAACTGTTCTCAGATGATGCACATAATCCTCATCAGACATAGATTAAATGAGGATGACATCCACAAATACCACCATAAAAGTATAAAGATACTCATGGAAAATAATATTCATTAAATCCATGAAATCTATATGAGTATTGGTTAGAACAAAGGGAATGAAAAGGTACTCATAATGGTTGTACCTGCTCTGAAAGGTGGTTTCTAAATGTTAGATTCTTTTATCCTCAACTGATGGAAACCAGATCAAATATCAATCTTTGATAACCACTTTTCTCCTTTCAAATGATCAAACAGATCATCAAACAATAGCAATGAATACTTTTTATTTATTTTAACTCGATTTAGCTATCAGTAATCAACACATAGGAAAATTGAACCATCATATTTCTTAGAAAATAAAACCAGTTTCACCCAAGGTGACACACTAGGGAATATAAATCCTTTCTCTAGAAGATCATCAAACTGAGACTTCATCTCTTTCATTTTAGCTGGTTCCATACGGTAATAGGGAATAGAAAATGCTTGAGTACCGGGCACTAAATCAATAGAAAACTCTACCTCCCTTACCGGTAGAAAACCAGAGAATTCATAATTAAACACATCGAGAAACTCAATGAAAACTAGAGGGATATGACCACTCAAATATTCCCACTTTAGATCAAAGGAAAACACAGATATCACTTTCCCAAACTCTAGATAAGAAGGTCCATATCTACTCGACCTTAGGTCCCACTCTCCTTGGAAGACATGACACACATCACCGAGTGTAGTGAAGAAGACACATTGAAGGTAATAATCAATCCATGATTTATTAGAAATGATCTAATCCATCTAAAAAATGATATCAAACGGTTTCATGTCAAGAACCAAAAAACACCAAGCAAGATCAACATCTGGCAGAGAGAGAAAACAAGCGGGACTATAGAGACCCTACTCTCTCTTTATACCCTAGGGTGTAGTAATATCCATGAAATAAGATAAAAGATATGTAGGAAGATTTATTAGATTAACAATACAGGTTGAAATAAATTAATGAGATGCATCAGTATCAAATAGAGTAGTCACTGATGACAAATATATAGTAACGGTACCTCTCATGGTCGTTAGACCTGTATCCGCTTCCTATAGAGACTCTTCCACTATGTGAAGAAGCTTCACTCTGGATTTCTATGGATAGAACCCTTTTATACATGAAGCATCTGATTGTTCCATATTTTTATATGGTTCTAATGACACCATGCCACTATGCAGAGTGTGATAGATATAGAATAACTTCTACAAGTGATCTGATCATCTTTAGGAGCCATATATTTTGGGTGCCTCAATGAAAACCCTCTATGAATTCCCTAGCTTTCCACACTGGTAATAAATCAAAATTCCTCTTCCAAGAACTGTAGGAGGTCTAGAATGACCCTACTATCTAGATCCACCATGAGAATCATTTCACTTCTACTTTCCTTTGAAGGTACTTTCACCTCTACTATGAGAGAAAGAAACTCCCTATAACCATGACTTACCAGCCAGGTCCATTTCGAACATTAATGATTTATCTAGTATATCATCATATGAAGGAATAATCCACAAAAAATCATAGAATGAATATCTTATCAAAGTATTAACTCGAACTATCGAGCCTTCATCCTCCCATTCGATACTATCTCAAGTGAAAACTACACAAGGTCATAAAAATGATTTTCATATTCTGTCATGGTCCTGTCAGCCTGCTCGAGTTTGAAAAACTCTGTGGACTTAGCCAACACAATCAAATCTGGATAGAAATAATAATTAAAAATAACCTTTAAGTCTTTCCACTCTAATCTATCATGATTATTCATTTTCATCATCATGTACGACAATCTCCTGCTTAGTCCTTCCAATACGAAGGTAACACACTTCACCTTGATTTCTTCAAGCATCTCCAAGAACCCAAAAAAAAATCTCAATTACACTCAACCATTCCTTATCCTCTTGAGGATCATTTGATCCTTTTAATGGTGGTGGATTCTGGAGAAGCAACTCTTGATAATTTATCTTGAGAAAATCCCTCTAAGGTTCCACAACTGGAGCCTGAATGGGAACTGGTGGTGGTTCCTATACCAAAGATTGGATAGTAAGCATGATCACCTCAACCAAAATCAAGAGCACAAGAGGATTCAATCATTGAGGTTCAGTATTATCTTCCTCCTAGATTTGATTCACATGTCTTCTCGGAGGTATTTTGTTACAAAACATCAGTAGACAAGAAATAATACATCATATTAAGACTCAAATGGATCAACAAGGGAAAATTAATCCCAACAGATAGACAAATGGGGTTTGGATTTCAATCTATCCAAATAAAAATCAAGGAAAATAGAAGAACTATTCCTCAAGATGACTTTCCCAAACCACCCCTGGTGACTTAAGGTTCATTATGGTGAAAGATGGTTAGGCACTCAATCACAACTACCTCCTAAGTCCCAACAAGATTACACATTACATACTGACTTCAAGAAAAGAAGCTCAACCTAGATCTCTGATATCACTTTTTCATGAACCATCCCAGGTACCCTAGTAACCCGATAACTGATCCAGCACTAACATATCCTAAAGGGCATTCCCGATCCCCATGGGTTGGAGACTAGCACCTGGAATCATACATAAGGAATGTGGGAATGATTTTTACCACTAACATTGTGGAAATGAGTCAAAAAAATCAGTATTAATACAAAAGAAACTCCACAGGGAGATGTGTACCAGAATTCAAACAACTATAAACAACCCAACATATTAAAAAAAAGTACCATAAAAATAGGATAATATCCCAAGTCTCAATGGATACAACTCTCCAAGTCTATGGATCAATAGCTAAAACCACCTCCAAGTGGTGCTTTAACCCTTCTCAAACCTGGAAATAGATAATATACAAACACCTGAATACTTAGGTAAGGTGTGAGATAAAATCCTAGTAGGGTCTCACAAAGGATTCCATAAAAGATTCCAATATTTAATTAACCAAAGATAGCTTTCAATTTTAAATAAAAAGGTTTGGCATCTTAATATCACACTTAAAACAATTCATGATTTTCATTTCAAATTATGGAAATAATTTTAAACAAATGAATTTCAAAATCGTATTTCAAAAAATAATGATTTACTTTTCAATTGATGGAACATTTCTAAATATTATATTAAATAAACACTTTATATAAAATAGTTTATATAAATTCACAAGGAATGTACAACAGTTCATAATAATGGAATATATTCATTTATATCTCAAATATAAATAAGTGAGAAACATGGTCATATTCCAATAGGTACAATAATTCCAAGTTATGGGATACTCACACACTCATGTGATAATAATAGCAATGTGTACACATATCCCTTGGCACTGGAAATAGAGGACTCATCTGTTGTACCCCTCTCTCTTGGATTTTAATGATCACAATCACTCTTATTTTGTTCTAACTTGTTTTCAAGTGTTTTTGTTGATAGGAAAAAGGTTGCCAAGGAGTTGGGCCAAGAAGGACTGAAAGTAGACTCTCTGAGTCTACCGGCCAACCGGTGGATTCCCACCGGCCAGCCGGTGGTCTCTGGCAGAAGCAATGGTTTCTGTCCAGAGCCACCGGCCAACCGGTGTGAGCTCCCCAGCCAGCCGGTACTGTCACCAGCCAGCCGGTGGCTGACCACCGGCCAGCCGGTAGCACCTGGGCAGAGATCTTGCTCTCTGTCTGGAGCACCGGCCAGCTGGTGGATCAGGACCGGCCAGCCGGTGGACCACCGGCCAGCTGGTGAGACACCACCGGCCAGCCGGTGAGCCCAGTCAAACTAGCCGTTGGGCTTTGACCAGACTTGTACTTTTGACTCCCAACGGCTCCGAAGGCCTCTCCAACGGCTCCGAAGACCCCCAACGGCCATTTGGGTGTTCCTCTCCTATAAATAGAGGACTAGGAAGCCCCGGAAAACAACGGTAGCCCACGGGAACATTTTTCGATCATTTGGCGAACCTCCGGCGCATTCCTTCAAGGATCCCCACTTGCTCCAACTCACTTCCACAACCAAGGAGCACCACCATAGAATCTTGGGAGCGGTCTTCATCATCACCAATCAATCCATTGGCGCCCAAGACTTCTCCTCTTTACGGTTTTTATTGTTTTATCATTTTTATCATTATTTTAAGTTTGTGCATACAAACCCTTCTTTCTCTCATCCTCTCTTAAGTTTGGGTTTTCACACCACCTTCAAGGTGTGAAGAGGTTAGTCAAGCCTTACCTGTAAAAGGCTTGAGTCATAGGTGAGCTAGCCTTCACCTGTAAGAAGGCTAGTGGGTTTCTTGCTACAACCAATAAAAATCAAGCTGTAATAGGTTCTAGGCTGCCTTAAAGTCTAGTGGGTTTCTTGCTACAACCATTAAAAAGCAAGCTGTCGTATAAATCTCTCAACGGTTGAGTTGGGAGCGGAGACGTAGGCTTGTGATTCAGGCCGAACTTCGTTATCAATTTTGTGTCTTGCCTCTTTTATTTCCGCTGCGCTTTAAACTTTTTCTTAAATTGTTAAACTTTTTTGAAAAGGAAATTCACCCCCCCTCTTGCCATCACTCTCCGACCCAACAATTGGTATCAGAGGAGGTGTTTTTGTAATACCCTAACCGGTTACAAATTCAAGATCCATTGTGATGGCTTCATCTTCTTTCGCCCCCGAAGGTTATTCATTGGGTCGTGCTCCATTCTTTGATGGAACCGATTACACTTATTGGAAAACTCGCATGATTACTTTTCTTAGAAGCATTGGTTATCCTATTTATAGAATTTTCATGCATGGTTACTCTCTCTCATCTCCCGATGAATCCAAATGGACTCAAGCCGATATTAAAAATTTCGAGCTTGATGGCAAAGCCATGAACGCTCTTCATTGCAGCCTTGATCGTAATGAATTCAATCGAGTTTCCACATGCACCTCATCTCATGAAATCTGGAAACTTTTGGAAGTTACCCATGAGGGGACCAACAAAGTTAAGGATACTCGATTGGATATGTACCGTCAAGATTTTGAGTCTTTCACCATGCACCCACATGAATCAATTACTGAAATGTTTACTCGTTTTACTGACGTTTGCAATGGAAGAAAGTCTCTTGGAGATGATGTTTCTGCAGAAATGATGATCAAGAAGATCCTTTGGATCTTACCAAGTTCATGGGCACCGAAAGTCACGGCAATTCAAGAAGCAAAGAATTTAAAAGAAATACCGGTCGAAGAGCTCATTGGATCCCTCATGACCTACGAGATCACCATGAGGAGGCAAGCTGAAAAGGAAGGCAAACTCATCAAAACTCCAAAGAACATCGCCTTCAAAGTTCAAAAAGAAGAAAGCTCCTCCTCCTCATCTTCTTCCTCTTCAAGCGGCGATTCAGAAATAGAGAACCTTGCCCACAAGATGCACAAATTCATGAAGAAGAACAAAAAGAAGAAATCTCGCAAGGCTCGAAAGGAAGAACTCGACGAAAAATCCGAGCCCGAGGTAACATGCTATGGGTGCGGCAAGAAAGGCCATTATAAGCCCAATTGCCCACTCCACAAGACAAGGGCCAAGCAAAAGGAAAAGAAAAAGGCATTCAAGGACACTTGGAGTGATAGCTCCTCATCCTCCTCCTCCTCAAAAGACGACGGTAAAAAATGTCTAATGGCACTTCATGAGGTAACCTCTTCCGACTCCTCTTCCTCTTGTTATTCCAATTCTTTCAATCATTTATCTTACGAGGATCTCCAACATGCGAGAGATCAATTGGAGGAAGGTTTTCACGAACTTTATTCCAAATTTATTGCCTTAAAAAAGAAATTCAAAATTCTTTCTTCCGAAAAGGATCAACTTCTCAAAGAGAAGGAAGACTTGTCCCTCAAGATCCAAAACCTTCCCGATGTTGATTCTATGGAATCAACAATCAAGGATTTAAGGAAATCCATAGCTAAGTTCACCAAAGGTGAACATAACCTTTCGAAGCTCCTTGGTTCCCAATGCATATCTAGAACCAACCAAGGGCTTGGCTATTCCAAGAAAGCTTCCTCTTCCCATGCTCCTACTATTTTTGTAAGGGGGATCTCCCAATATAAATTTTGCAACTATTGTAAAAAGATTGGGCACTTAATTTACGAGTGCGCCTGCAAAAATGCCCGGTATGGAAGGCCCAAACCCATTTCCTTTAACGATGAATTTCATAGGAGAAGACCCGCCACAAGACAAGTTTGGATTGAAAATCCCTTTTAGCGAGTCTCTCAGGACAAAAATTTGTCTCGGTTCTAAAATCCTCTCCCCGGTGATTTGTTGTTTTTATTTAGGGGGAGTTAGGATCGTTTAAGCCTTTTTGCGTTTTTTTTCAAAACTTTCAATTCAAAACTTTCAATTCAAAACTTTCAAATTAAAACTATCAATTCAAATTTCAAAAATTTCAATTGGTTCAAAATCTCTATCTTGTTTTTTAAACCTTTCCTTCAATCAAATTTTATGCCCCGTGCTATTTTGATAATCACAAAGGGGGAGATTTCCTTGTTTGATTGAGGGAGAAATATTTCTCTTATGCTTTGCTTTACTTTTCAATTTATCCTTTAAAGCATGCCTTTCATTTCAGTCTTTTACATTGCTTGTTTTGGTGATTGTGATCATCAAAATAGGGGGAGATTGTTGTACCCCTCTCTCTTGGATTTTAATGATCACAATCACTCTTATTTTGTTCTAACTTGTTTTCAAGTGTTTTTGTTGATAGGCAAAAGGTTGCCAAGGAGTTGGGCCAAGAAGGACTGAAAGTAGACTCTCTGAGTCTACCGGCCAACTGGTGGATTCCCACCGGCCAGCCGGTGGTCTCTGGCAGAAGCAATGGTTTCTTTCCAGAGCCACCGGCCAGCCGGTGTGAGCTCCCCGGCCAGCCGGTACTGTCACCAGCCAGCCGGTGGCTGACCACCGGCCAGCCGGTAGCACCTGGGCAGAGAGCTTGCTCTCTGTCTGGAGCACCGGCCAGCCGGTGGATCAGGACCGGCCAGCCGGTGGACCACCGGCCAGCTGGTGAGACACCACCGGCCAGCCGGTGAGCCCAGTCAAACTAGCCGTTGGGCTTTGACCAGACTTGTACTTTTGACTCCCAACGGCTCCGAAGGCCTCTCCAACGGCTCCGAAGACCCCCAACGGCCATTTGGGTGTTCCTCTCCTATAAATAGAGGACTAGGAAGCCCCGGAAAACAACGGTAGCCCACGGGAACATTTTTCGATCATTTGGCGAACCTCCGGCGCATTCCTTCAAGGATCCCCACTTGCTCCAACTCACTTCCACAACCAAGGAGCACCACCATAGAATCTTGGGAGTGGTCTTCATCATCACCAATCAATCCATTGGCGCCCAAGACTTCTCCTCTTTACGGTTTTTATTGTTTTATCATTTTTATCATTATTTTAAGTTTGTGCATACAAACCCTTCTTTCTCTCATCCTCTCTTAAGTTTGGGTTTTCACACCACCTTCAAGGTGTGAAGAGGTTAGTCAAGCCTTACCTGTAAAAGGCTTGAGTCATAGGTGAGCTAGCCTTCACCTGTAAGAAGGCTAGTGGGTTTCTTGCTACAACCAATAAAAATCAAGCTGTAATAGGTTCTAGGCTGCCTTAAAGTCTAGTGGGTTTCTTGCTACAACCATTAAAAAGCAAGTTGTCGTATAAATCTCTCAACGGTTGAGTTGGGAGCGGAGACGTAGGCTTGTGATTCAGGCCGAACTTCGTTATCAATTTTGTGTCTTGCCTCTTTTATTTCCGCTGCGCTTTAAACTTTTTCTTAAATTGTTAAACTTTTTTGAAAAGGCAATTCACCCCCCCTCTTGCCATCACTCTCCGACCCAACAATTGGTATCAGAGGAGGTGTTTTTGTAATACCCTAACCGGTTACAAATTCAAGATCCATTGTGATGGCTTCATCTTCTTTCGCCCCCGAAGGTTATTCATTGGGTCGTGCTCCATTCTTTGATGGAACCGATTACACTTATTGGAAAACTCGCATGATTACTTTTCTTAGAAGCATTGGTTATCCTATTTATAGAATTTTCATGCATGGTTACTCTCTCTCATCTCCCGATGAATCCAAATGGACTCAAGCCGATATTAAAAATTTCGAGCTTGATGGCAAAGCCATGAACGCTCTTCATTGCAGCCTTGATCGTAATGAATTCAATCGAGTTTCCACATGCACCTCATCTCATGAAATCTGGAAACTTTTGGAAGTTACCCATGAGGGGACCAACAAAGTTAAGGATACTCGATTGGATATGTACCGTCAAGATTTTGAGTCTTTCACCATGCACCCACATGAATCAATTACTGAAATGTTTACTCGTTTTACTGACGTTTGCAATGGAAGAAAGTCTCTTGGAGATGATGTTTCTGCAGAAATGATGATCAAGAAGATCCTTTGGATCTTACCAAGTTCATGGGCACCGAAAGTCACGGCAATTCAAGAAGCAAAGAATTTAAAAGAAATACCGGTCGAAGAGCTCATTGGATCCCTCATGACCTACGAGATCACCATGAGGAGGCAAGCTGAAAAGGAAGGCAAACTCATCAAAACTCCAAAGAACATCGCCTTCAAAGTTCAAAAAGAAGAAAGCTCCTCCTCCTCATCTTCTTCCTCTTCAAGCGGCGATTCAGAAATAGAGAACCTTTCCCACAAGATGCACAAATTCATGAAGAAGAACAAAAAGAAGAAATCTCGCAAGGCTCGAAAGGAAGAACTCGACGAAAAATCCGAGCCCGAGGTAACATGCTATGGGTGCGGCAAGAAAGGCCATTATAAGCCCAATTGCCCACTCCACAAGACAAGGGCCAAGCAAAAGGAAAAGAAAAAGGCATTCAAGGACACTTGGAGTGATAGCTCCTCATCCTCCTCCTCCTCAAAAGACGACGGTAAAAAATGTCTAATGGCACTTCATGAGGTAACCTCTTCTGACTCCTCTTCCTCTTGTTATTCCAATTCTTTCAATCATTTATCTTACGAGGATCTCCAACATGCGAGAGATCAATTGGAGGAAGGTTTTCACGAACTTTATTCCAAATTTATTGCCTTAAAAAAGAAATTCAAAATTCTTTCTTCCGAAAAGGATCAACTTCTCAAAGAGAAGGAAGACTTGTCCCTCAAGATCCAAAACCTTCCCGATGTTGATTCTATGGAATCAACAATCAAGGATTTAAGGAAATCCATAGCTAAGTTCACCAAAGGTGAACATAACCTTTCGAAGCTCCTTGGTTCCCAATGCATATCTAGAACCAACCAAGGGCTTGGCTATTCCAAGCAAGCTTCCTCTTCCCATGCTCCTACTATTTTTGTAAGGGGGATCTCCCAATATAAATTTTGCAACTATTGTAAAAAGATTGGGCACTTAATTTACGAGTGCGCCTGCAAAAATGCCCGGTATGGAAGGCCCAAACCCATTTCCTTTAACGATGAATTTCATAGGAGAAGACCCGCCACAAGACAAGTTTGGATTGAAAATCCCTTTTAGCGAGTCTCTCCGGACAAAAATTTGTCTCGGTTCTAAAATCCTCTCCCCGGTGATTTGTTGTTTTTATTTAGGGGGAGTTAGGATCGTTTAAGCCTTTTTGCGTTTTTTTTCAAAACTTTCAATTCAAAACTTTCAATTCAAAACTTTCAAATTAAAACTATCAATTCAAATTTCAAAAATTTCAATTGGTTCAAAATCTCTATCTTGTTTTTTAAACCTTTCCTTCAATCAAATTTTATGCCCCGTGCTATTTTGATAATCACAAAGGGGGAGATTTCCTTGTTTGATTGAGGGAGAAATATTTCTCTTATGCTTTGCTTTACTTTTCAATTTATCCTTTAAAGCATGCCTTTCATTTCAGTCTTTTACATTGCTTGTTTTGGTGATTGTGATCATCAAAATAGGGGGAGATTGTTGTACCCCTCTCTCTTGGATTTTAATGATCACAATCACTCTTATTTTGTTCTAACTTGTTTTCAAGTGTTTTTGTTGATAGGCAAAAGGTTGCCAAGGAGTTGGGCCAAGAAGGACTGAAAGTAGACTCTCTGAGTCTACCGGCCAACTGGTGGATTCCCACCGGCCAGCCGGTGGTCTCTGGCAGAAGCAATGGTTTCTTTCCAGAGCCACCGGCCAGCCGGTGTGAGCTCCCCGGCCAGCCGGTACTGTCACCAGCCAGCCGGTGGCTGACCACCGGCCAGCCGGTAGCACCTGGGCAGAGAGCTTGCTCTCTGTCTGGAGCACCGGCCAGCCGGTGGATCAGGACCGGCCAGCCGGTGGACCACCGGCCAGCTGGTGAGACACCACCGGCCAGCCGGTGAGCCCAGTCAAACTAGCCGTTGGGCTTTGACCAGACTTGTACTTTTGACTCCCAACGGCTCCGAAGGCCTCTCCAACGGCTCCGAAGACCCCCAACGGCCATTTGGGTGTTCCTCTCCTATAAATAGAGGACTAGGAAGCCCCGGAAAACAACGGTAGCCCACGGGAACATTTTTCGATCATTTGGCGAACCTCCGGCGCATTCCTTCAAGGATCCCCACTTGCTCCAACTCACTTCCACAACCAAGGAGCACCACCATAGAAGCTTGGGAGCGGTCTTCATCATCACCAATCAATCCATTGGCACCCAAGACTTCTCCTCTTTACGGTTTTTATTGTTTTATCATTTTGAGCATTATTTTAAGTTTGTGCATACAAACCCTTCTTTCTCTCATCCTCTCTTAAGTTTGGGTTTTCACACCACCTTCAAGGTGTGAAGAGGTTAGTCAAGCCTTCCCTGTAAAAGGCTTGAGTCATAGGTGAGCTAGCCTTCACCTGTAAGAAGGCTAGTGGGTTTCTTGCTACAACCAATAAAAAGCAAGCTGTAATAGGTTCTAGGCTGCCTTAAACTCTAGTGGGTTTCTTGCTACAACCATTAAAAAGCAAGCTGTCGTATAAATATCTCAACGGTTGAGTTGGGAGCGGAGACTTAGGCTTGGGATTCAGGCCGAACTCCGTTATCAATTTTGTGTCTTGCCTCTTTTATTTCCGCTGCGCTTTAAACTTTTTCTTAAATTGTTAAAAAAATTTGAAAAGGCAATTCACCCCCCCTCTTGCCATCACTCTCCGACCCAACATCATCATCATCCTAATGAGGAATAATATATGCTAAATAATGTTCATGTTAGATTTTTAAAGTGTCAATCTGGTGATAGGGAATTTTCATCCAAGCATGCCTATCCAAAATACTTACTAACTACCTAGGCTTTCATGTGCTCTAGTATCAAACATTGATGGAAAATTTATTTTAAAAAAATTTAAAATATAATTCATCCCATTCTCTCATTTCAAATTTGACAATTTTTATTTAAAAAACCAAAAATGGGTTTTTAATCAAAACATGAATTTTCCCACAATAAAACCAATGGGTTTTAATCTAAATAGTTTAATAGATTTTTCATATATAAGAATTTAAAATCAATTCACAATTCAATTCCCACAATTAAATTCAATAATTTAATTGAAACAATTTTCATCAATTTAAAATTTTAAATTCAATAATTCAAATCTCCAAAATTTTCATCAATTTCACAATCACATCCCAATTTAATGGAATTGTGGGTTTCCCCAATTCAATGGAATTGGGGGTTTCCCCAATTTCATGCCAAAATTCAAATTCCAAAAAATACCAATTCAATGGAATTGGGTTTTTAATCAATCAATTGAAATCAACTTCATTTATAATAGTAATTGAATTTAAATCAATAATATAATTTAAATCAATCTATTTAGGGATAATGAAAATTTAGCATCACAACGAAACCACCTACCGTAGATCACTGGATCTTGAATCACCAAGCTCTAATTGGGATTCTCCAATAAAGAATGAAGAATATGTAAACTGGGAATCAAACCTAGGTTTAGGATCCCAAAAAAGGTTATTAAATCCATAAATCAACACGAGGATCCCTGGAACCCTAGGGAGGAGAATAGAGATAGCGGGAGGTAGATAAAGGGAAGAGGATACTAACCGGGAGAAGATTGGATGGAAATCCTCAAGTTTCAATCTGCTTTCAAGAGTGTTCTTAGGGGCCAAAAAATACTTTTGGGATCCTTCAAGGAAGGATAAATCAGTTTGGGGTCAAATAAGCTCATTAGGCATCTAAAAAGGAGGGTTCATGATTTTTAAAATTAGATTCGGATTAAAAAATCATTCGTGCAAGGTTTCCTGGGAAGTTTCGCACAATTTGGAAAAACTGTGCACCCTAGCCTTGTGCTCCCTTTTCTCAAAGTGCATGGTTTCTCCTTGGTGGGGCACGGTTTTTCAAACCGTGCGCTAACCATAAAAAACCCCACTGTCTGGGTTTGTATAGTTTCTTCTGAGAGCATACACGGTTTGGGAAAATTGTGTGATAATCGTGCACTAGCCCAGAACTTCCAAAATTTCTCAAAATTTCACCCAAAGAAACCCCAAATAAAACCCAACCAAAGGATGGTAAAAATTTGGGTTTAGGAATACCTAAAAATAGTAACTAAATGTTACAAAACTTCTATAATTTTGAATATTCTTCAATCATTTTGAACTCTTTAATGATCCATAGATGTTGAAATCAATGTTAGCATATAAATAAACAATGAAAACATTAATTATAAATAATAAAAATATATAAATACCCAAAATTATAAGGGAAAACATTTTTTATAATAAGATCATATATATTCAATAACCTTTTTAGTTTAGATAACTAATCCAAAACTTTATATATTGAACATGTCACATGTTATTTTAATAATTTTATCTAATTATTTTGATGTCAAAATATCTCAAAATCCATTATCATTGATGAGTTTTGAAATTATTTAAAAATAAAAAACTAGTATCAAAAACGTTTCATGAGATCTCATAATCTATCTGGTATCAGTGTTACTTCAGTGGAAATATCTGACAATACATATTGGTGTCGATACATTCATTTTTCTCTATAAAGGAAAATATATTTATTACTTTCTACTCATGATGAAAAATGATTTTATATAATTATTCTAACCAAACTTCTAATGTGTTTAATAAATATATCATACTACTGATTTTTAATACTTTATAACTGAATTATTAATTTAAGTGTTGTAATCACCATATCAGTAGTTATACTAGACCATTTTATATATGTTATATGATGATCAATATTTATTTTAATCAGTATACATATCATGATATGTATATTCACCTACAAATAATAGTACACGTGACAATTTAATAGATGAATATTTCATAAAATATTTAAATGGTTTATATGGTAGGTGGGTATAACGGCCCAATATTTTCATACATAGATATTATATCTTTTTATATAAATAAAAATATAATCTATTCCAGAACTGTAAAGAGTTTAGTTCCTTTGTAAACTTTGAAACATAAACAACTGGTTCATAAAATATCTACATTATCTCCTGATTATTCCTTTATAACAATAACCCTTTTTGACATATCATACTTAATATCTTTCCTCATATCCTGGGGAAAAGAAACATAAGAAAAGGGTGAGCTCGGATGTGTAGTAAGGGTAAACAAGGTAGATATAAAGAAAAACATGAGCATGAGGATATAAAAATATGAAAATAACATTTTAAAATCATACCTTGTATAACATATATCATAATCTTGATGTATAGAATAAATCTTAGTTGTTTATAAGACATACATCATAAAGTAACATGAACCATGAGAAAATAACATTGGAATAAAACATGGAATGTGTCATACATATAAACTTATAACATTATGAACATGTATAAATAGAAATAGGTTTGCTCATTAAGTTAAGGACATGAAATTAGGCCCCTGCATAAATTTATGGACATGAAACTAGCTCCATGCATAATCTTATAGACATTAAATTCAGGTCCATGCATAGAATTGTGAACATGAAATCAGGTTTGCGCATAACATATTTACCTCATGGGTTATCCATATTTACCCAATGCATTGTAAAAAGATATAGGTCTCACCCATCACAAAATGAAAACCATACATATGTGTTCCACAAAAACATAATTCATTCATCAAATAAAAACCCATGTAAAGAAATTAGTTTCATAAACATTGCATCATAACATAAATCATGGAAAAGAAATGGGTTTCATAAACATCATGCCATAATAAAAATAAACCAACCATAAAAATAATAAGGATAGTATCCTTGAATAATATAACTAGAAAATAATAAGTAACATCATATAATGTTATCTTATATGGAAAATTATTTTGAAATATCACTTGAAATAATTCTTGAAAAGAAAACAACATTTCCATTTTAAAATCATTTCTTTTTAAAGAGTCCTGTAATTATAAAGGAAAATATTTTATTTTAAAAAAAGCTTGTAATATTGTAAGTAAGATTTAATTAATTAAGGATTCATTATGGAGGAAAATTTTGTTCATTCTGTATAAGTTAAAAACATTCCTTTCACACTTTTGTAATAAAAATCATAAAATGCCTTTTTGGAAAATGACAAGAAGATTCCTTTTAAACCATTTGGTAAAAAGTCAAAAAAAAGTGTAAAAATGAATTTAAAAAATCATTTAATAATAGTAAAATCATTTTTGAAAACAATTTAGAATACATAGACATGGGATAGAAATATTCCCCAGCCTATACTTAAACATATACAATCTTGAATAATAATGAGATTGTGGAATAAACCCTTACCACTTTGTAATCAATCAAATCGTATGCCCCGTGAAATAAAGAAAATTATATGGATATTTAAATACCATAATATTCAGTATAATTCTCTTAAAATTCATTCATGGGTAGTATATACACCACACAAAAGAAACAATTAGTGTATAAGGCATGTGTCCTATAGAAATAAAAGTGAAACAAAAATCTCTTACCTCAAGTATTGAATTTATTTGTTCACTTTGAAACCTACTATATAATAAATATGAATTTATTATAAATTTATTCTATAAAAATATATATATCATGTCATTTATGATTTATTTGTATCATCTTATCACTCGTTTATTAATAATTTGTTATTAAAAACATTGTTCTGGGTGATAACTGCTTCATTTTCCAAGCATGTTTCGGTTTGGTAGTCTCGGTCCTTATACTTTGATCATGGTCCCATAATTTCTAAAATTTTAATCATGGATTAAAAATCATATATATATATTATATACATTTTTATAATCATTCATAAAAAAATATAGATAGAAAAATGAATTACATAGTTCATGGATATGGTGGGTCGTACGTACGCATGAACGTTGTTTCCATTTTTCATCTAATGGAATGAAAGAAACGTAATTAATAATACACATTTAAAACATAATTATTATGTTATATATATCATATATTTTCATAAAAATTGTTCTTATTACCATCCACGTTAAATATAATTGAAAATGAATCACATCGCATTGTGGAGATAGTAGTCCATACATACGCACGAGCGACGTTATCATTTATCAAAAGATTAGATGATGATAAGGTAGAAATAATATTATAATTATAGAGGTATAATTATATTATAAAAATAATATATAATAACCAATCCCATCATAATACCCATCTATATAATATGGTGATGAAAAATTAATTGCATCGCTGCGTGGAGACAGTAAGTCGTACATATGCATGAGTGATACTTTCACTTCTTATTTGATGGGAAGGAGGGTGTATAATGATATTTACAAAATAATAATAAAAATTAATCATATTTATTATAATTAAGTTATTATTTTATGATAAAAACATAGATTTAGATGAGGCAAGGAATAGTAGAAAATGAAAGTGATCTGTGAGAGCGATTGCCTCTTCTTCGAAACATCTCCTTTGGATCTCCTCTAAAGCGCTCTAGGGTTGGTCTTTTGAGAATATCATCACCTCAATAATATAACTATGTAAGTTTATAAGATAATTTTGAAGTGTATGGTCGATCTATAAGGCTCAAATTAATGTGAATAATTGAGGGATGAGGTTCCCTTTTATAATTTAGGTGAGGGAACTTTTGGAATTTCTCAAAAGATTAAATTATAATAAATTCATTTTCTATCCAAATGCCACCAAATGGACATGGATTAGAATAAAATATAATATAATGTTTTAATATAATTAACCAATATACTTTATAAAAGGTATGGTATTATTTTAAACCTTATTATTTTGATTAACCCTTAGTTAACCAATTTTAATTTTAACTATAGTAACAACTTTTTTAATATTAAAAGGTTTTAATTTTTAATTATAAAGTGTCAATTAGCCTATTTATGATATTTCCAACCATACCTAATCTCCTTTTTCATTATTTAATATTTTTATAAATTTTAAATAATTTAATAAAATATTATTTTCATAAAATATCATTAGTATCAATTTTGACATTATTCATTACTTTGACTTTAAGAAAATCAAGACAACAATATAACTTTGAAAAAAAATCATTTAATACACCACTAATATTTCATAATCATCTAGAAAATTCTTGTAGCATATTAATTAATTAAATTTATATTTATTTTAATATTTTTAATATCATTTATTTGATTGTTTCATTAATTGAATAATTATTGCATCATCGTTGTGTAATTATTTAAGATACTTATTTCATCACTAAAAATTAAAAATAAAATACCATGAAATAGATAAATATTTTATATTTAAAAATAATATTTATAATAAAAGATATATTTTTTATAAATCCATATTAAAAATGATATAATTATTAATAACATGAATGTGAGATCGTTGACTTTTTATTAAATAAAATATTATAAACATCATAATCTCATCCAAGTGGCCCCAAAATTCATAAATAAATTTATAATAGGAAAATAAATTTATTAAGTTAAAAATGGATACTTCTATTCATTCATAACATACATTTTTTCCCATGTGGACACATAAGTGATATTTAAGACAAAGAAAGTGACATTTTGTGACTTTCTTTGATTTAAATTATATATAAGTAATTTTAATGAACAAGTGTCCATTAAACAACTCAATTTCGATACTTAAGTGTTAAGGGTTGAATTAAATTCATCCAATGAAATTTGAAAAAGTTTTACAGTCATTTTATAGTCCTTATCATTTTACTTTTAACCTAAATTACCCAATTTACCATTTTTTGTGGTAACAAAATTTAGCAAGGTTACTATTAATATTAGCCAAAAATAAAAGGAACCTATTTAAAAAATTTATAAATTCTGAATCAAAATATGGAATAATTTTTTCAAAATTTCAAAATAACAAAATTATATAATTTAATTTAATATAAAACCATAAAAACACCATGAAAAACAGTTTTTCAGAAAAATGAATTTTTTAAACATAAAATGTTTTTACAATAAATTCATGTATAAAATCATTTTAAAAAACCATAATTGGATTATTTAAAATAAAAATTAACTAGTTAAAATTTAAAACTAATCCAGAATATAATTTTACCTTGTAAATACTTTAAAAGAAAATACAATTTTTAATAAAAACAGTATTTTCACTATTCCTTAAAAATAAATGTTTTCATAAAATTATAAAAAAAATAATTTTAGGATAATTTTTGAATTTTTAATTCAAAAATTAAATTAATTTTGTTAAATAAATTTTATATAACTTCTAGTAATTAATATTCACTCATAAAAAGAAGAAAAAATCATTTTTGAAGAAAATGTATTTTTGAAGAATAAAGAGACATGGTAAAAATTGTGTGATCATTTTTTAAGAACTTATCAATAAATTCATATTGATTTGCACTTTTATATTTATTTCATAATTTATTTATTCATATTTATTCCCACCAATTTAATGGCTACGTTATAATAGGCATATAATATTTCACAGTTCATCTAAACATGTTATTGTGTGCAATGAAAGCTATCAAAGAAAACAATTTATTTAAAAAACCATTTCTTACAAATCTTGGGGTATTACATTCTACCCCCCATTAAAATGAATTTTTTCCTCTAAATTCATCTCGGCCATCAAATGTTTTAACATTTGATAGTTTATTTATAGAAACCCACAACATAAAACTGAATAAAAAAACTTCCCTTAAAAAGGAAAAGATGGAAATATAATGGTTAGTTGAAGTAACACATAACTAGGTTTCTGTATAGTAAAAACATTAGAAGATGGATTTGGAAGGGAAAACTAATCCCCAAGAACTAATATAGAGTGATAGAGAACATGGTCAAGATAAGGTTAATGACCACAAAACCATAGATAAAATAAGTTTGAAAAGGATCATTGATATAATCATATTTGATGATAATAGGATAAAATTTTATTTCAAAATCATTTGAGAATGTATACTTACTTGATTTAACTTCATAATTACAAACTCACTCTTTGGTTGTGCCTTGATCAATTTCTATTTCATCTCTTACTCTAAGAAATGAAGTTGAAATTGTAATCTCTAAGGAACTAGTGGGATCATAGGATCCATAATGGGATGATAAATCATTCCTTCTGTCTCTAGTTATCATCATAACAAAATGGTTAGTACAGGTTATTCAATACACATAAATCTTCATATGGTGAATTAATACATTAATATCTAAAACCACATTCAAAGTTCAATGTAAACAATTTCATAAATGGTTGCCCTTATGAACCTTCCAAAATATTAAAATCAAAAAAAAATCGAAAGAAGGTAACAAAATTTTAAAAATAAACTTATCATCGATCCCCCAAAAAACTTGAGATAGCTCTTAATTGTCGCACACCAAACATATGAAGACCATTATCATGTATTCTATTGAAACATGGTAATAACTATAATTACCATAAAACCTTAGTGAAAGCATCCGTACATTCAAAAATTAACTCATTCCTCATACCATAAATCCAAAAATTCTATAAACTCAATCCATAAACCACCTTTTCATCATATTACTAATCATTTCCAAGGTCATCAATATTATCCCACAAACAAACATATATTTATCTCATTATTATCCCAACATCATGCACATATTAAGTGTTATCTTTTCCTTATTCACGTGTTCTCTAAAAATATCACCTTACCATTAAATCACTATTCAATTCCATCATAATCATTCAACATATCCTTTCAAATCCTTAATTAAAAACTTATGTTGAACAATAATTACGTATTTCATGATTCATATAACATAATATTTTAATTCCAATACATAAATACTTAATTCATCCTACTTTCTTCTCAAAAAATTAACTAATCTTCATTGTCTTATTCATTAACACTTCTTTCCATTCACCAATCATTTTTTGTCTCAATATAAACATTTCTTGTACCACCTTGTTGGTTTTCTTCACAAACATTCCCCCGAGTAAATAGATTTTCATAGTTCCCATACTTTCCACATTTAAATCATTCATCTATTAATAATACCTTAGGGAGACCAATATTATCATCCATTATGTTAACTGAACTCTTCATTTTTCATTTGTAGTTACTTGATTTGTGTCTTTCTTTTCCATAGTCAAAACATTTTCAGGTTCCTCTAAGGCATCCAATTGGGTGTTTCTTCCCACATTCTCAACATGTAAAAAAATTAATTTTCTTTCCTCCATGGTCCCCACTACCTGAACTCTCAGCAAACTCTTTCCTTCTCTTCTTTGGTGAGTGTGAGAGTTTTTTAAGGTATACATTGTTAATCATGTTCTATGAAAAATTATTAGGCATAATCACAACATCCTTCACTCCATTAATTATCCCATTTTATTTATCATCAGCAAATTTTCCATCACATTCAACATTAACCTAGTTCCTTCTGGTTCCCTCCATTGACTAAAATAAGAAAGAATGGTGTGAGCAACACTTATCATAGTCTAAAATCTCATAATCAAGAGAAATTACTTGTAAAATTTCAATCTATGATACCTTAGGTTTAATCCAAGGTTATTCATGATCGATACCAAAACTCTAGTATTGTAACCTAGACTTATACTTAGGGTTTTTACTAAGGTTTTCTCATCCTAGTTTCCAAAGTTTAATTAAACCTTTCTCTGATACCAACTATAATAGCCCAAGATTTTCTCTGTTGAGTACAGTTTTTTTTAGATTTCGAGGAGTGTGTGTGAATCTGTATAAAAACACACTCTATATCCTAGATTAAACTGAAGGATACAAGATATCCTTTCTCAAACATCTTTTTACACTTGTGTATACCCATGGATAAGTGTGGAAGAGTTTGTGTATAACTTGTTGTTCATACCCATGAAGAACTGTGGAAGAGGTCGTGTGACCTGGACAGTCTTGTGTACTATTGTAAATCCTGATATAGGCTATGTATCTAGTTTTTTTATATAAACTTCTTGGTGGTAGGTGATCACTAAGTAGAGTGGATTAGGTCTCGGCTTGAGACTAAACCACTTGTTGTATATCCGATGTTTTGTTTAATTTAGTTTTCTTTATTTTACTATTTAATTCAAAATTCACTAAATTTACTTTGATAGTTAATCTTAGAAAGAAGTTATAATTGTATTTCCTTATTAGAATAGCTTCAAAAGTAATGTTAATAACCAATATTAAGATTATTGAGAATTAATCAATCTTCTAAGAAGTTATTTAAATAGTCAAACTTTCATAATAGTATAATCTTGATTAACTGGGTTGTATTAAACTATTGGGGAACCTTTTAAGGATTCTTTTTAAATAGAAAATTTAAATAGGTACTCAATTCACCCCCCCCCCCCTGAGTACTCTACTTAGACCAACATTTAGTATCAAAGGGTTTGTTTTTTAATCCTATTAAGACTATTTTTAACCTTATTCAACTGTGATTGTAGTTATAATTTAAAGATCTGTAAATTTCTATTAAATCTAAATTTCTAGATCTTTTAAAGTTATTTATTTATCATGGATAATAGATTGGAAGGTGCTGCAACAAATAGACCGCCATTTTTTAATGGAACCAATTTTTCTCAATGGAAAAATAAAATGAAAATGCATTTAGAAAGTATGAGCTTTAAAATTTGGTCTTCAATTATAGATGAATATAAGATTCCTGCTGCTAATAGAACCACTTGGGATGAACCTACCAAAACTACCTACAATAACAATTGCAAATCTATGAATGCTTTATACTGCTCTTTAGGAAATGAGGAATTTAATAGAATCTCTGCTTGTAAAACTACCCATAAAATTTGGGATACCTTATCTGTTTCACATGAAGGAACATCTAGTGTGAAAGAAATGAGACTTAATACCTATACTATTAAATATGATAACTTTAAAATGAAACTTGATGAGTCAATTTTTGACATGTATCTCAGGTTCAATGAAATTTTCAACACGATGATTTCTCTTGGACGAGAAGTCACTGCTAAGGTACAGATCATGAGAATTCTCAGATGCCCACCTGACAGATAGAGAGGAACCTCTATCTCTATTAGATAATCATGCAACATAAGCAAGCTACATGTAAAAGAACTCATTGAGAAAGTGATTATGTATGAAGAGGAGTTGAAAGTAAACAAGGAAGAGGAGGATGAACCCAAAATAAAATCAGTTGCATTCAAGACCACCACCTCTAAACACAAAGAAAAAGAAAAATAGGATGTCTCTGTAGAGAGTTTCAGCAGTGAAAAATCATCACCTGACAGTGATGAGGAGATGGATCAACTAGCCATAAGATTCAAGAGATTTTACAAGAAGAAGAACATTTTCAGAAATACTGGCTTCAAGGGAAAATATGATCACAAAGGAAGTTGTAAGAAATATTGGAAAACAAGTGACAAGTCTGATGATATTTTCTGCTATGAATGTAAGCGCAAGGGACATATCAAGGCTAATTATCCAAAGCTCAAGTAAAAAAAGGAGATATGAGGAAAAGGACAGAAAATATAAAAAGGAAATGAAAGCAACCAAGAGTGCTTCTGAGGACAGTTCAAGTGACTCAGAATCTTCACATGATGAACAGGATAACAAATCCAATATGTGTTTTATGACAAACACATCTGAGGTAAATCTAGAATCTCCTGTACATAATTCATACTATTCTGGAGATGAGAGTGACTCTGAAAATATGTCTAATAAAGAAATGTTTGAATACTGTAATATTCTTGAAGAGACATGCAATGAACTAAAAGATGAATATTAATCCTTGAATAAACACCATGCTCTTACTGTAACTGTTAAATCTAAACTTACAACTGAAAGGGATAAAAATGCTCAAATACTCAAAGAGAACAATGAACTAAATATATCTAATGAGAAATTGAATAAAGACTTAAAAAAATTTACCAATGGTGAAAATACCCTTACTCAAATGCTAGGTAAAAAAATTTCTCCTAAATATACTACTAGCATTGGCTAGCAACCTAGAAAAATAAATTTTAGAAAAACTAATTTTATTTCTAAATATAGGAAATACTGCTTTACTCTCAGTTCTGGAAAATATTCAACTAGTTCAATTTATGATACACTCTCTACTGTTTCAATCTTTTCTGAACCAAATAGATTTTATTTTTCAAATACTTTACATAATTCTTATAGGAAACCTATGAGGAAGATATGGGTTCCTAAAGCACTTATCACTAATATTACTGGACCCAAACAAGCGTGGGTACCAAAATCTATTTTTATTTGACTATTTTTTTAGAAAGCTACTTAAAGAGTTCCTGTAAGAGCATATGGTACTTGGACAGTGGGTGTTCAAGACACGTGATAGGAGAATACTCATGCTTCAAGAATTTAATAAAAGTTGATGGAGGAAATGCCACCTTTGGTGACAATGCCAAAATAAATATTATTGGCCTTGGCCAAATTGGTAACTCTAACTCGGTTTTAATTTCTAAAGTACTTTTTTTTGATGGATTGAAATATAATCTGCTTAGTATCTCACAATTATGTGATGATGGATTTCATGTCAAATTTTAAAATGATGCTTTCAATGTTTTTAATTTTAAAGATGAATTAGTGTTTTCTGCATTAATAAATGAAAATGTTTATTCTGTTAACTTAGATACTTTAGCTTCTCAAAATGCTTCATGTTTAAGTTTGTTTCACAAAGAGTCTTGGATTTGGCATAGGAGACTAGGACACTGTAACACTCACTCCCTTAGAAATTTGACTATAAAAGGCTTATTCAAAGACCTACCCAAACTTGATTTTACAAATGGTAAAGTGTGTAATCCTTGTCAAAAAGGAAAGCAACACAAAATTTCCTTAAAACCAAAGAAAGAATTGTCAACTTCTCAACCTCTTGAACTGGTTCACATGGATTTGTTTGGACCATCTAGAGTTTCTATCTTAAATGGTAAGCACTATGTTTATGTTCTTGTAGATGATTTTTTTAGATATACGTGGACTTTCTTTTTGGCTCACAAAAGTGAAGCCTTCTCTCATTTTACCAAATATACCAAAACTGTAGAAAATCTTAGTGGACATAAAATTAAATCCTTAAGAAGTGATCATGGTAGTGAGTTTGAAAATCAAGAGTTTGAATCCTTTTGCTCACAAAATGGCTATAGTCATAATTTCTCAGCCCCTAGAACACCTCAACAGAATGGAGTTTTAGAAAGAAGAAATAGAACCCTGTAAGAGATTTCTAGAACCATGCTTAGTGAATATGACCTACCTATTTATTTTTGGGTTGAAGCTGTAAATACAGAATGATACATAATAAATAGAGTATTTATTAGACCTATTCTTAAAATGACTCCTTATGAGTTATGGAACAATTGAAAACCCAAAGTTAGCTACTTCAAATTTTTTGGTTGCAAAGTCTATATCCTTAATACTAAGGACAATCTTGAAAAAATTTCATCCAAGAGTAATGAAGGAATATTTTTAAGATATTCAATTTCTAGTAAAGCCTATAGAGTGTTTAATAAAAGAACTAAATGTGTGGAAGAATCTATCCATATCAAATTTGATGAAATAAATACACATGATACTAAGACCACTCTAGAGAACCTGAAGGATGATGTATCAAATCTGGACATTAATTCAAAATCCTCAAACCATCCTATGAAAGAATCTGTGAAAACTTCCAGTTTTGGAAATTCCTTAGATTCAAGTCACAATGAGCATGAACCTATTAATGAACCTGAAAACACTTTTCTTTTTTTAGAGCTGTTAGAACTCTTAAGAACCATCCTTTAGATGTTGTTGTAGGAGACTTAGACAAAGGAACTCAAACTAAAGATTCTCTTAGAAATCAGGTTGAACATCAATTCTTCTTGTCACAACTTGAACCTAAAAACATTAATGATGCTATCAATGATGAATTTTGGGTGATGGCTATGCAAGAAGAACTTAATCAGTTTGAAAGGAAAAAAGTTTTGAAACTTTTTGAAAGACCCAAAGACACATTCACCATAGGCACTAAGTGGGTGTTTAGAAATAAGGTAGATTAATCTGGTAATATAGTTAGAAACAAGGCTAGATTGGTTGCACAATGCTACAGTAAAGAAGAAGGAATTGACTATGAAGAGACCTTTTCACTAGTAGCCAGACTTGAAGCCATCAAAATTCTACTTACTTATGCAACACATCTGAATTTAAAACTATATCAAATGGATGTCAAAAGCGCATTTCTAAATGGGTATATAGATGAGGATTTCTTTGTTGAGTAACCCCCTAGTTTTACAAACCCTCATTTTCTAAATCATGTTTTTAAGTTACCAAAATCTTTGTATGTTTTAAAACAAGCTCCAAGATCTTCGTATGATAGATTAAGTACTTTTTTTATTTCCAAAGGTTTTAAAAAATGAATAGTTGATCCTATCATTTTTATAAAACGAATTTCCAATGATGTTTTATTTTTTCAAATCTATGTAGATGATATTATCTTTGGATCTTCAAACAATTCTTTATGTGTTGATTTTTCTAAAATGATGCAAAACAAATTTTAAATGAGTTTAATGGGTGAACTAAAATTCTTTCTTGGATTTAAAATCTTTCAAAATAATGATGGTATTATTTTAAATCAAATTAAATATAGTAGAGACCTTCTAAAAAAAATTTATTGGATAGCACTAAAATTAGTGACACTCCAATGAGTACCACTTGTAAGTTGTATCTTGGTGAAGATGGAAAATCTGTTGATCAAACCATTTACATAGAAATGATTGGAAGTTTACTCTACTTAACTGCTAGCTAACCTGACATTATGTTTAGTGTGTGTATGTGTGCTCTTTTTCAAGAAAATCCTAAGTAATATCATTTAAATATTGTTAAGATAGTTTTCAAATACCTCAAGCATACACCCAATCTAGGACTGTTCTATCCCAGAGGTCAATCACTCGAATTAGTTAGTTATTCTAATGCTGACTTTGGTAGTTGTAATTTAGATAGAAAAATCACCTATGGTACATGTCACCTTTTAGGAAAGTCACTAGTATCATGGTATAGTAGGAAACAAAATTATGTTGCATTATCTACTGTAGAAGCTGAATACATAGTTTCTGGTAGTTGTTGTGAACAAATATTGTGGATGAAACACACATTAATAGATTGTGGATATCAATTCAATCATGTACCTATAAATTGAGACAATAAAAGTTCTATTAACATCTCGAAAAATCCTTTTTCACACTATAGGATAAAGCATATTGATGTGAGACATCACTTTTTAAGAGATCATTATCAAAAAAGTGATATCACTTTGGAATTCATTGGTACTGAATATCATTTCGCTGATATATTCACCAAACCATTAAATTCTGAAAGAATAGACTACATCATACATGAATTAGGAATGATAAACCTTAAGTAGTAATCTTACTCTTTCACAGTTTACAGTTTCACAATTCACTGTCTTAAGACTTTCTGTTTCATGTTTACGGTCTCACAGTTACAATTTCTTGCTTACTATCTGGCACTTACTATCTCAAACAATACAGTCACACAGTTTAGAAATCACATTGTTACAGTCTCACTGTGAATGCCTGTTACTGTCGCACCGTGAGAGTCAGTTATTATCTCATCGTGAAGACTCATTACGATCTCACTATAAAGATTATTTATTGTTTTATTTATACATTACATCTTGTATCGTGGTAATCACTTATTTTACCCTTTTACTTTCCCGTGATTTTTTTGTGACGATTGGTATTCCTAAATGATAAAATAAAATAAGTTTCACTCATTCTTCACTCGAGCTCACTTCTCTTCTCTCAAACCATAACCCTTCTTCAACCCTTCAACCCTTATCTCTCTCGAACCTTCAGTGAATTTTCAGGATGAAATGCCCATCATCATTAACTCCTGAAAAACACAGTTCAAAGAAGAAGAGGAAAATCATGCCGAAGATAGCACCCAAGGGCCCTCTGAATCCAAACCTAGTGAACAGAGTAGTGGTACCTAAAAAGGATATTTTCCCTAAGTGGATTCTGTCGATTATGTATCTGGTTTTGAAATTATTGAAAGAGAAAGGATGTTTAGATTGGTTTGCAAAGGAGGATTGGCCTATTTACCTGAAGTTAGTTGCACAATTTTACCAGTATGTTCAATTTTTCTTTTAATCTGAAGATGGATATGTTGTAAGAAGCTGGATAAATGGCCATAGATGCACGTTTTCCTCAAGGTTATGGGATGGATACCTTAAGATAACTCATGAGGGTATTTTTGAGGACTATCAGAGAGTTCCTCCACCCCCAAGTGAGATTTTTGTCTTGGAAGAAGCCTTGAGAATTTTAACTGGAAATGGAACCAAGAGGAGGGTTATAGCTACAGAGTTGGATGGAGAAACCTGACTCTTGTTTAAATTTATTCAGAATCTAATTAGATCCAAAAAAGGTGATTTTGTTGTAGTCAAGTATCGGGATATATTTTTAATACATCTAATAAAAAATGGACATAAGATCAACCTTTTCAAGTATATTATACACCATATGTGTAAGTTGATCAAAACCACCTCCAAGTCAACCTCTCTATTTTATTCTAGACTTATCTTAGCTATGCTTCATGCCAAAGGTTTGGTTGGACCAAATAAAGAAGATATCAAGTATTATGAGTTCTGTCTTTCAAAAGTTATTATAAAGAGAATAAAAATCAATTGGAATCCTTGGAGAAAAGCATGGGTGGAAGAAAATGATAGGATCTATGAAAATCTCAATCTAGTGTAACACCCTTCAAGAACTAAATATGTTTCTGATCCTGGTTTAGAAATAGATGAATTTGTTGAGTATCCTGAAGAAGAAGAAGAAGAAGAGGTTGTTGCACCTGCAACAGAAATTGTCCTGAATGAGGAGGGCAGTGAACCTGATCTTCAAGACTTGGATGAGAAAGAATTGCTTATTCCTGAAAAGGTTGTTGATTTGGAATAACAGCCTCCCTCAAAAGAAGGTTATATTTTTGTTGAAAGAGAAAAGGAAGCTGTAGAAGAACATATAGAAGCAGATCTATCTTCTGTGCAAGAAGCTGCTGATGAGGAACATGTAGAGGAACAAACTGCTCCTGAAATTATTCTTTCTACTGAAGAGAGAATGGATCTAGTCTTTCATTTGGCTAGACAGAAAATGGATGAGGAAATAATATATTAAATAGTGTAAATAGATCAAGGAACTAAACCTCTCACTCCTAACAAGGGTGCACCTATTGAGGGGGAGTAGACTTCTAGTCTGGAATCTATTGAATTGCCTAATCTACTTGATCCTAGTTCACTGGATACATGGTATAAATTTCACAGTTATTTCTATGTGAATGATTCACAGTAACTCACAAAAAAGGTATTGATCTGACTACTATGTTTCAGTTGAAAATGACATCTTCTCCTGAAGCTATCTCTACCAAAGAACCCAATCATGTCTCAACTTCTATCTCTAATCCTTCGAAAGAACCTTCACACTTGGTGAATAAGGATGATCTGAAATAATTTGGAGCTACCCTATTGGATGGGGTTGAAAATATTATGAATAATCAACTAGTTCCTGTAACCAATCTGAGTGAGAGATACACTTCACTATTATTGGAAAACGTCAAATGGAAGATTCAACCCAAAATGCTTCATGAGATTCAAGAAGTCAGAATTTAGAATAAACTGCTTAGTGATGAAGTAAAGACTCTAAGAGGTATGATTGAAGATATCCAGGAAGTGTTGAACTCGATACCAGAACTTGCTTCTCATCCTGTTCTGGATGTTACTCATACCCCACAGAAATTCGCCTCACTGATTCAACCTCATCTAACCTCTTTATCTGACAAAGTAGCTACAAGAAACAAGCAGATTGTTCAAGATATGTGTGAACTTGTTATTAGACTTAACAAGTTAACTGATGAGTATAAGGGGTTCCTTCAGAAAGTGATAAATCAACTAAAATCTCTTACCTCGGTTTTCACTGCTTCTAATGCATCTGGACAATCTTCTCAACCTTATTTAGATAGTGATCTGCTCAGAACAATTGTCAAAGAGGAACTTCAGGCTGTGCTTAGTGGTTTCAATAAAGAATCTCTATCTGAAGTTATCAAGAACAGTGACAAAGGTCTTGATTTGGTAATAATCCACTCTAAGATTTCCAATGATGCTCAAAAAGAAATTTCCAAGAAAGTGGACTTCTACTTCAATCGGATCTTCTCTAAGAATAACATGACAAATCACTTCAAGTACCTTTTATAAAATCTGATGAATCCTCCTGTTACTCAAGCGTTCAAAAATCAAGTCCAAAAGCTCATAGATTTCACTCGTTTGTTAGACAAGTTTATAGAGAACAAGTATGACTTTAAAATGAACATGCAGTATGGTAGAGAGATCATTGCTGATTTTATCAAGCTTTTAAGGCCTTATCTTCATGTTCAGAGTACTGCCATTATTGCTCCTACAACTGCACCTCTGAGATCTGGTTTTCCTACCTTCACCTATGCCCTAGCCTCCACATCTATGTCTATCAGTAAGGACCTAAGTCAGATCAGACCTGTAATACTTGATCAACAGTTAACTCAGTCTTCTACTACCCCTACCTTGGCCCCTTCTGTCTTTGAAGGTATTCCTTTACCTTCTCTGTCAACCAGTTCACTCCCTTCATCCACTTCAACCTCTGATGTTATAACTTCTTCTTCTGATGTTGTTTCTAAGGGAAAGGAAAGGACTAGCCAGTGATGAAGAATAGTGACTACTATCTTTTGATAGGGATGTTGTTGCATTTATTTTTTGTTTACTGTTTGTAATGAAACTCTTTTTATCTAATGCATTGTGATCTTTTATTAAAAATTTCTTATTCATTCTTTTTTATAATCCCAAAAGGGGGAGAAAATATGATCATTAAAGAATGAATAAAGAAATGTGAATTTTATATGTACACTAGAGACATATGTATTCTCTCACTCACATAATTTGTGATCATCAAAAAGGGGGAGATTGTTGGAAACCTCATGTATTAATCATGTTTTAATGATCACAAATCATGTATATTCTATAAAACCTGGTAATACTGTGTAATCTATCTTAAATCATGTACATATGATTAGTATCCTTATGCTTTAAGTGAAGCTATCTAAGATCTTAATTTCTATACATTAAGTTTGATTACTGTACAAGATATTTGATTTACTTTATAATGATTTCTTTGAAGAATGATTAAGTTTAATCCATTCTATGAATATCACTGCTTAAGTCTGAATATAGATATTTGGCTAAGTCTAAGACATTGTGAGTCTGCCACCGATTATGTTTTTCTAGCTAAGGACCCAGACACCGTGACCAGACATCGGGACCATCCAGACACCATGACCATCCAAAAACCATGACCATCCAGACACCGTGACCATCCAGACACCGTGACCATCCATCGGGACCAGACACCGTGACCATCCAGACACCGTAACCAACCAGACATTGTGACCAAGAGACACCATTTCAAGAAGACACTAGTTCATGGAGACACCGTTTACAGACAAACTGTGAGACTATTTCTTAATATGTTATTTTGTTTCTCAATTTAATTTCTAGCAGTTATATTTGAAGCTTTTAAATACACTTACATAGTTAATCTTTTTTTGTAGACACATCATCTTACAGTAATACGTACGAGGTGTCGAATACATGCATCATGTCGGTTCCAACACATGCACTCTAGAATAAAAGAGAAGTGCGACCCAGAAACAATGTACGTGAAGAAAAGGGTGTGAGCACGACAATGAAGAAAACACTTAGAACATTTTCGAAAAGAGAATCGACACATGAAAATCAATGCTGCTGAAGAACACACGAAGCATATTCAAATCCCAGAGTCGATTACATCTTCGCACTGTCAACACCACGAAGAACACATGCCAAATCTAGCTAACTTTAGATACTCTGTTTTCCACGCAAGGACTTGATTCCTGCATCTTCTTCATCTTAGAAGTCCAGAGCTACATAGACTAACACTCAGAGCACTTCTAACCTTATCTCAATACTTCTGCTCTGTTGTGTATAGTTTTTTTAGCTTTCGAGAAGTGTGTGTGTATCTATATAAAAACACACTCTATCTCCTGCATTGAACTAAAGGATATAAGGTATCCTTTCTCAAACATCTTTTTACACTTGTGTATACCCACAAATAAGTGTGTAAGAGATTGTGTGTAACCTGTTGTTCATACCCACGAAGAACTGTGGAAGAGGTCGTGTGACTTGGACAGTCTTGTGTACTGTTATAAAGACTGATACAGGCTGTGTATCTAGTTTATTTATATAAACTGCTTGGTGGAAGGTGATCACCAAGTGGAGTGGATTAGGTCTCAGTATGAGACTGAACCACTTGTTTTATATCTGTTGTGCTATTTAATTTAGTTTTCTATGTTTTACTATTTAATTCATAATTCACTAAATTTACTTTGATAGTTAATCTTGGAAAGAAGTTATAATCATATTTTCTTATTAGAATAGCTTCAAAAGTAATGTTAATAACCAATATTAAGATTGCTGAGAATCAATCAATCTTCTAAGAAGTTATTTAAATAGTCAAACTTTCATAACAGTATAACCTTGATTAACTGGGTTATATCAAACTATTGGGAAACCTTTTAAGGATTATTTTTAAATAGAAATTTTAAATAGGTACTCAATTCACCCCCCCCCCCCCTCGAGTACTCTACTTCGACCAACACTTATCATTTTCATTAACCCTTAGTTAACCTATTTTAAATTTAATTATAGTAACAACTTTTTTAATATTAAAAGATTATAATTTTTAATTATAGTGTCAATTGACCAATTTATGATATTTTAGACCATACCTTATCCCCTTTTTTTTATTTAATACTTTTATGAATTTTAAATAATTTAATAAAATATTATTTTCATAAAATATCATTAGTGTCAATTTTGACACTATTTATTACTTTGACTTTAATAAAATCAAGACAACAAGATAACTTTGAAAAAAATAATTTAATACACCCCTAATATGTCATAATCATCTAAAAAATCATGTAGCATCTTAATTAATACAATTTATATTTATTTTAATATTTTTAATATCATTTATTTGATTGTTTCATTAATTTAATAATTATTATATCATCGTTGTGTAATTATTTAAGATACATATTTCTTTACTAAAAATTAAAAATAAAATACCATAATGTATATAAATATTTTAGATTTTAAAATAATAATTATAGTCAAAGATATCTTCTGGATAATACCATATTAAAAATGATATTGTTATTAATAATATGAATGTGTCATCGTTGAATTTTTATTAAATAAAATATTTTAAACATCATAATCTCATCCAAGTGGCCCCAAAAGTCATAAATAAATTTATATCATGAAAATAAGTTTATTAAGTTAAAAATAGACACTTAGATTCGTTCATAACTTACCTTTTTTCCCATGTGGACACATAAGAGATATTTAAGACAAAGAAAGTGACATTTTGTGACTTTCTTTGATTTAAATAATATATATGTCGTTTTCATGGATAAGTATCTATTAAACAACCCAATTTAGTTCCTTAGGTGTTAAGGGTCTAATTAACATCATCCAATAAAATTTGGGCAAGTGTTAGGATCATTTTATAGTCCTTATCATTTTATTTTTAACCAAATTTACCATTTATCGTGGTAACAAAATTAACCAAGGTTACTATTCATATTGGCCAAAATTAAAATAGAATTATTCACTAGATTTGGACCTTATGAATCCAAATATATAATTTTTATTTCAAAATTCAAAAATACAAAAATTGTAGAATTGAATTTATAAAACTGGTAAAACGCCACAAAAAAATAGTTTTTCAGAAAAATTCCCTTTTAAAGATAAAATGTTTTTATAATAAATTCATATATAAAATCCTTTTAAAAAACCATAATTGGATTATTTAAAATAAAAATGAACTAATTGAAATTTAAAACTAATTCAAAACATAATTTTAATTTGTAAAGTCTTTAAAAAAAACACAATTTTTATAAAAAACAGTATTTTCACTATTACTTGAAAAATAAATGTTCTCAGAGAATTATCAAAAAAATCATTTTAAGATAATTTTTACAATATGAATTCAAAAAAGAAATTTATTTTGTTAAATTTTCTAGAACTTCTAGAAATTAATATTCACTCTTAAAAAGAATAAAAACTCATTTTTGAAAAAAAAACGTATTTTTTAAAGAATAAAGTGACTAACTAAAAATTTTGTGATCATTTTTTCTAAAAAATTACCAATACATTCATATTGAGTTTGACCTTTATATTTATTTCATAATTTATTTATTCATATTTATTCCCACCAATTTAAAGAATAGGTTATAAATGACATATAATATTCTGCGGTTCATATAAACTTGTTATTGCGTTCAACGTAAGCTAACAAAGAAATCAAATTATTTAAAAATACATTCCATAAAAATATTGGGGTGTTACAGTGGGTTCACCCTATATATATTTCAAAATGAATACTTTATATAAATATTGGAAATTTACTTTCAATATAGTTGGTGATGATGTAAATGGTTTACCTTAATAATAATCAATCCATGGTAAATCTTCATATGGGGGGAGATTCATGATAACATAACAAGAATGAATAATTATATTATAAGTGATAGTTTAGTAGCCATATGTCCATTACAAAAAATAAACATTCTCCTCTTGATGAATGTTTACTATTTTATCAATAAATTGATAATGTATACTTATATCAATAATTTTCATTATAAATGATTGCAGATGAGCTAAATAATCATGTCATGCATTTAATGTATCATTATCGGTGAACTTATAGTTTATCATAATTGATTCAACTATACATAGTAAAAAAAGGAAATCTTTATAAATTATTAAGAATCAATTTTTGTCTATTATGAATATTTGTTATATATAGAGGTATTTGGCACATCCTCTATCCAATGTCTCTATATGATATTTGTTTTCAAGAATATATTCACTCTTGCTAAGCATTTAATTAATTTATACTATCAATCAATGTACTTACATGAACATATACTAACTTTGAAAAAGTTTTGATTAACATTAAACATATATTATTTCTCTTGAAGCATTTAATCAAAAGGATGTTTACAAAACTTTTCCTTCGAGATTGACATATATAAGATTTTCATGATCTTCCATAGTACACATTTAACATGTTCAGGGTATGTAATGAAAAACTAAAATACTCACTTTCCACTTATGATGGTCGATTATCAATTGATGAATTAATAATATAATAAAATCGGTTTAGGCTCATCCCCTAACATATATTGTATGCTTTGAAAAAAATTTCCCAAACATTTTTAAAATATATCTACTAGGGAGAGGAGCCGCTGTGCATTTTAAGGATGATGGATGTGGTAATGAGAAGCAATGGGGTAGAATCTTCTGAATTCACAACATACACTTCATCACAACTGTAATTATAATTCATATAATAATTTTTATTATAACATGCACTTTGGAGAATGATGGAGAAATCATCAGATCAAATTCTATAATTTCAAAAACATTCATGAGTAAGACAAATTATGGCAAATTTTTCATTAATAATTCCATTCTAAAGGAATGAAATAAAGAAATTAGAATTAAATTTACATCAAGGAATAAATTCATTCATTGGATTTCAATATTCATGAATGATAATTCATTACTTAAGGTGATGTTGATAATTCATAATTACACGATGAATAATAACTTTTTCTCAATAATGATGTTACAAGAGCAAAAAAATGATAAATGAAAATATTCTTCAAAATAATATCAAAATACAATATTTTAATTCCATCTTTCAAGAGAAAAATATTTCATAAATATTAACAAAATTCATTATGTATTTTAAATATTTATTTCCATCAAACCTATTTGGGTGGTTATATTATTATTATTTGATTATTTTCTTTATAAATAAATAAAATAATGATCATAGCAAAATATCATATTCACCCCAAGATTTATTTAAAATAAAATCACATATATTTACATTCACTTTGAGAAATGAAATAAAATTGTTTTAATAAATGTACTCATTCACTTCAAATAATAAAATAAAACTGTTTGATCGGGTTTTGTAATGTCTTCATGACCATAAAATGAACATTTAATTTAGCATTTGCATCCTCTTTGGGAATGAATATCAATAAAATACATTTATGTTGCTCTTCATGAGGAAATAAAACAATATAATATTTATTAAAAATATACAAAAAAATATCTTCATCATGAGTATTGATGCATAATAATCAAGATCAATATGAATAAAGAAACAGGATATATCAAATATTTGTATATCATCATCATGATTCATGACATGATCAACAAAATTCAATTTATGATATTCATCATTAGACCATTTAGGATGGTGTCATTCCGTGTTTTAATTTAATGAATTATGTTCTTCTCAACATCATACTCATCAATTATAAATACTATTTTGATAATAACCAATCACATTCACTTTAGAGAATGGAGTAAAATTTGATAATCATGAGTCGCTATTGTTCTTTAAGATCTTGTCATTTTATTCACGACAAAAGATTAAGAAAATAATTCATATATTTTTTTGAATATAATCCAAATGGGGGAAATAAATATATTAATATCTGACATAAAATAAGACCCAATTGTTGATATAGAACTTTGAATGAGTGGTATGGGAGAGAATTCCAAAAGGATGTCTAGAAAAACAAGACATAAATTTTTCATGTCAGAATTAGTAGAGGTTTCATTGTCCCGATACATAAAAAAATCATAAAATGCTTATTTTAATGTGAAAAGAAATAAAAAATCATTAAAATACCTGAATGTTCCCCTCTCCTTGCACATCTACACTCATCGATCAATATTTATTACAGAGAGCCACCCAGGCAAGCACCTTCAACAATTTGCAAGAAACTTTCAGAACCCACACTTTACTGGATGTCACGAACAAAACCACCAAGTGGAAACAATTTAGGAAAGTTGTGTTGAGAAAACAGTATGATTCCTAATCTTCGATAATGGAACTGAAATAAACAAAAATGGCATATGAAGATCCTAACAAGTCATGCCACTTTCATATATTCCTCAAAAAAGGATCAACTTGTGAAAAATTTTGTGATTTGAGAAACTTGTTCATTGAAGCAACTAAAAAGGAGTCATTAAAAAACAACTTCCATGTAACACAATAAACTCTCAATGTGTCCTGGTGGTATCGATAGTCTTTCAATAACCCAAAAAAACAAGAACAAAGGACATTGAATGTTACATTCAATGAACATCACTGCTAAATAGCACCAATCTTACTTTCCTTCAATCCAAACAGATTCTCAAATAGCTTTGGTGCCATGGGCGGAAGTTTCATGCGCCTCAGTGCCATAAAACTCACAATATTCTCATGAACATGGTACCGGCAATGAACTTTAATCACTTTAAACCATTTTTCTTAATTCTCCTAAAGAAATTCATTTTTTATTATACCATGAACCAAACAGAGTCTTAAATCATTAGGACTTGCCTGATCTTGCGACTCTTTGAGGCTCGTCGGTCAACCATCTTTCTCTTCTTCGTCTAGAGCCTCTTAAATGTCTAAAATGTGGTTTCTTAGAACAAAACATTCAGTCACCATACAATTTTACTCATCAAATACAATCTCCAATAAAATCCAACTATTTATACAAATAACAAAATCAAAGAGAACAGAACTCTATAACTCAGTGAAATTTTCACCTGATGATACAGGATCAATGGTCTCAAAAAATTCCTTCAACAACTTCTGATACAGCTCCCCATCATCTAGAAGCTTCGGCTCACCATCCCCACCCGTCTCCTGTTCAAACTACTTCACAAAATAAACTTCTATGGTAAATAACACTTATAGTGATTGTCTTGCACCAATTTACGGCCAAGTAAATGGAGCTACCTACAAACTTACCTCCCCAAATGTGTGAACCATTGAACGGCTCTGCTGTATGCCCTTTATCATTCTATTGGGATCCTGCATGTAAGCAGAAACTTGATCTCTAATATTCTCTGGTCAACAAGTGCATTAGTGGATTCTGGTGGATGGACTGAGTCATTATAACTCAATGGTGGATCAGAATATCTAACCAGATTAAAAGCATGCAGCTTTCCTTTCATGGCAGCAGCACCAGTTGTCACCTGTGTCTTTCTCTGCCACTTGTCAACTGATTTGTCCCTGAAGGGAGCTATTCTACAGGCAGTACAAACATGAAAAATTATTGTGTCAGTTTAGATCATGGACCCTATTTAGTTACAGGGATGAGGGAAATGAAAGTAGAGGGAAAATTGGGTATCCCTCTTTTTTGGAATGTTTGGTTTACACAAAAGGGTTCCCTAGGAAACCCTGGTTTACTTCATGCAAAACTAGGTCAAATGGGAAAATATATGGAAATTGGGAGGCAAAAAGGCCAAGAAAAATAGACAATATACAGGTAAGAAAAGAGAGAAGATATAATATATCACTTAAAAATTAAATTTTCCATACTTATTCACAATTACACTGTCTAAGGGAATCACAAACTGTTGGTGTTCTAGCCTAACAAGAGTAGCTCAATGCAGCAGTGAGGGTAGTAGACAGTTCAACCAATGTTTATTACCAAAATAGTGGATTTTACAATCTAAGGTAAGAAATAGAAAACATGAAATAGAGTTTTGTAAATATCTATAGTTGAGATGGCTCCTGGAGAGACCTCCTCCAAGCTCTGCTTCTAGCCGTGAATAGATGACTTATACAGGAGATTCATATCCTTCCACTCCCGCTCCAGTAGGTACTGATCCAAAATATCCAGAGTCCATTTCCTAACTCCCTCCACCAGATTTAAAGGTAAGAAGTTTTCAGGGAGTTAACTAACTCCACCTTCCATGTCATCAACACTAAGGGCCTTTCCCCTCTTTTGTTAAGTATGCAAGATGGGAGGCATGCTGTCCGGAACACCTGACCTAGGACCAACAGTGCTAAAAACTCACCCCTCCTCAAATTTCACCTTGTCCTCAAGATGAAAGTTTGGAAATTGTTCAAGAATATAGGCAACATCCTCCCAAGTAGACACCTCGGTAGGAGACCCTTGCCATCTGATGAGACACAAGCCCCTGGAAGTCCCCAACTGGGCCTTAAAGGCCAAAATATCAACAGAAGTAACCCGGCAGACCATACCATCATCAACAACATCAGGTAAATCCTCTTGAATAGGACATCTCCCCACAAGTCATTTAAGTTGTGAGACATGAAAAATAGGGTGTATGCGAGTGCCAACCAGCAATGAAAGCCTGTAGTCCATGGCGTCCCGGAGGGCCAAAATTGGATAAGGCCCAAAATAACGAGCAGCAAGCTTTGGATACAACTTTTTTGATGTCAAAGTCTGTACATTTGGTTGCAGTTTTTCATAAACAAGGTCTCCTTCAGCAAATCATTCAACCCGTCGGTGCTTATAGTGAAGCATCAACTACTGAGCTCGAGAAAGATTTTGGCGAAGGTATAACAGAACTGCATCCCAATCGAGTAGGCCACAGAACCATGGCTATAGCCACCTATAGTCATGGTTTTAAAACCATGGCTAAAGATCTGTGGTAGTAGCTCATTTTTCTAGTTATGCAAGAAAGGGAGAGGCAAAATGATAGGAACCCACACCAAAAGAAGAAGATATAAAACACTGTATAGAATATGATGGCAACTTATAGCATAATTACAGACAATAAGATAAGAATAATAAATGAGGAAGGAAGAACTCGAGAGGCTTAGAAAGCTCTCCCACCCAAGCCAAGGCCATTTCCAAGCCAAATGGTTGAATACCAAAATATTATCTTCACCCCCCTCGAGCTCACCCCCTTCTTCTTTATTTATAATGGGTTTCCCCCCACCCTTGTAGTCCCAAACCTTATCCCCCTTGACCTCCTAACAAACTCCTATCTCCCTTATAACAACCTATAATATCCCTTCCAAACAACTCAACCCACAATTACCCAAAAGCCCTTTGTAGTAGATCTCTATCATTGACACCATCCCAAAAAACCACCTTGTCCTCAAGGTGGTGGATCTTGCAGACAAACCAAGCGATATACCATACCAGTCAGGGTCTAAGGATCTGAGGACAAAGGGCGTTGGATCCCCCCACTCTCTAGGCAATCTCCCAGATGGTCTCAGACTGAGGATCGACTGTGTGTGTTGGTGCCCAGGATGCTGCAAGGTTGGCCTTTGAGTGCTCGCATCTCGCATGAAATAGTAGTGTGTGCTTCCTGCAAGACCCTCACTGCAAACCGCTATGCAAGCCTCATCATGTTGCTCCTGCCAAAACCATCGTGCATATCTATCGTCAAATCAATAAGACTATTTTTTTCACAATAACAATGAAATCCACCAGCACTCCCATATGTAAACTTGGCATCTTCAATTATTCACCTGCCTTTGATATTGTCGATGCTAGCTAATGCGTTTCCGACAGGGCCATCTCATCAGAAGGAGTCATCATCTACAATGAGTGCAGCAACTTGATTTCCTTATCACCATAAGACTCTGAAAAATCACCGCCCAAGAAGTTTATAGTGTATATAGTAGTTGTTGTGTGTTCCATGTGCATCCCCTTGGTGTCGTCACCTGATTCCTCTAGGAGAAAAGTGGTCTGGTCATCTTCTTAGTATGGCTGTTGGGAAAGGCGTAGCATAATTCCAGTGAAGAGCTTACGAAATTCCTTCTGCTCATGTGCGATCTTAGCTATAGAATCTCTCAATTCTACCATTGTCATGTCAATGAGGTCCAAGCTTTTCTCCGCTCTATCAAGACGAGCGTTGAAGCTTGTTTCCGTCAATAGAGCACCCATCCTCTGAGTGGTAAAATCAGCAACGCGCGTTCCTCCCCTGGACAAAATTCTCTGACAGGTTTCATGTCCACATGCACGCCTCCTATGCCTCAAAATCGAGGGTGCATCCTTCCATATTTGTTGAGGATTTTTTGTTTTTGTTTTTTTTTTTTTTTTGTTTTTTTTTTTTGTTTTTTTTTTTTTTTTTGTTTTTTTTTTGTTTTTTTTTTCTTTTAATTTTTTTGTTTTTTTTGGTAACGTGTGGAAAAAAAATCCCAGGATTGTTCCCTCCTGTGTGAGCTAAAAGTCCAAGCCCACTCACCTCTGGTGCGATCAGAAGGTTGAGGCATGGAGAGATAAATAGACAAGGGCACCGCCGGGAAGGTAAGGCGCACGGCGTCCCTGCACTTGGAAGGCCTCACATCCACGGCTGGTGAAAACGGTGGTGGTGAAAATGGACCGTAGCTCCGCTAGGAAGGCAAGGCGCACGTCATCCCATGAAGTGGAAGACCATGCGTCCGTCGTCGCAGAAAACACAACAGTAGTGGACAGAAATGGTGTGCACAACATTGCGTCTAGGTGCGCACGTCATTGGTAGACAGTGGCTGACGGTGTGCGCTGATAGGAAAACACATCCCTGAGGATGTGATTCGATTGAGGAAGAAAAATTGTTCGTAGCAGAAGTTATGAAGAACTTGTGGTACTAGAAAAATCAAACATGTGGGAGAAAGGAGCGTGCATTGCCGGTGATCGCCCATTGTGTGTGCGTCAACTGATGCAGAAGGCACTGGCAGTGTGGGGCGGAAGAAATGGAAGCGGGCGGTGCGATCTGTCGGGAATCGAGGTTGATCCTATAGTGTGCGCCTTACATTGAAGACAATCCGGTGGGGGATGTTGACTGAGCGAGGCAGGAAGACTTATCATACTGGACAATAGTTGGCAGAAGAAGGTTGGAAGGTCGAACCAATTGATAGGAACCCACACCAAAAGAAGAAGATAACAGACATTGTATAGAATATGATGGCAACTTACAACAGAATTAAAAACGATAAGATAAGAAGAATAAGAAAGGAGGAAGGAAGAACTTGAGAGTCTTATCAAGCTCTCCCACCCAATATGAGGCCATTTCCAAGCCAAATGACCCAATACCAGAATATTCCCTTCACCCCCCTTGAGCTCACCCCCTGTTTCTTTATTTAAAATGGGTTTCCCCCCACCCACGTGGTCCCAAACCTTCTCTCCCTTAACTACCTAACAAACTCCTCTCTCCCTTATAACCTATAATATCCCATCCAAAAACCTCAACCCACAATTACCCAAAAGCCCTTTGTGGTAGGTCTCTATCACTAAACAACGCAAATAGGTTTTAAAGAATCTATTGATAATCGATGTTTTTCTATCTGTTTGAGGATGGTATGAACACATTTTCAAGGTTGTGTCTTCTAAAAAAAAGGTTTCTTCCATAAATTGATGAAAAACAAGGGGTCTCAGTCAGTAAGTATAGATCTAGGGAAACCATGAAAATAGACAATTTCATTTACAAAGTGTGTTGCTACCACCTTCGTCGTATAGGAGTGATAGAGAAAAACGAAATGAGCACACTTGGAAATTCTGTCCACAACCACCATAATCACATCAAACCCTTGAGAGGGAGGCAATCCAAAAATAAAATCCATAGATATCTCCTCCCAAACCTAATTGGTAATAGGTAATGGTTGGAGCAATCCAGCCAGGAGGAAAGCCAAATACTTTTGTCGCTAGCAAGTATCATATTCTTGCACGTATTTAAAAACACTTTGAGTCATCCCTTTCTAGAATAAACCCCTCGCTAATATTTAGTAGGTTTTGTAGTGCCAGCATGGCCTCTTATAGTGGAAGACTGAAAATAATGTAAAAATTTCAGAATAAGGGTTGAGTCTTTTGAAAGAACCAAAGATCCCTAAAAATATAGTATTCCCACACGAAGAAAGTATCCAAGCTTGACCAGGCTTGACATCTGGTTGTTCCTCAATAGCTGAAATAATCTCCTTTAATACTGCATCCTACTCCTACTCTAATTTAATCTGTTCCAACTCCATCCACAAGGGTTCTAACATTACTTAAAATAGTTGGAGAAAAACCGGTTCAATGGTATCTACTTCTTTGGTTTTCCAAGATAAAGAGTTGGCAGCTTGGTTCACCCTCCCTGGTTTCTACACCACCTCAAAGACCAGCCCAAGAAACTTAGATAGGCAACACTGCTGGTTGATGGTATGAATGCGCTGAGTGAGTAAATGTTTGAGCACTTTATGATCAGAGTATACAACAAAGCGTTGTCTCAACAAATACTGCCTCCAATGATTGACTACTAACACAAGTGTCGTGATTTCTTTTTCATAAACAGACTTAAAAAGATTAAAGTCTCCTAAAGCCTTGCTGAAAAAATCTATTGGGAAGCCCCCATGCATAAGAACCGCACCCACCCTTGACTCAGATGCATCACATTCAATGAAAAAAGTTTTGGAAAAATCTGGGAGATCCAACAGCGGTGCAGAAACAATGTAACGCTTCAGTTCTTCAAAGGCCAGTTTCGCACTGTCATTCCACAGAAAACCTTCCTTCCAGGTTAGCACTGTAAGGCTTTGTTATTTCCCTATATCTAGCAATAAAATTCCTATATTATTCGGTGATCCCCAAGAAACCACACACACCCTTAACATTATGTGGTGGGACCAGCCCATGATACAGTCAACTTTATTAGTGTCTATTGCCCCTTCATAAGAAATAATATGGCTGAAATATTCCATCAAAGGCTGAGAAAAATAACACTTCTTATGATTTTTTGACAACTGTTTTGGTAACAAAAGTTGAAACACATTTTCCAAGTGTTAGAGGTGCTCCACCCAAGTAAGACTCAAGTAAGACTCTAGATCAGAATATCATAAAAAACACAAGAACAAACTTCCTCAAGAATTTCCTAAACACTTGGTTCATGGTTAACTAGAAAGTGGTTGGAGCATTCATCAACCCAAAAGGTATGATGAGGTACTAATAATACCCCTCATATATCTCAAAGGTTACTTTCCTAATGTCTTCCTCCCCGACCCTAACCTAATGAAAACCAGAAGTAAGATCCATCTTGGTAAAATAACTAGCTTCGTAAAGCACATCTAGCAGTTCCTCGATAACATGAATAGGGAATCGGTTGGGAGTGGTTAATTTTTTAAAAAGATCCATAGTCCACACACAATATCCATTGCCCGTTCTTTTTATTTACTAAAATAATTGTACTTGTATAAGGGATGGTACTGTACCTAATGATTCCCCTGTCTAGCATGTTTGCAACCTATTTTTCCACCTCATCTTTCAAATAATGTGCTAATTTGTAGGGTCATATGTTGACTGGAGCTGCTCCTTCGACCAAGGTTATTTCATGGTCAGTGGTTCTGCTTGGAGCAACCCCTTAGGTTCATCAAAAAGTGTCTGGAAATGCTCAATTAAGCTTCCTAATTGCTGTTGTTTTCCCCCAACTCAGTCACTATTTCTGAAAGCATTAATTTAGTTTTCCATAACCATCCCTCAACTACAATATCTCTATCATGTAGCACCAGTCGCAAACTCTCTCGTATGTCTACAATTTCGGTAATCCCTTGCAACTTATTTTCATTTCCTTTCCACAAGAATTTTATCATCTTGTGACTCCAATTTGTTAACACATACCCTAGAGTTTTTAAATACTTCATTCCCAAAACGAGTTCTGGTCCTCCAATGTTAAAAACATATGCCTCGATTTTGATAGCAAAGTCGCCCAAGCTAGCCTCAATCTCCTTACACACCCCTTGTGACAATGCTCACTAACCATCACCAAGTTTAATACTGAATGGCTGATTTAGGAAAACTTCCGGATCAACCACTTTAATAAGAGCTTTGGATACAAAATTGTGGCTTGCCCCACTATCCACAAGGATCTCGATCGGTATTTCAGAAATTTTCCCAACAAACAGTAGGTATTCAACCTTTCTCTCTCACATGCTTATGAATTCCATTGTCTCCCCTTCCGCAACAATACTCAAAACCCTTTTATCCTCCTCTAGACTTCGTTCTTCTCCAGACTCTTACTCTGGTACCAACTCTTCCATCTCCCAGACCAACAGCCACAAACTCTTATTGGGACACCGGTGTAGAGGACTAAAAGTTTGTCCACATCTAAAACACAAACCCTTTAGCTTTTGTTCCACTCTTTCTTGTCGGATGATTGGTTTTACATTATTCCACTTGTCCTCAACCCCACCACGCCTCAATTCCTCCTCCTTCCTGTTCCAGTCAACAGCAAGTCTGAGATAAGGCGCCATTGGTGCAAGAGGTATCACCCTCCGAGGTAGTGGAGCTAACACCAATTTTCCACGTTCACTACGAAGCAGGCCTTCCCCAATCAATTCCCGCTCTATTTTCCTAGTAAAAGTAAGCAATTTGTTCTTGTTTTTTGATTCATTAGTCGATGCTCTATTTTTTATCTATGGTCATAGACCTCCCATGAACATGCTCATAAACCACATTTATGGGAATTCTGGAATCCTCAGCGCCACTTGTTCAAATTCTTCAACCTACTCATCCACCGTTACTATTTTCCATAAAGACTTAAAGAACCGAATGGGATATCCTCCAGTCGCCTTACCATAGCGCTCTATTAGAGCCGACTTCAATTGTTCCCACTTCAGTCTCAGACTAGAGAACTGTCGTAGAAACTAGTATAATGTTGTTTCTTCTATACAGATCTATATCAAGGGAAACTTCATGTCTTTCGGGGTACAGTTTATCTAGAAGTAGGTTTCATATTCGGTTATCCATCTGAACGGTTCATTTCTGGTAAACAAAGTCATCTCAACACGTTTCGTTACACTCATGTTCTCACTCAACGACACATCCTCCAAAGCCAAGATCACTCCCTGTCTTGGATTGCACTCATCTTCATTTCCTCCTCGACTAGTATAAAACAACATCCTATTTTCTTGATTTTAATACATTGAACTTCGATCAACCTGCTTCTGCATCACCTTAATACTTTTTGTTGTTTGTTCTTACAAGTTGTGTATCCTACGTGAATCCTTTTCCTCATTCGTTTGTATTTGATCCTATATCATTCTCTGATTCTCCATCTTTACGATAGGAAATTTCTTAATTTTAGCCTAAACAGTCGTGATTATCAATTCTAAATCTCGATCCTTACATTTCTCTGTCTCTGGCGCTAATTCTAGCGAGGCCATCTTGCTTTCCATCTTTGTCTGCATTCAACTAGAACTCAATACTAAACAATCTCTCAATGAAAGCACCAAATTGTTAAGTGCTCTAGACTAACAAGAGTAGCTCAATGAAGCAGTGAGGATAGTAGACAGTTCAACCAGTGTTTATTACCAAAATAGTAGATTTTATGATCTACAGTAAGAAATGGAAAACAGGAAATAGAGCTTTGTACATATCTAGATTTGATCTATCTCCTCGAGAGACCTCCTCCAAGCCCTGCTTATAGAGGTGAAAAGATGAGTTCTACATGAGAGTCATCTCCTTCCACTCCCGCTCCATCAGTTACTGATCCAAAATGTCCAAAGTCTGTTTCCTAACACCCTCCACCCGATTTAAAGGTAAGAAGTTTCCAGGGAGTTAATTGACTCCCCCTGCCCCCCCCCCCCCCCTTGCGATAAGTATGCAACATGGGAGGCCTAATTTCCAGAACACTCGGCCTAAGTCCCAACAGTGCTCACACCTCCCCCCCAAAAAAAACAATTTCATAAAATGATTCCCTAAAAATATGCTTTTATGGCCTAATAAAATGAAGTAATGATTGACAAACATTAAAATGATGAGCAATACCTTGAATGCATTTGATATACTTATAGGTACTCTTCATAAAGTTTTACATTTGCAAAGGCATCTGATTTCTTGGAAGTTAAATTGGAATTACCTTGAAAACATACAGCATATTAAGAAAAGAATGTGATGATATGAATGATCTAAAGGCCAATGTTAAGCTAATGATAAGCCTTGAAAATAAATTTTGTACAATACCATTAGAAGCCAACATAATTGATGGATTCTTCTCAAGTGGAGCCAGCAAACATAATATAAAATGGGAAAATAGATGAATTTAACATAGCCATGAAATTAAAGTATCCATGGAATATAGTTTTTGATCTCTAAATGATAAATAAATAAAGATATTGTTTGACTTTCTAAAAACAACAATACCTTCTACAATTCAAATGAAGAATCTAATGTCCTGACGGATGAAGAGACCAGGTTTGAATATGATACATTGACTTCCTCGTCTGAATCAAGAAACAAAGATCTTATGGGATCCTGTAGAGAATCATTTATTTCAAGACATTAACAAGCTGGAATGGATGTAGGTTTAATATACAAAAACAAACCAGTGGTAGTGTATTGGAGTTTGAGAATGCCTTCTGCAGGAGGAACCTAAACTCAAGTGTCTTTTCCCACATACTCTACATAAAAAAATAAGGGGGTTTAGTAGGGCATTTAGCAAACAAATTAAAAAAAATTCCTGCATTGCATGAGAAATCCTGACAAATTGAAGCATCTTAGAAATTCCAAATAAATAGACCGGAAATGAGTAATATATTTATTGAAAATAAGAAAATAGACAGAAATAGTAAGCAAATTATGGAAATAATATGCAATTCAAATGTTAAGACCAATTATATCGAGAAACCGAGAGCCATAAAACAAATAGTATTTTATCAAATAAAAGAAAAATAAAAAGAAGCTTGGAGTGATAATAAGAGAACTAAAATAATATTAAACTATGTGAAGCTTGTTTTAGTATGAATTCTTGCACATATATACTTGAGAAAAGATTTATAAAGGCAGCAGCTGACAGTAAAATCAAAAAACCATACTCTTTGGTTTTTCAATGCTTGCCCTTTCAAAACATCTTCATCCTTGTAATGCATTAAATTCTTAAGAAGGTTCCTATATTGGAAATAGAGTAACCCAAAAAATTACACACACAGATATCAAGAATGTTAATAGAAAAATATAATGAATGATGAAGAGAAAACATTTGAAAATGAAAAAAAACAATCCATAAAATTCACATTTTCATTACAATGCTTAGAAAATGGTTCTTTCCTCATATTGGAGCATGCTTGGAACACAAACATATTAATCAAGCATGAATATCTTTTCTCATGCAAATAAAATAAGAGAATAAAAAAATGTTTCTTCCTACAAGAAACCATTCTAGTGAAGTATTTATGATCGAATAGTCGTGTTGAAATTCTAAATGAAATATCGAATATCAGAAGATAATTGACGCGAAATTATAATATAAAAATGATATTAAAAATTTTGTCTTCAATTAAAAAAATTAATAAAAATGAGAACTTACTGCTCCTGGTGATGAAGATCCATGTATTCCTTTTCAAGTTTTTCCATCTCATCATTATTTATCCCAAAAAAATCTCCCACGCCATCTTTCTCCTCTTCTCCATTATTTAACACCTCCTAATCATTAAACTCAAGTTCTTCCTCCCCCACCTCCTCCTCACCATCCTCCAGTTCTTCCTGTTCTTCTTCTTCTCCTCCCATCTCCTCGCCCTCTCCATCCACCCCATCCCCCTCCTCTGTGATTATAGGAAGTTCATCACTTACAATGTCACTATCATCTTCTCCATCGTTGCCACAACCTTGAACATTTTTAGCCTCTTTGATTGATGCATCATCTATTAAAATACCTATAATAAAAATAAACAAGCATTCACTAGAGTTTCCCTAGAAAACTGAAATAGCGAGTGGAGAGATTGGAAAGATTATTAACTACAATGGAATATTCAGAGAGATATCTTGTGCATGACGCATCAAGAAATTATCAGAGTCATTGTGAACAAATGAATTAGAGAACAGAATATCAGTAGTGGTAGATAAGACAGAAAACCCAAGAAGCCTGAGGGGAGAAATCAACCAAATATTCAAGGTCACACTTTTTGTGGCCTTGTTTTATATGGAGACCGATACCACCCAAAAATCATTACAAACAATCACGAACGTATTTTATGAAATAGATAAAAAAATAAACAGTGTAAAAATCAAAGAATGAGAATAAAAATAGTGGTAGCAGTAGCATGCAAAATAAAAAAAGCTTCTGGAAAGAGATAGGTTAAGGAATGTGCACTTGGGATTGGAGAGAGTGGTGTGCGGTTGAGGAATTTCGTTCACTCCGGCCCACTCACTTCACCGCTACAAATGGCATTGGTGAGTGCTGGAGAATAGTACAGCAGATGGCTTCCCTAGATGGGATTTTTTTTAATGACGTTTTTAATGATTTGATTTTTTATATTGGTTTTTTAATTATAATTAAAAATATAATTATGCTAATAATATATCTACATTAACGATATTACTTACAAAAAATGTAATTATATTATATTTATAAAAAATATAAAAAAAAATAAAATATTTTAAATATTAATTATATAATCATGTTTATGACTGGTGTAACGCCCTGCCTCGGGACTACTAATCAGTTCCCAGATCGGGGTCCTTACATTACCTCAAGTGCACCTCTTACTAGAGGTTTTTGACTAGCGAAGAAGACCTTATTTTTACAATTGAGAGACTATTCCTTTGAATCAAAGTCATACAATAGTGGTAAAATAACCAAGATTGTTTGCAACAAAAACATCGAAGCACGCAAAAATAAATAAACACAATGGTGTAATAAATGTCATGTGTAAGTCATACAAAAATACATCCCTGATTTCCCCCTGAGCCTATCCTAAATACAAAATAAACCAATAATACAACACACTCAAACTAGCCATACTCTAATCCCTAGGCCTCACACACCCTATCTCAAAAACCCATCAAGATGTACTAATCCAATCTATCTCACGCCTCATGCCAAACCTGGAAGTAGACATAAAGTCAGTATGTGCACTAGGATTCCCATGCAGAGTGTGGAGAATGCATCTCAGTAGGGTATCACCAAGTTACTTTGTTATATTTCATTATGTTTGTGTATGCATAACGAAAAATAAGCATGTCGCAAAAATGCCTTGGATGTTGAGTGCTAACTAGGCCACCTCGACTCCCTATGTGTTAAGTCAATGTGTTCTAACCAGGCCACCACGACACCTGATTATACCTACTTCGACGCCCAACCGAAATTCACCTTGTCGTCTTGTCGAGTCATTGCACTGATTCTTAACCCATAACTGAGGACTCAGGGTAGGATGATGTCCAATACCTCAACCCACTATAGGCAGACATTGGGCAAAGTCAAAATCAATAAGCCTCGACCCATCCCCTCTCACCCGAGGGAGGTCCATCGGTCTTGCTGCATCGAACCCCGGCCTAGTCCTCGGTGTGGTCCTTGACCCAATCCTATGAAAGGAAAAATCATATTCATGTGCATTGGCCCAAGCCATGCATAGTAAGGTCCTCTACCAACACTTGAATGAATAGGGCATAGTCTTTTTGCCGACCCAAGGCACGTTTGGCAAGAACCTGGACCCAATACCCTCGTCAGGGCACAGACATCCCACTGACCCATCCCGTAGACTATGATGAGGTCACAAACACCCCCCCCCCCCCCCCCCGCATACTCTAGGGAGGCCATCAAGCACACTGGTCCATCCCTAGAGTCTCTGAGGAGGCCGTCAAACAAACACACACAAGTAGGGACACAACCCGTCTCACTACTCACCAACCAATCCAAGGGTGATAGTCGCTCAAGACCTAACCCCTTGTCGCATCACAGCTCAACTAGGCTCTCTAGAAGGTTGTAATGAGGTATGATGGAAAATAAAATACAAGAGGGGGGTGAATTGTAATTTTAAAACAAACTTACAATCTTCATCCTCTTCAACTATTAAGCTGCTCAGTTTTTCGAATTACTGATCAAATCAAATATTAGAGTAACAAAATTATAAATTGTATAAAATATAGCTAGAATATCGGAAATAAATTGATTTGTATTTTATATTATCATTGAAAGAGTTAACACAACAGAAATTCAAAAACAAAACATGGAGTATTGGTTAGAAAACCAAATACCCCTTTAAAAAGATATTGTTAACACCACAATTTTAAACCAAAGTGTAAGGTGGATTTGTATACCAAATCCAATGTATCCATAAATTTAAACCTATCATAAAATATCCTTGATTTTATACCTATTATAAGGTCTATTTTCCTATCTTTGAAAGCCTTCAACTAAACTTGTTGGTAGCATCTCTCATACACTCAAAGTACAAGCCTTGTCCTCCTAGCTATGTAAGCCATTGACCAGATGATTGAAAATTCGTTTGTCTTATTATCCCTAAAATCCTTCAATCATGTAGGATTGATAGAAGAACAAATACAATAGAAATGATTAAGATCTTTATGATACAAACCTTAAAACAGTATCTCTCAATAGAAAAACTCAGAAAGAAAAAAGATTACATTAACCAAAAGCGCTCTCAGTTATAAGAAATTTCAAAGCTTCAAAACAAACAACAACTTTTAGAATGCTCAATCCATATTTTCATGTGTACTTATGACTTTCAAGGTGTGGATTTATTTATAGGCAGCGTTGTAACAAACTCCAATGGTTGAATTTTTCAAAACTCATAGTCAATTGCAACTACATAAAAAAACTTATTCATTTAATGATGAGTTCAGTATATTGCTTTATCTACTGATGAGTTAAATCAGAACCACTACAATACTTCTAAATCTTATGGAATTAATCTAACATGAAACATCAAATCATCAGATTTCTATAAAACAATTTTGTTCTCTGGCATTTCAATTACCGGAAGTACACTTTACATAAGCATAACGACTTAAACCAAAACTTCAAGTTAGATCATTTTCATATAAAGTGTATTGTGATTTCTAAAATAAAGAAATAAGTGAGTCACTAACTTAACAATCTCCTCTTTGGAAAAAAAATACATGTAAAAAATTTAAAGAAAGAGATTATTTTTTTAAAAAAAATATTCCTATAGTTTTCATGATATAAATTTTCTCCCCCATTGTTTTGAAATAATAATTAAACAAACTTTATTAAAGAAAAAGACACCCCCCCCCCCCTTTGAAAAATATTGATCAGAGAAAAAAAATTAAATAGGTGATCATGAAAGATAAACAACAAACAAAAAAATTAAATTTCTCCCCATTTTTTATTTTCAAAAAGAAATAAAGAAGAAATAAAAAATAAAATCGAAAATTATAAATTTAATTCCATTTGAGAATTGCCCAATCATATGCTTTGGTTTCTTTCAAAACATTTTTATCTCTTCATATCTTAAATAAAAATCATTTTAGTATGGTTGATGTAATTAAATTTGTCTACATAAGTTTCATTTGGACCATGTTATCTTATCCGACAAGATATTTTTATAAAGTGGATTTAAGTTGAACTTTACTTTCTCCACCAGTCTTAAGGATCATATTAGGAATATCTATATAATAAAATACATGATTTTTCATTATCAAAATTTGAACTTCACTTTCTTCACCAATAATTAGAGAGAGAGATCTTTGGATACATTTGATGCTTTTACTACTTTGGCAAGAAAAACTTTAAGCTTCATGGATGGTATTCTAAGATTCTTTAGATAAACTCTTATAAAGATACTTCTGATGAAAAATATTTTAACGAAGATAGAAAGAAAAACTAAATATGAAAAATATTTGAGATTGTAATCATGATACAAGAATTTAAGATTACTATCATCCAAAAATCTGTCCTTTAATGTACTGGTGGTTTTTAAATAATTGCACAAAAATTAAAGGCCAAAACATATGTCAAACAAATTCTTTTAAGATTTAAATTTAAAATTTCTCTAAATGGGAAAAAAGTTACCTTTTTGAGAGGCAATAAAAACCCCCCTATAAATATAATCAAACATATTTAAAAAATTTGAATATCCCCCCAATGTTAAACAATAATAGCAAGTGAATAGTAAAAATACATGGTTAAAAAGATTAAAACTTCTTGAAGCTATATTCAAAAAACAATGGATGGTCTACCTCTTTTAAGGATGGTTTAAGAAAAAGTTTAGCAACAAAATTGTAAATATTTTATAGAAAAAAATGATTAACTGTAAAGTTTGAAAAAATTATCCTCCTTTATTACTAGAGGTGTTTTTAATCCAAGGAGATAGATGAAACAATAAGTGGATTGAAGATCACTTAAAGTTGATCATTCGTAACTTTTGTTTGATAAATTTGAATCTATGAAAAGTAAGAGGTTTTGTAAAGATATCAACAAGATGATTTTACATTCTGATAAAGTCGAGAATAATATCTCCTTTTAACATGTGATTCCTAAGAAAATTGTGTCTTACATCTATTTTATTTTCTCGTGAGTGATGTTATGAGTTTTTAGACAATAAAATAGCACTAGTATTGTCACAAAAAAAATTAGAGTTTGATTAAAATTTAAACCAAAATTCATGAGTGTGTATTACATCTACAACAATTGAGCATGACAACTTTCGGTTGCTACATATTCTGTTTTATAAGTGGAAAGTGTTATAAAATATTGTTAAATGTTGGATCATGAGACTAAATCTTCTTCTAAGGAATGACATGTTCCAAAAGTAGATTTTCTATCTAACCCACAACCTCTAACGTCAGTATCTGAGTAAATTTTTATAAAAAAAATCATTTATGGAAGAATAAAATACTCCAAGTTATAAAACACCTTTAAGGTATTGAAAAGTGTGTTTTAACACTTTAAAATAATATTTTTTTGATGATCTTGAACTCTCATACATAAAAATAATGGAAACATAATTTTTGGTCAACTTGTGGTAAGATATAGTAAACTTCTAATCATACTTCTATAAAGTTTTTGATCTACCGATTTACTGATTTCATCAAGATAAAGTTTGATAAAAGTTTTTACCAAAGTACTTGTGTTTGATGAATTTTCAAAACCAAAAAGTTTGAGTAAATCTTTAATATAGTTATGTTGAGTTAAAATATTTCCTTCCAATTTTTAAAAAATCTTAAAACCAAGGAAAAATTTGATTTCTTCTATCATTCTCATCTCAAACTCATTTTTTATAAGTTTAGAAAAACTATTTGAAATAGATTTTAGGTTTGAACCAAAAATAATGACATTAATATAAATTTGAACAATGGTGATGTTTTAGAATATTTTCTTTATGAAAAGGGTTGGATCAACACTTCCTTTAACAAAATTAGTTTGAAACAAATATCTGATAATCCAATCATACCAAGATCTTTGGGATTGTTTAAGTCCATGGAGTGCTTTAATATGTTTAATTAATTTTTATAAAAAATTGAATATCTTAAAAACTAGGAGTTTGTTCAGCATAAAATTTCTCTTGAAAATAATCGTTAAGGAAAACACTTTTTATATCCATTTTAAATAAAGTAAAATTCAGATGAGCTGTAAAAGATAATAAGATCCTGTAGATTCTAATCTGGTTACCAGTGCAAAAGTTTCACCATAGTCTTTACCTACTTCTTGAAAATATCCTTTAGCAATAAGTCGTGCTTTATTTCTAATAATAATTCCACTTTCATTGCATTTGTTTCTAAAAACTCATTTTACTCAAATTATCAGTAGATCTATAGGATGTTCAAATGGGGTCCAAACTTGGTTCCATTCAAATTGATTGAGCTTTTCTTGCATAAACCTTATCCAAGTTTCATCACCTAAATCATAATCTGCTATTTATGGTTCAAATTGTGATTGGAAGGCATGATACTCACAATGATTTCTTAGAGAACTTCTAGTTTTAACTGGTTGACTTACATCTCTAATAATATAATCAAAATAGTGATTCCTTAAGATTGATTGATTTTTGGATAAATTGGTAAGATGATATTCAAATAATGAATGTACATACTCTATTGAAGTAGCTTCTGGATATTGAAAATCTAATGGTCTTACTTCTAAAGGATTTATAATTGGTAGTTGTAAATTATCTTCTTGTAAAGTAGTAGAATGACTTTTGAAAACATTATCAGTATTTTGAATTTCCAATGGTTTTACAAAAATAAAAGGATTAGATTCATCAAAATTTACATAAACAATATCCTCAATAACATCAGTTCTTTTATTAAAAACTCTATAAGCCTGACTAGTTTTAGAGTAACCCTTAAAAATTCCTTTATCAATTTTTTAATCAAATATGTAACTGTTCTTTTATAATTAGGATTAATACTTTACATCCAAAAACTTTAAAGTAAGAATGTTTTGAATTTATTTGAATCCATGACTTATAAGGAGTTTTATTAAAAAAGGGTTTGAGTAAAAATTGATTTATAGTATAACAAGAAGTACTCACAGCCTCAACCCAAAAAAGTCTAGCAACAAAATACCCACTTAGAAAAGTTTGAGAAATTTTCTAAATAATTGTATTTATTCTTTTAACTAAAACATTTTTTGTGGTGTTCTTGTTGTAGAAAAATTACGAGTAATACCATTTTTACTCCAAAAAGTTTTAAATTCAGAGTTAATAAACACACCACCATGATCACTTTAGATAGTAACCAAAGTTAGTTTTTTTTAATTTTTAATAGAAGTTAAGCGATTCAAATTTTTGAGTAACAAAATAGATCCAACCAAATCTAGTGTATTCATTAACCAAAACATATGCATAGTATTTTCCTTCAATACTTTTAGTTTTTGTAGGACTAAATAAATCCATGTGAACTAACTGTAAAGATTTGATAATTGAAACTTCACTTTTAGATTTAAAACTTGACTTATAATTCTTACCAAATTGAAAAGGATAATATACTCTATTTTAATTAAACTTGAGTTTTGGTAGATCCCCAATATGTCATTTATTATAAATTTTAGTTAAAGTGCATAAGTTACAGTGTCTTAATCTCTTGTGTTATAACCAAGATAAGTCTTCAGTTTCACTTAAACAAGAAAAATTTAGATGAATTGATTCTTCTAAGTTGAGTGTGTAAACATTTTCATGCCTACTAGAAGATAAAATAAAATTACCTTCTGAACTTTGAATAATATATTTATCATTCCTGAATTTCACAAGATATCACTCATCACATAATTGAATTATGCTCATAAGGTTGTTCTTACATCCTAAAACATATAAAACATTTGAAATTAAAGTTTTTACAAGAAAAGAAACATCATCGATTCCGATTATTTCACCCTATAAATTGTCTCCAAAAGTGACTTGTCTGTTGTAAAAGTGGGTTCCCTAGACCCAACTTTATCATTACTTTTCAATTACCATATCATGTATACAATGAGTTATGCATGATGTACTCTTACCATGATAGTGTTGATATTTCTACATCTACTATTTACATGGTAATATCCATAGATTATTTTTCATATCAAAAGGTTATATCAGTTACCATGATATAATAAGAACCTCAAGATACTATGATATTAATCTTAAACAAATTTCATATGGTCTGATACATCATTCTATCTAGACACAAAAGACATCTGACTATCAAGTGTTGGGGGATCAAAAGCATTGAGAATTCTTCTCATGAAGTTCACACTTGGTGATTTCTAGTAGATGAGATCTTGATGATTGAATCGCCAATAGAAACACCGAATGTTTTAGGTTTCATTGGTTGTTCCTATATGTGAACATGTGTAATGGTCTCCTGACTTGAGATTATTATCGATGGGTATTATTTGATCACATACTTTGATGTAAGGAAAAAATATGTGGAAATGAATTCATAGTGAGGTAGTTTGTGTTAGGTGAATCATTGGTAGTATGTCATTCATTAAATAATCAAGATAGAATTTATCGCTTTTGATAGAAAGAGATATATCAGGCTCAGTTGATCAGGATGGTAGTACATTTACTAAATTCATGACCATGTTAGAAGAAGCTAAGTCCATCCAGTAAGGTCAATGAATAATAAAGCAATAAAGGATGATGACATAAAGTGTGTGCTTTTCTTTACAAGATATCAAGAGATAAAGAGATTATATTACACGGGGTATGTTCTTAGAAAAGGTTTTCATTGATAGGATTTTTTTTATCTCCTTAGGGGACTTGATGAGTTGCTTGACTCTACTCTTGGCCTGTGAATAGTATTCACTGCTATCAAGATAATGGCGTAGAGGGTCACACATAATAGCATATTTAAGAATCTTCCCTATTTAGGTGAATAGGTGCATAGGACATGGTGTGCCCCACCACAAGGTATGGGAGTTGTCCAAGTATTATCGATCACCAATGAATAAATAAATTCATTATTATTCAAGTACTAAATAATTGGAGTTAAATTTATATATTAAAAGTATTTATATGTATGTACATAAGTACAAGGAAAAATATTATATAAACAAATATTATTTTAATATTCAAGGTTTTTTTAAGATTTTGGGAATTAAAAGTTGAGTTAGTGACTTGGTTTTATCACAAGTATGTGATAAAACATAAATAATGTTTATGACGTGTTTACTTCGTCATAAAGATTCATTTTTATCTTATTTAGTGGGCGTTGGATGTATGAGGTCTGAAGAACCCTTTACCAGTATTTGAACACCCACTATATAAGTAGAAAAGTGCTCTCATTCCAATGACTATTGATTCATTCATAATTGAGTGCTTCTATATCCTCCCACATCCTAGAGAGAAAAAGGTTTTGTTTGAGTGATTGATCCAAGAATTCCTTCATGGATTGAAGGGGTGAATTAAGGTGATTGTCGGGACATCAAAGGAATCATCGGAGCTTCGTGCTAGCACCTTGAATTTGACGATCAACGTATGTATGGATTCTTGAAGCGTGCGTAGATGATCTATAGGTGTTTGAGTTTATATCCTTTAAGCAATTATCACCAACAATAAGCTACATTCGAACACTGTAATGTCCCAACTCGAGTGCCACATACCAGTATGCTAAGCCAATAAATTATGTGGCCTTAGACATGCATCCCCGTACACTAGAGGCTGACGACTAGAAACAAGAGTATAATATATATAACATGGGGAGATTATACCCTCTTTATCAAAGTAGTACAACAATGGAAATAATCAAGCAATAACCAAAATATAAAAACCAACAAACAGTATAATTCCATAACCAAAACAGAACAATAATACATGGTGAGTTAGAACAAGAGACAATATCCAAAAATAAATAGTAAACATGTCATGCTAAATAAGTGTCAAGTGTCAAAATGAAAACCCAAAATAAAGACATTGGGAACTCCCCAAGTTGTTCCTGACACCAAGTTTGGTTCCCTCATCCATGCTTCATCTCAACTCAACCATCTAACAAAGGGATCTTGTCTTTATCTTGTCCCATAAACATGAAGTGTATTCGGGTACCGATCAGGCAGCCCGAGTAGGGTATGAGTACAACTCAGTAGGCCATCATCAATAATTTCTAAAACAATATCCAGTCAATAATAATGTATGTAGTTGTATAAAGAATAAAGTACAATGCATAATGTAAACATTGATCAAATTTCATTATTATTTTAATTAACCACATAATTTTTCGGGTTCATAAAGACACCCAACCCATCAATACCTGCTTCGGCCCATGCTGGAGTCTGAACTATCCCTAAGAAATATCTCATAACACATATAAAATCAAAATTCATTTTCACATGGTCTTTCATTATCCATTTAATGTAAACTCATAACATGACTAATTGGAACCGTAGTCCAATGCCAACATTTTGGGCCTAAAACGCCATGGCTAAGACCCTTTGGGTATTTGAAGCATCAATCCATGTCCCACAACATATTTATCAATCAATCACACATGTTATTTTGAAGCATCAATATGTTTCTCACACTCATTTATCACATGCATGTATTTGGGCCTATAACACCATGACTAGGACCTCATAGGTATTTGAACCATCAGTCTGTGTCCCACAATCCATTTATTAATCAATCACACATTTAACATATATTACACTTAACAAGTTTAATCATCATTAACCCTATTATCAACATTTCACATCACGGAATACCATTTCAATTATCAAAACAATCATGGTTCAATACTTTAATCACATGGAGTAATATGAATAATTCACCATTAAACCATTTATCAACATTTAATCATTTAATACATTAACCCATTTAAGGTTAATCCAACCATCCCTTGATTCCCATAATTAATCAATTCTATAATTCACGTTTATCAATCAAATAAACAATCAATTTAATCCACTATATTCATAACCCCAATATCCCATCAATTTCTTAATCACATCATTCAATTAATTAATCCAATTCAAGATACTATTTCCAAATAAGGAAATTTATATTTCACAATTCCATACACATAATTATAATTAATACCTTTTGATTTTCAATTTAGACCACCTACCTCAAGATCATTGGTGAGCGTTTTACCAAACGGAAAACCCCCAAATTGAAGTGGAACGTTCAATTTCACAATGAATAATGAGATCTAGATCCAAAACCTATATCCAATATTAAATGGATTAAGATATATCAAAACCTAGATCTAAATCCATCAAAAATAGAGGAAAACATCCCTTCAAAAGATGGGATAAATATAGGAGAGAGGGAGGAAACCTACCAGGATGAGAATCTCTTACTAGGAGAGGTGAATATTCTTTAATCTGACCTTTGATTCATCAAGAAATGAGTTCATAAGGCCTTAGAATCATCTTAGAGGATTCAAAAAATGTTGTAATGAATTTAGGTGTGTGTGGTTGATTAGGGGTTAATACCGAGGGGTTCAGTATTTTTTTTTAATTTTTCAAGGGATTGAAATCTCGCATGCATGGTTTCCTATACGGGGATGCATGGTTTGGAAAACTGTGTGCCCTAACCATGCACCCCTACTAGTGGGGTGCATGGATACTCTTAATAGGCTACATGGTTTAAAAAACCGTGCACCAATCATGCAAACCCCCTCTGTCTAGGGTTGCACGGTTTGCTGGGTTGGCTGCACGGTTTGGGAAAATCATGCGCCAACCATGCACTACCCAAAAACCCTCTAAAACCTTCCAAAATTATTCTAAACGTACACATGACAAGCCAAAACCAAAATATATCAAAACAAGGGTAAATGAATAACTGAAAATAAACCTGAGAAATCTCTAAAAAAGGTTTAGATCTTACAATCTCTCCACTTTATAACAGCTCATCCTCGAGCTGTACTCCCAAGAATATCTAAGATTCTGAAGTAAAAAAGATTAGTCCACTGAGCCTGAATATATGTTTCTCTCTCCCAAGTTTTCTCTTGAACATGCCCATGTTTCCACAATACATGAACTATCAACACAGTCCTTCCCCACAACACTTTCTCATTGCGATCCGTAACACATATCAGATGCTCTTTAAAGGACACATCAGTCTCAAGATCAACATCATCCCCATCGATCACATGAGAAGGGTCAGGCTGATACCATCAAAGCTATGACACATAAAAAACATCATGCATGGAATTGTACCTCTATGGAAGATCCAATTGGTATGTCATTGACCCGATTCTCTCTACAACCTCAAAAGGTCCAACAAAACTAGGAACCAACTTGTCTTACCTCCAAATCTTACAATAAACTAATCTAGGTGACACCCAAAGGAAAACATGATCACTCGCTATAAACTCAAGGGGTCATTGATGTTTATCAGCATACGACTTTTTTCTACACTGATTTTTAGCCATACATTTCTGAATCAGCTAAACATGCTTGAATTCTCCTACACAAGACTCGGTCCCAAAAACTCTAACTCACCTACCTACATCCAAAATAGAGGTGATCTACAAGGACTACCATAAAGAGACTCATACAGTAACATCATCTCACTTCTGAGGAATCCTCGGTAGACCCACCACAAAGTCCATGGAAACGTCATCCCACTTCCATTCTGGAATGGGAAATGACTATAGTAAACCACCGATTCATTGATGCTATACCTTCACCTGTTGATAGGTGTAACATCATGTCACAAACCCTAAAATTTCCTTTTTTATGCTTGACCACCAGTATTGTCGACATAGATCACAATACATTTTGGTCAAACCCGGATGCACCGCCCACTTCGAGGCATGAAATTCACGCATCAGCTCCTCCCACATACATTTTGGCACAACCACATGACCCCAAACATATATGATCTCATTATCATCTATAGTATAATCAGAAGGTGACTCCCCACCTTCAAACCTTTCCCTCAAGTCCAAACACTCTTGATACTCATATTGTCTTTCCCTGATCCAACTCAAAAGCCTAGACTCCATTGAAATCGATATGAGAGGCATCTGCTCTAGTCCCTCCCGAACCACACCATGCATCTCATCCAAAAAATTCATCATCTTTCATTCAGATCTAGACTCCTAAATTGCATGAGTCTGTGTTTTCCAGCTCAAAGAGTCTGTAACACTGTTTACCTTCCCAGGAATATATGCTAGATCAAAATCAAACAAGTGCATATAATCAACCCACCTTCACTACTGAAGATTAAAATATCACTGTGAAAAGATATAATTTAAGATCTTATGATTAGTATACATAATAAACTTTTCACCCAAGAGATAATGTCACCAACACTTCAAATCATAAACCATTGCAGCTAACTTGAGATCATGTGTAGGTTAATTCTATTCATGTGGCATCAACTTCTGTGACTCATACGCCACAACTCGACCCCCTTACATCAACACTACTCTAATCCAAATCCTAGATGTGTCACTGAACACTGTATACTCCTCCCCTAGCTCAGGTAGGATCAATATAGATATGGTATTCAAACACTTCTTCAACTCTTGGAAATCATTCTCAAATGATCCAAAACATTCAAACTTAACTCCCTTCTTGTTCAAGACCGAAAGAGGTGCTTCCAAGTGGGAAAAGTCCTGGATGAACCTTCGATAATAGCCTGTTAATCCTAAAAAACTATGGATATCAAAGTCATTATTAGGCTGCTCCCAAGAAACAACTTCCTTTACCTTCTCTAGGTCCATTAACACATATTTTTATAAGATGATGTGACCCAATAAATATACCTGATCAATCCATAATTGACACTTAGATAGCTTGGTGTATAGATGATTCTATCTCAATGTACTCAGGATGATGTCAATATGTTGGTCATGATCATCATGGGTCTTAGAGTATACCAAGATTTCATCCACAAACACTACCAAAAACTAATCTAGGTACAGATGGAATATTTGGTTCATCAAGGCCATAAACACTACAGGAGTGTTCATTAGCCCAAAAAACATCACAATGAACTCATAAAGTCCATGCATGCTTCTAAAAGTCGTTTTTAGTGTATCAGAAGGTATAACTCTCAATTGATGATACCCTGATCTCAGGTCAATCTTGGAGAAAACACAAGATCCTCCCAACTAGACAAAGATATCATCGATACACAAAAGAGGATATTGGTTCTTCACTGTCATCCAGTTTAACTTCTGGTATTCAACACATAAGCGCAAAGTCACATCGACCTTCTTTGCAAAAAAAATCAAAGATCCCTAAGGCGGTGTACTTGGATGGATAAATACCTTATCCATCAATTCATCCAGCTAAGTATTAAGCTCCTGAAACTCTATTGGTGGTATTCTATATGGTGTAGTTGAAACTAGCTCAACCCCAAGCATGAGATCAATCATAAATCCCATATCTCTCTCATGTGGCAGCCCTAAGAAGTCCTCTTGAAACACATCATCGAATCGGTCCACCGTGGGTAGAAAGATATCATGCTCCATACCCCCATCATCCAGCATAAGACTTTCAACCTAGATGGTGAGCTCCCCCAATCATTGATGAATTGGCCCTGGATGGACCACCTGGATATCCTATTCTCCACGATGAACATAATTTTCACCCTCATGAGACGTAAAGGTCACTCTCCTTCGGTAGAAATCAATGTGGGATCGATATGATACTATCCAGTCCATACTTATGATCAAGTCAAATCCTGTAATATCTAGAATATAAAGATCCCATAGAAAACGATACTCCCCAACTTCAAGAGAACACCCTTTGCACAAATAGATGTCTCTCGACCGTACCCCCAAAGTTGTATCGATCATCATAACCCCGCTCATAAACTCCACTACCAGGATCAACCCATTCACAAGTTGTGTAGATATAAAATAATGAGAGACACCAATATCAAATAAGGAACTAGAAAGTGTAGAAGGTACAAAAATAGTACCTTTAACCATCGATGGTCCAACCTCACTATCCACTAGTGTAGGCTGAATGACATGCAACTTTCCTGACCCTCTTCCCTATGATACAGTCTGAGTCCCCTGAGATGCACCACTCTATTGATATGGGCAATCTTTCCCAAAAGTACCACATCCACTACCTCGACCACCATGACCAGTAGAACTATAACTTCCAGACTGATATGGTGTAGAAGACCCCCTTCCTGTACTTTGGTTCTGTTTAGCTACTCCATCACTACCCATCTATCATGGGTTCCTACAAAACCACAATAGATGTCCCATCTTGCCACAAACTTGGCATTGTACTGGTGATCGAGGACAATGCCTACGAATGTGACCCAACCTACTACACTGGTGGTGGGTCACTCAGGAAGGGTCCTAAGTCAATGACCCTTCCCCATGGCCACTCTACTTACTAACTCCTTAGTTGGTATTCTTATAGCGATGCTTCCTACCATTGGAATAAATAACTCCTGATCATCCAATAAAAACCACCTATTTCCACTTGAAGCCTCCTTTAGGTTCCCCATATATATGAGAGCCTAATTTACCACTTCTTTTTCAGCCTAAATATTTTAACATGGGACTTGATCTCACATCTAAGACCATCTTTAAAATGCTTTTCCACAGTAGCCTCATCCCCTTCTAAAACTAGAACAAATCACTTCAAATCAGTAAAGCATCTTGTATAGTCCATCATAGATATGCTCCCCTAGGTCAACCTCATAAAGTCAGATTTCCTCTCTTTCCTGAGAATCTTAGGGTAAAAGTGTTCCAATAACTTCTCCTAAAAGTCCTTCCACTACATATTTTCCAGCTTTCCATCCCAAGTCTGGATGTCCCACTAATGCTTCGCTTGATCACATAACATATAAGCTTCCAGTTTGACTCTTTTCTCAGTAGGAGTCTCTAAGTGGTCAGGGGGTTTTCGGATAAATTCAATCTAGAACTCAGCAGCCTCAGGTCCACCCTCTCTGGTGAAAGTCAGAGGGTGCTACAACTAAAACTCCCTTGTCAGGTCTGGTATATTTTCACAACCCACCCTGGGTCTCTTTCCATAAACAACATAAACTAATAAAATTTCTCATGAAACTGCTCCTCATATTCCTCTCTCGGAACTATCATAGCCTCAGGTTCTACTACCGGAGGATCATTTCTAGCCATGTCCTCTTGTCATTCTATCAACAAGCATCATCATGGAGGCATATCTCTACAATTCCAAACACACATCTTAGGACACATTTCATAAAATTAACACATTTAACAAGAGGGATTCACATAAATCCATAATAAGTCATCCCCCTTTCCCACCACATGGTCAAAACCGCAGAACTATCACTACCCTTAACCATCCTACATCTAGTTTATGGTTAAAAAATGGTAAATACATTCTCATATTCAAGTTCTCATTAGACACCCATTTATCTCTTTCAAATTTCCACATTTTTATTCATTCAAAAATTTACATTTTCAAATTATTCACCTTTTTCATTTAAATTACACAAGAAAAGAAAAGCATTCCAACTTCAACAACTAATCAAAAAATCTGATTTTCTCATGCATGCCTAAAATGATGCATGTTACAATAAATCCCGACTGCCTATAATGATGCATGATTACTCAACTCTCATGACATACTGGTCCATGATTCAAATATCAGAAAATCTCAGAAACAATAATCACTTCACACAACAAGTGCAACACTCAAGGTGAAATAACATTCAACTATAATAACTCATATTAATAACATCAATTCCCACCCCGAGTACTTGGTTTTACCCCCCGTACATGGGTTATCTAATCCTATGAATGAGATCTTAACCCAGGCCTGTCTCATCCTGTTATCATATCTACCTTTCCCCAAATATTAAGAAAAAAATAAAAAAAACCACAAGCCTTTGATACCGCTTTGTAATGTCCCAACCCGGGATCCACATATCAATGCCTCGAGCCGGTCAATTACATGACCTCAGGCAAACCTCCCCATATGCTAGAGGCTATCGACTAGAAGTGAGGGTCTAATATATATAGCATGGGGAGGTTATACCCTCTTTATCAAAGAAGCATAACAGTAGAAATAACCAAGAAAAAACCAAAAGAAAATGACCAACAACTAGCATAATGCCATAACCAAAATAGACCAGTAATACATGATGAGTCATAACAAGAGACAATATCCAAAAATAAATAGTAGATATGTCATGAAAAATAAGTTTTAAGTATCAAAATGAAAACCCAAAATAAAGTCTCTGATAACTCCCTTAATCAGGTCCCAACACCAAGTCTAGTTCCCTCATCCATGCTCCATCCCAACTCATCCATCTAACATAGGGCCCTTGCCTTTATCCTGTCCTACAAACATGAATTCTATTTGGGTACCGATCAAGTAGCCCGAGTAGGGTGTGAGTTACACTCAGTAGTCCACCACCAACAGTTTCTAAAATAATATCCAGTCAATAATAGTTTATGTAGTTGTATAAATAATAAAGTACAATGCATAAATTAAACAATTATCACATTTCATTATTTTTTTAATTAACCACATAATTTCTCAGGTTCATGAAAACACCCAACCCATAAATACCTACTTCAGATCATGCCAGAGTCTGAACTATCCCCAAGGGATATCACATAACACATAGAGAATCACAATTCATTTTCACATGGTCTTTCATTATCCATTTAATTTAAACTCATATCATGGATAATTGGAACCATAGTCCAATGCCAACATTTTGGGCCTAGAACACCATGGATAGGACCCCATGGGTATTTTAAGCATCAGTCCCTATCCCAAAACCCATTTATAAATCAATCACACATGGTATTTTGAAGCATTAGTCTATGTACCATACTCATTTATCACATGCATGCATTTGGGCCTATAACGCCATGGTTATAACCCTGTGGGTATTTGAAGCATTAGTCTGTGTCCCATAACCCATTTATCAATCAATCACACATTTCAAATATATCATATTTAATAATTTTAATCATCATTAACCCTCTTATCAACATTTCACATCATGGAATACCATTTAAATTATCAAAATAATCATGGTTCAACACTTTAATCACATGGAGTAATATGAACAATTCACCATTAAACCATTCATCAAAGTTTAATAATTTAAGCCATTAACCCCTTTAAAGGTTAAGCCAACCATCCCTTAATTCCCATAATTAATCAATTCCATAATTCATGTTTATAAATCAAATAAACAATCCATTTAATCCACCATATTCATAACCACAATATCCCATCAATTTCTTAATCACGTCATTCCATTCATTAATTAATCATCATCATCGTTTATTTATTTATTCAGAGATAAAAAGGGGGGGAAACACCACCAAAGACAAGTAAAAGACTACCACAAGTCTAAGGAGGTCTAAAATAATATAACCCAAGGGAATCCCCCTGAATGAGAGCCACGCTCTCTGGTTTTAAGATATCCGCATTCGAGATGCGGTAAATGTTGGAGTTGGGCTCAGCCAAGGAGGCAAGGTGATCCGCCACTTTGTTCCCTTCATGCCATGTGTGAAGCACTTTGGTGTTGTTATTGAGAAGCATTCCCAGACACCTTCTAATGATATAGGAAATTGACCATGGGATGGAACCTATACCCTTCAGAGCATTATGCAGAATGAGGGAGTCAGTCTCCACCTTAGAGAGAATGATGTTGGCCTGTTGGAAAAGGGTGAGGCCAGTGAGAGTGGCCTTGGCCTCTGCCTAGATAGAGGACCCCATACCGAGATAGGCAGAGAATGCCATAATGACTGCGTCTTTGGAGTCCCAAACAATCCCACCTCCACGTATGGTTCCCAAGCGATATGAACCATCAGTATTATGTTTCAAACCGCAAGCTGGAGGATTCCACCACACCCAGAGGGATCTTAGAGTATTACTTGGCTGAAGAGGAACTAGAACATTGAGAAGTAGGTGCTGCAAGGTGGGTTCCTCCCACCATCCAGTAAAAAGCTTGACCATATCCAGAAGAAAGTTCCTGATATGCGCAATGATGGAACTACCAGAGGATTGGGTACCCGCAAAAATCATTTTGTTATGAGCTTTCCATAAACACTAGAAGGCCGAATGGAGCACCAGAGTGCGGGTTATCTTCTCCACGCCAGAAGAACCCATGCCACTGAACCAGGACTCTAGTAAGGAGGCCTCGGTTCTGGAAGAAGTCGAGAAAGCGGTGAATGGGCCGAAATAATTCCAGACCTCATTTTCCCAATCACCCTCAAAGAAAATGTGCACCACAGATTCTTCTCGGTGATTCTTGCAACAGAAGCACCTGGACGCCAAGCTGATGCTGCAGCATTTGATATTGGCCTCCGAGGGAAGATCATTGTTCCTGATCCGCCATAGTAGGAAGTTAAACTTCATTGGTACCATTTTTCACCACAGGGTATCATTCCAACCTTCTGATGGAGGGTGAACATTCGAGACACGGTGAAAGTCCTTATAAGAGAAGGTTCCTGAGCTGGATGAAGTAAAAACACACCTGTCCTCCACATCAGTGATAATGATGATATCAAAAAGCACCTTCTGATCCTTATCAAGCACAGCAGAAATGAAGGACGAATGCGTGGCCGCTTGTTTGAACGTGATCTCAGAAATAGGGCACCCTGCAAAGTCAATGAGAACGCCAGCCCAGTTTCGGTGCCAAAATGATAAGTTGACATTCCCCACGATCCAGCGGGTAAGGGGATGAATGGCTGGAATAAGAGTGAGGATACTAGACCAAAAGGGAGTAGCATGGTGAGTGCCCCGACCCAGTCCCATGTGCCATCAGCCCTCCATGGATTTCCCCCAAAGTGAGCGCTGCTCGAGGACCTCCCAAGAAAATTTAGCATGCATGCAATGGATGGTTTCACCAAGGCTCCTAACATTGATTCCTCCTTGATAAACAGGGCGAGCCATTTTTCTCCAAGAAGACCAATACCTTTTTCCCTCCTGAAGATCATCCCAAATGAAGTTTGAAAGAATCTGATCGATCCTGGAAATAAATCCCTTGGGTACGTGGATTGAAGAAAGAGCATGAACCGGAGTAGCTAACAGTACGCTATTAACTAAAGAAATCTGACCCCCAAAGGAGAGGAACTGGTTCTTCCAGTTGAGCACTCTACCCAAGATTCTGCTCACCACATGGTCGAAGTCCCTAATCCGAAGCCTGACCGAGGAAATGGGAGATCCCAGATAGTCTATCAGAAAGTGGACTCTCTGCATGCCAAAGGAATTACACAGGGACAAGGCGCGTCCCGATGAACATTTATTGGAGATGAAGAGGTTTCTCTTGGAATAATTAACAATCTGCCCACTCCATTGGCAGTAGGTCTCCAGATCTTTGGTAAAACCTCTGACCGATCTCCTTCTAGCATTCATGAAAACTGTGGTGTCGTCCGCAAACATCAGATGAGTAATGAAAAGGGATATCAATCTCATACGGTAGGGATGCATCTCACCATTAGACACACTCTTGTTGATGAGCCGGCTCAAAACATCTTGGGCAAGGATAAAGAGGGTAGGAGACAAGGGGTCCCCCTGTCTAAGGTCGCGGGAGGCCTTGAAGAAACCATGCATTTTACCCATGTAGGAAACCGCAAGCCATGGGGAACTAAAACACCTGAAGAAAAGATCCATAGACCTAGGAGAGAACCCCATACCTATCAAGACCATGTTGATGAAGCTCCACTCGATCTGATTATACGCCTTGTTCATGTCAATTTTGATGACCATGTTGGATCCATGGGTTTTGTTTTCGAGGTCCCTGAAGAGGTATTGGGCCAAGGAAATTGAAACTTGGATGCACCTGCCCTTCACAAAACCGTGTTGCTCCAGGGAAACCCATTCCGGAAGAAGAGGCACAATTCTGGAGTTGATGATACTGGCCAAATTTTTGTAAGGCATGTTGCACATACTCACAGGTCTGAAGTGGAGAAGGGATGAAGGGTTCTTGATCTTGGGGATAAGAACCAGGGTTGTAGCAGACGCAACCCGTGGAAGGCTCCCCCCCCTTGAAAAAATCCTAAATAGCTGTGATAACATCTTACTTAATCAAATCCCATGCACCTCTATAGAACGAGCCCGAGAACCCATTTGGGCCTGGCGCACTCTCAGGTTTGATGTTGAGCATTGCCTCATGAATCTCAACTTCCTCAGGAATGGCACTGAGCAAGTCATTGAACTGGGAAGAGATGAATCTAGGAATAACATCAAGGATGTCCTCATTCCTCCCCGGATAGCCATTAGGCATTAGTGGGTTAGGACCTACCAGAAGATCAGAGAAGAAGGTATGATCACTAGACCCCACAACATCTCGGTCCACCGAGTAGGTGCCATCATCCAACACAATTGAGGGGTTCGAATGGCATTTTCATTCTTAGATGCATGCATAAAAATAGGCAGTATTTTTGTCCCCCTCCCTTAGCCATTTAATTCTGGATTCTTCCCTTGAAGCTTTTTCCTGCCCAAGGATGAGATCCGAGAGAGAATCCTTCTTCATAGCTAAATCCTCAAAATTTTGGTCATTTCATTGCTCCTCTAGGATGGTTTCAAGATTATTGATAGCAGCCATAATCACATCAAGGTCCTTGATAATGGGGGGGGAGAGAGCTGGCCTAGACTTAGAGCGCCTTCTTCAACCTTCTGAGTTTATCATGCAAAACTATCCACGGATGACCCTGGAGAGGATCTGCCTAGACCCTACTAACCAGATGATGAAAACCAGGGTGAGGGATCTAGTGTTGATAGAATCTGAACCTGGAAGTATTATCTTGTCATGTGGAGAGATAGACAAGAAGGGGAGAATGATCAAATATCCCACGAGCTAAATGATCCACCTTGGCATCATTAAACATGGATATGGCTTGCATGTTAGAGAGGTAGTGATCAATGTGGCTCCAGGATTGTCGGTTCCCCTTTTGGTTATTACACCATGTGAAGGGGTCACCCAAAAAACCCATCTCCATGAGCCCTTTCCCAGCCATAAACTGTATGAAGTCCAAGCTACCCTTCCTTGGAAAAGGGCCTCTACCTTTCCTCTCCTCAGGGCTAGCAACAACGTTAAAATCACCCCCGATGACCCAATGAATGTTTCTAGGGTCAAAATCTTGAAGTCCATTCCATAAGGATTCCCTCTTTTGGGTTTTGCAACTCCCATAGATAAAAGTCATAAAGATGCACCTGTTCCCCTAGGACACCCTCGTGGTGATTTGTTGATCATCATCCTAAACACTAACCACTGAGATACTCTTGTTCCAAAAAATCTAGATATGGCGGTTGGAAGGATCAGCATGTATGGAGCCATGCATCCTAAGTTTGCGAGTAAAGCCGTTGATTTTCACAGGGCTCTGCTTATGTTCAAGGACAGCAACAATGGAAAATTTATGGATTCTGACCTGGGAGGCAAAAAAATCAGACTTCACTGGAGCACCAAGCCAGCGGGCATTCCAAATGAGGGAATGTAACATTAGAACAATAGTGCCCTGGTAGTGGCCCCAGGGCTCCTGACCTTGTTGATGTGGGAGGAGACATGCTCCTTGATTTTCCTGGATTTAGATCTTGTGCATATCCTTGATATCACAGGGGTCACCAGAGGGGATGGGTTAGAAGCATTCAGCACTCGGGAGTCTGACCAGCCCTGACCCCTGACCGAGCTAAGAGGGGGAGGCGTGACATTATCACCTTTATGAGTAGAGAGAACCAAGTTACCAGGATGATTGGGAGGCGGGGGAACCTCAGTCTAGGAACTGGTGGGTGAGGCATCCATGAGTAGGTGCCCCTTGGAGTCATGGAAAACTTGAGCAACTAGCGGACCCAACACCTCGAGAAAAGAAAGCCTCATTGAAGGAGAGGAAACCAGAGAGCCCAGAACCTCCATCAATGTCTTCAAAGCATCTTCCAAATGATTACAGGGGAGCATGGGGCTGAGAAGAAGATCTAAGGGGGTCTGACGGCTCTAAGGTAACAGTGCCATAAGGGTCAAGCAAGGATCAGAATCAATCGTTGCTCGCTCCACCATGGCATCCCCCCTAGCACAGGAGACGATGGGAATATCTTCCACCACAGGGTCATTAGGATAAATAGGCGGATCCTCTGTGTTTGTAGCCACGTCTGGCGCCGAGGAACCCCTAGCAACAACCCTATTGGCCTCTCGAAGATGCTGGTGTCGACCACCCTGGTGAAGCTTTCGACAAACCTGCATAGAGTGACCCTGAATCAAACAGTGAGAGAAGTACCTTGGGAGAACTGGGTATAATATGGGTTGGTCCCAGCAGAAGGATTCCTACACGCATAGGGAAATCTTTTCCGGAAGGGGAGATGAAGTGTCCACTTCCACACAGATGCGGGCCACAGAGATCTCCTCACAACATCAGGTTTGATCATCCGAGCGCAGAAAACCACCGAGGTCATCGAAAATAAACATGAGGAAGCCTTCATTCTAAAACGGAAAGGGAAGGCCAGGGAGAGAGATCCAGATGGCCGCGATGAGAATCTCTTACCGAGAGAGGTGTAGATTCTTCAATCTGGTCTTTGATTCATCAATAATAGAGTTCATAAGGACTTGGAATCCTCTCAAAGGCTTTAAAAAATGTTGTAATGAGTTTAGATCTGATTAGGGGAGATTAGGGGTTAATAATAGAGGGTTTGACATTTTTTTATAATTTTTTGGGGGATTAAAATCTCGCATGCGACAACTGTTCACTGCCCAAACACCCTACAAAAACTTCAAAAATTCTCCTAAACGCACCCAAGACAAGCTTATTTATTCATCTTGAAATCTGAGAAAGTTCATTGTATTTTTCATCTAAATCAATTTGATCTGAATGTTTAATTTTCCTCTTTAAAATAAGAGATTTAGAAATGTTATAAAAAGTATTAAATGTACTAGAATTAGGGTTACCTAAAGCAGAAGTAAATTATATTATATTCTTCCTTTTCTCTTTTTTAGAATCTCATCTAAGTCTGCCATCATACTACATTAGTGTTCCAATTAAGTCTTTCAGACTAAAATTTTTCAAATTTTTAGTATCATCAATAACTATCCTCATAGACTCCCATACTTTAGGCATAATATCAATAATCTTTTCAATGATTTGATCTTTTGATAACTCTTTTTCACCCAAAGATTGTAAACTATTTACTATAGTAATAATGCATTGATGCATCTATGTGATAGTTTCTCAAGGAAAAAATTCAAAGGATGGATAGTCAAATATTTTCATAGATCTATGAGTTTACAAGACTTTGTAATTTCCAAAATGTATAATATCTATTTTTTTCCAAATTCTATTTTCTATTTCACATGGAGATATCTGACTATAGATGTTACTAGTCATAGAACACAATAAATTATTATGAGTTGTATGGTTTACCTAATATTCTAGTTTTTCATCATGAGAGAATTGAACTATATTATTCTCCTAAAATTTATAGTTTCCCACCAACATGATAAAATTTTTGACTCTAGTATTAATGATATAGGATTTCATACAATCATTCTAGTAATCATAATCAAGTGACCAAAAATAGGTGGTCTAGTTTGATTTAATTTTTTGACTGTTCCAACCGGTACTCCTGTCATCACAAAATATCTTTACTCTACCAATACAGATTGTGTAAGGAAATAAAGTTGAAAATATGATAAACTAATGGGAATATAAGAAATAAGTAAAATCTTTCTAGTTGATCTCATAATCATGGTAAAAAACACCTCTGATACCAAATATTATCCCTAGGTATGATGATAAATAAAATAAAAGAGGGGGAGGTAAATTGTAGATTTAAAAAAAACTTACAAGTTTCATTATATTCAAGTATTAAGTTGATCAATTTTTTAAATTACCGTTCAAATCAAAGATCATAGTAATGAAATTATAAACCGTATGAAATAAAACTAGCATAATGGAAATAAAGTGATCGATATTCTATATGAATGATGAAAGATTTAACACAATAGTGATTCAAAAATAAAACATAGAGTATTGGTTAGTGAACCAATTACTCCTTTAAAATGATATTATTGAAACCACTCTTTTAAATCAAAGTGTAAGTTTGATATGTATATCAAATATAAGGCATACATGACTTTAAACATATCATAAGGTATCCTTGATTTTATAACTATCAGAAGGTATGTCTTTATATCCTCAAAATCCCTTAACTAAGCCTGTTGGTAGCAGCTCTCTTACATACACTAGAAGTACTAGATCTATCTTCCCAGCCACAAAATTCCTCGATTAGATGATAAAAAATTACTCCGTCTGCCCATACTTGGAATCTCTTGATCACATAAGATTGTTAGAAGAGTAATTACAATAAAAATTACTAATATCTTTATAATTAAAACCTTACAATGGAAGCTATTAATAGAAATAGTCATAAAGAAAAATATTACACTGATCAGAAGTGATCTTAGCAACACAAAATCTCAATGCTTCAAAATGAACAACAACTTTCAGAATGCTCAATCCATATGTTCATGTGTACTTATAACTCTCATGGAATAACTTTATTTATAGGTAAAATTGTAAGAAACTCCAATGATTTAATTCCTTACAACTTAGATTCAGTCTTAAATGCATCGACAATAACTTCTTCATCTATTGATGAGTTCATCATGTTTTGTTATCCATTGATGAGTTAAATTAACACCACTATAGTGCTTCTGTATAAGAACAACGACTTAAACAAAAACTTCATGTTAGATAATTTTCATTTAAAGTTTATTTTTATTTAAGAAATAAAGAAATAAGTGATTCCTTGACTTAATAAGGGTATCCAATGAGTCCTTTAGACCAGTCATGGTCTCTGGTCATCAATAGCAGCTCATACCCATCATCATATAGTGACACCATAGCCCATAATCTCATCCCAAACTAGAACTAAAGGTCTGGTCCACATCCCTGATAGGGCCCCTTAAGCACCCGGTCCTACTATCTAGATACCGTACAAAGTAAATGAACTCTAAGCCCCTGGAATCACGCTGATAAGTCCCAAACAATTCCTATGACCCACACTTAGGTTTTGTCTCACATCTCATTAGGGAGATACATAAAACCACTATATAAAGGAAACCCCTCACTATCACACATCATCCTATCCCAAAGTACTCTCTCCACACACAATTCTCACCAAGCCCCAGACCACCGTCATAAGGGTGTCATTGTTTAGGCATGGAATGAACAATCATCTCTGTAAGACCCCATATTTTACCCAGACAATTCTCCCTTTATGTTTTCAATTGAGTCCTTTTAAATTATATTAAAAATCCTTATACCATAGTTAAATTGGTGTTCTAGAGGTTCCCAAGGGCTTGTAGGATGTGAGGTAGCAAGAGTTAATGGTGGTATACAATAAGGGAACTACTGTAGTGCCACCAAATAACCAGTGAAAGGGGAAATATCCCGGTAATGCTATAGGAAGACCATCGACTAGCCGGTGAGACCCACTGGCCAATCGATGGCATCATGAAAAAAAAGTCTTTGTATAGGAATACCACTAGCCACCTAGTGGGGTTTCTAGGGGTACATCTATTCTAGCTGACATCACTGACTAGCCGATGGTACCATTTTGTGCTAAGAATGCAAGGGGAAGAATCGTATTTCTATAACCTAAAACCCATATTTAAATCCTTAATCCCAATCCTTATACCCTAATTTAGGATTAACATTTTGGATGTTTTATTTAGGTCCTACTTAACTTATCCAAAACCTTCTCTTGGTTCCTTAATCCATGGTTCAATATGGATGTCTTGAATCAGTAATTATTTCTTGTAATTGGTGAATTCTCTTATTTTCTTCCTGGATCTTATTCTTTTATCCCTAACAGGATGATCTTATCACTATCCATAGGGGATCTTAGTGTTTTTCATTAATCTATACATTTTATCTCTTGGTTTTATCTTCTCTTCTTTTGAGGTTGGTGGTACAAAACATTCCCCTAAGGTCTTCTTTAGTTTTCTAGTATCTGAAACACGCTTGATCATGTTGCCATGTCATGTGTGTGACCTCTTATAATTGGAATCCACTTGTATGGCTTGAATCCTTATGATTATACCCCCCACAGATCTCATCAGGTCTATTGGTAATGATACCATGGACTTTTGGCCACCCGAGAGGCGTGCCTATCCTTGACCCTAAGTTAAAACTTAAATTTGTGAACCTAGTGACCTAGTAATTGAATTATAAAATTGTGGGTTGATCTTTGGATTGAACCTTATGAACCTTGTTACCCTAGGGTTTTGAAATTTAAAATCCATACCTGGATTGACATGTGAAATGGTAATTGGGCATAAATAGAGTGTGAATTAGAATTGTTATAGTTGTAATGTGAATTGGTAAATTGGAATGAAATTGGTAACATGGTTTGAAATCGGTAATGGTCTTATCATTGGAATATTGGAATGAAACTATTAATTTTAATTTGAGTATAATTGACCTGTAAATTGGTAACTTTTCATAATGTAATAAATGGAATGATAATTGGTAATTAGTATGATTTAACCAAGATAACATAATGCTAACATGTTTGGAATTTTTGGTAATTTAGTATGAATTTTCCCTTATTTATTTTCAAATTTGGAATGTGAAATTGGCCCTATCATGGGAATTTGTATTAGGTATAATTTCCACTGAGCATGTAAATGGCCCTAGCATGGGAATTCGCACTAGGTCCATTGATACTTGAAATATGTGATCCACCCTTGGTATGAGAATCCACCTTGGGTTGTCTATGAACTGAATGTGTTATTGGTCCTTGGTATGGAAATTTGCTTGGAATCAGTGGTGAGTATAGATAGAGGCATCCAACATCATGCCATTGTATGTTTATCTAGATCGAGTGTCAACCTGAAGATTGAGGGTTTGAAGGGTAATTTTGATGTTTTGAATTTATTTTATGAATTAATGATTGTGTATATTATACTGTTGCATTCACTATTACTCAGATGATGTTTGTTTGGAAATCATTGGTGGTGGCCTAATGAGTTTTACTCACACACTATTTTAGTTGTCATTTGGTACTTGAGTAGACTTCATGGATGTAGGTTTGGACAAGGGCACGAGGCTTGTACTTGATTGATTTATTTATTTTCTTTTTCAGATTGGATCATGGAGTTGGGGCCGAGTATGGGATTTGGGACCGGTCTTGGGAGTATTTACTTTGGAGTGTTTATGTTTGTTGGATAATTGTATGAAATTTAATACGACATTGAATATGACATTTCATGTTTGATTATATTGGATTCTTTTTGGTTTTTCTTGGTTATCTGCTACTATGTTTGTCTTTAGATTCCTAAGGGTATAGTCTCCCTACTTTATTTATTAGACCATCACTAATAGTCGGCAACCTATGGTGTATGAAGAGGCACAATTGAGGTCTCATGGTGACCTAACTCAGTCACAAGAGGGATAAATGGGCTAGAAACATTACAAAGTGGTATCAAAGGGGGTCTTTTCTTCTTCTTTTTTACTATTTATGGTAAGGTATATAGGAGAATGAGATGTGTCGGGGCTTGTTAATGAGATTTTGTATGGGAGTAGATAACCTATCTATGGGGTAAAATATAGGTTGGAAGGGATGAAATTTCTATTTATGAGGTTCTCTTGTTATAGTTGTGATGTTATTTCACCTTGGGTGATGCACTTGTTGTGTTATATTACTTTTTATGAGATTTTACTTATGGTCTTGTATTACATGAGGTATGTATGCATGAATTATAATAGGTATATAGAAAATTATGTTATCATGCATTATTCATGACAGGGATTCATTTATTGAACATGAAAATTCATGAAATTTCTAATAAAATGAATAAAATTTAAACTTTTAAAATATGATTAATTCACTTGTTAAGATAAAAAATGAAGTGACCATTTATATATGGTTATTTATTGACTCATTTTCCATCTAGGTTTGATCATGTTGTGAACAATGTGATCTGATAAGTGTTTTGACTCTTGTAGAGAAATGAATTTGCATCATCCTCTGGTTGAACATCAGGAGAGTGGTAATGAACACACACCTAACTTAGAAGAATAATGAATTCTAAAATCTTCAATTAATCTAATGTATGATCATATTCATGATAGTTTCATGTGATTCATGTGATCCATGGAAAGAGAGACTAATCGTGTCATCCCTTCTATGTTGGATATGATGAGGGGGTTCCAAATAAAATAGTTACCCATGTTCATTATGGAGGGAGGACCTTAGGTAGAAGAGTTCTTGATTGAATACATCTAGATGATATTTAGTCACTTGGAGAAACTCGTGGAGAGGAGGGTGAAGCTTACTGTCTATATTCCGTGAGGACCAACCAAACATTGGTGGGACATCATAGTATAGGTTGGACAACATGATGATCTAACCTAGAAAGGATTCGAGAAGAAGTTCATGAGCCACTTCTACCCATAGACGTTGAGGGATGAAAGGGATTAGGAGTTCAGACACCTGATGTAGGGGGAATGTTTTTTATGGACTATATTGATCGGTTTACCAACCTGTAGTGTTTTTCTCCATCACTAGCAGGAGATGAGATATCCAGATCAAAGTGTTTCTAGGATGGGATTCGATATGAAATCAAGTTATAGGTGAATGTTTTATACTTGAAAAAATTATATGAAGTAATGAATCATGCTCTCATCACTGAAGGGAACCATAAGGAGGCCCTAAGTGGTAGGAATGTTGTCCTAGTGGGATGATTAGGGTGTTCCACTTCAGGCGAAAATAAACACTGTTATGAGAATTTTCGCCAAGTCCCTGGTAGGCAGAGAAGCTAGAGGAGTGGACAACCATCTGAGGACCACAACTAGGGTAAGTGCTATCATTATGGTAGGAATGGCCATAAACAATTATAGTGTCATTTTCCTATATTGGAGTGTTGAGATTGTGGTAAGATGGACCACCTATAGAGGTTATGCTTGAGCACTCGATAATTGATCAGTGGTAGAGGATCATGACAGACACTAGAGTCTGGGATGGACTCGACTACCCCTCAGTAGATAGGTAGATGGATTTCCACAAGTCACTCTGGATGGGGTTGGGGCATGACAACCCAATGTAGGAGTGATAATACCAGCAGGAAGGAGCATCACAGGGGAGTCAGGCTGAAGATTAATGTAGATAGGTGAGTCAGTTGCATGTTATATAGCATACTCCTACTAGTTAGGATGTAGGACCTTCCATTGTCAGAGGTATGATTCTTGTAAAAACTTCACTTTATTGTGTTTTTTTTGATATAGGAGATTCACATTCTTTTATATCTAATCAATTTTTTAATGACCTGGGTTTGGTTGTGGAAAGTATGGATGGGGTTATGACCATTGACACACTGTTAGGGGTGCGATCATAGGGTATCAGATACTATGAGGAGTTTCCTCTTGATATTAGAGGTTATTATTTTCTATGGGATCTATTTACGTTAGAAAATGATTGGTTTAAATTTGATTCTAGTTATGGATTGACTAGTTCTGTGCTAGGCTCACATCGACTGTTATCTAAGGAGGGTGATTTTCTATCTCCGGAAGGGGGAAGCTATATCCTTCATAGGAAATTAGATCTTTAGGCTGGTCATGTGGGACCAATTCATCACAAGTCTTTCTCATGAACCATATAAAAAGAATTATTTTGGATAATGGTGAGTCATAGTAGAATACATTTCCTCTAGTGGTGGACCACTTTCAGATTTTATTTCCTAAAGAGTTATTTAGCTTAACACCTGAGTAAAAGATTGAGTTCACTATCGAGTCAATGCCAGGAGATGAACTTGTATCTATTCAAACCTATCTGATGACACCAATAGAGCTTTGGGAGTTGAAATTATAGTTAAGAGTATTTTTTAATCTAAGGGATTTATGTGGCCTAGTACTTCACTGTGGGGTTACCCCATTTTATTCTCCAAGAAGGAAGATGGAACATTGTGTCTATAAATGGATTATCGGAGTCTGAACTAGATGATAGTCAAGAACTGATATCCCCTTTCATGCATCGATGATCTCTTTGATCAACTGAGATGTGCCTATATATTCTCAAAGATTTAATTGAGGTTAGGGTATCATCAATTGATGGTGATGCCATTTGGAACACCTCGAACTACTTTTAGGATCATGTATGGATTATATGAGTTCATGATAATGTTGTTTGGTCTGATGAACACACCAACAATATCCATGGCCTTGATGAATTGGATCTTTAAACCACATCTGGATCAATTTTTTGTGGTCTTAATCGACAACATGTTGGTGTACTCCTAATCTAGATATGATCATGCCCAACATCTTGACATCATCCCTAAGTATGTTGAGAGAGAATTGGCTACATTCCAAGCTATTTAAATGCTATTTCTAGATTGAAAAAGTGAACTTCTTGGGCCATGTTATCTCAAAGGCTAGATTGTTAGTAGACCTAGAGAAGGTGGCTGCCATGGTGTCTCGGGAGCAACCCTATAATGTCTTTTATATTCAGATATTTCTAGTTTTAGTAGGCTATTGTTTGTGTTTTGTCTAGGAATTATCCTATATAGAAGTGTTGATGTTTAGTATGACCAAGAAAGGTGTGAGGTATGTTTGTTCAGATGCTTGAAAGGATACTTTCCAAGAATTAAATAGAAGGTTAACCTTATCACCAACCTTGACCTTACCTGAGTTGGGTAAGGATCATACCATGTATTGATATGCATCGAGAGTTGGGCTTGGAGTAGTTATGATGTAGTAGGATCAAGTGGTTGCTTTTAGCTCTAGGTAGTTGAGGTTGCCTGAGTGGAATTATCCCACTCACAACCTAGATTTAGCTCTAGTGATATATACTCTGAGATTTTGGTGACATTATCTATCTGGGTTCCTATGAGCATGCATGATGAGCTAATGAGGGAATCCAATGATTTGAAGTGGATGATACATCATGGGTTAACAAAAATATATCTTGACCTTCATAGGTATTACTGGTTCCCAGGGATGAAAAAAGAGACAACGATATTCATGGAATGATGCTACACCTATCAGTTGGTGAAGGTCAATCATCAACATCCTACTAGGTTGTTGCAGCCTTTTCCAATTATGGAAAGTAAATTAGATGATATCACCATAGACTTCATGATAGGATTGTTGAGGACACTTTATAAAAGTGATGCGGTGTGGGTGACTATGGATTGACTAACAAAGGTATCCCATTTATTGCCAATTAGGGATACCTTCACCATTGGTGACTTGGGCAACCTCTATGTACATGTGATAGTTCGGTTTCATGGTGTTCTATAGAGTATAATTTCTGATCAAGACCCTCACTTTACATCATGTTTCTATAAGGATCTTCAGAATAATTTGGTATCATAAGCTCATCTAATAAAAACCTATCATACTTAGACTAAAAACCTTTTTGAATGAACAATTTAGGTTCTGGAGGACATGTTTGTTAGCCCATGTTCTGTACTTTGGTGGTTCTTAGGAGAATCATTTGGATCTTGTGTAGTTAACCTATAATAATAGATTCCAAGCATCGATCCAAATGGATCCTTTTGATGATTTATATAGGAGGTCATGTTGTTCACCTTTGTGCAAGTTATAGGTGGATGAGTCAGTGTTTGTTGGACCCAGTCTCATATAGAAGATATCTGAGTAGGTTCAGTTGATCAAAAATTAGTTTGAAACTATACAGGTTAGGCAAAAATTTTATGGTGACCATCAGAGACAACCTCTGGAGTTTGAGGTTAGTCACTAGGCCTTTCTATGGGTGTCGCCTAGGTTGTGGAAATTCCATATCTGAAAGCAAGGGAAGATATCACCTAGGTTTTTCAGACCATTTGATATAGTAGAGAGGATCTATCCAATGGTGTACTTATTAGCTCTTCTACAATTCTATAGTTCCATGCATGACATGTTTCATGTGTTTCAGCTATAGAGATATCACCCTGATTCTTCTCACATGATAAATGTTAATGATGTTGAGATTGATTTCAATTCATCCTTTGAGGAGAATATGATCCATATCATCAACTTTAGTGAGATGAATCTCTGAGGAAATATTGTTCCCCTAGTGTGAGTGCAGTGGTAGGATGGGTGTGTGTAGGAGGAAACCTAGGAGAGGGAGTCCAATATATGAGCACAGTGTCTTGAGTTATTCAGTGACACCTCTCGGTGATGTGTGGGAGCATAGATCTGGGATGATCTATTATATGATGAGGAGGTTGTAAGACCCCATATTTTACTCAAGTACTTCTCCTTTTAATTTTTCATATGAGTCCTTTTAAATTTTGTTAATGTGCCTTGTACCCCAGTTAAATTAGTGTTTCTAAGGTGATTGGGGGATCGAATGAGGTTATCTAGAAATATATAGTGCTGACATGTATCAAGGAGAATATTTTAGTGCCTCTTGATAAATTGTGGATGGGGCGGTGGCTTGGTAAGACTATGGGAAGCCCAACGACCAGCTGGTGGCATCCTGCCAGAAAGGGATTCCTACAGGAATCCAACCAGTCAGCTAATAGCTTATTGATATAAATGGATTCCTAAATGAATCCCATTGGCTATCTAGTGTGGTTTCTAGGGGTTCAACTATTCTATATGGCACCAATGGATAGCTGGTAGTAGCTAGTGGCTAGCCGGTGAGAGCCAACAAATATCTAATGGTTCCATTCTAAGCTAAGAATGCAAAGGGGAAATTTTATTTATACCACATGGAACCCCCATTTAACTACTTAATCCCACTCCTTTGACCCTAATTTAGGATTAATGTTTTGTAAGGATTCTACATGGCTTCCTCGACTTATCCAACACCTTCTCTTGGTTCCTTGATCTGCGGTTCGATCTGAATATCTTGAATCAGTAAGTCTTTCTTGAAATTAGTGAATTCCTCTTGTTTTATTCCTATAAATTCTTCTTCCAACCCCAACTAGACAAGTCTATCACTTTCCATAGGAGATCATGGCGTTTGGAGTGGATCTGAGTGTTTGATCTCTCAGTTTCTTCTTTTATACTTTTGAGGTTGTTGGTATAAAACATCTCCTCAAGGTCTGCATTGGTTTTCCTATATGTGCAACATGTTTGATCACACCGACATGACATGTGTGCAACCTCTTCTAATTGTAATTCACTTGTATAACATGAATACCCATACTTAGACCTCCCACAGATCCCATCAGATTCATTGATAATGAGACCCTGGACTTTCGACCACCTGAGAGGAATGTCTATCCTCAACTCTAGGTTGGAACTTTAATTTTTGAACCTCATGCCCTTGTAATTGAATTATATAATTGTGGGTAGATCTTTGGATCAAACCTTGTGAACTTTGTCACCCTAAGGATTTTAAATTGGAAATACAAACTTGGCTTGACATGTTAAATGATAATTGGGAATAAATAGAAAGATAATTAGAATTTTTATAACTTTTATTTGAATTGGTAACTTAGTATGAAATTGGTAACTTGGCATGAAATTGGTAATTGACTTGTCATTGAAATATTGGCATGAAATTAGTAATTGGAATTTGAGCATAATTGACCAATAAACCGGTAGTTTGGAATAATGGAATAAATGGAATGATAATTGGAAAATGGTATTAGTTAACCAAGATGGAATAATGTTAAAATGTCTGTAATGTTTGCTAATTTGGTATGAATTGGGTCTTGTTGTTTTTTATAAAAATCATCCCTAGCATGGGAATTTACACTAGGTCCATTGATACTTGAAATATTTGATTCACCCTTAGCATGATAATTTGCCTTGGGTCAGTTGTGAATTGAATTTATGATTGATCTTTAGAATGAGAATCCTCTTAAACTCAATGGTGAGTATAGAAAAAGATATCTGGATTTGTGTCGTAGTAGGTATGGCAGACCCCGAGCATCAACCTGGAGCTCAAGGGTCTGCAAGGTTATTTTGATGTTATGTATTTATTTTATAAATTAATACCTATGAATATCATATTGTTTCATGCACTATTACACATATTAGATTTTTTTAGACAGTATTGGTTATGGCCTACTGAGTTTTACGCACACCTTGTTTAGTCCGTCATTTGGTAGCCGGATAGACTTCATGAATACAGGTCTAGACAAGGGCAAGGGGCCCTGTGGTTGATTGGTTGATTTGCTTGCTAGGATTGGAGCTTTGTGTTAGGATTGAGTATGGGATTCATGGCCAGTTTTGGGAGTCTTTACTTTAGATTCTTTCTTTCATTTAGATGATTGTATGATATTTAGTATGACATTTCATGTTTGATTATACATTATTGTTTTGGTCATTGCCTATTTATCTACTGGAGTTGATGTATGTTGTTTTGTTTAGCATGATTCCGCTATGTTTTTCTTTTGGTACCTAAGGGTATAGTCTCCCAACTTTATTTATTAAACCCTTTCTACTAGTCAGTATCCTTTGACATACTATGAGGTGCACTTGAGGTCTTGTGGTGACCCGATTCGATCATGTGAGGGAGAACCAGGCTGGGGGTGTTACAGTATCACCCACCATCACTAGGACTAAACCTTTAACATCCACCAACCATCCCTAGGGGAACCCATAATATGGTATACAAGTCTCACCTCACAACTCGATAACACCAAAGGTCTCACATCATCCCAATCGTTGCTCTCTCCCCTTGGCGACATAGTCGTCGGGAAGATCCAAATTATCGAAGTACTAGAGACCACTCATCATGAAAATAAGAGACACAACAATGTCCTATATATTATCCTATACCACTCTTAGTCCCTATACATCTACCATATCCCATGAAATATGCGAAAAGGAAGACAATCATGCATAACAACACATATGGATTTGTATTAAAGGGGCCACCTACCGCTGACAAGGAGTTACCATCTACGTCAGTCTTCATTAAGCCTCACCCAAACATGTTCATACCA